>CM064908.1:46749812-47492312 GCA_032727855.1 Quercus ilex subsp. ballota
AAAAAAAAAGAAGTGACAAATGAGAGGGAAAACAAAAAAAAGATGAACACGTATAGTGAAGTTATGCCCAGCTAGCCAAAAGATAAAAAAGAAACAGCTAGTGAACATATAGTAGAGTAGGCATTTTTGACCAAATATGTTTGCCCAATTTTCTCTCCCATTTTCTCTTAAATTTGGGGAGACTGTGTTTTGCTGGGCTTGGAGAGAAAACTCTTGAGCCCCACAAAAATCTCTTATCTTTTTCACCCTCTACTAAATAACTACAGACACCAATTTTCCCCCATATTTCTCTCTTCTATTTTCCATCATCCCTATAATCACTCCAAACAAATGAAACCTTAGTGTTTAGTAGAAGAAGCTAAAAAGACCCAAAAGTGTGGGGGAAGTATACTAGTTGTGCACTCTTTCTTACAGCCAATGACAATTCAATTTCCCATCTTCCGTATTGACTAGAAGAAGCTATAAGATCCCAACCACACTTAAAAAAAAAATGTTCCTAGACTGGGCTAAGGTGCATAACATTTTTACTAAACTTTTATAATAAATCTTAGTTGGTAAGTTATTATTAGTTCTAATTTAAACTTATTATTGAAATTACCTTTTTGCTCACCAGTAATAGCCAGTAACAACCTGCCACTTAAAATTTGTTGTGAAAGTATTGCAAAAATGCTATGAACATAGCATTTCTATTTAATTTTCCCATTTCATCTTTACTGATTCAATTTCTATATGTGCTCTAAAACTCTTAATCTCCCAAAGACAAATTCTTTACATCAGAATCAAAATTTAAAATCAGGATAATAGTTCTTTGAATTCACTTCATTTCAACTCTCCTATAACATAGATTGTATTACCCAAGGTAAAATAAATTTAAAACTTCATCTTATAAAAAAAATTTCCTAGTCCATGATATTTTATTCTTTACATAAAACTAGTCTTGATTTAGTCAGTAATAATTATTTGAATTACATCCTAAATCCATTTTATTTTAGAATTTTTAAGCCTATTAGGTGATTTTATTGTTAAGTAAAGTTAAAATAGTGTTTTCGATAAATAAGATTTTATTAATTAACACTTTATAGATTATTTTATTCTCGTATTATAATATTATATTATAGATAGTGTTTCTTTTATTTGTAAGTTTTTTTTTAAAACATTATATATGTCTAGAAAATATTAATTTAGATATGAGGAGAGAGAGAGATGAATTTAATCTTAAAAAGATGTCTGGATAGTTTTGTTACTAGTAATTGAAAAAAAAAAAAAACAAAACTACATCTTAATTTTGAAAGAAGTTTTACAAAAGAAACACTATCTTAATATTTATGATTTAGATTTTTTTTTTTTTACCTAAGAGTTTGAAAAGAAGTTTTACAAAAGAAAATACTTCAATGGCATACTAAATTATATGAAAAAATTAGGTTTGTTTTTTCTAATTTTTTTAAATGCATGTATTGCTTAAAACTTTTTATCCATAATTGATATTATAGTTGCTTTTGTAGAAAAAAAAAATCAAAATTAAAGTTGCTAAAGCCCTACCGAAGATTGGATATGTCACAAAAGCAATTGAAAATGTAGCCATATTATTATTATTTAGAAAGAGTATGTTAATAAAAGTTGAATATATAAACTTAATTATTAATTTTGCATTAAAAAAAAAAAATGAAAAGAAGAAGAAGAAGAAGAGAAGAATAGATCCATAAAATGAGAATAAGGGATTTCTAAAGTCCTTCCAACGTTAGTTCTTTTCACCGGACTATTTAAATAAATTTAATATTCTTTAGGTTAAAATACAAATGACACTAACTTGAATTGTTTTTAATTGAGTCCTTTAAATTTTTAATTTTATTTTTCATTTCAATAACTATAATCTATTATCATTGAATCCGTTTGTCTACTTTAAAAAATGATGTGTGGATTCTAGTTAGCTCAACTAGTAAAGTCTCTTGTCGTCAAATAAGAAATATGTGGTTTAGTCCCTGACTACACCAAAAACTAATTGGTACCTTAGTCTGATGATAAAGTGCAATTATCAGAAGTAGACGCTATATGTTAAAACTATCACTTAAAAATAAAAATAGTGCCGCTTAAGTGGATTTAATGGTGCAAATTAGGCAGAGATAGATGGAATGATTATATTAGAAATAGATAGAAGTTAAAGGATTAAAAATGAAAAAACAAATAGAAAAGGATTGAACTGAATACTTGTTAAAGTATACTATAATTTATAATTTAATCCTAAAAGAAAATAAAAGAGTGTTTTTCGTTTGAATGGCTTACTTCCATTCAAACCCCTCCCTTCTCCTAGGTAGTACTTTCAGTGTTTTTGGTTAGGGTGATTATTGGGTGGATGGAAAATAGAGAAGATAGAGGTAGAGAGAAAATGTTTTTTTTGGTTGTTTGGTTGAGAGGAGAAAAGGGAGTGAATTTTGGTGGGGCTGAGTGTATTTCCCCTGGCTCATCAAAAATAAATTCCTCCTAATTCGGGAGGTAAACACAAGAGAAAATACGAGCATAAATACATTTACATATTTTCCCTCTTCTATCATTCTCTATAACGTTTCATATTCACTATCCTACCTTTAGCAAACTTAGAGCATTCGCATCAACTCATGCAAAAATTTATATCTATTTTAACATAAAAACCTATTTTTTCTATTTTACATACTCTCTTTTCAAAACAACTCAAATTAGATTATCTATTTTACATTACATTCATTAAAATATCATTTTTTATTGATTTTTTAAATTGTTTCTTTTTCTTTACACACAACAACCATCTTCTCCTCTCTTCATTCATCCTTAGAGATACATAAAAAAAGAATAAAAATCTAAAGGCAAAATGAATAGTGTCAATATAAATTTACACGGTTATTGTAGTAACAATGTAATTTTACACAACTTTGGATGACCTGATGTAAGTGAATTTTGGGCTTGACTAACTAAAATAAGATACTTGTTCTATTATACAAACACTGATGCTAGTGCTCTATCCCAAAAAATTAAACCCATAATTTCATCATCAGAATTGACATTAGTGTATAAACCAAAGGAAACCCAAATTTGCAATGAATTTCACCATGAACGCACAATTTTGTAGTGGTAATTCTCGTGCCATGAATTTTTTCTAGGGAGGCCAAACTAAATATACTTTAAGTATGAATGGTTTATCCAAAAATTACTCATACACTTATAAGTCTGAATATCAAATTTTATAAATTTGTTATTATTATCTTTCTTTGATCAAAATTTTGACATAATTGATTATGAGTGGTAGAGAAAATGCGATTAATTAATTTGAATTTACTTCAGAACATTGTGGAAAAAAATTATAATAGTAGAAGAGCTAGATATAAATGTCAAATAAGTAAAAAAAAAAATTACAAATTCATTGTAATCAAACTAATTGATAAATATAAAATAATACTATAATAAACAATAAATTTAAAGATTGCAAGTTGTAAACAAAATATCATTTACACGGTTATGGCATAACTCATAAAAAAACAAAACAGATAACAGTAATAACACACTCTAGTCTCTAGAGTTAGCAAAAAAAACAAAAAAAAAAAACTCTCTAGGTTCTAGTGACACATATAAAAAAATAGAAATCTTTTTACGAAAAAAAGAAAAAAGAAAATTTAAAGTGTCAAACATTAATGCAAGTTGTATAGCACTGTACACACTTATCAAAACATTAATGCAAGTCCTATCAATTTAAAAAAAAAAAAAAAAAAAAAAAAACATAAATGCAAGTCTTTCTTTTGTTTTGGTTATTCATTCACATATCAAGACCCAGAAGCAGCTATTCTGCAAAAGAAACTTGTAATCTCAGACATGATTAGAGAAAGCGAGAGGGAGATACCAGTATCACTACATACTGATGAGCCGACACCAGTGATCTAGTGGAGACTATTAGCCTATAGCGGAACGGTGAGTTTTGGAGCTGTCAAGGACTCGAGACTTTGGAGAATGGAGGCTTTTAAAAAAAAAAAAAAAACAAAAACAAAAAAAATCAAATTTGGGTTTTGTGCGTGTGTATATATATATATATATATATATATCTTCTTCTTCTTCTTTTTTATCTTTTTTTTTTAATTTATTTTTTTTGGGATATTGTGATTTTGGGAACTTTTTAAAGATGTTTTTGTAACTTTTTTTATTTGAATTTGGAGGAGTTTTTAGATCCTTTTCTGTCAATTGTGTTAGGCGTAGTGCCAATGGTGTTGCTCATGCGTTGGCTAGATTTGCTAGATTATCTGATAATGAAACTATATGGCTGGAGGAGGATCCTCTACCAGCAGTTGATGCTCTGTATTTGGATTCTAGTATTATTCATTAATGATATTCAGTTGGTTCCGGCTTCCAAAAAAAAAAAAAATTTGGAGGAGTTTTGGGCTAATGAATGGGCCAAATGTTTTGTTTTGTTCTTTGGATCTTTGTATTTATATTTTTGGGACGTTTCTGAAGTACTTCTAAAATTTGAGGGAGTCCCAATAAATTTTAAGAGATCAACAAACAAGTTGTAATCTTTTTTTTTTTTCTAAAAATCCTAGGGGGGCCAGAGGGTGTATTTACAGCATATTATCATATTAAAGGATTTTATCAGTGATGTACTGATGTTAATGGAAAATTGGTAAACCCACGGGGGGCCATGGCCCCCCAACCCCCCTTAGCTCCTCCACTGATAGGATGCACATGTGTATAGCGCTGGATAGCAAAAAGAAAGTGTCGTAATTGTAACTTTTTTATTTTTTTTATGGAATTACCAAATGTGTTTTGTTTTGTTAATAGATTATTTTAATACAAAAAACTATTTAGAAAGTCAATTGTTTTTTTTTTTTTCTATAAAAAAGTTTTTAAAAATAGTTTCTAAACTAATGTTCTTAGGGCATTAATTAACTTTTTTTTTTTTTTTTTTTCAATACAAGCATTTGTTGTTATTTTTATTAATTTCTTTTGAATTGGGTTGTGTGTGTTGTTTTTTTATGAGATATAAATAGTGTAATTTGTTTTTTGGGAGAAAAAGCACTGTAACTTTATTGAAAGCTAAATAGCCAAATGCTAAAGTTATAGCATTAAGATGTGAAGGTACACACTCCATCCACACCGACAAATCGCTAATATGTTTTGCATATCTAGCAAGATTGTGAGCAACAAAATTCCTTTATCTCTTAATATGAGAAACACTAAAAACAACAAAGGATTCTGCTAAAAGTTTCATCTCTTCAATCAAATAATCATAAGAAGCAAAAGAATGTTCATCATTTTTGAGGGAATTCATAATTATCTCTAAATCTCCTTTAAGAACAATAGATGAAAACCCTAATTCTTGAGAAAAAACTATTGCCCTGATTGCTACCATAGCCTCAACTTCTTCAACTTATGAGGGTAGATTGCGTTTCTCTGTCATAGAAGCCATAACCTGTCCCAAGTTGTTTTGGATCACCACCCCAACACCAGCCTTTTTGTCATCATTAAACACGGCTCCATCAAAGTTAACTTTGTAAATTGGCTGATGAGGAGGAACCCAACGGACATTGGTTTGATGGTAAGAAGAAATTGGAGCCACACTTGGATGATTTCGGATGAAATCTTCATAGGCAGGAACAGCATTAAGCCTCACTTGAACAATGGGGAATGGTTTACTGCTTGTATGCAACAAATTCCTCCTATACTAGATTGTCCACACTAGTACAACAAAGAGATCCAAGTTTTTTCCCCTGTCAATAACAAACATGACCAAATCTCTAAACCGAGAGAAGGAAGTTGATCTTTCAAATTCCACATTGAGTCAGAATCCCAGATTGGTGAAAGACAGGGGCTACTCCAAAGAGCATGTAGCGTATCTTCTGTAGGTTGTTGGTAGTGATCACAAATGTCTTCAAGGATGACCTCTCTTTGTAATAAATTCTACTTATATGGGATCGAGTTTTTGCAAGCCTACCATAGCAAATTCTTCACCTTACTTTGAACTGTCAAACCCCAGATCCTTCTCCAATCCACTAAACTCGATGAAGACTCTATGATCCAAATTAGTAGATTCTTCTGCTAAGAACTTATACCCTAATTTAACAGAGTATTGGCCTGATAGATTGAAAGACCAAATGACAGTGTCTTGAATCCGATTTCTGCAGAGAGGGATGGATAAGATAGAACTTATCTTATGAGGCAAGAAACAGTTATCTAAATGTGTTAAATTCCATTGTTTGGTAGATTGATCGATAAGCCTTGCTACACGAGATGTGGATAACTCCTCAGATAAAGGGGAAAGTAAATAAGGTTGATCTCTAGATGGAAGCTAGTCATACATAAGAATATCTTCTCCAGCCCTTACCCTCCACCGTACTCCTCTTTTTAGCACATCCCTACCCTTCAAAATACTCTTCCAAATATAAGACCCCATCGTTCCTTCCTTGGCTTTCAAAACAGAGCAATTGGGGAAAAACTTTAACCTAAAAACCTTGTAAAACAACAACTCTTTATTATGCAGTAAATACCATGCTTGCTTAGCTAAGAGAGCATCATTAAACCTAGCTAAATCTTTAAAGCCCATACCATCTTCAACCTTAGGCTTGCACAATTCCTTCCATCTCACCCAATGAATTTTCTTACTGTCCCCTCACTGTCCCCACCAAAACCTCTTGATTAAATTCTTCAATTCATTACATAAACCCAATGGAAATTTGAAACAACTCATAGAAGAAGTTGGAATTGCTTGTGACAAAAGCTTTTCTTCCCAACCTTGCAATTTCCTCCATACTCGCTCTTTGATGTATTCAAAGCTGGCCTTCTTTTTCCTACCCATAAAAGAGGGCAAACTAAGATATTTCTCATATATATATATATATATATATATTTTTTATCTCCATAACCTCTAAAGCCTCTTTTATTTGAGTCCTTCTATCCTCTAAAGTTGGTTTACTAAAAAAGATGGGGGTCTTATTTCTATTAATCTGTTTCCCTAAACAACTCTCACAAACCCCTAAAATATTCAAAACTGATTGCCATTCTTCAGGTGAAGATTTGCAAAAAAAGAAGGTTGTCATCTGAAAATAAAAGATAGGCCAACTTAGGACTTCTCCAACCTAAAGATAACCCATGAATAATCCCTTGCTGAGCTGCTTGAGAGATAAGACCATGGATCCCTTTTGTGCATAAGAGAAGTAGAAAGGGGGAAAGAGGATCAATCTGTGTAATACCCCTTGTCTATACCATATTTTGTTTTGCCCTGATTCATGCGTCAGAACAAAGACCAAAAAAAAAAAAAAGGGGGAAAAACCATGAATTTCAAAGCTAAAAGGGTAAAAATAAACACAACATGTTCAAATGGTAAATCAAAAACTCACAACATTTGAAAAACCCACTTTACAGAAAATTTGGCCAAAACCCTAACTGGGTATGGTCAAAAAGTTGACTTTTTGATCGACCATTAGATTGTGTTGTATATTGGACTGTCATTTAGGGCATATTTTCACCTTTGAAACGATGGTTTATGGGAAAAATTGGAGTTAAAACGGATGAGATATCACAAAAATACTGAAACCCTAATAATGTTTTCATTGTATTTTTTAGGAAAATTGACAGTTTTTTACCCCGCTTCACGCAATAAACTGTATCGATTGTGCAAGAACTGGAACGAATGGGATGGACCATCTTGAAGAACAAGGTCCTAGCTAATTTTCACCAAAAGGGCTCAATGATATCAGCTTCGAATTAAAAGATATGAATTTTTCAATGGAAGACGTTCAAATTTTTCAGCCTTGCGTCACCTCCTTTCCGAGCACAATATCTCAACGGTCATAGCTCCAAATGAAACAAGGCTAGAATCATTGGAAACTAGACATCCATAGACTTTTGTGCACATAAAATTTGAAGAAAATGAAGATCGGAAAGACATCTAAACAACCGCACGAATATCAGGCTAGAAATTAGAGAAAGACGAAAAATGCTGACAAGGATGACGTGGTGGATAAGGATGGAGCTAGTTTTGGTGTACTAGGGTACACCAATGCTAGCCGCCCATTTTCTACCTCTTCCTATAAATAACGCCCCCCCCCCCCCCCCCCAACAGAAAAAAAATGGAAAAATCATGAAGAAAATGGAGAGAAATAGTGGAAAAAATAGAGAAAAAGTGAGGGAAAATCAGGAAAAAAAAAGTTGATATTTTGAAAAAATAGCCTTAGAAAAAAAAATTCTCTCTCTCTAGGAAACCCTACACCAAAAAACCTCATCCTCTTTTCATTGTTGTAGTTTTTGTGGGTAAGGTTTTGGGATGGTTTGGTTCCTTAATAACTAAACCCATCCTTCCCTTTTTCTATATTGTAATCATCTTTTCATATATATATATATATATATATAATATTTCCTTTATTTTTTTGTGCAAATAGTTGTTTTATTTTACTATGTTCTTGTATATTATGCTTGCTTCTAACCCATTTCTTTTAATGCGTTTAATATTAATGTTGGATATTATATTTGTATTGTTCATCATAGATGGGTATTGGACTTTCATCCTAGGCCATGAATGGGAAGTACCCTTAGGGGGAAGAAATCTCACCCCACCTAGGCCTAGGATATTATTTATTGCCTTTACATTATTTGTCATCCCATTCATTTTCTCGCACTCCCCCTCTCCCTTTTATATTTCCTTGTCATCCCTTTACTTTCCTTGCACATCCCCATCCTCTTTTACTTTTATTGCTCTTATATATGTGTGTGTGAGTATATATATATATATATATATATATGTATGTATGTATATTATATCTAGGCTACTAAAAAAAGGATTTTCTATTATCCTCTTTAAATGGTGTTTAAACCCCCATTAGGGCACAATATGGGTATGTCTAATAAGAGTGGTGATGGATTAAGAACTCAAACTTCTTTATGTTGAAGGATCCATAAGGGTTGAAAGGGATTAAACTCTATTTAAGGGGGAAACAAAATATATATATATATAATAAAAAATAAAAAAATTTAATCAACTTTACAAATATTCCAAGCTTTTACTTTTTATGTCATTTATATGCCAAGCTTTTACTTTAATATCATTTAAATTCCAAGTCTTTACATTTCAAGTTCTTTACTTTTCAAGATTTATTTTTATGCACTTGATCTTGTTGTTGTCTCTTTATCGTTTTCTTGTATATAATGTGCCATAAAGAAAATGCTTGGGTACAAATCTTCCCTACTCCCCTATTCTAAGAAAATGTTTTTTTTTTTTTAAATGTCTTTTTTCTTTTAAAAGTTTTCAAAGAAAAATATTTTCTTTATGTTTCTCCCTCTTAAAAAAAAAAAAAAAAAAAAAAATTTCTTAAAGGGAAACCCGAAACCCTAGGAAATAACACAAATGTTTTCAATTTTTTAAAAAAAAAAGGTATTTTCCAAATGCTTATCTTCAAAATCATTTTCAAAGCCATTTTCAAAATCAAAATCTTTTTTTAGGGGAACCTGAAATTTCAAAACAAAAAATCTGTTTTTCAACTCTTATTTTTTTTAAAATTTTTTTTCTAAAAAATATGTTTTTTTTTAATAAATTGTTTCATTAAAAAAAAAAAACTGTTTTCCAAAAAAAAAAAAAAAGCTTTCTGCTGTATAAAAACTGTTTTCTGCATTAAATAAAAACTGTTTTTTGGTTATATAAAATCTGTTTTCAAATAAAAATAAAACCTGTTTTTTTAAGGAGGGCCAAAACTTTAAAATTAAAAAAAAAGTTTTTTCAAAGTTGTTTTAAAAATGTTCTCCAAAGTGTTTTTCAATTTTTTTCCCCCTAAAAAAATGGTGTTTTTGAAGTGTTTCTTTTAAAATACGTTCCTTCACAAAAAAAGAAAAAAAAAAAAAAGAAGTGCTTTTCTAAAATAATAATTTTAATGCTATAACCTTTTCTTTTTAAGCATTTTTCTGAGAATAGTGGCAGTTGTGGATTTGTGTTCAAGGCTCACTTTCTTGAGTCATTGAACATCCCATAAGCATACATTGTTCATAATAAATTTAGCATTAACAACTTTCTTTTCGTCATTCCTTTTGCATGAACACAAAATGAGAAAATTGTGGATGACAAAAATGTGCTATTCTTCCAATCCTCTCTTTTCATGGTGTTTTTCTTTATATAGTTGTAGTATTCACATGCTAGCTATATAATAAATAGGTACTCACATGTTATTGTATATTACACTTGTATGCTTTTTTCACATGTTACTTATGTATATACTTTACATGTTTTGGTTGTATATTTTGATGGAGTTATTATTCACATGATAATTATTATGTAAATATTTACTCACATGTATATATATGTATATTGTTTGTAAAAACCTTTTCAAAAAAATTAAAATACCAAGTATCTAATTTCTTTACCAAAAGATAACATTTGAGGTTTAATTAAAATGAGATACTATTTCGGGTAGGCGCTGTGGAGTGCCTAACACCTTTCCCACACATAACCGAACTTCTAAATCTTAGATATTTGGTTCAAAGACTTTTGGTTTGCCTCAATTAATGAACCTTTTAAATTTTAGTTTAGTTAATTAGGTAACTAAAAATAAATTAGACATCTAGGTGACCAACCACACCAAATACAAAACCAATAGTTGGTGGCGACTCCTAAAATAAAAATAAGAAAAAGGGACTTATACATTCACACACCCCACTCTAGATACACAATCACACATGAGTCACGTTGCCAATGACCCAATGTGTGACAAATGACGATGCCCTTCCCTCGAATTAAAATTCAAAAAAGAAAGGGGCACACGTACGAAAAGAGGGACAAAACTGGGCGTCCACACCCCTTGATGGCTTGATAAAACCTTTTGGATCCCCATTGACTAGAATGCAATAAGATATAGTCTTAACACAAAGCATAACAAAGAAATCCACCGTTTGTTAAACCCCATCTTTCTCATTATAGCTTCCTGTGAGGGCATTTTTTGTACTGTTAGGTCTCAACCCCTTCTGCTGTGCTATGGCCTGTTAGTCTGAGGTAAGAGATTTGAGACTGGCCTTGCTATAACTGCGCTTCAGGCCAGCTTGTGCACAAGTTAAGCTTACCCATCGTAGACGTGTCTTGATATGAGTGCTGTGGGCTGGACGCAAGACTTGGTCACGACAGGAGTGACTGTTACAAGTATTACAGTAGGATAACTATGATAATAAAACATACTAAATAAAGCTAACATTGTAAATAAAGTTAACAGGGTTATAGCAGAACAACACAGCAAGTAGAAATAACACTACAGTAGAAAAAAGTAAATAACTTAGTAACTTCTAGCCAAATAGTAAGAATATCATCCAATAAGCATAACCAACGAAACAACTTGTTTGCTGGGTTATAAGCTGAGCTTTTAAGTAGAAGCGAACCCAAGAAGGGTACCAATCTCCAACGTGGGTAACCTCAGCAAAGGGCTCCTACCATAGAAGTTACTCACTCTGGAGAAATGGCCTAAGTGGTTTGAGTTTCGATTTACAATATTTAGAGAGTGGGTATGTCGTGAGGGAGAGAAAAGGTGGTCTATTGATGCATGCCTCTACTCCTACTGCTTTACTTTCGTTCCGGTTTTCTTTTCTCACTTAGTCTTTCTACATTTTCTTTCTCTCTTTGTGTTTTCTTTTCTCCATTCTTTCCTACTTCTTGCTTTTTCTTCCCTCCCCCTTTTACCATTCATGGCTACCCCATTTTATACCGTCTGCCATTGTGAGATTTACCCCTTTTGTCCTTCAACCGTTTTTGGCTTCTTGTGGGCATCTCTCCAGGACTGCCCACTCACCTGCTGGTTGTCTAGCCATTACATCTACCTAGAGTGTGTTGGTTGTACCACTCTCTATTTTCAGGAAAAATTACTTGTCTTGTTTCTTACCTCTCTTCGTTTTTGTTTCACTCCAATGGATAAGTATTAAGCTACCTCACTACCTACCTCTATGGCATGCATCAAGTGGTCCCTGCCTACACTTACCTCTTTTAGGTGAAATGTCGTCCCTGTAGGAACTTTCCCCAAAGAAGCTTGGGTGGGAACCCCAGAATAGACCCCGTTTTCTCCCCACTGCCAAATCACACCCTCTAAATACCTTGACCCGCGGCCCACCTCCCATGTATTGGTTGGGTACAAGTAGGTGGTGCCCTGGTCCTTTGTGCATGCTCCACTCCATTTGTGTTTCTTTCTTTTTGGCCTTCACACCATTTCTGCTGCTCTTTTGTTCTCTAGTTCTACTGTGTGTACTAGCTTGTGTTTATCCTTTGTGCCATGGAGGACTTTTGGGCTCATTTTTTCTTCCTTTTATCCCTTCCTGGGCTAGGTATTGTCCAGACGAAAGCCATTGTCTCCATAGCCTGCTGGGCCCATGACTTGTGGTTGTAGGCCTTTTGGCCATTAACTTGCCATACTGCTTCATTGTGTTTGCCACGGCCTTATCTTTCCTTTACTTCTCATTACCCTCATGGGCTTGCTGTTTGGTGTTCCTGCCATATCAGCCCATTGACCCATTAATTCTCTCCTTTGAGCTTCCTTGGCCCATTTACTACATCTTTACCTCTTATCATTCTTTGTGGGCTTGTTGGTCATTATTATTGCCATGTCAGCCCATTGAGTTTACCACTTTATTCATTGGGCTTTGTCGGCCCATTTACTTCTTCTTTACCTATTTTTACTCCCATGGGTTTACTGCCTAATTCCTTGGACTTCCTTGGCTCATTCACTACATCTTTACCTCTTATTACTCTTATGGGCTTATTGGCCCTTATTCTTGCCGTGCCAACCCAACTAAGTTTACCACTTTATTCCTTAGGCTTCCTCAGCCTGTTTACTTCTTTGTAACCTCTCATTGTTCCCATGGGCTTACAATTTCATTCCTTGGGCTTCCTTAGCCCATTTACCTCTTCTTTACCTCTTGTTACTTTCAAGGGCCTGCTGGCCATCAATCCTGCAACGTCAGCCCACTAGGCTTGTTACCTCGTTGTTTTACCATTTTCCCCCTCTTTTTCTTCTCATCTCCCTTATTGTTGGGCTTCTTCTATTTTTGTGCCCTTTGTAAAAAATGGGTATCAACATTCAGCCCCCTGAGCATATGGATTGCTCCTGCAATTCATATCAATTTTCTTTCACTTTTTTTTTTAATTTAAAAATAGTGGACCCTGCCTTGTTTCCTTTTTTTGCCTTGAACAGGCTTGTCTCTTCGAGTTTCCCAGTTTAGCAGTTATTTTGGAACACAATCTCCGCTTCATTTAATGCGATGCTTCTTTTGATGGCTAACCCATTGCTTCCCTTTATAGCGTTTTTATTTGTCTCAACCCTTTCACTTTCTTTTTCTCAAACTTTCCCCAACTTTCTCTCAATCTTTGTTTCCTTTCATATTCCCTGCATCGTCTCATCTTCACCAAATCTCTTTACCCATTACCTCCATCACTCAGTCCATCTACCATGTTGCCGACAAAGGGTGAGAGTTCTTCCCGCTGTAAAGGAAAAGAGGTTGCCACCGATGATTCGCCTATTGAGGCCATGGGTGGAGAGGCTCCCCACTATGAATAGGACCGTTCCAAGGAGGAGGAAGGGGGTTGCGATCTGAGTAGTGAGTGTCTTGTTCTCATCGACCCATGGTATGATACCCATATTCACTTCCTAGTGGTGTTTGGCTATTATTCGCCTCCTCCACCTAGCAGTGTGTGGCTTTCCCTTTGTCACCATGATTCTTAAGTTTCTTGGGCTTCCTTGGCTTCCTCCATTCCTGACCTCGACATCCGCCAAGGAATCACATTACCCGTGCCCATTCTCTTTGAGTTTGGGTCGGGTACATCATTGGGTTGTAAGGAGTGGGTGGACACAGAGTTGTTCGATGTGGGTTTTATGGTGGCACTTCAACGGGCCGGTGTGTTGAAGGCTATAGTTTCCTCCTTGTGTTTGTCCAACTACCGGGACTTGTTCAATCTCCGCCATTTGATCCGCCGATGGTGTAGTGCCACCCATACTTTCTTCCTCTCTTGCGGCAAGATCACTGTGACCTTAGAGGGTGTGGCAAATCAATTGCTGCTACCCATCCTTGGTGACACAGACCCAAACAACATCAAGCTCTCTGCTGAGAAGGAGGTCGTGGCAAATCAATTGCTGCTACCCATCCTTGGTGACACAGACCCAAACAACATCGAGCTCTCTGCTGAGAAGGAGGTCATGTTCTACACTTGTGTCTTAGATAAGGCATGCGTGCGCAGCTCTGCTTGAAGCCTTAACCCAGAAACAGCAAAGCAGAAAAACAGAGCACAAATAAAAGCCCTAATTTTAACAACCAGACATGCTCAGGATATAAAGAACACTATACAACTAACCAAAACAAACACATTGCTAGGACATATGTGATTCATTATTAGGAACATGTGTCAATAAAGAATTGGCTAATCCTTTGACAAAACACACTTCACTTTTAATTGGGTAGATCTAGGATGTGTTTAATGCTTCAAGGAACAAGGTTTCAAGTTCAAGGGTTAAAGCCATGTAAGTCTGTCCAAGAAACAAGTGAAGAAGTGCTAGATTTTAAAGCTTGACAGCTAGTATTTGTCGAGGTTTAAAAAGCTGTTTCAGCCTGATGCTTGACAGTTGCTCGACAGATAGGGTATCTATCGAGGTTTATGAAATTCAGTTTTACATCGAGGTAATGAAGGTTGCATACGCAGGCCAAGCACCTGCGTAAGCAAGAGGAGGACCAGGTACACATGCATAAGGCATGCATGCGCAGCTCTGCTTGAAGCCTTAACCCAGAAATAGCAAAGCAGAAAAACAGAGCACAAATAAAAACCCTAATTTTAACAACCAGACATGCTCAGGATATAAAGAACACTATACAACTAACCAAAACAAACACATTGCTAGGACATATGTGATTCATTATTAGGAACATATGTCAATAAATAATTGGCTAATCCTTTGACAAAACACACTTTACTTGTAATTTGGTAGATCTAGGATGTGTTTAATGCTTCAAGGAACAAGGTTTCAAGTTCAAGTGTTAAAGCCATGTAAGTCTGTCCAAGAAACAAGTGAAGAAGTGCTGGATTTGAAAGCTCGACAGCTAGTATCTATCGAGGTTTAAAAAGCTGTTTTAACCTGATGCTCGATAGCTGCTCGACAGATAGGGTATCTCTCAAGGTTTATGTAATTCAGTTTTTCATCGAGGTAATGAAGGTTGCATATGCTGGCCAAGCACCTGCGTGCGCAAGAGGAGGCCCACGTACGCATGCATAAGGCATGCGTGCGTAGCTCTGCTTGAAGCCTTAACCCAGAAACAGCAAAGCAGAAAAGTAGAGCACAAATAAAAACCCTAATCTTAACAACCAGACATGCTTAGGATATAAAGAACACTATACAACTAACCAAAACAAACACATTGCTAGGACATATGTGATTCATTATTAGGAACATATGTCAATAAAGAATTGGCTAATACTTTGAAAAAATGCACTTTACTTTTAATTAGGTAGATCTAGGATGTGTTTAATGCTTCACAGAACAAGGTTTCAAGTTCAAGTGTTAAAGCCATGTAAGTCTGTCCAAGAAACAAGTGAAGAAGTACTGGATTTTAAAGCTCGAAAGCTAGTATCTATCGAGGTTTAAAAAGCTGTTTCAGCCTAATGCTCGACAGAGAGGGTATCTATTGAGGTTTATGAAATTCAGTTTTTCATCGAGGTAATGAAGGTTGCGTACGCAGGCCAAGCACCTGCGTACGCAAGAGGAAGCCCATGTATGCATGCATAAGGCATGCGTGCTTAGCTCTGCTTGAAGCCTTAACCCAGAAACAGCAAAGTAGAAAAACAGAGAACAAATAAAAATCCAAATTTTAACAACTAGACATGCTCAGGATATAAAGAACACTATACAACTAACCAAAACAAACACATTGCCAGGACATATGTGATTCATTATTAAGAACATATGTCTATTAGGATTAGTGCCCTTAAATCCTATTGCATGATGCTATATATGATATTACGTATGACATTATGTATGACATGATGTATGACTTAATATTCTGATTAATAAAGTTGTTTTATTATTATCTGAAGTATTGGTAACATGAATATTCAGACATTATCGTATAGTCCATGAGATGCATAGTATGTGATTTACGTGAAAAGTCACAGAAGATATAAATCACAGGTTCTTTGTAAACTCAGAATTTTAGTTCGTAGTCGGTAATGAAATTGGGCATTTCATCTGCGAAGACTATAACATGTCAACTAAGATGATTTGTCTTGATCATGGAAGTGGTGACTTCTAGTTGATATGTTCATATGTTTTAAGAGTTAAGACATATTGAACTAGACCGCTGTGAGATTTATTTTTTTCCTAATGACTGTCAACCGAATAATAAATCTCACGACTTATATTTGCATGAACTCTTAATCCTGAGATAATAATGGACCTGATCATGAAGTGTAAGTTGCTTTGATATATCAGGAGTGAGATCTAAAGTTACGGTCAAAACCTTAGTATGTTGGGCAGCTACATTTAGTGTTGATGGAATATATATTCTCAAGATGGAATTCATAGTCTCTTAACAGAGATATAAAATATTCCCTTAAGATAAGTTTAATGAGTTCAGTTATTCAGAGAGTTAGGCCTAACCACTTTAGTAAGAAATTACTAAAGTATATATATTTATGAAATTGGATTTCATAAATATATGGTGAATAACTTAAAAGGATTAAACCGGGTACTCAAGGATTAAGATATAGTAATTTACAAAGTGGCAGTCTACTTTCATAACTTTGTATTACTACGAATATTTTATGAAGGGGTTGCATGTATAATAAAGTCTTGGGATATAATTTATTAATAATGCCTAGAGTGCAATTATATTTATATAGTGGTATTAAATATAATTAATGGTAAATTTGAACTTGTCAAGAGTTGACAGAAAAGCCCAAGGCCCATTGGAGCTAGTGTCTTATTGGTCCCTTTTGGTCCCACTCCAAGCCACATACTAAAGCCAATTGGAAAGGCCCAAATGGCTAGCCCAATTAGACAATCAGTTATTAGGAGAGAAACATATAGAATTTTATAATATACAACAAGTTTGTAAAATGGTGTGTATGTGTGAGTGAAGCCACTCGATTACTCTCCCTTGGAAACTGATTAAGAGACCACACATCTTGGGCGTTAGTGGAATTGGAGTGAAGATTGAAAGTGTTCCTGAGAACTTCTGATCTTTGGTTTTGAAATTCACTGCACCAAGGTACACTCTCTTGTTTTATATTTTGAAACTTACATAATGCATGTTATTAATTCTGAATGAAGTAGATCCGTTAATTTTTCGCTGCGTAGATGCATATTTCCAACAATTGGTATCAGAGCGATCTTCATTTTCGAATCTGTATAATATGTTTAGTGAGTTTTAGAATTAGAGAAAACTATTTTCATAGTTGTGAAAATTTTACAGTCATTTTTCTGCATATTATAGTTTTTGAAACTATTGTTTGATTAAAACTGATTTTGATGTTATGATGTTGTTTAAGTTTGATTTTGACCATGTAAAATTGAATTTTAACACTTTAACATCAATAAAATTCAAGTTTTAATCTTAATCTCATCATTTTTGATCATTAAGAATGTGTTTTGTTCATTGGAAACGTAAAAAACAGTTAAACAGAAAAACGGCTATTTCTGGGTTTTTTCGCGACTGGCGAGTCGCGAGTTAAGTCGCCAGTGAGTCGCCAAAGTTTCTAGATGAACTCGCGACTAGAATCTCACGACTGGGCAAGTCGCCAAAAGAAGTCGCCAAAACCAGTCGCCAAAAATTCTAACACCTGTTTATTATATGTATAAAGTGCAAAGTTGTGTGTAATTAGTTTATATCTGTATTAAACAATTAAAAATCCTTCTTTTAAAACATCTAGTGGGAGAGAGATACAAGGGTTGGATCTCACGGTCTCCATTGTTGGTTCATAGTAGTGTGAAATACATACTTTGTCTTTGCCACGAGCTTAGCATTCCATGCGGAGAGTATTTATTTCATGGTCCTACAAGTTTGAATTACTTGGTTTATAGTAGTTTGATCAAACACCTTGTCTTAGCTTCGAGCTTTGCATTCCATGTGGAGGGTGTCTTGTATCATGGTACTACAAAATAAGCCTGTTAAGGGGATAAAATGTGGCTACACATGATTCTAGACATTGGTATACACTAGACTAAATATTATAGTATCCTCTATGCTGAGTTCTTACTATTATTATTTAGAGGCCAAAAGTATAACAGCATATTATTAGTGTATGATAAGAGTTATCATGATAGCACTAATAATGAGAAGAGTTCTCAATCAATCATAGTATTTAATGTCCACTCTATGCTGAGGGATATTAAATATGGAATTGGGTTGTCGTTGCATATATTATACTATGGTTTTATTAAGGTTCCATATTATATGTTTATATGCTAAATTGATAATGTCCAGTTACTTATTATATTTATGTTTATTGTTTTCAGATTTGAATATGGCATCATTTAGCCCACTTGTTACTATTCTTAATCAAAACAAACTGACTGGATCCAACTATGTTGACTGGAAAAGAAATTTGGACATAGTTCTCACAGCTGAAGAGCACAAATATGTGCTTACTAAACCATGTCCTAGCTTTCCTTCATTAGATGCTCCTCTTGAGGAAAAACAGCGATATGATCGTTGGCAGAAATCTAATGAAATGGCCAAGTGCTACATCCTAGCATTTATCTCAAATGTTCTACAACATCAAATGCAGGATGTAGAACTAGCTTCGGACATAATGCTAAGTCTGAAGGAGATGTTTGGTGAGCAAGGCCGTTCTGCAAGGCAAGAAACCATGAGGCAAATTTATAATACCAAAATGGCTGAAGGCGGTTCAATTAGGGAGCATTGTCTCACAATGATCTCTAATCTAAATACATTAGATGTTTTAGGTGCCGACGTTGATGGAGAATCCCAAGTGGATATGATACTCTATTCACTACCGGAATCATTCAAGGAATTTAGACTCAATTATAATATGAACAAAAGGATTTATACATTGTCTGAATTGATGAATGAGTTGGTAGCGGCAAAAGGCATTCTTGGTACTTCTAGTGTTGATGCTAACATGGCTGAAGCTTCTACTTCTCAACCTAAGTCGAAAGGCAAGGGTAAGACGAAGAAGAAGAAGGACTTCACCAAGCAAGAGGGTAAACAAATTGCCTTAGGGGTTGCCGACAAAGGAAAGAAGCTCAAAGGAAAATGTTTCCATTGTGGTGAGAAAGGACATTGGAAGAGGAATTGTCCAAAATTCAAGGCTGCCAATAATAAGTGTATGAATAGTTCATTCCTCCTTGAAATATGTTTGGTAAAAAATCCCACGGATTCCTGGTGTGTGGATTCAGGTTGTACTAATCATATCTGCAATTCTTTGCAGGGGTTCCAGGAGACTAGAAAACTTAATGAAGGAGAATCGTTTCTTACTTTGGCTGATGGGAGCAGGATTCCAGTTGTAGCTGTTGGTGTTTTTAATTTATGTTTTGAGTCAAGAGTTTTAGTATTGGAAGACTGTCTATATGTACCTAATGTTCGTAGGAATTTAATTTCTACAACTTATTTAGGTAAACATGGATAAATCCTTGACAATGTTGTAATAAAGAAGGGTAAAGTGTTTATCTATTCTGGCAATATTGTAGATGGTCTTTATATTTTAACTCCTGATAAGCATAAATTATACAATTCTGAATTAGATCATGACTCTCATATAAAATCATTAAAGAGAAAATTTCCTTCTACTAGTGATGCATATCTTTGGCACTTGCATTTAGGTCATATTAATTCAAATAGGATTCAAAGACTGATCAAAGATGGACTCTTAAAGCCCATGGACTTTGATGAAATTCCAGTTTGTGAATCTTGTTTGGAAGGTAAAATGACCAACGACCTTTTAATGCAAAAGGTAGAAGAACTCAAGATTTGCTAGAACTAGTACATTCAGATGTATGTGGTCCTATGTCAATCCAGGCAAGAGGTGGCTATGAGTATTTCATTACTTTCACTAATGATTACTCTAGATTTGGTTATGTGTACCTAATGAAATGGAAGTCCGAAGCTTTTGAAAAGTTCAAAGAGTTTAGGGTTGAAGTTGAGAATTAATTAGGCAAACGGATAAAGGCCATTCGATCTGATCGTGGTAGCGAATACCTTCTTGGGGATTTTAAGGATTACTTAACTGAAAATGGGATTGTATCCCAATTGACTGCACTTGGAACTCCACAACAAAATGGTGTAGCGGAAAGAAGGAATAGGACTCTTTTAGATATGGTTAAATCCATGATGAGTTATTCAACTCTACCAATTTCTTTTTGGGGATATGCCTTAAATACTACAATGTATCTTCTGAATTTAGTACCTTCGAAGTCTGTTCCTAAAACACCTGTTGAGTTGTGGAATGGGCGTAAGCCTAGTATGAGACATCTCCATATTTGGGGTTGTCCAGCACATGTGTTGAAGGGAAAGTCTGACAAGTTACAATCTAAAACAAAAGTGGTTTTCTTTGTAGGGTATCCAAAAGGAACTATTGGAGGTTTATTCTATAGTCATAAAGATAATAAAGTGTTTGTTAGCACAAATGCTAAATTCTTGGAAAATGACTATATGAATAATTATACTCCTAGAAGTAGATTTGTGTTGGCTGAAATGAATGAACATGTAATAGAACAACCAATGGATGAGACTAGGGATGATGTGGATGTATTAGATACACCACAAGATACTACTCATGAGATGTCTAGTACACAGGTGCCTCGTCGTAGTGGGAGAATTGTTCGGCCTCTTATAAGATTCATAGCTTTAGGAGAAACCTATGAAGCTATCTCAGAAGAGGTTGAAACGGATCCCTACACTTATGAAGAGGCAATAAATGATATAGATGCACATCATTGGGTCAAAGCTATGAAATCTGAATTAGATTCCATGTATTCCAATCAAGTTTGGGATCTTGTAAAGGCGCCTAACGGCATTAAACCTGTTGGTTGCAAACGTGTTTACAAGAGGAAGAGAGGGATAGATGGAAATGTTGAAACCTTTAAAGCAAGGCTAGTGGCAAAAGGGTATACTAAAAAAGAAGGTATTGATTATGAAGAAACCTTTTCACCAGTAGCAATGCTTAAATCTATCTGAATTCTTTTATCCATTGCTGCTCATTATGATTATGAGATTTGGCAAATGGATGTCAAGACTGCATTTCTTAATGGCAATCTTGAAGAGGAAATCTATATGATGCAACTGGAAGGTTTCATAGCAAAGAACCAAGAGCATATGGTATGCAAGTTGAAAAGGTCCATTTATGGACTTAAGCAAGCATCTAGGTCATGGAACATCAGATTTGATTAAGCAATCAAGTCATTTGGTTTTGAACAAAATCTTGATGAACCATGTGTGTACAAGAGACATCAAGATAAAGTGGTAATGTTCCTAGTGCTTTATGTTGATGATATTCTACTCATTGGAAATGATGTAAGGGTAATGTCATCTGTAAAGGTTTGGTTGTCAAGCCAATTTGATATGAAGGACTTGGGTGAGGCTAACTTTATTCTAGGGATCAAGCTTTGGCGAGATCGCAAGAATAAGATGTTAGGCTTATCACAAGCTGGATATATAGATAAAGTTTTAGAACGGTTTAGCATGCAAAACTCCAAGAAAGGATTACTTCCTTTCAGACATGGAGTTCCTCTGTCTGATGACCAACGACCTAAGACTCAAGAGGAAGAAAATATGATGAGACAAGTTCCTTATGCTTCAGCAGTAGGAAGTCTCATATATGCCATGCTTTGTACTAGACCAGATATCTATTATTTAGTTGGCATGGTCAACCGATATCAATCAAATCTAGGACCACAACATTGGCAAGCTGTAAAGCATATTCTCAAGTATCTACGGAGAATGAGAGATTATATGCTTGTTTACCATTGTGAGGATTTGATTCCCATTGGCTATATAGATTCAGACTTTTAATCAGATCTAGATTTCAGAAAGTCCACATCAGGATGTGTTTTCACCTTGGGAGGTGGAACCATAACATGGAGGAGTGTAAAGCAATTTTGTTTTGCGGACTCTACCATGGAGGCTGAGTATGTCGCTGCTTGTGAAGCGGCAAAAGAAGCTGTATGGCTCAAGAAATTCCTTTCTGACCTTGGTGTAATGAGAATGGAATAAGTTCTCATCACATTGTTTTACGACAACAGTGGTGCAGTTGCACAATCAAAAAATCCGAGGAATCACAAGAAAGGAAAGCACATTGAGAGAAAGTACCACATCATTAGAGATATTATTGCTTGTGGAGATGTGGTGGTAGCAAAGATTGAAAGTGCAAATAATCTAGCAGATCCCTTTACCAAAGCCTTGCCTCAAAGGACCTTCGAGTCACATTTGGAGGGAATGGGAGTTAGATTACTGCACAATAGTCTTTAGGGCAAGTGGGAGATTATTAGTATTAGTGCCCTTAAATCCTATTGTATGATGTTATATATGATATTATATATGATATTATGTATGACATGATGTATGACTTAATATTCTGATTAATAAAGTTGTTTTATTATTATCTGAAGTATTGGTAACATGAATATTCGGACATTATCATATAGTCCATGAGATGCATAGTATGTAATTTATGTGAAAAGTCACAGAAGATATAAATCACAGGTTCTTTGTAAACTCAGAATTTTAGTTCGTAGTCGGTGATGAAATTGGGCATTTCATCTGCGAAGACTATAACATGTCAACTAAGATGATTTGTCTTGATCATGGAAGTGGTGACTTCTAGTTGATATGTTAATATGTTTTAAGAGTTAAGACATATTAAACTTGACCACTGTGAGATTTATTATTCTCCTAATGACTGTCAACTGAATAATAAATCTCACGACTTATATTTGCATGAACTCTTTATCCTGAGATAATAATAGACCTGATCATGAAGTGTAGGTTGCTTTGATATATCAGAAGTGAGATCTAAAGTTACGGTCAAAACCTTAGTATGTTGGGCAGCCACATTTAGTGTTGATGGAACATATATTCTGATGATGGAATTCATAGTCTCTTAACGGAGATATAAAATATTCCCTTGAGATAAGTTTAATGGGTTCAGTTATTCAGAGAGTTAGGCCTAACCACTTTAGTAAGAAATTACTAAAGTATATATATTTATGAAATTGGATTTCATAAATATATGGTGAATAACTTAAAAGGATTAAACCGGGTACTCAAGGGTTAAGATGTAGTAATTTACAAAGTGGCAGTCTACTTTCATAACTTTGTATTTCTACGAATATTTTATGAAGGGGTTGCATGTATAATAAAGTTTTGGGATAAAATTTATTAATAAGGCCTAGAGTGCAATTATATTTATATAGTGGTATTAAATATAATTAATGGTAACTTTGGACTTGTCAAGAGTTGACAGAAAAGCCCAAGGCCCATTGGAGCTAGTGTCTTATTGGTCCTTTTTGGTCCCACTTCAAGCCACATACTAAAGCCCAATTGGAAATGCTCAAAAGGCTAGCCCAATTAGACAATCAGTTATTAGGAGATAAACATACAAAATTTTATAATATACAACAAGTTTGTAAAATGATGTGTATGTGTGAGTGAAGCCACTCAATTACTCTCCCTTCGAAACTGATTGAGAGACCACACATCTTGGGCGTTAGTGAAATTGGAGTGAAGATTGAAAGTGTTCCTGAGAACTTCTGATCTTTGGTTTTGAAATTCACTGTACCAAGGTACACTCTCTTGTTCTATATTCTGAAACTTACATAATGCATGTTATCAATTCTGAATGAAGGAGATTTGTTATTTTTTCGCTACGTACTTGTATATTTCCAACAATTGGTATTAGAGCGGTTTTCATTTTCGAATCTGTATAATATGTTTAGTGAGTTTTAGAATTAGAGAAAACTATTTTCATAGTTGTGAAAATTTTGCAATCATTTTTCTGCATATTATAGTTTTTAAAACTATTGTTTGATTAAAACTGATGTTATGATGTTGTTTAAGTTTGATTTTGACCATGCAAAATTGAATTTTAACACTTTAACATCAATGAAATTCAAGTTTTAATCTTAATCTCATCGTTTTTGATCATTAAGAATGTGTTTTGTTCATTGGAAACGTAAAAAACGGTTAAACAAAAAAATGGCTATTTCTGGGTTTTTTTGCGACTGGCGAGTCGCGAGTTAAGTCGCCAGTGAATCACCAAAGTTTCTAGATGAACTCGCGACTGGGCAAGTCGCCAAAACTCGCGACTGGGACGAGTCACCAAAAAATTCTGACACCTGTTTATTACATGTATAAAGTGCAAGGCTGCGTGTAATTAGTTTATATATATATTAAACAATTAAAAACCTTTCTTTTAAAACATCTAGTGGGAGAGAGATACAAGGGTTGGATCTCACGGCCTCCATTGTTGGTTCATAGTAGTGTGAAATACATACTTTGTCTTTGCCTCGAGCTTAGCATTCCATGCAGAGAGTATTTATTTCATGGTCCTACAAGTTTGAATTACTTGGTTTATAGTAGTTTGATCAAACACCTTGTCTTAGCTTCGAGCTTTGCATTCCATGCGGAGGGTGTCTTGTATCATGGTACTACAAAATAAGCCTGTTAAGGGGATGAAATGTGGCTACACATGATTCTAGACATTGGTATACACTAAACTAAATATTATAGTATCCTCTGTGCTGAGTTCTTACTATTATTATTTAGAGGCCAAAAGTATAACGGCATATTATTAGTGTATGATAAGAGTTATCATGATAGCACTAATAATGAGAAGAGTTCTCAATTAATCATAGTATTTAATGTCCACTCTATACTGAGGGATATTGAATATGGGATTGGGTTGTCGTTGCATATATTATACTATGGTTTTCATGAGCATATTGTGAACCGGAGACATATATAAGAAGTTGTTGTGTTTTGTACACCGTAGTGTTTTCTAACCAAGGAGTTTCATGATTTTCATCGTGTGAAGAACTGAAGAACTTTACAGCTAACATCTTGGTCAAGTTGGTGAGTAAGCCGTGTACTGGGATCCGCGTATCGAATTGGTTAGTCACGTACTGGGAACCGTGCATTAATAGGAGAGATTGTCACTATAGAACAAGTCCAATTAGGTATTGGAGTAAAGGTTCAACTGTAAGTTGGTATAGGGTATTGAGATTCCTTTACTTGTAACTACTTGTTGTGATAATAGTGAATTCTCGAGAATGGTGACCTTAAAATCACCCGGTGGAGTTTTTGCCGTGTAAGTTTTCCCCATTCGTAAACAAATCACCGTGTCAATTTATTTTCTGCTACATTTTAACTTAGTTGGTGATTTGTTTGTACTACCATGCTTATTGCATGAAAATTGAATTAATTATTAATTGGTTAATTCATCACAAGGGGTCAATACATTCTTGGCCTATTAAGTAGTATCAGAGCCGACACACTTTGATTAGGTTTTAATCTTTGCTGTGTGATCCATTGACCCCTGTTTGTCATGGATAAAGGATAGTCTCTTATTATACCTCCTTTATTTGATGGCACTAACTATGCATATTGGAAATTATGCATGAGAGCTTTCTTGCAGTCATTAGATGAAAAAGTGTGGCAAGCTGTGGAGATAGGCTGGACCAAGCCAAAGGAAGTGCCGGCCGATTGGGATGATGCTAAGATCAAGGCGGTTAACTTCACAGCAGGGCATTGATTGCTTTATTCAGAGCAGGGTCACGAATGAGGAGTTCAAGAAGATATCCTCTACTGAAACTGCGAAGAAAGCATGGACCATCCTCCAGACAACCTATGAAGGAACCAAGGCTATCAAGTATTTAAAGCTTCAGAGGCTTACCACAAGCTTTGAAGAGATTAAGATGGAAGAGGATAAGTCATTTGATGAGTTCTATGCCAAGCTTAAGGACATAGTGAACTTAGCCTTTAATCTTGGGGAAACCATTCCCAAACCTAAGATTGTCAGAAGGGTGATTAGATCTCTACCCGAGGATGTTGACAAGATGGAAGAGGATAAGTCATTTGATGAGTTCTATGCCAAGCTCAAGGACGGAGTGAACTTAGCCTTTAATCTTGGGGAAACCATTCACAAACCTAAGATTGTCAGAAAGGTGCTTAGATCTCTACCCGAGAGATTTCATGCCGAGATCACTGCAATTGAGGAATTATAGGATATTGACAAAATTCCTTTGACAGAGTTGGTTGGCAATCTACAGACCTATGAGTTGGGTTTGACAAGGATAGGGAAATCTAGTAAGGGAAAGAGCATGGCATTGAAGGCCATAAGTAGTGACACAGATGAGTCTTTAGACGATGAAGATTCTAAGATGAAATCCTATATCACAAGGCAGTTCAAAAAGTTTATGAAGAATGCCAATGCTAAAGGATTTGATAAAGACCGCAAGGACAAAGGAAAGAAGGATGCTAGGGATGGCGGTCAGTACACTGTTCCCTCAGGACCAAAATGCTTTGGATGTCAAGGTTTTGGACACATGAAACAAGAGTGCCCTACATATCTCAAGACCATTGGAAAGAGCAAGGCACTTGCTGCTACTTTGAGCGACACCGAGCCTGAAGATGACTTCGACAATGAGGATGATGGAATCCTAAATGCCTTCACTGCCACTGTAAATCCTACTGCTGTGACTTAAATAATGCTCCCAAGTGCAGAATTGTCATGAAGTAATAACTCGATAAGTCCGAAGTCGAATCCACAAGGAAAAGGGAATTGATTAGCAAACCACAAGAGAATAAAACTAAAATAATAAAGTTTAACTGAAGAGATTTTTGATAGTTTAGTAAAGGTAATTTAAATTGAGAGAAAATAACAATATATTAAGGCGCTAAGGTTTAGGGATCCACACACAACACATCTATTGGTAGTCTTAACAATATTTATTTTATAACTCAACTAAAATTCATACGAAAGATGATCTTAGTCATATGATTTAACAATAAAAACTCAATAATTAATTGTGTAAGGTAGTTTCATGCAACTGATTGATTTTAGGCAAAACAAAACTAGGAAATTAGTTCGCAGGGAATACTAAGCATTTAACATGCCTAGAGTCTATGATAAATCAAAGGATTATACAGAACTAAACACTTTTCTAGATGAGTAAAAAAATAAAAAACATAAAAAAATAAGCATTAAAACCAATAAATAATTGTTAAAAACATACCAATAAATGGTTGGGTTTCACCCCTTGCCTTAGCAAGGCTTCTAGCAAGCCATAACACAAATAAAACTCTAAAAACTGTGACGAAACTTTAAGAAAACCTAAATTATGTTCTACAGCAGCTCTCCCTAAATTCTGCCCTAAAGAGCCTTTAAATAGGTCAAGGAATCCTACTACAAGTTGAATTCCCGTTTGGAAAAAATTCCAGGTTTTTAGGCTTCACTTAACCGACGTTTGTGGCCCATTTAACTTCGGAATTCGAACTTTTGGTAAACAACAAAGTTGTATCCCTTTAAGTTAGGTTTCCAGCCCAACTTGAATAATCTCGATTGGACATCGGAACCGAAAGTTATGCTTCAAATACTAGCTGGAGCACAAGCTGAAATCCTAATCTGAATTGGAATGGATTAGGTGCAAATTTCCTTTGATTCCTTGCTCCAATTGGACTTGAATTTAATTGGGTTGACCTTCTTTGACTTTATCATGGCCCTTGTAAAAGTAAAGTCCATTAGCTTTCTTCTTTGCACAAATCCACTTATTTAATTTCATTATCCTACAAAAGACAAATTCACACATTAAAATTCAATTAAGTACAAAATTGATTATTCAGCATTATTCCAAAACCAATTATAAAATGCATGAATTAACTTAAAATAAGTATGATAATGCTTTCTAATAATGATATAAATGTGCAAAATTAAGCTATTATCACCTACTGAAGGGATTGTTGAAGATGTGGATGAAGAAGAAGACTTGGTGGAGTCTTAATTTGAGAAGATGAATGAACAAGATGACATCCACACAGCCGATGCAAAATTATACAAGGTCTCAAAAAAACATGAGAAGTTGTATAGGTTGGCCACCAAGAAGCTCAGTGAAGTGGAACTTGAATGAGAAGAAGTTTCCATAAAGTTTGATGAAGCCAATCAGACCATTGTAACACTGAGATTCGAGAATAATTTCTTGGCTGAGAAGATCAAGAAGCTTGAGGCAGAATTGTTCCAAGTTAGAGCTCAGTTGCAAAAGACTTCAAGTGCAAAGCTTGATGAGATGCTCAGTCTTCAGAAATCTGCTTTTGATCGAACCGGTTTAGGGTATAATTTCTCTTCTCCTAGTATTGCTTCTACTACTATTTTTGTTCCTCCTAGTAATAATATTGAATTTGAAAACAATGATGTGCAAAATGTGTTAGCTAGTGAGAACATAGACAAGGGTAAATCTATCTTAGGAGCACCTCCTAAGCAAGATAAGAAAGAGATCAAAAATCCTAGGGCTAAAAAGGGAAACACTCAAAAGCCTAAACAGAAGAAGCAGCATCTCTGTCATCACTATTAAGCAGCTGGACATACTCGACTTAATTGCTACAAGTGGTTAGCCACTCAACAGAGCAAAATTATGATCTTATTGGGAAACCAGAATCAGTATCCATCCTCCTTTGCTCCTCTTGGAGATCTTCTCAAAACCCTCATGTTCCTTTCAAACTTGAATAGTTTCAATTCTTCCCCCTCACCGCCAGATCAAGGATTTGCTAAACGGAAATGTTCTTCCACGGTGTGGAAGGAAAAAGGCTCTAAGTGATTTAGTCACTTTTTATCTCTCTTCCCTTCTTGTTTTTGTTTTTGCATTACTTGTGTGTTTTGCTTTCTTATTTTGAGTCAGTCTAGTTTTATGCATTGCTTTGTTTAACATGTTTTTGTTTATTTATTTTCAGTTTTGATTTATTTTGTTTTTCATTAAAAAAAATTGAAAATACAGAAAAATACAAAAACGGTGTGTTTTTGTACATTGGTACTTGTGTACCTTGGATGGCCATTGAAACAAAGTTTTCTAAACTTTGTATCTTTTGTAGCTTAGATGAGCATCTCTATGCACAACTAAGCAAGTGAGCATTGTGGCTCGTGTTTGCGATGAGTAAGATTAAGTAATCTCTTGTACTTAACACTCGTATCACTCTTTTTGATGGAAAGGACTAGAAAATCCTAAGAGAAAAGCATAAATAACCATCTCACTACCGTTGTCCACCAATCATGAAATGACATTTGTATGCTTTGGCATAGCAAAAGTGGAATGTCAAAAGCTTAACATCATTGGGTATTTTTTTTTCTATCTCTTATATGCCTAGGTGTGGTTTGCTTAAAAGAAAAATATGCAAAGAAAAATAAAAAGCAAAAAGAATCAAAATGCTTTATATATGATTGCGTGTGAGTTATAGGATGTATCTTGAAGGTGATAGTCTCCATCAAATAGTTATGATTGTGTGTGAGTTAAAGTGATTTTCTCATATCTCAAATTGTCATAACATGTAGACACTTATGCAATCTTGCGATGTTTTTCACACACAACACGCAATATTCTTTGCTACTTTTGATAAATGTGCTGGTATAATGTGATTTGGCCATCACAAGGAATACACGTGTTAATGTATGCTCACTAAACTGTCTTAACTTGTTTTTGAAATATAAAATTGGTTAGACTTGTTTAGTGTGTGTGTGCGTGTTTTGGATC
Organism: Quercus ilex subsp. ballota; assembly: GCA_032727855.1. NCBI lineage: Eukaryota > Viridiplantae > Streptophyta > Magnoliopsida > Fagales > Fagaceae > Quercus > Quercus ilex. The sequence goes on from CM064908.1 coordinate 46,779,512, forward strand.
TATATGCTTGACATTTTTCTTATTGAGAGTTGATTTTAAGAGCTTAAAATGTTGGTTGGATCTTTGGTTGAGTAGCATGTTTGATTGCATTCATGTCTGTGTTTTTCTTTTCTTTGAAAAACTGTTTTTAAGTAATCTCGACAGCTGCTAGACACCTCTTGATAGCTAGGCTATCTATTGAGCCCTTTCAGTTTCTTTTTATCGCATTCTCGATAGCTACTCAATCCATCGAGGAACTTTCTGGATGCTCAATAGATGCTTGATAGCTTCTTGATCCATCGAGCGCCTTTTGCTGTGGACACCTCTCGACAAATCCTCGATAGCTGCTCGATAGCTATTTCTCGTGTTTTTATTCTCGACAGATCTTGATACCTTTCAATCAATCGAGAAACTGGAGTTCCTATAAATAAGGTCCGTGCGATATTTTCTTCATTTCTCCCCGATCTCTCTCAATAGAAAACGTCTCATCACCTTCCTAATCACCTCTCTTTCACTCCAAACCTCATTCCCAAGATATTTTCGGCCTCTAGATCATTTTTCTTCTCTAGTATAATGCTTTCTTTAATCATGCATTTCATATCTTTTGACCTAACTTTCGGGGTTTTTGAAACTTTTTGGGAATTCCTTTCAAAATTGTTGAGGTTTTTGTGAAATTTTTGGGTTTTTGTTTAAATGAGTTTAAAACATCATGCATTGCATCACATCTACATTATAACAATGTTTCATGCCTTTTAGATGTGTGTTTACTTTGTTGCAATGATGTGTGCTGGTAGTTTTAGATTAAGCTGAGCCCATGATGTTTTTATGTTGCATATCACATGCTCATGCATTTTCATACGTACGTACCAATTTTGTTTCTATCTTTTGATACTAAACTGTTTGGTGCTTTTCTGCGTCTCTCTCTCTCTCTCCCCCTCTCTCCTTCTTGCGTTAGTCTATTCTATGGCACCTAAAAGCAAATCTACTCCATCCTAGAACCCTTTTCATTTTGGGGCATCTTCCTTTTATCCTACCCCCTCCCATGTCAGGTTCCGTGATGAGAAGGCCAAGTTGGACTTTTCGGAGAACTTTTTACTTCGCGGCATTCATTCGGAACGCCAAGTCGTTCTATCGGATTTTTTCGATACTGACCTACCTACTATCATCTACAGTCGGGGTTGGGAGTCATTGTGTAGCATCCCGGTCACTTGTCCCTTCGTGATCATACAGGAGTTTTACTCTAATATACACGAATTTGATACTTTAGTACCTCATTTTATTAATTGCGTTCGAGGTTTGTGCATCGTAGTTACTTTGGATATTGTATTCGAGATACTACACATTCCTAGGGTAACGCATCCTAACTACCCTAGCTACGATCATTTGAGGATTGTGTCCAAAGACGAACTCTCGTCTCTATTTTGTGAGACACCTTCATCTTGGGGTGACCACCAAAACAGCCCTTGCTTGGGCTTTGCAAAAGGTCTGTGATTCCTTAACATGGTTATGACATTCGTTCTCCATCCATTGTCTCACTATAACTCTATCACAGAGCCTCGTGCTCGATTTTTGTTATCCCTTCTTGAGAGACTTTCTATTGATTTTCCCTATCACTTTTTCCTATCCCTCATAGATGTCTATAGGGATACGACGACCCGTGATAAGCTCATTTTTCCTTCAGCTATCACGCGGATCCTTCGCCATTTTTCTGTCTCTTATCTCGTGTCTCCTCATTTCTCAGTCATGTGTACCATAGATGCGGCTACTGTTAGACAGAGTGAGGCCCAGCTTCGACCGAAGCGGCCACGGACAGAGATAGCAACTCCTCCAGCTTCTTCCGCTTCTTCCACATCTGCACCTTCTTCATCGGCGGGTGGTGTGACCCTCGAGGCGGTCATGGCGCAGTTGTAGTGCTTGGATGCTCACCTTGACACATTTAGTGAACACCCGTGCCGGCCGTATTGCTAGACGGCAGGCTTGCCTTGGTGGCTTCGTGGAGTCTGCTTCTCCTTCTCCAAAGGCATTTGAGGACAAGGATGATGACGGTGACTCCGATGACGATGATGATGATAAGGATAAGGATGCTAGCTTGCCCAGTGATGATGAGATGTCTACTTGATTTACTTACCCTTTGTCACTCGTGACAAAAGGGGAAGTAGTTTTGATATGAGAGTTTTCATATACATAGGGGGAGAGTTAGTATAGGAGATTTTTGTTAGGAGGAGTGTCTTATATTTTTTGTGGGATGTAGTGAGGACTTATGTATTTTTTTTCTTTTCTTCTTTTAGAGATACATTGTTCTTACGTTGTGATAGCAAACCTTGTACTTATGATGTTATATATATGATGAGGTTGTTATTATAGTTCTTTCCCCTATCTTTACATCTGTTGTTTCTTTTCTCTCTTTATGCATATGATTCTTGTATATTGTATGCAATCTTTTATTTCTGTTTCACACTAAGAAGCTGTGATAAGTTTTGTTTAACATGTTTTAGAAATACAAGTTGTCAAAGTCTTCTTGCCATAAGCTCTCTTCTTGCAAAGTTTTTCAAGAGTTTGTGTTAGGATAGATTTTATTGTATTCAACAAGTGAGTGTGAGTTAAGTGATTTATAACTTCTCTCATATGTTCATCTGTTTGTTGTGATTTTGTCACAGATTACCAAAGGGGGAGATTGTTAGGACATATGTGATTCATTATTAGGAACATATGTCAATATAGAATTGGTTAATCCTTTGACAAAACACACTTTACTTGTAATTGGGTAGATCTACGATATGTTTAATGCTTCAAGGAATAAGGTTTCAAGTTCAAGTGTTAAAGCCATGCAAGTCTATCCAAGAAACAAGTGAAGAAGTGTTGGATTTTAAAACCACCTGGTGGGGTTTTTGCCATGTAGGTTTTCCCCATTCGTAAACAAATCACCGTGTCAATTTATTTTCTGCTGCATTTTAACTTAGTTGGTGATTTTTTTGTGCTACCACGCAATTGCATGCAAATTGAATTCATTAATTAACTTGGCTTATTAATTGGTTAATTCATCACAAGGGGTCAATACATTCCTGGCCTATCACATATATCAGTATAAATCAAGTGAACAAACAAGATTAAAACTGAAAAGAAAGACAGAAAAGAAAAAGGAATAAAAAGAAAGAGTTAGACTCAATACCTCAAATGAGAAGCTTTATGAGCTGATTTTGACCGTTTCCCTTAGTCAAATCTATCTTAATTTAATAAAAGTGTGATTAGCAATGTTAAACTAAAAGGATTGGGGCCAGAAAAGGTCATAATCAAACAAAATTGACTTGAGGGTGTTTCGTGAAAACTCCCTTTTGATCCACTATTTTCTAGTGAATCTTGTATTTTTCCCATGGGATTTCTGTGTGTTTTGAAAATATACCATGTAAGGCTCTACATAGTGGAAAACAATTAGGTTTGGAACGAATCCCAAACGATGTGGGATTCATTCCAAACTTCAGCCATTATCGCAGAAAACTTGCATTTTTTATGTCTCTAAAACCCTAACTACGTACACAAGAGTGTGTCTGCGTATGCAGGCTTTGGCCTACGTACACAAGCTTCTACCCACGTACGTGAGCCGAGGGCCACTTTGGTTATTTTATTTCCAAAAATAGATTTTTGCTCATTTAAAAGGTTATATTTACCATTTTAACACTCTTCAAGTCAATTTGATATTTGATTGGGCTCTAAACTGGCCTTGGGCCTTAGAGTTTGGGCATTATTAGGGAACGGGGGCTCGAGTCATAAGGGGTACAACATGCAGTGTCTACAGATACCCCTCTTTTGATTTATGAGCTTTGCTGACGGAATCAAAAGAATAAGAGACAAAACATTTTGTTTTGACGTACAGCTCGGGCCCAACCCACGCACATGACACACATCATGCATACATGGGGCGGGGGCTAACTCCAGAGAGCTGCGTGGGATTCGTATGTCCGAAGTACCACCTGTGTTGCTCGGGAAACGAGCAATGACGGGTTCATTATCCCAGAACCTGCTTTGCCACTTGCAAGCAACTGGCCAATGACTCATTATCCTAGAGTCAGTTAAAAGGAAAAAGAAAAAAAAAAAAAAACAAGGGCGGTCCTTGAGCTAACCCAATAAACAACAAAAGGATATAGTATTTGTGGTGTCCATCAAGGGCTCTTGCCTAAAACTTCTTCGGGTGACTCGCTACTCTTATCTTTTTCCCTTCTCTCTCTACCCTTTTTGGTAAGGCTCTTGCCTCGGGTTGACTTTGGTCTCTTTCTCTATCTCTATCTCTACCTTTTTCTATCGTGCCTACATGTTCAATTCCTGGAGGATATGTGCACGAGTAGTCTTGATTGTTGGATACACTGAGGGTGGCTGAGGAGTAGGTATGTATAGGGAGGAATCTTCTACCTCTTTCATGACTTACTTGGGGACGAGAAACTCGCTATGGAGTAGTAGAAATGGTCTCACTAAGGAGTAGTGTAACTTTTGTAGATGTATGATTCACTGGGGAAGAATCTTCTGCTTCCTTCATGGTATGCTGAGGACTTTGAGGAAGAATCTTCTGCTTCCTCACTGGGGATACTTTAGGTGTACTTGGTCCACTGGGGAAGAATCTTCTGCTTCCTTACTTGGGATTGTTTAAATATGCATGGGTCCATCAGGGAAGAACCTTTTGCCTCTTCAATAAGGATGATGTTCTAGATATGCTTGATCCACTGGGGAAGAATCTTCTGCTTCATTATTGGGGATAGTGTTCTTGAGTTTATGTGATCTACTGGAAATGGTTTTAGGATGTACATGCTTCATTGGTGGAAGAGTCTTCTACTTCCTTTGTTGCTCACTAGGGGGTCCTTGCTGACTTTGTGCCTAATTAGGGCAATCTTGAGATTTATTTTATTTTATTTTATTTTACTAAACTACATGTAGTTTAGTGGTGAGGCCTAAACTACATGTAGTTTAGCCATCAGGTGTGTTCCTGCTTCTTCATTTTTCCTAATGCTTACTAACCGTTTCTTTTTCTTCTTCATTCTCTTCATCTCCCTGATCTCTTCACATTCTTCATAACTCTTCAACTTCCTTTATTTTCTCTACAAAAACTTCCCTCTTCTCTCTTTTTCGCACATCATCTGATTCTTCCATTCTCTCATAACTCCCTCATTCTCTCATTTTCTCTCTAGACTCTTGACCCGCGTACGTGAGATTCTTGGCAGAGGCCTTACTCTACATATTTTCACTTCTCTTTCAACTATTTCACTTCTATATGCAATCCTAACACCCATTTATGTCATTTTTGCACCTGAACATCACTGCATCCTTCTTTCAAAAACATCATTTTTCATCATTTCCACTTAAATCAAGAATCTAATGTTATCTCCTTCTTTTGCAGTCCTCATCCCCTTATGCTGGTAAGGGAAGCACCAACAAGGTGGTAGAGTGGTACAACCTCATTGTTCCCGGAACTAGGGCTTACATTTGTGAAGCGGGTTTCAACCCTATCTTTAGCCTTCTTCTGAAAAATTCCGCAAGTGCTATGCCTCATTGAGAGGTGGTGGGATACTAATCGTACCTTCCATATTGCTGAGCGGGAGATGACGGTGACTCTATATGACTTCCACCACATGACGGGGACTCTATATGTCTTGACATGTTGGGGAGGAAGTACCCTACTGAGACCATCCGTTACTTTGACTTGGTGTTGGATTACATGCTTCTCCCACAAAGGACTACGGAAGAGCGTGTCTAAATGGCTAGGGCTTTTCTTCTACATTTGTTAGGAGCTTAACTCTTCACTAATAGTGGGAAAACAGTGTCCTTAAGGTGGTTGACCCTCTTTAAAGACTTTGCAGATGCATAGAGGGCCAATTGGGGGCTAGCATGTCTTGCCTATCTTTACTCTAGCCTTGACACTCTTAGCTGGGGCACCTTATGGCAGCTTGTAAGGCCTTGGAAACTCCTCAAAGTTAGTTCTCTTTCCATCTCTTGTATTATCATTTGTAGCTTGCGGTCTTACAAACTGTATCATCTTGCAAACTGTCATCTCGCAAACTGTACCATCTTGTATCTAACCTTTGGCTTGTGCTTCCTTTTGCAGCAATGAATTGTTAGGTATGGCCTTATAACTCTGGGCACCAATCTAAATTTGAGGGAATTCACTCGAGTAAGGGCCCACCTTATTGGGTTAACTTCAGATGAGGTAAGTTTAAGGGTTCCAGTTTTCATGCTTCTTCCTGCATTTCCCTTAGGACATTCTTCTTCTAACCTTGTATCATTGTAGGTCAACTGGACTCCAAGGGCTAGCTAGCCCCTTCCTGCTTCTCAAGATTTGTAAGCTACTACCATTATTGCTTCGGAGATTACCTGGCCCTTTGAAGGAATGGGCTTAAGGGCACTCTACTTGGTGGAAAGGGTGTGGTGTCAACTGGTGGGTAGAGATGACCCACAGATTTCGATGGATCCTCTAGTGTTCATGCTTGCCCCACGCTCCATAACTGATGCTGAGTACAACTTATAGAGGAGTGGCATTCCTTACGCTGAGCGACTCCTTGATGGATTGGACTATGAGGAATTCAGCATCACCCACCTCATGCCTTCCCTTACTATTCAGGTATATGCTCAATCTTTTCTTCTTCTTTCCGGCTTGCTGTCGATGAGCCAATTGATCCTCCATATCTCTCTTGGACGGTCTATGCTTACGGCCCTGATGGCTTTGCCCGGGAGCGCGCCGTGCCCCGTAATCCTAATGTTATGGGCTACCCTTTTCCTCTAAAAACCCAGGTGATGAGTTCTTCTTTCCTTTTTTCTTCTTGTTGTCTTTCCTTTTTTTTGGTCACTAACTCTTCTTTCTTTGAACTGTAGCCCACCATCCAAGAGCAGGAGGAGTTGGTATGGTTCGTTGGGAATCTCAAGCTAGAGGTGACCAACTAGTCAAGGAGCTTGTACGGTCTTGAAGGGGCGGCCTACTCGGGCAATGGTGGTGATGATGATGATGATGATGATGGTGGTGGCGATAAGGAGAATTCAGGGGTGACTCTTAGCTACCAACCAAGGAAGAGGCGGCACCATTGATTACCTACGGTCAAGACACATAGGCATACAACACGCATATTTCTTTCTTTTTGTTGCTTTTATTGTTTTTTTTTTTTTTTATAAGCAGGTATTTGAATTCAGTTTGAGGCAAATGGTAGTACTTAAGAATATCTTTTTACATTTATGCTTTTAATTGGGACTAGTACTTAATTTACAAGATATATGGTTAATTGTATGTTTCCATACAATATTGCTTCTTTGATGTTTGAAATCTTGTACTTGAAATATGCCTTGATTGATCCTTTAGGTTGTAGGAACCCTAGGGATGCCTTGGAGTGGAAAAACCATGCTTAAAACTGGGGAGAATGAGTTTCTACCAAGCTCTGTGTGTACGTGGGGATGGGTCTGCGTACGCAGCTTTGACTTCGCATACACAGGGTTGACCTTGCTTATGTGGGCTGCAAATCAGAGGAAACCCTAGCTGCCCTAATTAGGTATAAAAGTAGTTGTTTGGGTCCTAAAACCCTCACCAAGAGAGCACTTTTTTTAGGTCCCCCAATGGCAAAAAACTCTCCACTTGATGTCTTGGCTTGGATTAGGAGTTTTGGTCCAGATTTCAAAGACTCCATTGCCCCCTATGGTCTTTCTTGTGTCTTTCCATACCATCAAATAAGGGTGGATGAGCCTCTTCTTCGTGCTGCTGCCAACTATTAGGTCTTTACTCGACATGCTTTCTGCTGCAATGGAGTAGAACTATGCCCCACTATCGAAGAATTTGGTGCTATCATGGGTGAACCGGAGATTGACAATTTTGTCTTCCCTACCATGGGTGGGGATCTCCTCTCTTTCCTGCAAGTTGTGTTGGGCATCCCTCTTGCTTCGGCAAATAGGTGGTGCGTCTTTGGCAAATTCAATCTTAGCTTGGTTTTTGCACACTTTTCTGTCTTGGCCATTCCTGTAGATGAAAGGCCACGTTCATACTTTCTTCATGCCTTTTACTTATGTGCTCTTGCAAGGTACTTCTTGGTCCAAAGGTCATATTATGTGGACTTCCAGATGTGCATGGTGGTTTGTGAGTTAAAGAGATGTAACTTGGTGGGCTTGATCTTGGCGAAAACCCTCAATGGTTTGGATGCCTTTCATAGGAAGGAAATAAGCTTCTTTCTGGAAATCCCCTTCTTCTTCAGGTATAATCCTTAACTTTTTCCTAGGTTCTCAACCTAGCGGGATTCCTCTAATTTTGCATGGATTGCCTTTCAATTTTCAACCCATCAAGGCACCTTATATCGTCTTTTATTATTATTTACATTTTTTTTTCACTCATGCTCTCTCTTCTTCTTTTTTTGTTTTCCCTTTTTCTGCTCCCTCCTCTCTCTTTGTCATATATGGCTACAAGAGAGGCTTCGGTTACTACAACCTCCTATCGTACCCCCCAGCATATACCTCCCTAGGCATTTTAGGGACCGCCGACTTCATCAAAATGACATGAGCTTTAAGGCATACATGGATCTTATGGGTCACATCAAAGAGACCGACATTCAATGGGCTGTGGAGTGGTGGCACATCTCAAGCATGGTTCATTGTTACTGCTTATACTACTTCACTTGTCATATCTCGAGGCAATTTGGAGAGCGTTAAGGAGCTCCTAGTGGTGAAGGTGCCTTCCACACCGATGGTGTTTACTAATAGGATCTTGGGTAGGCTTCGTGAGGCTTGGCCACACTGTAGGGTGACTAGAGGCATTGCTCGTCCTCAATACATCTATCCCACTGCGAGGTACAAGCAATGGTTAGAGGATGACATGAAGTGGATTTTGAAGGATGAGAAAGCTTACATGAAGACTATCAAGAAAGGAAGGAAGGCTGAGTGACCACCTTGATATGCCCTATATTTTACTTTTCTGCACTTTATGATTCTTATGTTTTTTGTTTTTGAATTTAATAAAGGATTGGAGTGTTCCAAATCCCTTATGAAAAATCTTATTACCTTTTAATTTGAGCAATAAGAGAATCACTTTTTATTATCTTTGCTTATTGTCATCTCATTCATTTGTTTTTTCTTTTTCTTTTCTTTTTCCTTTGCCATGTAATTTTTTCCCATGTCGTCCCTTCGGGAATTTTCGCCATGCTCATGGTCTTTTCCCCTAACTTTTACCTAGATTGCCCGTTTAGGTTTTTAATTCAACGGGGTTCTTTTGCCTTAATTTTTGCCTAGGCCGCCCTTTTGAGTTTTCAACCTAGCAGGCTTCCCCCCCCCCTCCCCCCTTAAATGTTGTAGTTCCAGAGTCTATCCATGTTAATTGGGCGAATCATCTCTTCCCCATCCAAAGCTGTGATCCTCGTAGCACCTCCAAACATGATCTTTTTAATGATTAAAGGCCTAGACCACCTTGGCTTCATATTTCCTCTTGGATCAAAAGTCTCATCTCTAAGGACCTTTAGGACTAAGTCCCCTTCTTTAAGGTTTCTTAGTTTCACTTTCTTGTTAAATGCTCTAACAATCCTTTTTTGGTACCCTTGTGCATGATATTGTGCCCTAACCTTCTTCTTATCTATCAAAGCCAATTGTTCATATCTCGCCTTAACCCAATTCTCTTCTAGGACCTTGGTTTCCACCAATACCCTCAAAGATTGTATCTCCACCTCAATAAGAAGCACCACCTCACTACTATAAACCAAAGAGTAAGGTGTTGCCACAGTCTTCGCACAGATAGAAGTTCTATAACCCCATAAGGAAAACGGAAGCTTCTCGGCCCAATCTTTGTATGTCACTACCATCTTGGCTAGGATGTTCTTAGCTGCTTCTACGGGCCCATTAGGTTGTGGCCGATATGGTGAAGACTTATGATGCTCAATGCTATATTCTTCCATGACTCTTTAAACTTCACCCTCAAAGTGGGAACCGTTATTGGAAATGATCTCTTGAGGCACCCCAAACCAATATATGATGTTGTTTTCTAAGAACCGAGCCACAAGCTTAGCCTTCAATACAGAGTAAGAGGCTGCTTCCACCCACTTGGTGAAATAGTCAATTGCTACCAAGACGTATTCATGCCCATTTGAAGTCTTAGGAGTTATCCTTCCAATCACATCTATACCCCAAACCAAGAATGGCCATGAAGAAGTCATGCTATACAACTCACTAGGTGGTACATGGTTCAAGTTGGCGTGTATCTGACAATCATGGCAACTCTTCACATAGTCCACACAATCGGTCTCCATCGTATTCCAATAGTACCCCATCCTTAGGATTTTCTTGGCTAACATTTTCCTATTCATATGAGGGCCACGAATCCCTTGATGAACTTCTTCCATTACCTTCTCGGTTTCTTCCTTCTTCAAGCAATGAAGGCATATACCATCGTAGGACCTTCTATAGAGTTGTCCTCCACATAGGATGTATTGTATTGCCATCATCCTAATGGAGCGACGCTCTTTCTTGTTGGCACCATCCGAATATGCCCCTAGTTCCAGGAACCTCATGATGTCATAGTACCATAAAACTTCCTCTTCCTCTACGGTCATTACTGAAACTTCGGTCTTCCCTTTGTGCACTTCCTTATAACTTTGTTCAATCTCTGAGGGTCGTGTCCATACTGCCTTGGGTATTTCAACCATGGAGGCTAAGGTAGCTAATGCATCCGCAAATTGATTTTGAGCTCTAGGGATGATTGTGTACTCAATCTTGTCAAAGGTCTTAATCAAGTCCTCCAAGTATTGTTGATAAGGCTTCAAGTGTTCCTCCTTCACCTTCCACAACTTTTATGCTTGGGCTATAACCAAAGTTGAATCTCCAAAGACTTTGGCCTCTTTTACCCTCAATTCTCGAAAAGCTTCCATCCCGGCAATATAAGCCTCATATTCAGCCATGTTATTAGTTGATTCAAAGTTCAATTTGATTGCCAAAGGTATGTGAGATCCCTCAAGAGTGATAAAAAGTATTCCTATCCCATTTCCATATTGGTTTACAGCCCCGTCAAAGTACATTTTCCATGCCCCTAACTCAAAATCCAAAATGTCCTCATTCAGAAAGTCTTCTTTACCGTCTTGCCCCTCTATAGGATTCTCGGCACAAAAATCCGACGTAACGCTCCCTTTGATAGTTTTTCTAGCCACATACTTCAAATCGAATTCTGCCAATAAGATCAACCATCTTGACAATCTTTCACTCAAAGAAAGCTTCTCAAAGAAATACTTCAATGGGTCCATTTTTGCTACCACCCATATTTGGAAAGGTAAGATGATATGTCTCAACTTTTTTACGGCCCAAACAAGTGCAAAACATGAATTTTCTATGGGAGTTTACCTAGTCTCATAATCATGGAACCTCTTGCTCAAGTAGTATATGGCCCTCTCATTTTTGTCATCGTCTTCTTGTGCAAGCATACTTCCAACCGCACCCCTTATGATAGAGAGGTATAGGAGTAAGGGTTTTCCATGTTGTGGAGGCACTAGGATAGGTGGGTGGAGGAGATATTCCTTGATAAGTTACAGGCTTTTTGGCACTCATCATTCCATGTATGTGGTTCATTCTTCCTTTGGAGTTTGAAGATGGGCTCACAAGTGGAGGTAAGCTTGGCAATGAATCGATAATGTATTGTAATTGACCCAAGAAACCCCTTATCTCTTTCTTACTTCTGGGTGGAGGCATCTCCAATTTGGCTTCGATCTTGGATGGGTTAACTTCTATCCCTCTATCACTCATTAGGAAGCCTAGCAATTTTTCGGCGATTACTCCGAAGTTACATTTTTTTGGGTTCAATCTTAGCCTATACTCTTTAATCCTCTCGAAGAACTTCCTCAAGTTTATGGTGTGGCTTTCTATATCTTTGGATTTCACTATCATATCATTGACATACACCTTCACCTCATTATGCATCATATCATGTAACAAGGTTATAGCCATCCTTTGGTAGGTAATGACATCACCGTGTAATAATAGATTCCCCATTCAGTAGTGAAAGTGATTTTGGTTATATCTTTGGGAGCCATCTTGATTTGGTTGTACCTCGAGAAAGCATCAATGAAAGACATCAAGGCACTTCCCACCGTGTTATCAACCAAGACGTCAATGTAAGGGAGAGGAAAGTCATCCTTAGGGCATGCCTTGTTCAAGTCCCAAAAATCCACACACATCCTCACCTTCCCATCCTTCTTAGGTACGGGCACGACATTGGCTATCCATTCGGCTTTGTGTACGAGTTTGATGAACCCTACCTTTAATTGCTTAGTGACTTCCTCCTTGATTTTTAAGAGCCATTCGGATCTCACTCTTCTCAACTTTGGTTTAATGGGTACCATGTGATCATGAGTATCAATGTGATGTTGAGCTATCTCAGGGTCAATTCCGAGCATATCTTCATAGGACCATGCAAACACCTATTGAAATTCTATGAAGAGTTCTTGAAGATCTTTTCTTTCTTTTTCATTTAGAGTTGAGCCAATTTTGATTAAACGTGGATTCTCATTATTGCCCAAATTAATAGTTTCAAGAGTTGGTTCCATAGGTTCAATTTTCTTTTCTAATTGTTTATTAACTTCATTTTCAAATTCATTTGAATCATTTAAGTGCAGAATTCAATGTTACGGGACACTTCAAAGTAAGCCAAATCAGAATTCATCTTATTGAAAATATTGAAAAGTACATTGAAACTTGCATTAGAAAACTTTTTCCCTGTGTTTTCATAAAACCCAACCCAAGTCCAATTATTAATGGGCCCCACAGTAGGCGTGATGAATTTGGAAGGATCACTTGGCTCTTCATTGGTGATGGCAAACACGTCCCCACCCGTCTTCATCATGGTCTTCATTGCTTTAGCATCCATGGAGTTCACCCAATCGATCTCTTCTTGTACCTCTTTGATCACCGTGGTAGGCTTCTCCTTAAAGGTGAGCTTTTCATTAAAGAACATTTCTCAACCTGGATACACATTTCCATCCTTACCTACCCAAGATACGAGGAAGCCACAATAAGGGAAGTTTTCCCCGTCCTTCACAAATTTCCCATTAAAGGTGCCAAGGTTTTTCTTGATTTTGTCACAGCCTTCAAAGAATCCTAAACCTTCACTAGTCACTTAAGTCTTGACGTTGGAGAACTCGACTACCCATTTTCCTTATTTTCTAAGGCCCATACCAGTTATGTATCCCATTTTCTTCATCATTGGAATCACCTTATGGCTACAATATGGGAACAAGTTGGTAGTATACCTTTCATCCTTTAACCCATAATCAGCCATGTTTATGAACTCAAAGCCACTCATTTGAAGCTCACTTCCTCCTTCCTTGAGTCCACAAACTGGTGCTAGAATTTCACCATCTCCAAGCACTATGGCAATCCCTCCTTTCCACTGGGGTGAAGCCAAGCTCTTCCCAAGAGAAGGTTATAATTTGGGGTGATATCCATGACATGAAACTCCACAATGGTTTCTATTGGTCCAATTTTGCAAGGAGCCTTGAAAGTACCTATGACCTTCCTTGAAGTGTTGTCATATGCCCTTATGGTCAAGGGAGAATGGATGATACTCTCCATATCTAGGCTAATAGTGAGGGCGGTCCTAAAAGGACAAAAATTCAAGGTGGACCCATTGTCAATAAGTACCACCGGAACCTTGGCACCCATGCATTCAATGGTGATTTACAAGGGTTTAGTGTGAGTAGCTCCTTCAGGGGGGAGATCTTCATCGAAAAAGTTAAGGAGGGGGTGTAAGGAACTCTATACTCCCATGAGAGACAAAACTTCTTGTAGTGTAGTTTTTATAGGTACTTATTTCTCATTCAAGATGTCCAAGAGAGCCTTATGATGCTTTTAAGAGGCCACGAGTAAGCCCCATACGGACACATGAGCTTGGGTTTTCTTCAATTACATTAAGACCCTATCTTTTTCTTCTTCGTCTTCCTTTCGTTTTGGATCCGTGGGCTTGGACCCTTCCCTTAAATCTCTACTAGGATGATCCTTTTCCAAAAAGGATGGCTTGTAGTGCTTCCCACTCCTAGTGATATTTGCTACATTGTCCTCAAAGACCCATTTCTTTAATTTCGTCACTCTTTTGGGAAGTATTCCCCACATTGCAACTGCTTCCTTTAAGACTTCATCTTCTTCATCCTATATTCCTTGGACTTCCACGGCATTGACATTTGTAGTTTCTATCAACTTTGAGCAATCCCATTCAATCTCATCTATTTGCACCCAATTTTGATATGGAGGTGGAGCCCTATGGTAATCGGGCAAAGGGTTCTTTCTAATGTTGAGTATGGTGATATTGTTGGGATTTGAGAGGGTTCCATTACCTATGAGGTCTTGAAGTTCGTGTTTGAGGTGAAAGAAATTGCTGGTTTTGTGGCCGGATTTTTGGTGGTAGTGGCAATATTCATTAAAGTTCCAAGTAGGAGGTATGGGATTAGGCATGGGTGTAGGGTCTAAAGGTTTGATGAATGCTTGGGTGAGGGTCATTCCTAGGTTAGAGAATTCTCTCTGAGCTTTCTTTGGGTAGGCTAATGTTTGTTGGGGTATGATATTTACGGGATTAGGTGCTTTAGTGGTGGTTGCTCCCCCTCTATATGTTTTATTGGTTGGAGGGTTACTTTCACCTTTCTCCAATTGTCCATTGTTGATAGTGTCTTCAATTCTTGTCCCACATAGTTCCCCAAATAAGCTAATAGGTGATGACAAAAGCCTACTATTATAAGCCGGAAGCAAGTTTTTGATGATCATGTTGATTTGGTCCTTCTCATTTGGCCTATTGACCATTCTAGACGCCTTGGTCTTCCATCTAGTCATGTATTCGGAAATGTCCCCCCTACACCTTGTTTGGTAGTCTCCAAATCCCTTAGAGTCACATTAATCATGATATTGAAGATGAATTGGTCCACAAACAACTCCACTAGCTCATTCCACACCTTAGTTTTGCTTGGATCAAGGCTATAGTACCACCTTGATGAACCTCCCATGAGTGAGAGGGGAAATGCATGCAAAGTTTGCTTCTCATCTAGCCCCTTCATTTCAGCAATGCTTAGGTATCTTCTTACGTGTTGCTTTGGATCTCCAGTCCCATCAAACTTTTCCACATCGAAAATCTTGAACTTAGGAGGCAATGCAATAAGAGCCTTTGAGCTCACTTTACCCACGTAATAGAGGTAATCATCTATCCCTTGTGCCTTGCGGAAGGCGAGTTGCATTTTCTCCATTTTTCACTTCATAGCTATGGTTTCCGCAGTGAGCTTCTCAAATTGCTTGTTCCTTTCATATTCTGCTTTGTTCTTTTTGTCCCATTCTTCCACTTCCTCCTCATTATCATGGATTTCCACATGTGAAGGCTTTTTGAGCTTAGATTCCTCCAACCTAGTGAGACACCCTCCCAGTTTCTTAAAGGCCTCTCCATGTTCATCCAAAGCCTTAGGGATCTTTTGTGCCATTGAGTCTTCCTCAGAGGTAGTCATTGCTTCTTGGGGGGGGGGGGTTCTCTTCCTCTTCTTGTTGTGTGTCCTCAATCTTGATCAAGCGCTTTACTTTCTCTCGAATCCAAATGGGAGT
The DNA here is from genome assembly GCA_032727855.1 of Quercus ilex subsp. ballota. NCBI lineage: Eukaryota > Viridiplantae > Streptophyta > Magnoliopsida > Fagales > Fagaceae > Quercus > Quercus ilex. The sequence continues at coordinate 46,795,043 of CM064908.1, forward strand.
GGGGACGTGTTTTCTTGACTTTGACGGTGCAATGATGCTTGAAAAGAAGCCCATTTTCATTAAGTTCATGTCCTAATTAAAGGTTTTTTAACTTTTCAGATGTCCTTAGAAAATTTTTAAGTTCATTTTACTGAAGGCCCAATTACAATATCACTCCCTTCCCTCTCATGGATTTTTGCCCCTTGTTTCATTGGGCTTTGGTCCATTTACATTAAAGCTCTCATCTTATTCTCATGGGCTTTCATTAGAATGCACTTAGAAATTTTCAACCCTTTGTCTCAAACATGGGCTTACAATATATTCATCACCTTTAGGCTTTTCATTTTTTTTTTAATAGCCCTTTAGCTAGAATATATTGTAGCCTTCCTCTCAAAGTCCATGAAGTTCTCATCATTTTGGGCCTAGACATACAACAAGGAGGCCCAAGATTAAGGAAGTTCATATTGACTTTGTAGGATTTTGAATGCTAAGTCCATAGCATATTTGTTACCTTAGGCCCAAAATCCTTTTATTCAAAAGGGCTTTTTCGACTTGGGCCTATGATAGCAATTAGGCTGTGGTCTTATGAACCTTTCAAGTTAAGATTACCTTTTGATTTAGGGACAAGCATCTTATATGTGAGAACTTCTTTTCTTTTATCCCAAAACATCTTAGGGTATACCATAACTTTAGGGTATACCTTCCATTTTTACATCTTTTATTTGTTCTTTAGAATTAGGCGAATGCATGATATACGGTTGAACAAACAAGAGATATAAAGGGTATCCTTTGTGATAGGGTCTAGAATCTCTTTAGTATGGGTAGGCTCCCTAAGGCTAAAGGAATAGATAAGTAGGTCACTCACAACTTGGTGGGCTATAATTCCAACCAAGGGCCTAAGTGGACCCGATAGTGGATTGGTAGCAAACCTTTAACGTACTCAAAGCCCATTATAGGCAATGGCATCGATTATGAGTTAGTGGGATGAACTCCAGAAGATTTGGGCCCGAATGGAGCCTTCCATCTTCCCACTCATCACCAACCAAGTGGAGTCGCCACTGTAGACACAATGGAGGAGTCGTCATCTAGTTTTGCAATGGCCTAGGAACCACGAGTATAGCGTCCTTTCGAGGAAGGACCATTGATTTTACTACGAAAAAAATGGGTTCGAAATTTATGTACGTTCTTTGGAAGGTGGTAGGCAACCAAGACCGCCGAACCCTAAGGTTGGCCTCCCATCATTGTGTCTTACATCTTAAACTTGATAAAATCATGTTCAACACTGATGTCCTAAACTTACACACACACTAGCATACATCTAAGCATATAACATGGTATCATCATCCCAAAACACATACATATCCATCCACACGTATACAACCCTAGAATTCATCTAACATGTGAAAAACCCTATCATGTCATATATAGGGCAGCAACTTAATCATGGCAGCAAGTACATCATTTATCAATTAAACACAAAACGTAACACAACAACACATGTACATGTTCATCAAACAAAACATAACAACACATATGCATGTGAATGTGAATGTATGACTTACCTTTACTCACCTTGCAGTAACTCAACACCTATGGCATCATGCATGAGCATGTGAATGCATGTTTTTGGTATCAAACTATAAAACAAGATATGGAACTCTAATCTAGCATATCAAAGGTAAATAACAATAAAACATGTGAAACAGAGGCATCAGATACACATATACATAAAAGAAACTTAAACAGGAACATGTGAGATAAGAAAATAAAATGAGACAAAAGTAGAAAACTAAACTAAGGTTTCTGAGCAACGGCCTGTGTACACATACAGATGGTTGCGTACGCAGGCCAAGCACCTGCATTCACAGGAGGAGGCCCACATACGCATGCATAAGGCATGCATGCGTAACTCTGCTCAAAACCCTAACCCAGAAACAACAAAGCAGAAAAACATAGCACAAATAAAAACCCTAATTTTAACAACCAAGCATGCTTAAGATATAAAGAAAATTATAAAACTAACTAAACAAACATATATAAGCATAAATAAAGCGAACAAACAAGATTAAAACTAAAAAGAAAGACATAAAAGAAAAATGAATAAAAAGAAAGAGTTAGACTTAATACCTCAAATGAGAAGCTTTATGAGCTGATTTTGACCGTTCGCCTCAGTCAAATCTATCACAATTTAATAAAAGTGTGATTAGCAACGTTAAAATAAAAGGATTGGGGCCAGAAGAGGTTCCAATCAAACAAAATTGACTTGAGGTTGTTTCGTGAAAAACGCCCTTTTAATTCACTATTTTCTAGTGAATCTTGTATTTTTCCCGTGGAATTTCTGTGTATTTTGAAAATATACCATGTAAGGCTTTACATAATGGAAAAAATGGGGTTTGGAATGGCTCCTAGATGATATGAGATTCATTCCAAACCTCAACTATTATTGCAGAAAACTTGCCTTTTTTGTGTCTCTAAAACCTAGCTGCGTATGCAGGAGTGTGCCTATGTACGCATGTTTTGGTCCATGTATGTAGGCTTTTGCCCACGTACGTGGGTCGAGGGCCACTTTGGTCATTTATTTCCAAAAATAGATTTTTACTCATTTAAAAGGTAATATTTTCCATTTTAACACTCCTCAAGTTAATTTGATATCAGATTGGGCTTTAAATTGGCCTTGGGCTTTAGAGTTTGGGCATCATTAGGGAACAGGGGCCCGAGTCGTATGGGATACAAAATGCAATGTCTACATGTACTACCCAGATGCATGGGTACTGGCATGCGGTGATGATTTCCTTTGACCAGGAGCTATTAGGTGGTCGTGGGTTTTCTCTTATCCCTCCCGAGGGTCTACATGCCATTATTTTCGTGAACCCGCGATTGTTGCTTCCCACCAAGTCCATGGTGGCATATGCTAGGAAGTAGAGTAGGTTAGACATATTTGAGTGGCGGGAGGAGGAGAGGGGGTGGTATCTGTATGCTGGTGAGTTCCCCCCTTAGGTGGGAGAAGAAGGTGAAGGTGGTTAACCTTCCTACGCCAACAAAGAAAGGCTTAGTGTCTTGGTCTGCCAAGAAGGGTGATGATTCATCTGAGACTTGTTCTAACATCATCCCATATAAGGAAGACCTTTCCCCTATTGGCAACATAGTCCTTGAGAGCTCTCCCCTTCCTTCTGTCAGTATTTGTTCCAGTAGGCATTCTATTGTAGCTAGAACTAAGCCTCCCACAATGAAGCCATCTGTGGATGCTCCCCTTTCGAGTAGGACTCGTGGCAGCAAGAGGAAGACATCTCCCCTAGCCCCATCTGCCACTGTCGAAAGGAGAGTATGTTATCTCTAAATTTTGCTTCTTTTTTATTTTAGTTATTTATTATGCTTTCTTGAGCCTAACTTTATGCACATGTTTTCTCCTCACTTGGTAGTCTAAGTACAAGGAGGACACTTTTGCTGCTCACCCTATATTACTTGATGATCTCGAGGCTGAGGTACATTCCTTTCCCTTCTTTACCTTTCCTTATTTGTGCATGCATCCGTGTTCCTTATTAATATTATTATATATATATATTTTTGTGTGCCTGTTCACCCCTTCCCTTTTTCTTGTTTCGATATCCTTTCCTTAGATTGATCCTGAGCCCATTTCCGTTTACCATCCCATAAGCGGGGAGGCTCCTCTCACCACTGGTATGCCCATGGTGGGCTTCTTTGATGGAGTGGATGCCATTGTCGAGGCCATGGCTTCTGCCACTACTGCTGCTGCCTAGGGAGTTCCTGCCGAGGCTCTAGTTCCTCCGTATGAGCTTGTTTCTGCCAAGGGGAGCACCCTTGCTGAAGGGGTTGTCATTGGGGAGTTTGCCCCTGTTTTTGCTGAGATCCCTACTCCCCTAAAGGGAGTCATTCCTGCGGGGGCATCCTAGACTGAGAGCACTTCTCCTTCTACTCGTCCACCTATTATTTCTACCAGCAACCCCTTTGTTACCCTCTCATAGGCATTAAAGGATGGATCTTTACTGGTTGTCACCCCGTCCTTTATTCCTAGTTTTGCCACGCAGGGGCCTAATGCAGACTTGTCCTTCGACGAGGGGTCTGAAGATGCTCTTGAGAATTTGGATGACAACCCAATTGTGAGGACACGGGTCTCTGATCCTAATGAGGCCAGTGACAATGAGTAGATAGCTCAGGCTATGGGTATGTGTCCCTTATCCCTGCTATGTCTTCTTTTTCTTCTCTTCCTATCCCTTTTCAGTGCATTGCTTTATTTACATTGCATGTTGCTCTTGCCACGCAGTCATGGACATGCCTGAGGAGTCCAAGGCTTCAGTAGGTCCTGCGGTGCCTACAGTTCCCATTTCTGTAGTACCCACAACTCCCATTCCTGCTAGCTCTAGTAAATTCCTTACCATTGTACCTTCTTCAATTAAAACTTTTGTCATTGTGCCTACTTTTTTTCTTCGTTTCCTCGTTAGGGGCTTATGTTGTGCTCTAAATTTTCTTTCAGGTCCATCACCTATTGAGGGGGCTTTAAGCACTCGATTTGAGATTGGTAGCAGTTCTGCCACCGTTCCTAATCCTGTGGGTTAAGGTCATTACCTTCTTCGCCCATTTCGAGTAGGTTGAGGCTAATGATCTTGACCTGGTAGACTTCTAGGGTGCTGGATCTCCCTATATGGACATTCATGGTTACCGGGTACCTAAGGAGTGCGTTGTTCACTTAGAGGCAGTCTACAGTAGCCGTAGGGATTTTATGTAGGGATTCCCCCTTGGTCGTTCTGTGAGGGAGAACTTCCTCAAGTTACTGGGTAGTGTGATGAACGACATTAAGCATAACTTCATCAACACAATTTCTGTTGACTGGATCCTGCAGTGGAGGGATGTAGTTCAGGAGTTGATTCATGTCGGGTTTGCCGCGGGTTTGCCCGAGCCTACTTCATGAAGAAGATCCAGCCTACTGTCGACGCCATTGATACCCGCATCAAGAATCTGAAGAAGGAGGTGGTGAACTTAGAGGCTCGTCATGAGCATCTCCTTTCTGGTGTTGCCGGCCCTAGTTGTTTTGAGGACCAAACTCTTATCTCAAGCCTTTGATCATTTAGACGTTTGTCACTTATGGTGTAGCTTTGCTATTGTTTTTCTCTTGTGTTTACTTCTTCCCTTCTTTCCCTTCGTGGTACACTTTATTTATCCAACACTTATGACTTATTTGATAAGTCTAGTATGACTCATACATTTTGGCTTGTAACCTATTATGCTACATCTGCTACACTTATTATTATACTCTTTGTACAATATGCTTCTGCTAATACCTCATGTATGATCTTCATTACTTTTTGCTTTTCGCCTTTAAACATGGTTACAAGTAAAATAAACTACAATACTTTCTTATGACACTATATCCCTTGCAAGGGTGGTAACTTGGAAAAAAAAAAAAAAGGATTACATAATATTTTCCTATGCATAATAGCGTTTCAGCCACTTACCGTTAATGGGGTCCATTAAATCTTTTCCATCCATCTGGGTTAGGCGATAATACCCACTTACATGAGCTTCCCTTACCATAAAGGGTTCCTCCCACTTTGGTGAGAATTTACATGGTCCTGCCATACCTCGCCTGACATGGTCTGCTGTTCTTAACATGAGTTGCCCTTCTGTGAACATTCTTTCTTTAATAGTTATGCCGTAAGTTTCAGTCATTCTTTGCCTATATTTGCGGCTACACTCTTAAGCTTCTTCCATTTTTCATCCAATCGTTCTAAGTCTTCGCACATTTCTGCCATAAAGACCTCCTTCTCCTTTTGTTTCTTTCACATCTGTATAACCCTCAAGGACGATATCATCACCTCTTCCAAGCTTACTAATTCTGTCCCATATACTAAGTAGAAGGGGGAGAAGCCTGTGGCAAATTTGGGTATGCTTTAATAAGCCCACAGCGCGTCTGGTAGATGTGTCACCCAGCCTCTGCTGTACTCTTGACTCATTTTATTGATTATCTTAATGAGGGTTTTGTTTGTCACTTCCGCCTGCCCATTTCCCTGTGAGTAATAAGGTGATGATTGGTGAAGCTTCACTTGGTAGAATTTTGGAATCTTTCTCACTTCTTTGTTCACAAAAGGCGTACCATTGTCACTTATGATCCTTTGAGGCACCTTAAACCGAACAATTATATTCTCCTTGATGAAGTTTGCCACGGCTTCGCAGGTGGCTTTGCAAAGTGGTATAGCCTCCGCCCACTTGGGGAAATACTCTGTGGCAACAAGGATCCATATGTACCCATTGGAAGGTGGATTTATTTGTCCCACCAAGTCAAGCCCCCAAGTGTGGAAAGGCCATGGGGTGTCCATGCTCTGCAAGCTCTGCCGGTGGTTATGGATCAAATTGGCTTGCACTTGGCAGCCGTGGCGTTTTTTTACAAATTCTGTTGCGTCCTTTCTCATAGTGGGCCAATAGTTGCCCATCTGCAAGATGCATCGGTACAGCTTTTTTCTTCCCTGGTGTTCTCCATATTCTCCTGCATGTACTTCCTTCAACATTTCTCTGGCCTCTTCTGGCCCTAGGCATTGCGGTGGGTCTCCATCGTACCCTTTCTTAAAGAGAATTCATTCATGTAGGAAATAGCGTGATGTCAATTTCCTAAGCTTATACCTTTCTCCATGCTTCTATGGCAGAATCCCTTATGCCAGGTATCCCATGAACGGGCTCTTCCAATCCTCCATGGTAAACACGACGTAGCTCTCTTCTCTATCTACGGCTAGATGGTAGGCTTCATACTGGGTCTGGATCTTGTCTGCCTTCTGCTCATGTTTAGCCCTTAGAAGCTTGGTCTCTGCATCCTTCAATATAAAGTAACCTCTTTGTAGAACCCACACATCCTGCTATGCACTTCTTCTAGCTTTCTCTGGGCTTCTCCGTGCCCCACGCATCTTAATAAAATTCCTCCTAGCATTCTCTAGTATAGCTCCCCATTCATCCAGACATATTCCTTGACTGTTTTCAATTCTGTCATATCTTCTTCCTTCAATAGAGCTTCCTTGATGGGAGCCCTCCAATCTTCTTTGCATTCTTCTTTTTTCGAGAACTTTTCCTTGAGTATTTCAATTTTGGATTTTCTTTGCTTCTTAATCTTAACTCTAACACTGGTCCCTTCAAAGGCTATTTGTGAGCCCAACGTAACTAATGCATCTGCATATCGGTTATCTCTCGTCTGAGCATGCTCTATTTCGAATATACAAAATTTTTCCTCCATCCTTTGGGCCAATGCCTTGTACGGAGCCTAACTTAGTTCTTTAAAGGAAAAACTTCTTTAGCGTGGTAGATCACCAAGTTAGAGTCACCTATCACCCTCAGATGTTTGATCCCCATCTCTAGGGCCATCGCCAATCCCGTCAGGTAAGCCTCATATTCTGCTATATTATTTGAGCATGAGAACTCTAACTTGAATGAGAGCGCCATGGTTTCTTCGTCATTGCAATAAAGGACACTCCTGCGCCTCCTAAATTTGTCGTAGAGGAGCCATTGAATTTCATGACCCACTGTTCTCCAGCCATTTCTACCCTCCGGGTATCTCATCATCTAACGAGAATTCCTCTTCTGTATGAAATTGGGCCAACAAACCTGCTTTGGCCTAGCTCTTTACCGCTTTAGGTGTTTTCGCTTTTAAATCGTGTTGTGATAATTGCAATAGCCACTAGGATATTCTACCAGACAGAATGGGTTGTCAAAGAAGCGCTTTGATTGCATGGGACTTTGTCATCAAATGTACCTCACAGACTAGGAAGTAAAGGCGTAACCTTTGTGACACATAAACGACTACCAAGCGTACTCTTTCCGCCCTGGGGTAGCGTGTTTCAATGTCCTTTAAGGCATGACTTATGTAATAAACTGGTTGTTCAATGCCGAGCCCCAATGGTAGACAGGCTTAAGGCTAGGTAAAGCAACAACGGTTTTTTGTGAATTGGGGCCTGCACTATGGGAAGGTTCATCATAATTTGCTGTAGCTTTTGGAAAGCTTTCTGCTATGCGTTTCCCCATTCGAAGCTCTATCCCTTCTTTAATAACTTCTTAAAAGCTGACGTAATTGATGTTAGGCTCGATATAAATCTCCTAATGTAGGAGACTTTGCCAAGAAAACTTTTTAATACTTTAATCATGGCTAGTGGCTTCATGGTCACTATCGCCACTACTTTGGCCAGATCTATGTCTATCCTTCTACTGTGGACCAAGAACCCAAAAAAAAAATTCGACAGATACTCCAAAAGCGCACTTCAACGGGTTCATTCTCAGCTTGAAAAGTCTGCATCTTTTGAACACCTTTCTCAGCAACTTAACATGATCTTCTTGCCTTCTTGACTTCACCACTATGTCATCCACATAGTCCTTAATTTCTTGGTGCATCATGTTATGAAATATGGCGGTCATAGTGCGCTGATAAGTCACGCCTACATTTTTCAGCCCGAATGGCATCATCGTGTAGTAAAAATTCCAAATGGGTGTTCTAAAGGCAGTTTTTTCCGTGTCTTTTGGTGCCATCCGAATTTGATTGTACCATCCAAGTTCATCCATAAAGGAGAACATGGCATTTGCAGAATCTATCAGCGAATCCATGTTGGGCAATGGGAATTTTTCCTTGGGACAGACCCGATTAAGATTCCTTGGGATAGACTCGATTAAGATTCCCGATTAAGTCAACCAAGGATCTCTTAACGGGAACTTGATTTATGGAGGCTGCTAAGTAAAGAGGCCTTTTGTGGTCTGGGTATCCCATCTCCATGTCTTCGTCGCTGAAAGTAATCTCATTGGTACCTTGTAGAATAGCTCTATCAGTCCAAGTCTCTACGATAAGGCATTCCATTCCTGCTTCTGAGGCAATACTTACCAAAGCTTTTGTGGCCATTCTTCGTTCATTTTCTGTGAGCTCCAATTGGTCAAACAAGTTTTTGAACCTGGTGCTTTTCTGCAAGGTTGTGATGGTTGCGGCTGGCAGTGATGGTTTTTCCTCTTCGTCTTCACCTGAGTCTGCACAAATGACAACTGCTGCTACCCCTTCCCTTTATGATTAGGGAGTGGGTTCCTCTAAACCTTTGGTTAGGATAGTTCAAGGGTCCTTTGTTTGATCCTGCGATGCACTAGTCTACGGAGTGTCTAGCATTCTACGGTAGCATGTTGCACATAGTTATACAGGCAGTAGAAATGTGGGTCTCTATGTTTTTCTTCAGTGGGCTCTCTAGAAACATGATTGGGTTCGAAAACCCCATCTGCAATCCATTTTTCTAAGAGCACATCTAGCTCTTTTGGTGTACACGGTATTGGTGGAGGGCTTTTATATTCCCTCTCTCCTAACTTCTTTCTCTTCTTGTCGGTGGACATTGTCATAGCTTGCGATGTAGATTTTCACTCCATCTACCATATCATCCTATGTTGGAATTAATCCTGACTTCAAGCTAGTGTAGCAGGTATATGCCCGGTCACATAAGGACTTTGAAAACTCTCGAAGGCAAAGGTCCTCTTCTGCTCCATAAGGACGAAGGGTATCTATAAACTTGCTTACGTGCTCGACGACACTACCCCACCTGCCATCATACTATGCAATGGTTCACGGCTCATATCTATCTGGATACGACTTTTTGAGTATCCTCAAGGGATATGGAGGTTTCCTAGAACAAAATCTTTCCTTAGGTGCCTTGGCATTTTCTTATTCTTGCAATGCTGCTACATTAGCCATCGTGACAAAACGTTGTTCCGCATTCTGTGGGCCACCATCCACAGGAGTCTCTTCCTTGTCTACCACATGCTCGAGATCATGTTGACTCCCCTTTTTCTCTCTTCTTTTCCACCTTTAGCTGGCGAATCTTCTCCATTAGCTGCTACTGGGAATGCAATACTAACTGCCGCACTTCAATAAAGAAGTTAGTATTGTCAGCAGGATTCCTTTGTTGTTGCTGTGGCCTAGCCCTTGCTCCATTGACACCCTCTGCTTGATTGGGCTGGTGCAACGTGGCTAACTTTGACTCCGCCTGCGATGGCATGACACTCATATTCTGCATCGTCTTTGATCTTGGGGGCACAACTTGCGAGGGATTTTCTTGCTTTCCTTGTCTTTCTCCCAACTCCCCAGCGGAGTCACTAATTTAAATCTGGGGGCCTTTTTTGTATTGTTGGGCCTCAACCGCTTCTGTTGTGCTATGACCCGTTAGGCTGAGGTAAGAAAGTTGGAATTGGCCTTGCTAGAACCACACTTCAAGCCAGCTTGTGCACAAATCAGGCTTACCCATCGTAGATGTGTTCTGATATGAGTGTCGTGGGCTGGACGCAAGGCGTGGTCACGACAGGAGTGACTGTTACAAGTATTACGGCAGGAATACACCACAGCAAGATAACTATGATAATAAAACGTACTAAATAAAGCTAACACCGTAAATAAAGTTAACAGGGTAGAAATAATACTACAGTAAAAAAAAGTAAATAACTTGTTAACTTCTAGCCAAATAGTAATAATATCATCCAATAAGCATAACCAATGGAACAACTTGTTTGCTGGGTTATGGGCTAAGCTTTTCAGCAGGAGTAAACCAAAGAAGGGAACCAATCTCCAATGCGGGTAACCTCAATAAAGGGCTCCTACCATAGAAGTTACTCGCTCTAGAGAAAGGGCCTAAGTGGTTTGAGCTTTGGTTTACAATCTTCAGAGAGTGGGTATGTCGTGAGGGAGAGAAAAGGTGGTCTATTGATGCATGCCTCTACTCCTATTGCTTTACTTTCTCTCTGTTTTTCTTTTCTCACTTAGTCTTTCTACCTTTTCTTTCTCTCTCCATGTTTTCTCTTCTCTATTCTTTCCTACTTCTTGCTTTTTCTTCCCTCCCCCTTTTATTGTTCATGGATACCCCCTTTTATACTGTATGTCATTATGGGATTTACCCCTTTTGTCCCTCAACCGTTTCTAGCTTCTTGTGGGCATCTATCCAGGACTGCCCACTCACTTGCTGGTTGTCTAGTCATTACCTCTACCCAGAGTGTGTTGGTTGCACCACTCTCCATTTCCAAACAAAATTACTTGTCTTGTTTCTTACATCTCTCCGTTTTTGTTTCACCCCAATAGATAAGGATTAAGCTATCTCACCACCTACCTCAATGGCATGCATCAAGTGGTCGCAGCCCACACTTACCTCTTTTGGGTGAAATGCCATCCTAGCAGGACATTTTCCCAAAGAAGCTTAGGCGAGAACCCCAAAATAGACCCTGTTTTCTCCCTACCGCCAAATCACACCCTCTGAATACCTTGACCCATGGCCCACCTCCTATGTATTGGCTGGGTACAAGTAGGTGGTGCCCTGGTCCTTTGTACACGCTCCCCTCCGTTTGTGTTTGTTTCTTTTTGGCCTTCACACCATCTTTGCTGCTCTTTCATTGTCTAGTTCTACTATGCATACTAGTTTGTGTCTATCCTTTGTGGCATGGAGGATTTTTGGGCTCATGTTTTCTTCCTTTTATCCCTTCCTGGGCTAGGTATTGTCTAGACGAAAGTCATTGTCTCCATAGCCTACTAGGCCCACGTCTTGTGGTTGTAGGCCTTTTGGCCATTAACCTGCCATACTGCTTCATTGTGTTTGCCACGGCCTTATCTTGCCTTTACTTCTCATTACTCTCGGGGGGTTGTTGGCTAGTGTTCCTGCCGTATCAGCCCATTGACCAATTAATTCTCTCATTTGGGCTTCCTTGGCCCATTTACTACATCTTTACCTCTTATCATTCTTTATGAGATTGTTGGTCATTATTCCTACCATGTCAGCCCATTGTGTTTACGACTTTATTCCTTGGACTTCCTCAGTCCATTTACTTCTTCTTTATCTCTTTTTACTCCCATGGGTTTATTGCCTGATTCCTTGGGCTTCCTCCGCCTATTTACTACATCTTTACCTCTTATTACTCTTATGGGCTTATTGGCCCTTATTTTTGCTATGCCAGCACAACTAAATTTACCACTTTATTCCTAGGGCTTCCTCAACCCGTTTACTTCTTCTTTACCTCTCATTGTTCCCATTGGATTGGCTTACCAATTCATTCCTTGAACTTTCTCTGCCCATTTACTTTTTCTTTACCTCTTATTACTTTCATGGGCCTGTTGGCCATCAATCCTGCCACGTCAGCCTACTAGGCTTGTTACCTTGTTTTTTTACATTTTGCCCCTCTTTTTCTTCTCATCTCTCTTATTGTTGGGCTTTTTCTGCTGTTGGGCTCTTTGTTAAAAATGGGCATCAATACTTCCAGAATAGATCACTCCATTCTGTCATAAACTTTACTCATATCCACCTTCAGGGCCATAAAACCATCTTTCACATAATTGTTATGCTGCATGCTATGAAGAGTCTCAAAAGCCACCATTATGTTGTAAAAAATAAGACGGGTTTTTGTGAAGGCACTTTGATTCTTAGTAATGATCTTTGTAATGATTTTCTTCAATCTATTAACCAAGACCTTAGAATAAATCTTATACAAGACATTACAAAGTCTTATAGGTCTAAACTGGGAAACAAGTTCAGGCTTATTAACTTTCGGGATGAGAATAATAAAAGTATGATTGAGATGTTGAGGAAGGGAAGCAAAATTTTTTTTTTAAAAGTACAGATTAAGTAATATTTGTACCTATAATAAAAAAAAAATTACTTGTAAGGTTTTATATAAATAGGGGCATGAAAGTAAATTCATACAAATTAAATTTTTATTTTCTCATTTTTCGTCTCAATTAAATTATTAAATAAATTAGTTTTTCATCCATCCACTTTGCCATTTTCCTAACCAAATATATCGAGGAAAAATTAAAATATTTTCTATCTTCCAATCTTTTATCCTTCTTTCATCTTCTATCCTCCAATCTTTCATTATTTTCTCATTTTTTATCCCTTAACTTTTCATCTCTCAATCAAACGAAAGCCTTAGGGAGGTGTCAAATGTCAGTAGACCATTGCTCCGCAATTAAAGATAACTTTTATAATAAGTTAAAAATGATAATAATGTATTAAATGGCTTGCATTCTTGAACAAAATCCGAAAGAGAAAGAAATAAATAAAAAAAATCTCTTGAGTGTTGAACGTGGCAGATGGATATTATCAAAGGAATGACAAGGAGAGGAACCTTATCCAGATTTCAAAGGTTTGACTGGCCGTTATGACCTGAAAAACCCGCCCTCTGTTTTTCCAACTACCATTTACAAAGTTTCAAGTTTCCACACCTAGTACTACTAAACAATGACGTTATATAAACCCTAAACATAGTACAATCACTGTGTCTCTTTTTCAGTAACATATTCTAACGCTTTTGAACCTATCTGTCTATATCTGTAAACTCTAAAACCAAAAACCCTTCAATAATGGCTGAGGTAGTTTTGGGATATGGAGGAGCTGAGAAGAAGGTGATGGTGGCTATTGATGAAAGTGAGTACAGTTACTATGCTCTCACTTGGGTACTTGATAATCTCAAAGAATCTTTAAACAAGTCCCCTCTTGTCATCTTCATGGCTCAGCTTCCTACCAAAAATGCCTACACCTTTGCTGCCTCTCTTGGCTCTGCTCGTATGTACTGTCCTGTTTCACCCAGTTAAGTACTAATAATTTCTTTGCTTCTTAATTTTGTGTTCTTTGGTGTTTATTGGAGTATATATGGTGAATTTGGGGCTTTAGAGTTTGGGAAATTATTGATTTTGTATTTCTATTTCTCTTCAAAAAGTTTGTATTTATGGAGGGGGAAAAAAATTAGAGATGGGTGTCGTACTCTTGTTTTTCTTTTATCCCCCAAAGCCTCGCTAACTCATGATGGTTATAGTTCTATGCTTATACTTGTTTAAAATCTAGTGTGTAAATTGTGATATGGAAGTGGGTTTGTGATTTAAATTAACTTGCCAAGCATAGAAAGTTTAATGAGCTTTTGGTGGGAATGTATAACACAAACACCACAAAATAAAGGCTAAAGTGTAAGCTACATTCTTAAAGTTTGGGGATCTTTTGATTTTATATTCTGAAATTTTAAAATTTGGATTCTACCCATTATATTCCATTTACACTTCTGCCTGTAAAATTCAAAATTTAAAATTTTTGGGTGTAATCCATAAATACCCCCAACTTTAGGGATGTAGTTTGCACTTTAACCCAAAATAAATTACTATATAAAGAATCTATAGACATGTGACACTAGAACACACACGCACAAGTTCTGCACTTGGCACTTAAATTAGTGGTACATGTTGAGTTTATTTTATTGAAATAAGATAAGATGAGATGTACTGGATTATAATGAATTAATCTTATTTATGTTATGATTTCATAAATGTGCCAAATAAATTGAAAAGTTATGATGTTTCAATAAATCTCTTCATTGTTTGTTTATAAATAAAGGGCCTGAAACAGATTCAATTTTATTTTTGTTTTTTCTCTCATTACTCTAGTCAAATACATCATTTTGTAAGAAATTATCTTTAGAAGAAACTTCAGAATTGTTGTCTGCTGGTCACTTTGCTATCATGGAGGTGAATTGCATGTAACCTGGCATTAAACTCTTTCAAGCAGGGAAATTATCACCTTAAGGACGATGTTCTATACACAACTCAAATACGCATTAATTTCTTATTATTATTTCATACTCATTTTCTTCAAAAGTGCTGTTTAATAAGTAGGAAATAAGTAAGAATATTCATGGCGTTATTATGCTTTATTTTTTATTCAATTAGACAGGGGAGTATGGCTTTGTATTTTAGAATCAGAGCATGCACTTCCTACTTGAAGGGGTTTATTTAGACCCCTTCTGTTCCGGATGACTAATGGTGGTTAAGAAGTGGGGGAAAGTTTGTTTTCTCATTTTGAGAACTATTTTGTAAAAACTCACCGTGCCCTTCTTTCCATTTTTCTTCTTTTTTCCCATATTTGAATAGTTACAATGATGAGTATAAACATTATTTGAGACATTGGAGTTTCTATTGACAAGTTTTGCATGCTCGTCCATGACAGCTCAAGAGTTTAATAACTCAGTCAAAGAAAATCAGAACAAGCTCACATTGGCTCTTCTGGAGAAAGCTAAGGAAATATGTGCTAGTCGAGGGGTATGTCCACTATTTTTCATTCCTTTTTTTTAACAAAATTTTATATTATTGGCAGTAGCAACTCAATTATTATTCAATCCATTATGGTTTACTTCATAATTTAACAGCGAATGTTACTTGATAGTGTTGTATGGACATATCAATGTACTCATCTAAGACTTATAGAGATGGATCACTAATGGTACCATACAAGGCCTTGTTTAATTAATTGAAAACATCATATTACTTAATTCCTAAATGAAATAAGGATGATTCATTTAAATGTATGGAGCTCTTAACACTCCTTTGGAGTCTTTGAGTGGGTGGTTATTCTTTTAAAATCATCTGCAGCATAAACAAGTAAACTGGTAATAGTGCCCTATTAATTTGTATAATTAGTTCTTCCATTCTTTCTTTTCTTCCTTTGAAAGGTATTGCTATGGCCAGCAAGAAATTTCCTATTACATATGAGCAAATCTTAATGTACATTATTATTTTTTATTTTTATGAATTTCATCTGTTCTTTAAAACAATATTTGCGAAGCGACATCACTGATATGCAAGATAAAAGGGAGAGAAGAATTGGGTGGGGGGAGGGGGGATGATGTCATGTTTGTGGTGTAACTTACATAGGAAAGAGGTAAAGATAAATGTGCATGTTAATGGGTTTATAACTAATTATTTCTAACAAATTTCTCGTTTATGTTATCGTTTGCACAACAATTTAGCAGTAAAGATGAGCAAAAATGATAATGAAAACTACAGACTGAAAGGCTGTAAAAAAAATTCAGAAATATACACTAGATACTAATTATCCGCAATGCCTTGTGTCAAATGATTACATGGTAACACAACTCCTACAGTACAAGTCTGACCTTTAAGGCTATCTGCAAGAATCGAAACCCTTTCATGCCTTGTACCTCAATAAATCATTGCTTTGTCCTTTGCTTCTTTTTGAAATACTACCTCATATAATCTCGTTGGAGATATCAATTTTCATTTTCTCTGTGAAAAGTGATATTGGCTCTCTGTATACTGTTTAGTAAACTATCCCCCGTTTTCCTCCCATAGACTCTCACTCATTTACACTCACAATTTTTTGAGTCTCCAAAATGTGATAATATTTCTTCCTTTTTTTATTTTAAATTCTCGTTCTTTTGAGTTTCAACATCCTTGTCTCAGCTCTGTTGTCAACGGTGCTTCCATAAAGGTTGAAGGAAGACCACAAAGGGTAAAAAAAAAAAAAAAGTTTAGTTTGGTTTGATGATCTTGTATACTATGTAAAATATTGAGCTGCTGTAGTCTTTTGGATTTTTGTGGTTGCCCCTTCAAAATTAAGGGTAAAACTATCTACCAACCACCTGTTATAGACCTTACAGAAGTGGGAAGCCTTATACACTAGATACAACCTTTTTACTATTTCTAAGCACAGCAGTGAGTTTCTCATCTTAATCAGTCAGACCATTGGTACAAAGAAAAAATGGCCTGCAGAGAGAAAGGTAAGCTTCTAACTACTCATGTAGAACCTTTCAGTAGCACGATCATCACAAAAAGTAATCTTCTTTGACCAGTGGGGCAATCTAATAGTTGAGAATGATCTTGTGGATACATCAATTTGACAAGTGAGTGGTAAGATGAAGCTTTAGTAAATATTCTGAACTAAAAATAAAATGAAAGGATGATTATCAGAACAAGGTGCTGTGAACAACACTGAATTGTTTCTGCAAAATTTCTTTAAATTGCTTCAAAAAAGTAATGACCCGTTGCTTTGTGTGAAATTTCTTGCACGTTTTCATGCAGACTACAATTCTATTTTAAACATAGTGAAAACTTTTAATATGGCTATATATTCTTGATGCATTTCTTATGTTTGTAATTTAAATATGACCTTGAATAAGCATCAATGGCAAAGATTAGAAGGCTTTGTGTAATGAAGGGTTGACAGTGTAAGTTTCCTAATGGGCTATTGCTAACTAGTCTCTTAAGAGCCTTAGTATAAAGTTTCTGCCACATAATATCAAAGAAATTTAGACTTCTTTAGTCTTGAACCCTTAAACTCATCCTTTGAAGTTTCAACCTTTCTTTTTTCTATTCTCTATTGTTTTGTTGTTGGATGTTTCCTCTTAATGCCTATTGTTGCATTTACCAGATAGAAAGTTAATACTTTTTTTCTACATCAATTATATCTAAGTTTGTTTTCACTGCATCAATGAGAATGTTTCAATCATCATAAGTTTGAAAAGATGAAGAAAACGTCTTAAATGATAGTTGTATGGAGAGTACATATACAGTGCAGTTTCTGTGCCATATGTTCTGTACTCATCTTTTTCTTAGCATAGGACCATCTATTTCACCCCTCTTTGGTCAAGAGGTGACTATAAGCCTTAAACAACTTAATTTTTTGCCGCCTAACCGGCTCATCAAAATAAATTTGTTCAAATGATAATGAATACCTGCATTCAAAAAGTGTACTTGTTTATACTCTTAAAATGATACTCAAGCTTGAGAGCTGACAAGATAGGATATAGATGTATACAAATGCACATACTTCCTCCTTTAGAGCATACAAGTGTAAGATTGGGGTTTGTTCATTTTATTTTTGTAGGTAAATGCTGAAACACTTACAGAGGTAGGAGATCCTCAAACGGCTATATGTAATGCAGTTGAAAAGTTGAACATCAATTTGCTTATTCTAGGAGAGCGTGGTCTTGGAAAAATCAAAAGGTTAGTTTCCATTTAATCCTTTATTTTATGCAACATTGATGTGATTATTGATAGAATCAGCATTCATACAGACAAATGAAATCATAAATTTGCAACTTCACTTTCATGTATCTAATTAGAACTACATGTTATGTTATTGATAGATGGTAAGATTTCGATGTTAAGATCATGTCAACATATTTAGATGTTTTAAATTTTTTACTCGTAAAAAGTTTTGTTTATGGAACTGCTGAACTTGAAGTTTATAAAGATAGCTGCCAAGATGCAATATTTTCGCCATTTCACTTAATTAACAGTAAATAGGACACATAACTCTTTTCCGCATTGTACTAACATTAAAGAGCATACACGTGTTGTAGTTAGTTGAACTGGTAAAGTTTCTTGTCATTGAATATGGAGTAGATGCCAAATCTTGTCATTAAAGTTAATTGAACTGAGATCAAATTCTGTCTACAACAAAAAGAAACCTATTGGTGTCTTGGCCTTATGGTAAAGAAAAATCGTTATGGAGTAGATGCCAAATCTTACAACATCTATCAAAAAGAAAAGGAAAGAGGATATATATACATCCTTTCCGTGGATGCTCCAATCCGAAGTCCTATGTCTTTTAACCATGATTTCATGATCAACCACGAGAAGCAACAATAATACTTTATTTGATTTTTATTTTTATTTTTGATAATTTGATAATTGTGAAAGCTTTTGCGGAAGTAATATAAAACAAAATTTATATTTTCATCTAAAGATCGTTATACCACACAACCATAGATTCTAAAAAGAACAAAATTGCGTATCTCTCTTAGCAACCCAAGCGTGTTGCCTCCCAAGGTATTCATGTCTTTCTATATTTGTTTTTGAGTTTTCAGAAGACTGTAGTATCACTCAGTAGTTTTGATGGCCAACCACTAATATGATATTTTAAAATCTTATTTTTATTTAAGACTTCTAAAACCCAAGAGAGAGATTGGATGTGGGATCCTTAGGGATCCTAATCTTCAGCTGTAGGATTAATCAATAACTTTTTTGAACGTTATTGACTTATTTTGAAACTCTTTCAAAATTATTTCTTAATTTTCTCAACCATATCAAGAAAATATTTGAACTTCTACAGATTGCAATAATGTCCATCAACACATTGCAATTGACCCTTGAAGATTAGAGAATTGCAAATGAGGTCCCATTACTTACAATTTTATATCTATGACCTTCACCATACTATATTCCCACAAGCCACTAAGACTGGATTGATATCACTATCATGTCTATAGCTTATGTAACCCTTAATTTCTTGATCCCATATACAATATTATATATATATACATACATATATATATATATATACACACAATATTATATATATGAAAAACATTTTTGAAAAATGTCACCGGCCAGTTTTGTTTTGAGTCCAACTTCAATATGAAAATTAACTGAATATACTATCTTCTTTAGAGACTGGTGGATTCATGTTGAGCATTTATATATTTTACTTATTACACACATAACCCAACGTGTCTGTATATAGCCTTTAAAATTGGCATCACCAGTTGACATCTATGAAGCACGGGTGTGTTTTGGGACTCGGGTGAGGGTGCGGGTGCGGGTGCGGCTCCTCTGGCGCCGCGTCCGTGCGTCCCAGGTTGACATTGTCAAAGTTATGTAGATAATAAATAAATATACACAAACCCCTCATGTTTGAGGACAATAGAAAAATTGTGATAAAACAACCTTTTAATTAACAGTGATCACTCCATAAAGTGTCCTTGATCGGATCCAATTCAGTGTATGTACTTGTTACATTACACCCACTTGTCTGCTTAAAGTCACTACCTCAATGATGGAGTAAATCATCCTATCATATAGCAGCACAACAAGTGTAGGCTTCAGTGGTATATTCAATTAATATCCGTAGCCTAGAACAATTTAATAATCCATGAAAAATCATTACTCGCTGTCTTTGGTTCCTTAACCATTAACATGATTTTTCTACAGAGGTAACATTACATGCCACATTTAAACAATGAAATATACCTATAAAAATTATGAATGTGAAAATAAAATTTTATTATCAAATAAAAATGCATAGTATTGTTTTTGAGGGCACATAATTCTAACAAATTGGGGGTGGGGAAAATATTAACTTTGTATTGTCTTCGTTGGAAACACCAAGAGGTGACAACCAATTGAGTTACAAAACTTTTGGCAAATAATTTATTTGACTTGCACATGCAAGTTCACTAATTTTCAGTTTTATATTTTGGAAATGATTGTTGGTTTACCAATCCACATGTCTGAAAATTCATTCTTTACCCTTCTTAATTCCACTTCTTATACAAAATTTACAAATGACTCGGGGGTTATTGCCCCACTGCATTCTATAATGTATGAAATCAGTTTGGCAAATTAAGAATATGCTTATCATGATACTTTACATCCTATGGCAAAGAAGGTCTTCCAATTATTGAATACTAATATACCATGGTGTTGATACAGAGCTATTCTGGGGAGCGTGAGCAACTATTGTGTTCAGAATGCAAAGTGCCCTGTCCTTGTTGTGAAGAAACCTTAGTTACAGGGCATTCAACATGGTCAATTCATGACAAAGTTTGTTTAGATGTTGGTTAATACAATTTACAATGTAAAATGACTTCATAATCAGAATGTTTTATGATGTGTTGAATGTGTTTAAACTCACATATAGACTCTAATGTTCTACTAAACGTAATGAATCACAATAATGAAAAGCGATCTATTTGAAATAATTTGATATTTTCTGTGGAACAATAGAATCATTTGCATAGAAGAATACTGTGGAGCAATATCAGAAAGCGGCCTTTAATTTAATCAATTGATATAATTTGAGTAGCAATGTGGAACACTAATTTCACAAAGAAAAAGAGTGCTAGATTACTAGAAGTATCATGTTTTATACATTCAAAAGCAATGACTAGAACCATGTATTTTATTGATACTGATCGACATGTATGGTCCAAAGCTTCAGCATACGCTATAGAAGAAATAAGTATTATCACTTAAAGTACTGGTTGAGAATGGCTGCCAACCGAACTCCAGCTTGAGCCAACCGCTTATTGACTACTGGTAACCGGGAGAGAAAATATTCATCTGCAAACAGTTTTCATATTATTTCTCTATACCAAGAAGAAATGAACATGCAGAACTACATGCAGAACTGGGAAACTTGTAAGAATCTACTCTTTACCTTCTAAAACTGAACCTTCAGTCGCATCTTTGTATGCCCAGTCACAGGCTGCTTCAATGCTTTCAGAGGCATATCTGAGAAAAATAACCAACTTCATCTATCCTTAAATTTCAATCAAGTGTATTATGATACCCTTATCAAGAAATGCTTCATATATAATCTTGCAATGATCAACGACTAAAGTTGCATAACTAGTAAAACAAGTCATATACACATTAACAATGTCGCTTTTGTTCAATAAGTTGAGACAGACAAGAGAAAAGAAAGGATAGGAAACAATGTGTCCATCTGTGCAGAGATTTAAGTGAATATAATTTAAGCGGGAAACAATATCTTATAAAAAAAAAACCTGCCTTTTTAAGGGAAAAAGGAGACATCTTTTTATTGGTAAAATAGTGAAAAAAGATGACATTTTTGAAGATAGGCAATAAGTTAAAAAAAGAAAGAAAGAAGTATAATGTATTGGCTAACTAATACTTCATTCAAAGTACCTTATGACAATGAAATGGAACTTGCTAAAAAATTCTAGGTTAATAAATTGTGGTTGAGAAACATACACGTCTGCACATGTTGTATCAGTATAACTGCAGCTCTCCCAGCTCTTAACTTGATCGGCCCAGCCAGTCTGTAGTTTGAAATATATTTACAGAACAAAATTGATACACATTATGGAAAGTAAACCGAGTACTAAGTCTAATAAGGTCACTAAGAAAGTTTCAAATAAGCTACCGTAATATTTTTTTGAATTGCATCAATCTGGTCTGCCAAATTTGAACGATAGAACCTTTCTTGTGCTGTCTCTATAATGTTGTCATCCCATATCTGTATGAATAAATATGAGTTTACAAATCATAAATATAGGCAGCTTTTTTGTATAAGCTATGGTCAGTTGACAACTACACTCACATGGTGAAGATTTTGCTTCCTTGTGTACCAGTGAACTTCAATTGTATTGCCTCCCTTGTCTGAAGCAAAACCGCAGTGTAGAGGCTGCATTAAACAAGTACTATAGTTAATAATGCACACATCCAGACATGCTATGTATATTCAGATCATCTTTAATGCGACTCGTACCTGATGAATATCACCCAAAAAATGAGAGAAAAACAGGAGTGCTTCAGTAAGGTTATCTGATAGTTACAATTAATTGCATTAGAAACACGATTTGGTCAGTAAGTTAGCATAAATGGGCAGAACATTCATAAGAGAAGAACTTCTACGGAAAAAAAAAAAACCAATAAAGAGGTTGTACTAAATATTATAGTTTTTGGTTCAAGAATTTACATGAATTCTTACCTTTGCTGCTGGAATCTATCAACTGGCTGGTGTAATTTTGAATTGCTCCTGCAACACACCTCCCTTCCCTTCCATTTTCATCCTTGCAATCCCCTGAACATTAAAAGTACTGTTTAGCATGACATGATGTCAGCCTACACGGCATGGTTTATACTTTATCCTATCATCACCAACGCGTGGCTTAAGAAGTCATTTGGATGTTAAGTGCGTTATATTTTCCTATAGAAATTGATTAGAAATAATTATGAAGCTATTTTTGATAAATTATCGATTATTTCAAAATATTAAATTGTTAGTGGGCCTCAACATGTGGGATATGGGTGGAAGTTTCAAAGTTTTATACGGAAGGTAGAGTAGAGACAAGATTCGAACTTAAAACCAAGTACCATGATAAATATAACTGATTATCCTAAAAATTTAATAACCTATTAAAAATTGAGAAAATTAATCATTATCTAATACTCTTCGCATAAAGATTCTGTCTTATATATGTACCACCAAGAGAGAGATAAGACTCACTCGAGAACTTGTAATTGCAAACATCAGGGGTATTTATAAAGTGAAGAGGTCTTGACCAGGGATAATGAAACTTGATCTGATCTGCCCATATACACACACTCCCTAAGTCATTCTGTGCAGATTTTGGAAGCAGTTCTTCCACTATCTCAGCAGCTCCTTTGTTCAAGCGAGACTGTTTATATTACCACAGAAAACAAATAAACATGGTATAAATATTTCTGATCACACAGACAATACATTGAGATTAAGAAAGAAATTATTAAGCACCTGAGCAATGCTACAAACTATGTAATGCCCATCATGTCCCCAAGCATCAATGACTGGGAAGAGAAGCACCAGTGATACAATAGCCACTATCTGGAGTTTGCAGTATTCCATCTTCCTTCACTGCAAAATTACAACAACTTGATGTCAAATATAGCACTAGAGAACTCAGAAAGGAAACTAGAGCTCAGGATTGGTTAGTGTGAACTGTATGAATAATCCATTTTATGGAATAATACATGTCTTTTTCAGAAAGAAATCATATTAATGATTGTCTTGCCAAAGGATGAATATACATTTGTCTTTTAGCTTTCGACCATGACATATACTGATTAAAGTATTAAAGTAGGAAGCAAAAGTAAATGCTAGAAATCAATCTGTTCACATTTATAGTTTTGATATTTTGAGTAAAGTGACCATTCCTATTGTAGTAACGGTAACGTGTTTATATGGGACATTAGACATGCTACAATGCATGCCTTGCTGGTACGTGCCTGAAAAGGAAAGGAATTGAAAAAAAAATCAGCAATGAAGGATAATGCGGGGTGGGCTTTTTGTGACTATAACGTTACTTTTGACTCCAAAAATGGCACAATCTAAAGAATATATCGTTAAGATTCTGCACAATAATATAGAATGATTGTAATTTCTGAATTTTGCATTTAGTGGGTCTATGAGATTTGACATGATATCAAATATTCCAGAATAAAATCGATCTTAAATTTTGATATTGTGAAATGGCAATGACTCTAAACATACTAAATAGAAAATGAAATCTTAAGTTAACCAATTAAGTACATATGAGGAAGGTCAAAAGATGCCCACTTTTAAAATTCATGAAAGGTGTTGATTTAATGGCCATTAGGCTTACTCCCAAGTGGTTTGGTGGACACCAAGTCCTACATTTGCTTCCCGCGATAAGATCATTGGAGAAACACCGGTTTAGTTCTCATCTCATTGATAAACAAAAAAACCAACAACACCCTAAACAGGGCTCTCACTTTTGGAGCTGAAGGTCAGTGGCTCTAAAGTAAAATAAACATATAAATAAAATCCAATTCCTAAAATTCTTTACTAGTATGACAGTTCTCTAACATCATATAAGTGGAAAAATTATACATAAGATTAATTTCTCTTTCATGAGGATTTCTTACCAAAGTTGCAATGATTTTCTTCACCTTTTCTCTTTATTTTTCTTATTTAACTTCATATGCTCTTAAAAGACCTCCAAAACGTTTTATATTGATGCTTGGCAAGCATCAACCATCAAGTACGTGTATTATAATTCTCAAAAAAAGTATGTGTATTATATGTCAAATATATGTAACGTATACAAAGAATTGATCATTACATTATGTATGATGTGAAAATATAATTATTAATTACGTCAATGCTTTTCTTCACGTTAACGATTGGACTATTTTCTCACATTTTCTCCACTTTTGGAGGTGCTTTAATTAATTTATTTATTTTTTCTTTATTAGCTTAAATTTCCTCCGAAAGACTTTATAATTACAATTTACAACAATTTTGTTTTTGACAAACATCAACTATGTGACTTACATAAACCAAGAATAAGTCATTACATTATTTTTTATATGAAAAAATATATAACATTATGTCAATGCTTTTCTTCACTTTATGAACTATTTTGTCATGCATTTTCTCAGTTTTGGGTGTATTTTCTTTTTCATTAGCTTAAAAAATAAAAACCCACCAAATAGTTTTATATTTGTTAAAGACATATTTTATGTAGTTGGCTAATCCTTTGACAAAACGCACTTTACTTGTATTTGGGTAGATCTAAGATGTGTTTAATACTTCAAAAAATATGTTGTTCAAGTCTAGTATTAAAACCATGAAGATTGGACCAAGAAACAAGTGAAGAAAAGGTGTTCATTAAAGCTGGACAAATAGCTCGACACTTGCGGACAGATAGCTTGACACCTGCTCGACACCTCTCGACAGCTGACAATCTATCGAGCTTCTTAAGCTTTTTCCTTATCGCAATCTTGACACCTCCTGGACACCTGGTGGATCGATCGAGAAAGTTTCTGTCTCCTTGACACCTTCTCGACACCTGCTCGATAGCTGTATCTATCGAGGTTTAAAACTCGACACCTCCTCGACACCTGCTATCTATCGAGGTTATGGGAATCAGAATTTTTAGATCTGATTTTTGAGCCAGGCTTTTGTATTTGTGTAGGGTTTCTTTTCTCACAACCCTAAACCTATATAAGACTTATTTTAGAGGCCGTCACATAAGAGAATACAAGGAGACCATAAGCAAAAGGTGACTGATGCCTTATTCTCTCTGAAAGAAGCTACTACGTCTTTGCGCCTTAAGATTTTGTAACCAAGTGCTTCTTGATCTTCATTGTTGATGAAGTGAAAAACTTTGCAGTTAACATTCTTCTTTCTTAAGTTGGTGAGTGAATCACGTACTAGGATTCGTGTAAAGGAGTTAGTCACGTATTGGGATCCGTGCAACAAAAAGGGTGGCTTTCATATATTGAAGAGTTCAGAGGTTCTGAAGCGGTAGAAGGTTTCTGCTGTGAGTTCATCTACGGGGATTGTAGAGTCTAGGGACAAAGGTTTTGTACTAGATCTGAAACTTCTCTTTACTGTAGTGGATTGCTTTTCAGGAAGGTTTCCTCCCAGGTTTTTTACTGTGAAACTGGTTGGTTTCATTGGTTTTCCTGGGTCATCATATCTTGTCTTATTTACTTTTCCACTGCATATGATTTTGACATGATATTGATGTTTGTTTATTTTAACAAGTTTATTCATAATAAATCTAATTAACAATTTGGATTTAAAACTTGTTAATTCTATCAACCGGGGTCTAAATTTCCCAACAATATTGACATGAGCTAAGATCGTATTTGGGAAGTATCATATTCTTCTCTTACACAAGAAATGTAGTTAGCATAAAAGATAAATGAGTCATTAAAATATATTAACCATACCCATATGATACTAAAAATATTTATATAAACGGTGGGTTCCAGTTAGCTCAACTGGTAAAGTCTCTAATGGTTGAATAAAATATCTGGGGTTCAATCCCCGCCTACACCGAAAACTGATTGGTGTTTTGGTTTGATGATAAAGAGATATTATTATGAGTGGATGCTATAGGTTGAAAATCTCTATAAAAAAAAATTTACATAAATTCATAAGACACACACATAATTGTTTGTTATGATAAATGACTAAATCTGTCTAGTCTATTAAAAAAAATTCTCTAGATAATTTGTTAGGTTCTAAATATTTAGGATTAAATGTTTAGATTCTTAATTTATGTATATTGTCAAACTTAGAACAAAAATATGTTTAGAATAGGTGTTAGACATTGCTCAAGATTCAAGAGCTGTCAAGCTGTGAAAAGAAGAAGCAAGCTATTGTGAAGCTCGACAAATCGAAAGTCGTATTCTGCAGATTTTAAGTCAGGCCCGAGCCCACAAAAACGTCTAGGGTTTCAGTCCAACACTACTAGGTATAAAAGGAAAACTCTAATTATGTTTTAGAAGCATTTGGAAGACTTGTGAGTTACTCCTTTGAGATTTGTGAGGTTTCTGTACATTCTAACTCAACAAGCGTCTACCAGAACGAGAACTACAATTAAGAACTAGTGGAAACAAGTTACTGCATAAAGATCTACTACTGATAGTGATCTGAAACCTTTGAGTTGGATCTCAAAGTCACAAACGTGGGAGTTTGTGTTCAACAAATTCAAGATAGAAGAGTTCGTGGAGTCGGAGCTGCACGTGGTCATGTTAGTAAGTTCTATAAGAGGTAGCTTTAGATTTAGGGTTTAAATATATTGTAAACTTCCATTCTATCATAGTGGATTTGTTTATCTTGAGGATAGTTAGGTTAAATCCTTCCCAGGTTTTTTTACCTTGACATAGTTGGTTTCATTAGTTTTCCTAGGTCATTATATTACTGTCTTCTTTACTTTTCTGGACTAAGTAATACGATTGCATGTGTTTAACCTTGATTTCATAATTAGCGTAAGTAACTACTTGGCTAATTCATTAGGTTTAAACTAATTTGTTTAAAAGGGGTCTAAACAGAACAAACATAATTAATGAGTTGCAATTCATATTATATATATATATATATATATATATAAGATATCTATCAGTTTAAAATTAAATAAACAATTATGTAGAACAGACTGTCATGTCCTTTCTGGACTTTCACGTGCGCCTGAAATCATCGCGTAAGGCAAAAAGACACTAGTAGAAATCATAGGCCTCGGCGTTGGAATTGTATGAAATTTGGCAGGCTGAAGCGAAACGGCCTTCTGAGCAATAGTCGTCGCTTTGCAATGAGGTACCTCTTGAAATTGGGGAATTCCTTCTTTTAGGCCCCGAAAACTGCGATTTTGCCGTTTATAGTAATTTGTATTTCCTTAATAACTTTTTGCTCAAAAGTTTGAATAAGGTCTCGCTTATTTTGGAACGACCCTTAAGGTTAGTAGTTTACGATTTTGCATTTAACTCAATTTTGCTATTTTTGGTAAATTTTGGTATTTTGTCACCTAATCTTGTAATTAGTGCGAATTACGGTTTCAGACCTTTCCTAATCGTCCTAGGGTTTTTACTTTCTTAGTATTTATATGTTTTGTAACCGTCAGAGGCAAATCAGATTATTATTAATAAAATACAGATGTTTTTCAATTTTCTTTGGTGGATTCCATTTTTATCATCTTGTGGATTCAAGTAACCCCTCGTGGATTTGAAGTTTTACTACCTAGAAACTAATAGTTTAGTTTTTATTTGTCAAAGAGAGTATCGTGTGTGCTTTCTTTTAACTTCCGCGACACCAAACAATCACATTAAATTTACGTTAATTTGAAATAATCAATGATAGCCTATACTTATTGATCAAAGCAAATAAAAATGAATACAAATTAAAGTGTCAAAAGTATAGTATTATTTTTAATAGATGTGTTTGACAAAAATAAAAACAATAGGTTATATTGGAAATAATTTTTCATAGCTATTCATTTTAATTTATGGAACATGAGAGTCATAGTTTTCTAAATGCTGATGTTGGAAATTTAGAAGAGAGAAAAGTAAGTCTCATACGTGCTTTAAAGTTAATCCTAGTAGGAGTTGTTTAACATTGAATTTATGATTAATTATCTAACACAACTAAAAAGTATATGGTTATCACTCACATTACATCTATGCGCATTGGGTGTTGTAAAAGATGGTTTTAAGTTTTCTCTAACATGGAACCTCGTTGTAATGGTAAGCTTTTGGCAAAGAAATTTTTTTAACCTGTTAAACGATTGGGCAAATTTTAGACATTTCATCTTGTACTCAGTTAATAAACTTTAGTCCCCGGTCTCAATGATGAGCTTGACATGTCTACAAATGGTAATTGAAGTTATTTTGATAGTTTGGAAGTAATCACAACTCAAAAGTGCTCAAATCGCTCTGAAAACGACGCTGAAAAATGACATTTTCTCATTGTTTTGACCATAACTTTTGATCAACAAAGTATTTTGGAGTGAGTTTTATTTCATTGAAAAGTAGACATCATTGGAAAGTATTCTGCAGCAACTAAAGCGATCAACAAGCTCTCGATCTCAATCTCAATCTTGATAACCCTAAGTATGTATGAAGGCAAACACCTTTAGATCTCACAAGAGATTCATACACACAGCATAAACAACAACAACATAAAAACGTGGCTAGGGTTTTTCCTTTTATACTTAAGGCAAAACATAAAACCCTACACGTCATATGGGCTTGGGCTGAGTTGGAAAAATTCTGTAGAAAAACAATCTGTATGAGCTTTGATCGATTGAGTCTAATTTTCGATTGATCGAGTTTTGTAGATTTATACAATAAATTTTGCAGTATACTCGATTCCAACTTTACACATAAACACACTTTAAGTAGCCTAAATCTAGACTAAACATTTTGATCATGGTTTGCCAACATTACACATTAAAGTTCTAATACATTAGTTTTCCTAATTTCTTAGAACCTAACAAACTCCCCCTTTGGTAAATTTTCACAAAACACATAATAAAACAAAATGCTCAAACTTACAAAAACAGCCCATTACAATAAAATTGTCCAACCAAAAATAATTCAACCTAATTATTATCTATCAGTTGCAAGTGTAGACAGCAACACGACTGAATCAACCTATATATTCCTGAAACACTCAACAAACACATAAACCCATGTGTGGAAAATACAAGTAAAACAAAATAACTTCTTGATTTCACAAAAACAAAAAAATAAAAGACATATATCATGAATAACCCCATAATATAAATCAATAGCCAATGTAGCACAATGTGAAACAAGAAACAAGAAACCAAAAAAAAGAAGAAAAGAAAATAGAAACATAATGTCTCCCCCTAACATATACATCACATAAAAATAAATACATCAAGATAAATATATCACGAAGCACCTAGATACAATCTAAAGCTCCAAAGCTCCGAAAAAAACACAAATTCCCTCTATCCCCATCCATATGTACTCCCCCTTTTTGTGACGAATTCCCAAAGGACAATCAAGACTCATCATTAAAAGGAGGTGGTGGAGGTGACCACCGAATGCTCGCTAAATCCGCACGCAATGCCTGAAGCTCCATGAGTACATCCACCAAAAGTTGACCATGAGACACCTGAACGGTCATGACAGAATTCAACATACTCAGCAATAGGTCAGCACGAAGTGATTCATCATGCTCAAACATGAGTCGATTGTTCATTAGGGACGGTTTATAGATCATCAAATTGCCACAAATAGAATGAAAAGTGGGTCCATGTAAATGATTGAGACCTTGCAAACAACAACCCTTAAATGCTAGAATCACTCGAATTAGAAGGTGGAGGATCAACTACAGTAGTGGGATCGACATACTCCTCAGCTGTGGGATCACCTAAGGAAGGAGGTAGAGGAGGTGCAAAACCCAAAGAAGACTCTACACGAGGGCGTTTAGAGCCAGCTCTCATTTGAGTAGCTCTCGGCCTAAGGAAGGTAGCACTTGTGGGAGCTATAATGTGTACGGGCTCAGATGCAGGAAAATCCTCTAATCCTAAATGTAACAAAATCCGATGTATAAAAACAAGGAAGAAAAGACCATGTGTAGTAGAACTACTCCTATGAACCTCAACCAAGGATCGAATGAAAAGAGTAGGAAAACTCATAGGAGCATCTGTCACAAGGGCATACAAAAATGCACATCTCTCAATAGAAATGGTGTGCAAGTGAGAGATGGGCTAGATGGAATGACAAGAAATCCGAAAAAACAAATAATGAATCTCAGTCAACTCATGAGAGGTAATCCGAGGATCGGGACCCCACTAAATGGAAGTACCAGTGAGCTATGACATAATGTCATCAAGAGGAGTAGTCTCATCATAAGGGTACACAAGCTGCTATTCCTTAGGCACCCCAAGAGCAGAGGCCACTATTGAAGGAGTAATGACATACTTTTCAGCCCGTATCCAACTCATCACATATTGAGTGTTGGAATCATTGGAGTGGGCAGAAAGGTTCGAGTAGAACTCTCTAATCAAGGTAGCCGGAGGAGGATGGTCTATATCCAACAAAGGTAACCAGCCCTTACGCTTAAAATTCCTGCTAATTTTCGAATCTAGCTCATCTAACACTACCTTCCTCTCAGCCCAAACTGATCTAAAGATGTTCAACTTCTCATAGGTTTCTTGGTTTTTCTCAGTTCGAAACCTATCACTCTTAAAGGCTGGAGTAGAAGAGGAGGTGGTTTTCTTATGGGCTCTAGTATTTCTAACCATGATACTAAGGGTTGGAAAGGATAGACAGAAAAGAAACCAAAGAAAGAAAACAAAGAAAACCAAGGGCAGATTGCATCAGACAAGGTTAGAAAGAAAATGACAATTGAAAATATCACTCTCTATGATGCATGAACAAAATAAACACATGATGCATGCTCTAATGCATTGAGAACAGTCCAATTATACTTTAAAAACCAAGAATTGACTTGAACATAGAGTTTATAACAAAACCCCCAAATTTTGAAAACCCACTTTCAAAACTTTAACCAAATTGAGTAATTAATCATTACACTAGATAGAAATCATCATATAATGACATAATCAATCAATTTCACAAGTCAATTTTACCAAATTAAGCTCAATTGAACAAAATCCACAAATTCGTGTAGTTACAAGCCCTAGAGTTTCAAATTGGTCTCAAATCACCAAATTAATCAAATTAAAGCATGGTAAACATGTTTACATTATCTTAGAACAAAAACCCATTGATCAATTTGGACAGAAACCAACTCAAAAATCAAAAACCCCAAATTCCTATAGTTCCAAAAATTTCCCTAAAAATGCATGAAAAAAAAAAAAAAAACGAATAAACTACACAAAAGAAAGGGTATAAAGGTCTTATCGGCACTAGAAGACAAAAACCTTGAGAAAAATTTGGAAGGAAAACGACAAAAATTTTACTTGAATCTGGATCGGTTGAAGAGAGAGAGAGAGAGAGAGAGAGAGAAGCTTTTTGAAAAGTTTGAAAAAGTGAAGAACAAGTGAAAAATCTTTTTTTTTTTAAAAACTCTTTGAACGATTTTCGATCAGTCGAAAATTAGATTTGATCGATCGAAAATCACATTCGATCGATCCAGCATCAATCGAGAAGCGATTGAGCCAGGCAGATTGTAACCAAAATTTTTATCACGTTTTCGATTGATCGAGAGACAGATTCGATCAATCGAAAATGTGGAAAATTCAATTTTTTTGAAAAACATAGCATTTTAATGCAGAAACTCTTCAAAGCACAGTGTTTCATGAATGAAATGCATGAGTATGAGATTAAAAGTTTTTCAAAAACACTCGAATTCAACCTAGATCTTCCAAAAATAAGTTTTCAAACAATTTGTCCTAAAAAAAAAAAAACTCAACCATAAAACACATTTTGCATTAAAATCAAGGGATATATAATCTTGGATGGCCAAAACAAATTCACACACAATATCATGTACTAAGTTTGGCAAAGAATAACTTGTGTAGTATGTGCAACTAGAATAGCTTGAGATACATGTGAGGTGATAAGTAAATAGCGATCAATCACAATTTCTACAAAATTCATCACATAAGTTTGAAAGTGACTATCACCTAAAGAGTTACATCATATAACTCTCACATCTCCCAGAAAACAAGCTTGCAATCATGTAAGTTTTTTGATTTGCCTCAGAATGTACACACCAATTTTATTTAATTTTGAATTTATTATAGCCCAATAATGTACACACCAATTTTATTATTTAAACCGAGGCTACACCTTATGTTTTTTTTGTGCATGTGCTACACTTTCTCGAGCATAAAATCATATGATATGCACTAAGATGTTCATGATTGGCTAGTAAATAGTGGTGAGATGGTTATTTATGCCTTTCTCTTAGGATTTTTTAGTCTTTACAATCAAAAGCATGTGACTTCAAGATCAAGATCATGTGATCAAAAACTATAAACAACTCCCACATAACATGCACTACAAAGCTAAAACTAACAAGGTGCAATAAAATAAGCTCATCCAAGCTAAACAAGGTACATAAACATGTTATGTAAAGATAATATGGCCAACCTTGATTTCAAATCAAAGTAAAATAATGCAAAACATATTTTTCCTTTTCTTTTCCTCCTTTTTTTTTTTGTTTTTTTGTTTTTTTTTTTGTTTTTTTTGTTTTTTTTTTTGTTTTGAAAAGAATTAACAAAAAAACAACCTAGCATGAAATGCATAAATGTTATGCAATGCACATCCTAAAAACAAACAAAAAAAACAAAGAAGAATGGTCACAAAGAATAGAGAGATAAAGCACAAGGACCATGTCAGAAAGACTCAATTAGATCGAGCCTTTTGCATCCAAAACATTTTAGATGCAACTCTTGCATTGGAGTTATTATTCATATTAGACTGCTGAGCAACTCCAGGATTAGAATAAAGGTTTAAAGCCTTTACCAACTCACCAATAAGTACCATGGGATCTTCTGCTTGAGGCACAAGTACTTTTGGCTTATTTGCTCGTTTAGCAACTTGCAACTTGAAACAGTTTAGACGAATGTGTCTAGTCTTTCTACAAAAATGACAAACCCACACAGGTCTATCATGCAACTTGTTCTTAGGAGGGTTAGGATTCTTAGGCTTAGACTCTTTAAGATTAACCCTAATCTTCCTAGGAGGAGTAACTTTAGCTGGTTTGTCAATCTCACTCACGAGAGGCCTAGAAGAAGAAACAAAGTTTGTGGAATGATTCTTAGGCACAGAGATGCTATCTTCAAAACCTAGATTAGTTTTTTCTAAGGGAGACTTCTGAATACTCAACATGTGTTCAAGTTTGGAACTAGCAGACCTATTTGTTTGTTCTCTAGTAACAGATAATTCAAGTTCCAACTTCTTAACTTTATCAAGCAATAACATGTTCTCAGTCTTCACCTTATCGAGCAATTCATTAGCATCAAACAATTTCAAGAGCAAGTTTTTCTTATCAAGTTCAAAAGAAGCAATTTTCTATAAGCCTAAATCAACATTCATAGCATCCTTTGCAGCAACCTTGCAAAGCTTATTATAGGCTTCTTGCAAATCAACATTCTCAGAGAGTTCCTCATCAGAGGGGTTCTCATCAACCACAACACTTTCATCAACTACAGCAGTAGTTGTGGAAGCAATGAAGTTTCCATCCTCATCACTACTTGACTCATGATAAAAAATTTCATCATCACTAAGGGTTACAGCCATAGTTTTACCTTTTGATCTCAAGAATGTAGAACATTCTGATTTCACATGACCATACCCTTGACAACCAAAAACATTGTTGACCCATAGAATTATTAGAGGTTTGACCTACT
The DNA here is from genome assembly GCA_032727855.1 of Quercus ilex subsp. ballota. Lineage (NCBI taxonomy): Eukaryota > Viridiplantae > Streptophyta > Magnoliopsida > Fagales > Fagaceae > Quercus > Quercus ilex. Next base: position 46,828,967 of record CM064908.1, read on the forward strand.
TTTTCTTTAGGTTTATCAGTATTGTTTACTTTAGTGGGTTCATTCCTCCTTAAATTCCTAGGTTCAGCATTGTTTTTACCTCTTGCCCTTCTGTTGTTGTTCCAAAGAAAATTTCTAAAGCTCTTGGCAAGATATGCAATCTTTGCAATAGAGAGTTCATCATCAAATCCATTCCCATCAATATCATTAACTAACTTAAGAGCCATTAATTTGGATTTGTTTGTCTTGGGTAGGTCTAACTCATAGGATTGGAGAGATCCTATAAGTTCATCAACAGGGATGGAGTCCATATCCTTGCTTTCAGTAATGGCAGTCACTTTGGGTCCAAAGTTCTTAGTCAAGGATCTAAGTATCTTTCTAACAATCTTAGGTTGATCATATATTTCACCCAAATTATAAGCAGAATTAATAATATCATTAAGCTTAGCATAGAATTCATCAAAACTTTCATCATCAGACATTCTAATACTTTCAAATCTAGTTGTTAATTGTTGCAGTTTATTATTCTTAATTACCTTTGTGCGTTCATGCACAGTTTGGAGAATATTCCATGCAGTGTGAGCAATCTCAACATTAGAGATTCTCTTGAATTTCTCCATAGAAACAGCATTAAAAATAGCATTCATGGCTTTGCTATTAAAAGCGGTAGCTTATTTCTGAGAAGTTTGCTACTTGCTTACAGGAGTAGTTGGCTTCTCTCATCTGTATTCAACGGCAACATTAGAGATTCTCTTGAATTCCTCCATAGAAACAGCATTAAAAATAGCATTCATGGCTTTGCTATTAAAAGCGGCTGCTTCTTTTTTAGAAGTTTGCCACTTGCTTACAGGAGTAGTTGGCTTCTCTCATCCGTATTCAACGAAATTCCAAACTCTCTTATCAATAGATTTCAGGAATACTTTCATCCTTACTTTCCAGTAGGCACAATTGTTCCCATCAAAGTGAGGTGGGATCACAGGAGAGTGACCCTTTTCCATGACAGTAGGGGTCAAGGATCAACTCTTAGATCAAAAGATCTAAATGCTAAAGCTAACCCGCTCTGATACCACTTGTACGTTTTTAGATCCCTTAAAACACAAGTTGTTTAACCTAGTTATTTAGCCAAGAGATTACTAAGGTAAATTATTCAAATCTAGGTTAACACAAGTAAATCATATCAAGTAAACAATGTGAAAAATAAAGAACACAATGATATGATAACACAGGAAAACCAAACCAGTAAAAAATCTGGGGAGGATTTAACATAGCTATCCTCAAGGTAAAACGAATCCACTATGAAAGAATTGAAGTTTTATAATAGCGACTTAGACCACTGACATTCTATTACTACCTCGAATAGAAAACTTACTACCACGACCATGTGACAGCTTCTTTCTTGGATTCACAACGACGACAAGTACTCCCACTTGTGTTTTCTTTAAGCTCTTTATGCAGCAATTGAAGCGATCACCAAGCTCTTGACATCAATCTCGATCTTGATAACCCTAAGTATGTATGAAAGCAAACACCTCTAGATCTCACAAGAGATTCATACACATAGCATAAACAACAACAACATAAAAATGTAGCTAGAGTTTTTCCTTTTATACTTAAGGCAAAACAGAAAACCCTACACGTCATATGGGCTTGGTCTAAGTTGGAAAAATTCTGCAGAAAAACAATTTGCACGAGCTTCGATCAATTGAGCTTTGCAGATTTACACAATAAATCTTGCAGTATACTTGATTCCAACTTTACACATAAACATACTTTGAGTAGCTTAAATCTAGACTAAACGTTTTGATCATGGTTTGCCAACATTACACATTAAAGTTCAAATACATTAGTTCCTAATTTCTTAGAACCTAACAACTTTGGAGGAAGGCATTGGGCCATAAAGTCATAACATACCCTAGATTTTGGATCAAAATTCAAAAATCTTTTTCAAAAGTAAGAGAACCCAAGATCATGAGTATGTTATAGACTTTTTTGAAAAGATGTTGGACCCATCCATGTTTAGGGAAAATTTTGAAACCCTAAAACCCAAAGACATGGGTTGGCTCACCAAAAGCCCAATAAGGATTAAAAGATGAAATCTTTTTGAACTAATTGACTCAAACTAGGCTTAAGGGCCATTTCAGAATGAAAGATAAAAGTGGATCAAACTTTTGAAACTAGGGGCAAGCCCTCATGAGGGGAGAGAATGACCAATCAAGATGGGCTTTGTAATGGGACAAATAAAAGACTTTGAAGTATTGAGATAAAACTTTGTCATTTTTTTTCAAAAAAAAAAAAAAAATCCAAAAAGGAAAAGAGAAAAGATGTGGACTTCTAAATGTCATGGCTCATTTCAAATACAAGTTCAAATAAGTTTTTCATGAGAAAAGAAATTTTCCAAAATATGTTGGGCTTGCATTATAAATGAGGCATTGATTTTTGTGTTTGAATTCTTTGATGATACCATTTTCATAAGGTCTAATAGAGTACAAGATGTGGACTAACCTTGCAAAATTCATGAATAACCTATGCTTGAGCCCAAATGAGGATGAGAGGGTGAGATGAGTGACTTGTAATTGGATCCAAAGCCCTAACGAAAAAAAAAAAAGCAAAGAAAAAAAAAACCAAAAGAAAAGAAAAAGAAAGAAGGAATGTTGGGCTTGGATTCAAATGAGGAAAGATGAGAGAGTGAGATGTGTGAATGATGTAATTGGGCTTTAAGCATAGGGAAAACATGAATTTTGAAAAATTGATGTAGCTTATTCTATTTATAAGTCTAAGATAATATATTGATACAAAACTTAGAATAGGAATAAGGCGTATATGTAGTCCACATTTTGATGCAAGCAAGAAAAGTTGATTAAGATGTTGGGTCCAAAATTTTAAAAGACATTGGGAGAAACATATTTGTTTGATCAAATTTTATTTCAGGCACAATAACACTCCCTACTCAAAAAAACTTCCTAAGTTCACTTCGTTTCGATCACCTACCCCTAGTCACCTAAAGGAATTTGACACTATTGTACTAGAAAATATGGATGGAACTACTAATGTGGCAATTGAGAATATTACCCAAATGTTGCAAGGGAGAAATGCTAGCACAATTGGGAAATCGCCTAGGTTCCAACAGGATAAGGAAGGCGAGGAAGATGAAGTTAACTGTGACAAGAATGGGAAGATAGACAAGATAGCATTTAGATCACCATGATGAAGGAAAAAATGTAAAAGATGCAACAAGCCTTTCGCAAGTCCCAAGGGATGGATGACTTCTTGTATACTATGGGTGGATTGGACTCAACCCTATTGGCACAATTGCCTCCCAAATTCAAGATTTCTGATGCTGAAATGTTTGATAGAAGTGGTGATCCAAGGCAACACATTCGACAATATTTGAGCTTGATTGGAATGAAGGGATTGGATGAGAAGCAAGCTTTGTGTGCCTTCCCCATGTCTCTCACAGGAAATGCTTCGAGATGGTACTACAACTTAGATCCAAGCAAGACTATGGTGTGCAATAAGCTAGTGGATTTGTTTGTGGACTAATTCATCTTCAACACCGTGATTGATGTGACTTTGAGACTACTAAGCAACGGTTCAATGAGACATTTTCTGAGTATATGATGAGGTGGAAGAACAAAGTTTCAAAGATGGTTAATAGGCCCAGTGAAAAGGATTAGATTAACATGATAAAACTTGCTTCCAACATACAATGATAGGCTTTTGTTGTTTTCCCCTTTACCCAAGGGTTAGGATAACAAACCTAAGAGAATAGGGACTTGCAGAATCCAACGATTGGATTTTGCACCCACGCCTCATGTTTTCTTATTTTCTTGCATGTTTGTGTGTTTGTATTGTGTGCGTGTGTGGACTTAAAGTTTATTAACATACAAAATGATTCGTCTCTTCAGGCTTTCGACTACACTTGTGGAGCAAGTATAGCATCTATAGATAACTTATCTTGTACCCAATTAATAAACATTAGTCCCCGATCCCAATGATGAGCTTGGCATGTCTACAAAAGGTAATTGAAGTTATTTTGATAGTTTGGAAGTAATCACAACTCAAAAGTGCTCAAATTACTTTGAAAATGACGCCAAAAATGACATTTTCTCACTGTTTTGACCATAACTTTTTCTCCACAAAGACTTTTTTGAGTGTGGTATGTTTCATTGGAAAGTCAACATCCTGAGTTTCAATTAGAACACATATTTTGCCTAATTTGGACTTATATTAAGTGAGTTATGAGTGTTTGAAGTCGGGCCAACCCAATAGTCAAAATTAGAGTTTTTGGGGACGCATATGTACACATGCACACGTACATGCATGCGCATGTTGCGTTCCAGAACTCCAAAACTTCTGTTTTAAGGGCCCAAAAAATTATTCTTTGATGTGGGTTGGCTCCTGGACCCTTAGGAATGTCTAAAGACGTCTAAAAGGCCCCAAAAGCCCTAGTTTAAACATATAAATACAATCTTATGTCTCCAAACTAAAACACTAGCTAGAAAGAGTGCCTTTTTGCTTTCTGATAGGGTCCAAACCAAGTTCAGTTCGTCCGTGGTGGTTGTCCATGACCAGAACACGTCCATAGGGTTTTACGAGAAAAGAAGCCTAATAGAAGCACCCTTAACATGAACAAGATCCCTCCATAAGATATTGTAACTGTCCAAATTAGGATTATCGTCCATGACTCACAAGGTTATGGACGACCAAGTATAATTGTCCAGGGTTCACAAGGGTATGGACGACCATACAACACTTAGTAAATTTCAGAGGAATTCTCTATAAGCCCTACACATTCAAACCACGATCTATTATTTCAGAACGTGAAGAGAATTCCTTGAAACCCGCTCCATTTTTCCCATTAACTCCACACATCTCCCATGATGATAGTGGATCTGAACAAGTAGACCCACTCGTAACTCTCTATAAAAGGATCAAGTCACATTCGACCAAGAAAAGTTTTACTATTCACAAAACCACTATCCTTCTGTTCTAGAGAGAAAACTGACTTATCCATTGGAGGGTCCTTGGCTGGTTTACACCAGTCACCCTTGACAGTCTTTTCTTTCTTTTCAGGTCCTAAAGCCATCACCATAGCTCGAAGCATTCCAGCTTACTGATTTTTCATGCATCATCAGCTGCTACCGTTTGTGGGGAGGAGATAAGGTAGTAAGTAAAGTTTCTAATTGCTAACCACCTTACTTTCCAATAAAAAAGGCTGCATGGTTCGGACTAGGTCCATGGCCACTAGTCCAGAAATCTAAGAAAGTGGAAATGCCTTCAGTCACCCAAACCATGCACTAACACCACCACTAACCATCCAGCAACAGTTGCAATCCATGGCAGCTGCAATGGAGGACTTAACACAAAAAAATTAGAAGTTAACTAGAGAAGTTAATAGACACCATCGATAGCGACAAGGCAAGGAACACAGGCAAAATTCAGAGAATCGAGGGGCAATGAATGGTGCTGAGGGAGGAGATCAATCTAGAAATTCCGTCACTCATAGGGTACCACACTTAGAGAGAGAGAGAGATGGATCAGATGAAAAGAGTCATGGTGGAGATAAAGGACTCCATGAGGAAGGCAAATCATGTGGATGACCTCGTCCATAGGATTGACTCTCCCTTCATCGTGTCTATCACAAGTCACCCCCTACCCTCCAAATTTAAAATGCCTACCTTGGAGTCATACGATGGAACGCGAGATCGTTGCTATCACATTGCCACATTCAAGACGACTATGCATCTTTAAGGTGTTCTAGACGAAATCATGTGCAGAGCCTTTCCTACCACGTTGAAAGGCCCAGCCAGAGTATAGTTTGGTAAGCTCCCACCAAACACCATAACTTCGTTCTAGGAATTAAGTAAGTTGTTTGTCAACAACTTTTTTGGGGGCTAAAGGCATAAGTGTTCCGCGCCCAGCTTGTTGAACATTGAACAAGGAGAAAATGAGAGTGTGCGTACTTTCATTAGCCACTTTAACAGGGAAGCCCTGCTGGTAGATGAGATGGACGACAAGATCCTCTTGGAAGCCTTCTACAATGGGGTTAATTCAGATTTGTTCATCCATAAGTTGTATGACCAAGAGCCACAGACGATGGCTGAGCTAATACACTCAGCTCAAAGTTTCATGAATGTTGAGGATGCTATAATTTCCAAAAAGAAGAAGGATGGACGAGTGGAAACTAGTTATGTACATCATCCAGAGTAAGGTCCTCATCCAAAGAAAGCCAAGACAGGGGAAAAAAGGGATCGAGATGGCAAAAAGACTGGGTCTTCCTCAGGATGGTATTCCAACTACACTCCTTTGAATACCTCACTTGACCAATTGCTGATGCAGATTAAAGATGACCCATCCTTCAAATGGCTTGACAAGATGAAAGGAGATCCTAACAAGTGGAATAAAAGCAAGTACTGTTGTTTCCACCGAGACCACGGACATGATACGAATGAGTGTTACGACTTGATGCAGTAAATTGAAGTTCTTATTAAGCAGGGGAAGTCGAAAAATTTCCTTGTACGAGACCACAAGGATGAGAGGCAGCCATTGAAAGGCAAAGTACAGGAACCGGTGTATCAACCACTTGGAGAAATAAGGGTCATTATTGGGGGGATGTCAGCTAGAAGCTCGTCCAAAGCCAAGAAGACCTACTTGCAGGCAGTCTAGAATGTCCAACTAATTGGCCGGCCACCAAGGATGATCAAAGAAGATAAGCCTTCCATTATTTTCACATATGAAGATGCGAGATGGCTGCACCATCCACATGATGATGCAATTGTTATTACTTTGACGATTGCAAATTATACAACTAGAAGGGTGTTAATAGACAATGGGAGTTCAGTGGATATTCTTTACTATCCAGCCTTCCAGCAAATGAGAATCAGCAAGGATTTACTTCATCCAGTAAACGTGCCTTTGATTGGATTCAGAGGAATGAAGGTTCTACCAGTAGGTACCATCTCCTTAGCAGTCATGGTTGGCTTTTACCCACGGCAAATTAATAAGGAAGTAAACTTCCTTGTTGTGGATTGTTTGTCCTCGTACAATGCCATCATAGGATGGCCAACTTTGAATAGTTGGAAGGCTGCAATGTCCACTTATCACTTGTTTGCCAAATTTCTAATAGAGGATGGCATTGGGGAAGTACAAAGAGACCAACTAGTTGCTAGAGAATGTTACTTAGCAATGTTGGCAATGGATGAGCAGATGTAAACGATGAACATTGAAGAAAGAATAATGGTTGAACCAATTGAAGTATTGGAAGATGTTCCATTGGACGAGTCTAACCTGGAGAAGTTTACTAGGATTGGGACCAGCATGGAAGAGAAGACAAAGCAAGAGCATATCTAATTCCTTAAGAAAAGCACAAATGTTTTTTATTGGAGCCATGAAGACATGCTTGGAATTGACCCAAGTGTGATTACTCATCTTCTAAATGTGTCCCCATCTTACAAGCCCGTTCGTCAGAAAAGGAGAGTGTTCACCCCAGAACGAGACAATACTATCAAAGAAGAAGTCCAGAAGTTGGTAACAGCAGAGTTCATCCGCGAAGTCTACTACCTTGATTGGTTAGCTAATGTAGTGATGGTCAAAAAAGCTAATGGTAAATGAAGGATGTGTGTGGACTTCACAGATTTGAACAAAGCATGCCACAAGGATAGTTATCCCCTTCTAGAGATTAACCAGCTGGTGGACTCGACCGCTGGACCTTAACTACTGAGTTTCATGGACGCATTCTCAGGGTACAACTAGATTAAGATGGACGAGGCAGACCAGGAGAAAACATCCTTCATCACAAGCCAAGGTTTGTTTTGTTACAAAGTCATGCCGTTTGGTCTGAAAAATGCAGGAGCTACCTATCAAAGACTAGTCAACCACATGTTTCATCCACAAATTGGGCGAACTGTTGAAGTGTACGTGGACGACATGCTGGTCAAAAGCGTGAGAGAGACACAACACCTGGTCGACCTCCAAGAGACCTTTGATACACTTAGACGATACAAGATGAAGCTCGATCCAAGCAAATGTACCTTTGGAGTTACATCAAGGAAGTTCCTTAGTTTTATGGTTTCACAAAGAGGAATTGAAGCAAATCCTGAAAAAATCCAAGTGATTCTGAACATGGAACCCCCAATGAACATCAAAGACATCCAGAGCCTTACTGGTCGAGTAGCAGCCCTTAATAGGTTTGTCTCAAAGGCTACTGACAAGTGTTTACCATTTCTCAGAGTGTTAAGAAAAGCATTTGAATGGAAGGATGAGTGCCAACAAGCATTTGAAGACCTTAAGGTTTATCTCACTTCAACCCCGTTGTTGAGCCTGTCCAAACCAAGTAAAGAGTTATATCTCTACCTAGCAGTGTCTTTTCATGTAGTAAGTTCAGCCTTAATCAGGGAAGAAGGAAAGGCATAGAAGCCCGTCTACTGCACCAGCAAAGCTTTAAGAGGAACTGAAGGACGGCACCTGCCAATGGAAAAGTTAGCATTTTCATTGGTAATAGCAACAAGAATGCTCAGGCCTTATTTCCAAGCTCATGTTATCAATGTCCTGACAGATCACTCGCTAAAGAAGGCTATGAATAAGCTAGATGCGGTTGGACGATTGATCTAGTGGGCAATGGACCTTAGTGAATTTGACGTGAGATATTGACCAAGGGAAGAAATAAAAGCCTAAGCCCTTAAAGACTTCATTGTTGAATTTACTCCTGCCCATGATCAGCACAAGCTCATGTTATCAATGTCGAATTTTTGGCCAATTAAAAATTCCAAAAATAAGTCCAAGTTAAGGACGAGGAAAATACTTAGCCATTCCAACATAAAGTCCTAACTATGGACGAGAAAATAATTGGATATTAAAATTTCATTAATACCCATGAAACCTAAACCTGAAATCTAGAAAATTACTGATGGGATCAATCTAAGGTATGCTCACCCAAGGTAGTTGTCCATGATCTAATCACGTCAAGAAAACTTCAAGAGGAGAGAAGCCCAACAATGACACCATGTGCATGAATACTACCTGTCCATTGATAACAAGACCATTCAGTCTCAAGATAGTCGTCCATGACACAAGGGCATGGATGGCTAGATAACACTTAGTGAATTCTACGAGAACTTCTCAAAAGGTTTCATATAATCAGACCACGATGCACTACTCCTAAAACAAAGAGACGATTCCCTGTAATTTGCTCCACATACCCCATTTTCTCCATTAACCATACACATCACCCATGATTATGGTGGATCTAAACAAGTCGACCCACTTCTAACTCTTTTTAAAAGGAGCAAGTCCTATTCACCCGAGGTAAGTTCAACTATTCATAATTTCCCATCTTTTTGCTCTAGAGAGAAAATTGACTTAATCGTCGGAGGGTCCTTGGTCGGGTTACATTGGTCACCCTTGACAATCTTTTCTTTCCTTTCAAGTTCAAAAACCATCACCGTAATTTGAAGCATTCCAACCTACTGATTTTTGTGCATCATCAATTGGCACCGTCTATGGGAATTAAGTAATGTAGGGTGGCAAGTAAAGTTCCCAAGTGCTAACCACCTAGCTTTCCAAGGCAAAAAGGCTGCATGGTTCGAACTAGGTCAATGGCCACTAGTCCAGAGCACTAAAAGAGTGGAAACGCCTCTAGTCACCTAAACCGTGTGCTAGCACAACCATTTACCATCCATCAATAATTGTAGTCCATGGCCACTGTAATGGCGGACTTGACGCAACAAAACTAGGAGTTAACTAGAGAAGTTAACAGATATCGTCGACAGAGCCATGGCTAGGAGCACGGGCAAAATTCAGAAAATGAAGGTGCTAAAAAAGGTGTTGAGGGAGGAGATCATTCTAGAGGTACTATCACTTGTAGAGTACTATACTTGGAGAGAGAAATGGATAAAATGAAGAAAGCCATGGAGGAGATGAAGGACTCGATGAGGAGAGCAAACCACGTGGATGACCTCATCCACATGACTAATTCTTCCTTCATCGCGTCCATCACAAGTCATCCCCTACCCTCCAAATTCAAAATGCCTACCTTGGGCTCATATGATGGAACGCGGGACCCTTGCGATCACATTGCCACATTCAAGACATCCATGCACCTCTAAGGTGTTCCTAATGAGATCATGTGCAGAGCCTTTCCTGCCACGTTGAAAGGCCTAGCTAGAGTATGGTTTGGTAAGCTACCACCAAACACCATCACTTCATTTCAGGAGTTAAGCAAGTTGTTCGTCAACAACTTTGTCGAAGGCCAAAAGCATAAGCGTTCCTTGTCCAGTTTGTTGAATATAGAACAAGGAGAAAATGGGAGCCTGCGTACTTTCATTAGTCATTTTAATAGGGAAGTCCTGTTGGTGGAAGAGATGGATGACAAGATTCTCTTGGCAGCCTTCTACAGTAGAGTTAATTCAAATTTGTTCATCCATAAGTTGTACGACCAGGAGTTGCAGACGATGGCTAAATTGATACATTCAGTCTAAAGTTTCATGAATGCAGCAGACACAATTATTGCTAAGAAAAAGAAGAAGGCTAAACGAATGGAAAATGGTTATGTGCACCATCTAAAGCAAGGTCCTTGTCCAAAGAAGGCCAAGATAAGGGAGAAAAGGGATCAAGATGGCAAGAAGGTAGGGTCGTCCTCGGGACAAGACTCTAACTACACTCATCTGAATACCCCACTTGATTAAATGCTGATGCAAATTAAAGGTGACTCGTCCCTGAAATGGCTCGAGAGGATGAAAGGAGATCCTAGCAAGTGAAACAAAAACAAGTATTGTCATTTCCACCGAGACCATGGACATGATACGGATGAGTGTTATGACTTGAACCAGCAGATTGAAGCTCTCACTAAGCAAGGAAAGTTAAAAAAATTTCCTTGGATGAGACCACAAGGACGAAAGGCAGCCAATGAAAGGCAAAGCAAAAGAACCGGTACGTCAACCACTTGGAGAAATAAGGATCATTGTTGGGGGCACATCAACTAGAAGCTTGTCCAAAACCAAGAAGACTTAATTGCAGGTAGTCCAGAATGTTCAACTATCTAGACGACCACCAAGGATGACTAGAGAAGACGAACCTGCCATTATTTTCATGCAAGATGACTGCACCATCCTCATGATGATACAATTGTCATCACTTTGGTGATTGCAAATTATACAACTAGAAGGGTGCTAATAGACAATGGGAGTTCAGCTGGCATCCTTTACTATCCAGCCTTCCAGCAAATAAGGATTAAAAAGAAGTTACTTTGTCCAGTAAATGTGCCGTTGATTAGGTTTGGAGGAATGACGGTTCTAACAATAGGCACTATCTCCTTGCCAGTCGTGGTTGGCTTTTACCCACGGCAAATTAATAAGGAAGTGAATTTCCTTGTTGTGGACTGTTCGTCCTTGTATAATGCCATTATTAGACGACCAAATCTGAATAGTTGGAGGGCCGCAATGTCCACCTACCACTTATTTGTCAAGTTCCCAACAGAGTATGGCATTGGGGAAGTACAAGGAGATCAACTAGCTACTAAAGAGTGTTACTTAGCAATGTTGGCCATGGACGAGTAGATGTAGACAATTAATATGGAGGAAAGAAGAATGTTGGCAGAACCAATTGAAGTATTGGAAGATGTACCATTGGACGAGTCCAACCCCAAGAAGTTTACCAAGATTAGGACAAGTATGGAAGAGAAGACGAAGCAAAGCCTCATCCAATTCCTCAAGAAGAGCACAGATATTTTTGCTTGAAGCCACGAAGACATGTCTGGGATTGACCCAAGTGTGATTACTCATCATTTGAATGTATCCCCATCTCACAAACCCGTTCGTCAGAAGAAGATAGCATTTTCCCCAAAACGAGACAATGCTATCAAAGAGGAAGTTCAGAAGTTGGTAACCGCGGAGTTTATTCACGAAGTATACTACCCTAATTGGTTGGCTAATGTAGTAATGGTCAAACAAACTAATGGCAAATGAAGGATGTATGTGGACTTTACAGACTTAAATAAGGCATACCCCAAAGATAGTTATCCTCTTCCACGCATTGACCAGTTGGTGGACTCAACAGCTGGGCATCAATTGCTGACTTTCATGGATGCATTCTCAGTGTACAACCAGATTAAGATGGACAAAGTAGACTAGGAGAAAACATCCTTTATTACAAGCAAGGTTTGTTTTGTTACAAAGTCATGCTATTTGGTTTGAAAAATGCAGGAGCTACCTATCATAAACTAGTTAACCACATGTTTCGTCCATAAATTGGGCAAAATGTTAAAGTCTATATGGACGACATGCTGGTTAAGAGCTTGAAGAAGGCACAACACCTGGAAGACCTTGACGAGATTTTTGATACACTCAAACGATACAAGATGAAGCTAAATCCAAGCAATTATGCCTTCAGAGTTGCATCAAGGAAATTCCTTGATTTTATGGTTTCACAAAGAGAAATTGAAGTAAATCCTGATAAGATCCAAGTGATTCTGAACATGAAACCCCAAAAGAACATCAAAGACGTCCAAAGCCTTACTAGACGAGTAGCAGCCCTTAACAGGTTTGTCTCAAAGGCTACTGACAAGTGTTTACCATTTTTCAGAGTGTTAAAAAGAACATTTGAATGGACGGACGAATGCCAACAAGCATTTGAAGACTTAAAGGCTTATCTCACCTTAACTCTACTGTTGAGCCTGTCCAAACCAGGTGAAGAGCTATATCTTTACCTAGCGGTGTCCCCTCATGCAATGAGTTAGGCTTTAATCGGGGAAGAAGGAAAGATATAGAAGTCTGTTTACTACACCAGCAAAGCTTTAAGAGGAGGTGAAGAATGATACCCACAAATGGAAAAGTTAGCCTTTTCATTGGTAACATCAGCAAGAAAGTTTAGGCCTTATTTTCAAGCTCACGTTATCAACGTCCTAGTAGATCACTTGCTGAAGAAGGCTATGAATAAGCTGGAAGCCACAGGACAACTAATCTAGTGGGTAGTGGAACTTAGTGAGTTTGATGTGCAATATCGGCCAAGAGAAGCAATAAATGCCCAAGCCTTTGCAGACTTCATTGTCGAATTTACTCATGCCCGTGATCAATAGGATGGAAACCAGGGGGCAAAGCAGTGGGTCGTCCATGTAGATGGTTCGTCCATATAGCATGCAGGGGGAGTTGGAATAGTACTACAATCACCAAAAGGGGATCATCTAGAGTATGCCATTCATCTACATTTCCAGATGACTAATAATGAAGCAGAGTATGAAGCCCTACTCTAGGGTTTGGAGATAGCCAAATCACTTGGAGCAGAATCAGTTCTTGTCTAAGGAGACTCGCAATTGGTGATAGGCCAAGTGAATGGAACATGTGAAGCCAAGAAAGAACGAATGAAAAAGTACTTGGGCAAAGATAAGTAGTGCATCAAAGGCTTCACAACAGCCAAGTTCCAACAAATACCAAGGGAAGAGAATGTGGAAGCCGACGTCTTAGCCAAGACAGCATCTATAGATTGGTGATCAACTTAAAGTCCAGTACATCCCAAGTATAGATGTTCCGGAAGTGAATTAGGTAGACGGAGCAGCCAACTGGACCACTCCCATCATGTCTTATCTCAAGGACGGGATTCTCCCCGAAGATAGAAAAGAAGCAAGGAAGCTAAGGGTAAGGTTAGCGAAGTTTGTCCTTATGGACAAAGTGTTATATAAGAGGGGTTTCTCTCAACCCTACTTGAGGTGTTTAACTCCAAACGAGTCCCACTACATCTAGAGGGATGTCCACGAAGGAGATTGTGGAAACCATTCAGGGGCTATATTCCTCATCCACAAGATTGTTCACGTAGGATACTAATGGTCATCCATGCAAGTAGATGCCAAAGCTTATGTCAAAGCGTGTGACAAGTGTCAACGCTACAACAACATACCTAGGCAACCATCAGAGTACCTCACTCTAATAATGGCCCCTTGGCCCTTTGCCTAGTGGGGACTTGACGTCCTTAGTCCCTTTCCCATATGGACAAGGCAAATGAAGTTCTTGGTGGTGGAGATTCATTATTTTACTAAATGGGTTGAAGCAGAGCCATTGGCAAAAATCACCAAGCAGAACGTCAGAAGCTTCATCTGGAAAAACATTATCTATCGATTTGGAATTCCTAGGGTGCTCGTCTTAGACAACGGATGCCAGTTTAACAACACAACTTTTAGAGATTTTTGTGAACTGTTGGGAATCAGGAATCACTACTCCTTGCCCTCCCACCCATAGGCTAATGGACAAGTAGAAGTTGCAAACCGATCCTTGCTGAAGATCATAAAGACTCGGCTTGAAGGGGCAAAAGGGATATAGCCAAACGAATTACCTAGCGTCCTTTGGGTGTACAGGACAATAGTAATGGCTCTTATTAGAGAAACTCCTTTCAAGCTGGCATATGGAAGTGATGCAGTGATACCTACAGAGGTTGGTCTGACTAGCTATAAGATGGCCCATTAAATGGAGGAGGAAAATGAGAAACAACTCCGTCTAAGCCTCGATCTCATTGACGAGGTAAGGATGGACGTAGAATAGAGGGTGGCATGTTACAAGAACTTGATGACTAAGCACCATGATGCGTTGGTAAAACCAAGGCAATTCAACATCAAGGACCTCGTCCTGAAAAAGGTGTTCGTAGCTACTAAGGACCCTGCTCATGGAAAGTTGGGACCTAATTGGGAAGGACAATATAGATTCATCAATTTCAAAAGACGAGGTTCATATTACCTAGAATCCTTGAAGGGACGAAGGCTGGAGAACCCGTGGAATATGGAGCACTTGAGGAAGTACTACCAGTAAAGAGGACTTATTCGGAAGGTCAACATGGACGAGACTAAGGATTATTAATGGTCGCTAGTAGTTTGTTTATGTTATCTTTCAGCACTTATGTTTTCTAGCAGTATTTTATGTTTTCTAGCATTTGAATTCCCTAAAAAGCACTAGCTACTAGCATGTGCTATGTTTGTGAACGATGTCATGAATAGAGTCTTTTTGTATATAAAGCAATTTGAATTCCCTGAAAAAGAACTAAGTACTAGCATGAATGATGTCTATGGACGATGTTATGTACTAAGTTCTCTATTGTCTATGGATGATATTATGTACAAAGCTCCCTATTATCTATGGACGATATTATGTACAAAGTTGTCTATTGTATATAAAACAATTTGAGTTTTCAAACTTAAGTGTTGATGATTCTTTGTGAAATTAACGTCCATAGAAAGTTAAAGACATCTAAAATCTCTGGATGTGGAGATGTATCATCATGAGCCACCCTTAGACGAGGAAAAGGCAAATTATTATAAAATCCTTAAGGTAACAATATAAGTGCAAAGGGAAGGAACAGACACCTCCCAGTGCACTTGTCCAAAAATGAAGGATGAAGAAAAACATGCATGCAACACACAATTTATATGGACGACATGTCACCTTATGTTACACTGTGTAATCCGAACTATGGACAAAAGGAAAAACTTTGCCAATTAAAAATTCCAAAAAGTCCAAAATAAGGACTAGGAAAATACTTAGTTATTCCAGGATAGTTCAAGCCATGGACGAGAAAATACTTGAAAATTAAAATTGGTAAATGTTCAAGCATGGACAAAAATGTATTTATAAATAAAACTAAGGGTAGACGACCACAGTCCAAAAACCCTTTAAAGTAACAAGCCTAAACATGGATGAGTATCCATCCTTAAACATGGATGAGGAAATGTACTTTAAGAAATTGAAATGGTCCAAAACAACGGACCCCCAAGAAAATAAAAAGAAAGAAAGCAAATAAAGTTGAAAATAAAATTTTACTTTGATAAACCACTAGGGGCAATGCTCCCAAACTTTGAAGCGTCCTTTACTGGCTGAGGGGTAGAAGCGTCATCCTCAATGTTTACATCCTTAAAGCTTGTCTGAAGTAGAGAACTCTCAGTAGCAACACGGAGTTTGATTGAACTGAAGTCTACCCTAGGGAAATTTTCAATGATGTCCATGCAAAAGTCCTCAAAACCAACAGCGTAGTTTCTGTCCAAAAGGTTGGTGAACTCATTAGACACATTGAATTCTTTGATGGTTGCTTCCTTAGCCTCACCTAGAAGAGTGCAGAGCTCGTTGCTTCTCTTTTGAAGATGGTCAAGACGAGTATCCTTCTCGACGGCATCTACCTTCAGCTCTTCAACAAGGTTCTTCAGCTCCTTTACCTTGTCTTCAAGTTTGACCCTTTCCCCAACTCGACGGCTAGATTCCTTCTCCATATCATGTATCATAGCCTCAAGTCTAACCCTCGTTTAGTCTATCTTGTAGGCTTGCGTGGATGTCGCCATAAATTTTTACATGACCTATATTAAGAACTTGGACGTGAGAAAACAAAAGTAAAACTCAAATCTTTAAGAGATTAAGATGAGTTTACAATACCTTGAAGTGACTGTGAACTGTAAACCGTTCAAACTCTTTCACGGACATGTGATAATAGATGGAAACGTCCTTATCAGACATGGCCTACTTAAACCTGTCCCACGCAAGGCCTTCACTCTTCAAGAGGGTCTTAGGTCCACTGTTAGGAGGTCTAGTAGGAGGCTTAGACAGGATGACATCAGGAGAGTTAGACAGATCCATATCAAGAATCTGCACCATGGACGACTGTTTGACATTAGCAAAAGGAATGAGAGGGCCAATCTCGACGACCCCAGATTTGGACGAGCCATGTCTAGGCTTTTTATTACCTCGACGATTGGGAAGACTCCCCATATCTATGGTCTTAGAGAGAGTTTTCCTTTTCTCTAAAGCAGCTGGACGAGGCTGAGATTGGACGTCTTTTCCTTCCTGGATGGCTTCCTCATTTGCCAAACCCTTCCCTTTATTTTCCTTCATGGTTGCCATTCTTGCAAAAAAGGAATACATGTTAAGTTTAGACGAATTAACCAATCAAGATACAATATTGAAAATAACTCACGTCTACGTGTGGTAAGCTCGTGGCCAAGCGCTTCCTCTGTGGGCTTAGGTCCAAGTCCCTAAGTAGCTAGATGACGGAGTTCCACTAGGAAGTGGAAAATCTTGTTTGTGAAGAAGTGTGCTCTTTGGACATGATCAAGGTAAAACTTGTTCAAAGAAGGAAAACTTACAGCCAAAAAAAAAAAAAAAAAAAGAAGAAGAAAAAAGAAGAGAGAGTTAGCTAAATATAACAAAAAGAAAGCAGGACGAGCAAAAGAAAAATGACATGTATGGGGAGGAAATGAGTCCCTACCTACCTCAATTGGGTTCCCTGCCCAATACCCTGAGACGAAGAGAAACTCCATCTTCCACCTCCTATCAGACGAAAGAAGGGGCTTAACCAACCTACAGCTGGAACCTTTGGGAAAAAACTGATAAAAACCTAAGGATTGACTTATCTTCGAAGGTTTGTAATAGTACAGGAACTCGTTCATAGTGAGAGGACGATTCCCATCAAAGACTTCCCTCCGTAACACATGTATGGATATGATAAGTCTCCATGCATTGGGGTTGAGCTAGTTTATACCTATACCTAACCTATGGAGAATCTCCTTAGCAAAGGCATTTACCTAAGACCACCTAGTAAGTAGGCCTCATATATGCCAACTCCTAAGTTAGGAGTACAACACCACTCACCAAGCGTGGCTAGACGAAGGTTGTGATCGTCTGGAATTTTTACCAACCCCTTAGAGAAGTAAGTTTGTTCTTTTCTGTCCTAGAAGAAACACCCACTACACAACAGTACAAAATTTCCTCATCTTTGTTTAGGGAGGGGATGGATGAGGGAGCACTAGTGGATGAACCAGTAGATGAACCAGAAGTGGCCCTCATCCTTATATCCTCCTGGAGTACCTCTAAAGGAATCCCAGGGACTCCAGGAGAGTATTGCTCATTTGTGGTGTTCCCCTCATTACTAGTACTACAACTACTGTCACTGTCACTATCACCACCATTAGTATTGCTTTCAGCGTGATACTTGTCTATTTCTCTCTTGTCCCTATCACTAGACGAAGACACTATTTTCTAAAACATTTTGAAAAGAACTCTAAAGAAAAACCTACAAATGAGGAGAAGAGGGTACTTGGCTCTAAACAAGGATGACTAAGGAGGGAAACTCCTAGACAAGGCGTTGGATGACCGAGCTCAGAAGAAGAAAATATGAGAAATGTGAAAGGGTAAGAGAGGTTTTGCACTATTTATAGTCAACAGGGTAGGACACTGAAATGATATGAACCAGCCAGAATGCGCCACATGGTAGTTTTCTTGAAGAACGAAATGACGTGACAAGCAAGCTCCCAGGATCACACCACGTGTTAGCATCTGGAGTGTTTGATTTCAGATTACCCTTAAATGCCACCAGAAGAATCCCTCAACCAATGGAAAACCACCACATGTCAAGCTAACAGTAGCATGGATGACACAAGGACAAGGGGGCAACTGATGGGGATCAATCTAGGGTATGCTTGTCCAAGGTAGTTGTCCATGACCTAACCACGTCCAAAAAACTTCAAGAGGAGAGAAGCCCAGCAATGACACCATGTGCATGAATAGTACCCGTCCATTGATAACAAGACCATTTAGTCTCAGGATAGTCGTCCATGACACAAGGGCATGGACGACTAGATGACACTTAGTGAATTCTATGAGAACTTATCAAAAAGTTTCATATAATCAAATCACGATGCACTGCTCCTAAAACATGGAGAGGATTCCCCGTAATCCGCCCCACGTACCCCATTTTCTCCATTAACCACACACATCATCCATGATGGTGGTGGATCCAAACAAGTCGACCCACTTCTAACTCTCTTTAAAAGGAGCAAGTCCCATTCACCCAAAGTAAGTTCAGCTATTCATAATTTCCCATCTTTGTGCTGTAGAGAGAAAATTGACTTAACTGTCGGAAGGTCCTTAGCCGGGTTACACCAATCACCCTTGACAGTCTTTTCCTTCCTTTCAGGTTCTAAATTCATCACTGTAGTCCGAAGCATTCCAGTCTATTGATTTTCGTGCATCATCAATTACCAAAATACCTTGAAACTTTAAAATGACTAAAATACCATCGTAACCTAAAAAATGGCTGAAATGCCCTTAAAACCTAAAAAATGAACAAAATAACCCTGAAACCTAAAAAATTATCGAAATTCCTTTGAAAGCTACAAAATTATTTTAGTTGTGGGTTTCATGGGATTGGTGGTTGTGGTGGTGGGGGTGGTTGATTTTGGGAGTGGGTTTTGTAGATTAGTCATTGTAATGGTGGTGGTGGTTGATTTTGGGTGTGAGTTTCGCAAGTTTGGTGGCTATGAAGGTGGTGGTGGTGGTTGATTTTAGGTGTGGGTTTAGTGGATTTGGTGGTGGTGGTGGTGGTGATTGATTTTGACTGTGGATTTTGTAGATTGGTGGTTGTGGTAGTTTATTTTGGTTGTGGGTTTCGTGGATTTAGGGGCTGTAGTGGTGGTTAATTTCGGCTGTGGTGGTGGTTTGTGATTGTTATGGTGGGATGTTGTGGCTAGTGGTGATGGGTTGTGTTTTTTTTTTTTTGCCTTACAGTGGGTAATGGTTGCCACAATGGTGTTTGTGGCTGGTGGTGGAGGTGGTTATGGCTGGTGGTGATGGGTTGTGGTTTTTTTTTTCTTCTGCCATGAGTTATGGTTGTAATAGTGATGGTTGTGGCTGGTGGAGTGGTGGTGGAGGTGACTATGGCTGGTTGCTATAGATTTTTGTGGTGGTTGTTTTTTATTATTTTAATGAGTTGTTTATAAAGTTGTAAAAAAAAAAAAAAAAAAAAAAAAAAAACCTTGGATGTTGGATGTATTTTAAAATGAGGTAGTAAAATAGATAAATTAACATTTTGAGGTGCTAAATGCTAAATAATTTAACACCACCCCTGTGAATGCTTTGAACCAAGTTAGTGGTGGTCTATATTCTAGCAAAAGCAATTGAGGGTTTACACATATGTGGGGGAAACAAATCTGTGAATGCTCTGAACCCAGTTAGTGGTGGTCTATATTCTAGCAAAAGCAATTGAAGGTTTACACATATGTGGGGGAAAAAAATATGTATGGAGACATAGTCATAGTGGCATGTATTCTACGTATATAAACAATAGAATTTATAATTACTAGAATTGTAAATAATAAATCTCAACTATTTTTCAATTTTCTCATCCAAACACATGGTTATTTCATATTTGACTTATTTCAAAATTAGTATGTTTGGATGCGCTTTGTTGAATTACTTATTTCTTAAAAATAGGGTAAAAAGAATTTTTTTTTATTTTTTTTATTTTTTTATTTTTTTGGTAATGAGGCCGTCAATATACAATCAAAAAAAAAAAAAAAAACCCTTGACCGAGGCACTCACAACAAATATCTTATCTTACGGCTTGTTGTAAAGAGAACAAATAATTATTCTTTTAGATTTGGAAATTAGGTGCCATGCCTAACCTTTTTGTTTTTGGATAAGCATTGCATAATAATAATAAGTCTTTGTTTACAAATAGTAACTAGGAGTTTTGTAATTCATCTAGTTGGCACTTCTAATAGTTTTCAAAAGATTATATCTTATCTTACGGCTGCCTGTTAAGAGAACAAAGAATTATTCTTTTAGATTAGGAAATTAGGTGCCATGCCTAACCTTTTCATTTTTGGATAAGCATTGCATAATAATAATAAGTCTCTGTTTACAAATAGTAACTAGGAGTTTTGTCGTTCATCTAGTTGGCACTTCTAATAGTTTTCAAAAGATATATCTGAGGTTCAAAATGCTGGAGTCAAAAAATATGAAGTCCAAAGAATAACTTACATATATGTACACACACAAAATAAGTTTGTACCATGATTTAACACATGTTAATTTCTTACATTTAACAAAGTATTTACACTTTTTATTTTTATTTTTTTGAGAATCCAGACCCAAAGTTCAAATTTTATTTCATAATAGGATAAAGATTACAAAGCATCACAAGTCACTAGGGGAGCTATATCTTCAGGACAGGAAACAATCCAAACCTGTAACTCACTGCCAGAATTTGCTTTCGCTAAGAAATGGGCAACTGAATTGCCTATGCGTTTTACATGAGGGAAATTACAACTTTGAAAACCACTAGAAAGAAACAGGATATCACTAATCACATTACCATACTCAGGATTTCCACAATTTCCAGAGAGGACAGCCTTAATGATAATTTCTACATCTCTCTCAAAACAGCACTAAAAAAGACTCAATTCTTTAGAAAAAAAGTTAAGAGCTTTTCTGCAGGTCAAAGCCTCGACCACAGCTGGGGATGTAGGTTACGGGACCCTTTTAGTCATGGCCCCAAGGGCTTTTCCTGTAGAATCACGCACCACCACACCAAGAACGGCCACTCCCAGCTTATTAAAAGTAGCCCCATCAAAATTGACTTTGAATTTGGGTTGGATAGGAGGAATCCAACGAATATCTCTATTATTCTTGAGAGGTAACTGGATCTGTCTACCTTGCAAAAAATCTTGCGAGAAAAGAACTGCTCTCTTTCGAATTTGATGGATCTCAATGGCCTCATCTCCTACCCTTGCTGTGTTTCTTCTATTCCAAATTAGCCAAAAGATCATGGCCATGAGGTTAACATCCAACCGATCCCTCATCCTCAAAATCATCTCCCACAAATCTGCAAAAGAAAAGAACTTATACCTGAGAAGTTACTCACCACCTCGTCTGACTCCTAGATGACAAAGAGGGAATTGCAACTCCATAGGGCATGCACTGTGTCTTCAGCTTCAGCCTTACATCCTGAGCATAGAGTTAAACAAACAACATTCCTTCGCCACAGATTACAAAAAGTAGGGAGAGCATTATGGACAGTTTATCTGATCAAGTGCCTAACTTTGTGAGGGACGTGTAGATTCCGGATTCCATTCCACACACATTTATTTTTACCTGAATTGGAGCACCCAGGCAGCTCGTCTACCAATACTAGCCAACAGCTTGTAGGCACTATGGGTTGTGAAAATTCCTTGAGATGTGGGGAGCCAAACCTGTTCATTTGGGATAGTTTGGCAACTTAATGGTATGCTGAGAATAAGGTTAGCTTCCGGTGGAATAAACTCCTGCTCTACCAACTCGGCCTTCCAAGAATGGGAAACATCATCAATTAAATCACATACTCTAGCATCAAGGGCCAACCCAGATATAGGAGAGACAGCTTTTGTGAATGATATTTTTGGAATCCATTTATCACTTTTGATCTTAATAGATTCTCTGTTTCCAACCCTACAAGTAGATCCCAAATCTATGACATATCTTTTCTGGAAAAGGCTCTTCCAAGCATACAAGCCCTTATTTGAGCTATCACATTCCATGATGGAACCCTCTGGGAAAAACTTAGCTTTGAAAACTTTGTGGATAAGAGATTGTTGATTATTGTTCAGCCTCTAGACCTGTTTAGCAAGAAGTGAGTCATTGAATTTACTCAATTCTCGAAAACCTATACCACCATTCTTTGGGAGGCACATTTTTTCCCAACTAACCCATTGGATTTTTCTCTGCTCTCCTCTGTAACCCCACCAAAACTTCCTGATTAAAGATTCAATATCCTTGATAAGACCATTTGGCAGTTTAAAGCAAGACATTGTGTAAGTTGGAATTGCTTGGATCACTGCCTTAATGAGAATCTCTTGCCCCGCTTGCGACAACGGTTTCTCTTTCCACCTCTTAAGCTTCTTCCATATTCTCTCTTTTATAATACGAAATGATTTCTCTTGTCCCTTCCAACCAAAGTTGGGAGGCCTAGGTATTGCTCGTATTTCTAGATAGCCGGTACACCTAGAAAAACTGTTATGGTTTCTTGGGTTTGAACACTAGTATTTGAGCTGAAAAAAATATTAGTTTTCCCCCTATTTATATTTTGCCCCAAGGCTTGTTCATAGAGCTGTAGAATTGACTGAATCTTTACACCTTTCAAGATCGTGGCTTTACAGAACACAAGGCTGTCATCGGTAAAGAGAAGGTGAGAAATCCGAGGACCAGCGGCACAAAGGGACACTCCTCTTAACTCTCCATTGGATTCAGCCTTCTTGAAGAAAGCATGAAGGCCTTCAGTGACTAGTAAAAACAGATACGGAGAGAGTGAGTCACCTTGGCGAAGCCCTCTTTCCAGAGTAATGAAGCCATAGGGTTGTCCATTTAGCATAATGGAATAGGTAATAGATCGAATGCACATGGATATTAGGTGTATGAAACTTTGACTAAATCTCATCTTTAGCATAATCTTCTCAAGAAAAACTCATTCAACCTGATCATACGCCTTACTCATGTCGAGATTCAATGCCATATATCTCAACATACCCATTCTTTTAGCCTTCAGGTAGTGGAGTGTCTCATGAGCAATTAGGATATTATCAATTATAAGCCTTTCTGACATAAAGTACTCTGTGTTTCAGAGATTATTTGGGGGAGAAGTGGCTTTAAGTGATTTGCAAGAACTTTAGCAATAAGTTTATACAGGACATTGCTCAACCTAATAGGTCTAAAATCAATAACTCGCCTTGGACTCTACACTTTTGGAATGAAAGTTAAATGAGTATGATTGAGGTTGTTAGGGATAGTACCTGAATTGAGCATAGAGAGTACTGCATCAGAGACCTCAACACCCACCTTGGTCCAAAACTGCTTATAGAATAAAGGCGATAAGCCATTCGGACTTGGTGCTGTGGATAACTCCATTTGATTGAGAGCAAGCTGCACTTCAGAGGCTTCAGAAGGCCTATCTAAGTCATCATTCATAGCCACAGTAATCCTTGGTTAAACCCCATTGATCATAGGGTCAAGAAGCAAAGGATTTGATGATGAAAAAAGCCCCGAGTAGTAGCCGATGAGCATATCACCAACTTGATTTTCTTCCTCAATCCATTCCCTTGATGCATTCTCTAGACTTGCAATGAAATTCTGCTTATTTCGTTCTGAGGATTGATAATGGAAATACTTTGTGTTTTGATCCCCATACTTCAACTAGTCTGTATTTTCCCTCTGATTCCACATACACTCCTCCATATCCATCAATTTATCAATTTCCTCATTCAATGATTTAACCCTTTCATGCCCCTTCCCTGCCATTGACAACACCTCTGCCTTCTCCAATTGTTTTCTTTTCTGTACCAACAAAATCTGGATATTTTTGAAGACCCTTCTATTCTAGGTACTCAATTGATCTTGGTAATTACCAACCTTCAATAAAACACTCTCCATTAGATTCCCCATAGAGCCCATATCCTAGGTAGAGTGAACAACCCCTTAACAACGGTCATCTTTCAACCACATGGCCTAAAACCTAAATGGTTTTTGGGGTCTATAGAAGCGGCTATGAATGTCATCAGAACATAACCAAATTGGCTTGTGATCAGAGGAAAATCCTAATAAATGGTGGAGTCTGGCCGAAGGGAATTTGATCATCTAATCTGCTGAAGCTAAATCACAAGTCCAGAAAGCCAAATCATAGCTTGGTCGTGTCTCACCCAAATCACAAGTCCAGAAAACCGTTTGTAGCACCAAGTGAAAGGGAAACCTTCAAAATCCAGATCCTTTAAAACATAGAAATCCAAACAGTCTCTAAAGCCTTGCATGTGCTTCTCAGGTCGGATAGGACCCCCTAATTTTTCCTCCAGCCGCGTAATTTCATTGAAACTGTCAATACAAACCCATGGCATATCAAACTGTGAACCAAGGTGTCGAAGTAAAGACCAAGAATCTTCCCGGTAAGCAACTTCAAGGGCTCCATAAAAGCCCATGATGCACCAAGCGTCATCAATTATTGAGTTCACCACCGCATCAATGTTCTGAGATGAGAAAGTACGGATATGTAAGTCTAGCTCATTCATCCAAAATAGAGCAAGACCACCACTTAGATTTTTTCGAGGAACAATAAACATGTTGTCGAATTCCAAGCAGCATTGAAATTTTTCCAGGTAATCTTTCTTCTTTTTTGTTTCCATCAAAAAACCAACATGGGAGCTTTTGCTTTCACCAAATCAAAAAACGCACGAACTCATCGGGGGTTCCCAAGCCCTTGGCTGTTCCAGCTCAGATAAATCCTGGTGACCGGCGTAACTAGGATGTAGCCACTGTCGAAAGGATGTGTCGAGATTGAGCTCCATGAACAACCTCGGCTTCAACGTTTCTTCTTTTTGTCTCTTGGTAATCTAAGTTTTCAATTTGGGGACACTCTCTTGGAGACTCAGATATCTTAACCTCCTTATTCTAGGTATTGGGCTTACGAATCACCTTAGTCCATTTAACTTTTTTCTTGGACTTAGTCCCACTTGAAGACCCAAGGTTATTGGAAATATACTGAAGTGGGGTCCTGGGTTTAGGACCGAAGGGGTGGATGAAGGTGGAAATAAGTTTGGCCCATCAGAATTGGGAAGCTGAATTATAGGTTCAGTTAACGGGCCCATAGAAATAACTACCCCTAACTTGAAAGGCCCCGATATCTCAGTTGTACTTTCAGAAAAATCAGAGCATGATTTAGGTAATGGCAAATTAACCACCACGTTCTCAGCTTCATCATTCTGGCTCAAAGAATCATCAAATTTCCAAAGATCTCGATCAATTTCCTTCAACTTAATTAGGAAAGGATCCCGTCTTCAAACTGACCCGTATTCTTCGCTCCCCAAGTTGGTGTATGAACCTTTGACTTCTCAGGCAAAGCATCTCCTAGAATTATAGGGACAATCCCTGAGAACCAGCTCTCTTTAAGGATTGGCTCTGCATAGGGTGTGGACTTAGCCGAACACACACTGCTAGCTATAGAGTCATTACGTGTTAATGCAATAGTTTGGGAAAGTATCTCATCCTCATTAATGGCACCATCATGAGTATCCATTGCCATATCTGGACTAGCCACTACCGGAGCAACATCGACCAATGTTTCCAGCCTATCAATTGAACTAGCTACCTTCTCAGCCATCTTTTTGGAAATAGGACTGTCAAAATTTTCATAATAACCAGGGACATAAACCACTGGCTTGTTGAAAGATCTGTATGGCGATGCTCGTAAGCTCTGACAATACTGTTTCTGGTCTAGAGAAAGTGTACCCTTACTTCGAATCCAAAGCGAGCAGTCTTTATCATCATGATCTAAACACCCACACTTATAACAAATGTTAGGTAAACATTCATATTTAAAACTTACCCAACGTTTCTCTCCATTCTCCTGTGTTATTACTCGACCTTGACACAAAGGCAGAGACATATCCAAAGTAACCTTAACACGCATAAATTTGCCTCCCTCCTCATCAGCACCTCCTGTAGAATGACACACTATACCAATAGTTTCAAAAATAGATGCAGCTACCGTTTTGTTCATAAATCTGACAGGCATATCATGGACCTAAACCCAAAAAGTAGCCTTATTCAAAGGAATATCCCAAATAGCGATATCACTATCGTACCTCCTTATGACCACCAGGTGCTTATCAAAGCACCACGGTTCACTACGAAGAATTCAGGTAACATCATCTAAATTTTTGAAAACAAACAAAACAATGTGGTCATCAAGGTTTTAGATTTTAAAACCATTTGTTGTTTGCCAAAGTTACCTAAAAATTCTTGCCATTGCCCCCATGTTCAAGACTTGTTTTGTCAAAAACTTGGCTGCTATGATGAACTTAGAGGACTGAACTTGGTTCCTAAGGGAGAAGCTAGATTGATAAGTTAAAAATGTATTGACCCCTTTGGTAAATTAATTAATTAGTTCGCCAAGTGAATTAATTAGGTTCAATTACATGCAATAAGCGCGGTAGCACAAACAAATCACTTAGCACAAACAAATCACTAAGTAAGTTAAATGCAACAAAAATTAAATTTGACACAAGTGATTTGTTTATGAATGGGAAAAATCACCGAGGCAAAACCCCACCGGGTGAATTTAAGGTCACTACTCCTGAGAATTCACTATTATCAAAACAAGCGGTTACAAGTAAAATGAATCCCAGTACCTAATACCAACCTACAGTTGAACCCTTATCCCAATACCCAATTGGGCTTGTAATGTAGTGACAATCTCTCCTTTCAGTGCATAGCTCCTAGTATGTGACTAACTAGTCGATGCACGGATCCAAGTACGTGACTAACACACCAACTTGAGAAAGATGTTGGTTGCAAAGTTCTTCAGTTCATCTAATGATGAAGATCAAGAAGCTCCTTGGTTACAAAACCTCTGGCGCAAAGATGCAACAGCTTCTACAACGAATAAGATAAACTAGGGCAAATTTTGTCTCCGGTCACAATTTGCATGCACAATCAATTAGCATTGAGTTGCATCACTTTGCATCAAGTTGCATCAAGTGTGACGGCCCTTAAAATAATCATTATATATGTCTAGGGTTATGAGAAAGAAACCCTACATAAATACACTTGGATATGCATGAAATCAGATCTAGAAATCTAAATTTCATAATTCTCGATAGATACTGTTTCTGTCGAGCATCAGCATTAAATCTTGATGGATATGACTCTGTCGAGATATCTGTCGAGTTTTAATTAACATCACTTCTTCACTTGTTTCTTGAACGAATTTGTATGACTTCAATACTAAATATGAACTCTTGTTCCTTGAAGTACTAAACCCATCCGAGATCTACCCAATTACAAGTAAAGTGCGTTTCGTCAAAGGATTAGCCAATTTACATAACATATGTCTCTAACAATATCCATATATGTCCTAACAATCTCCCCCTTTAGCAATCCGTGACAAAACCACAACAAACAAATAAAGTATGAGAGAAGTCTTAAATCACTAAACTCATAATCACTTGTTA
Source organism: Quercus ilex subsp. ballota (assembly GCA_032727855.1). Lineage (NCBI taxonomy): Eukaryota > Viridiplantae > Streptophyta > Magnoliopsida > Fagales > Fagaceae > Quercus > Quercus ilex. Next base: position 46,856,709 of record CM064908.1, read on the forward strand.
AATAAATAAAATCTAATCCCAACACAAACTCTTGAAAAAATTTGCAAGAAGAGAGATCATGGCATGATAGATTTTGACAACTTGTCTTTCTGAAACACTTTAAACAAAACTCATCAAGGCATCTTAGCGTGAAACAAAAATAAAGGATTGCATACATAAAGAAACATGTGTATAAAGAGAGAAAAGAAACAACACATGGAGAGATAGGTGAAAAACAACATACATCATCATATATATATATATGAGAAATAAATACAATGTATGTCATAAATAAATGGTCACAAGACCGCAGTACAAGAGGATATTGTAACTAAAAGAGAAAGAAAAGAAAAGTACATAAAATCGTCACTACATCCCTCAAAATATAGACACTTCCCCTATCAAAAATGTCCTATGCTAACTCTCTACCTAGATACAAGACTACTCTTATCCCAAAACTACTTCCCCTTTTTGTCATGAATGACAAAGGGTAAGTCACTGAGAGGTCATCATCTCCTTATCACTGGAAGAGCTAGCATCCTCTTCCTCATCATCATCAGCAGCACCATCATCAGCATCCTCATCCTCAGAAGCCTCTAGAAAAGGAGATGGAGAAGCAATGAAGCCACCAAGGAAAGCCTGTAGTCATGCAATACGGCCGACACGAGTGTTCACCTGACACAACTCATCATTGAGAGTGTCAAGGCGAGCATCCATGCCCTGAAGCTGTGCCATGATCACCTCAAGAGTCACACTACCCGCTGAAGAAGAAGGAGCGGAGGTGGAAGGAATGGTAAAGGCAGGAGGATTCGTTGTCTCCGCCTGTGGCCTCTTCAGTCGAAGCTGAGCCTCGCTCCACTAAACAGACGCTGCACTGATGGCACCCATGATAGTATAGAAGGGAGAATCAGGAATAGGGACAGAAAAATGACGAAGAATCCGTGTGATAGCCTAAGGAAAATGAGCTTATCACAGGTGGTCGTATCTCTATAGACATCAATAAGAGAAAGAATGAAATGAGAAGGGAAGTCTATAGAAAGGTCCTTTAAGAGGGATAGCAAAAATCGAGCACAAGGCTCTGTGATGGAGTTATAGTGAGACAATAGAGTGAGAACAAATGTCATCACCATATTAAGGAATCTCGGACCTTTTGCAAAGCTCGAGTATAGGGTGTTTTGACGCTCACCCTATATGAAGGGCGTCTTACAGAATGGAGATGAAATCTCGTCTTTAGACACAGCCCTCAAATGCTGACAACTGGGGTAATCAGGATGTAATACCCGTGGGATGTGTAGTATCTCGGATATAAGATCCGAAGTGACTACAATACGTGTACCTTTGAATGTCGTGACAAATTGAGGTACAGAGGTATCGATACCGTGCATGTTGGAGTAAAACTCCTATATAAACATGGTGGGACACCTCAAAGGTATGTCACAAAGATATTCCCATCCTTGAGTGTGAATGACATCAGGAAGAGGAGTGTCAGCAAAGTCCAACAGAATCCCATGGCGCTCCGGATGAACACCACATTTAGAGATTACTTAATCGTACTCATCACAAACACGAGCCATAAAGCTCACTTGCTTAGTTGTGCATTGAGATGCTCATCTAAGCTACAAAAGATACAAAGTTTAGAAAGCTTTGTTTCAAAGGCCATCCAAGGTACACAAGTATCGATGTACACAAAACACACACTATTTTTGTATTTTTCTGAATTTTCAATTTTTATTTTTATTTTTATGAAAAACATAATTAAGCAAAACTGAAAACAAACAAACAAAAACATATTAAACAAAAAAAAGCATAAAACTAGACTGACTCAAAAGCAAAACACACAAGTAATGCAAACACAAAAAGGAGGGAGAGAGAAAAAATGACTAAATCACTTGGAGCTTTTTTCCTTCCACACCTTGGAAGAACTTTTCCTTTTAGTGAATCATTGATCCAGTGGTGAGGGAGAAGAGTCGAAACCGTTCAAGTTCGAAAGGGACATGAGGGCTTTAAGAGGATCTCTAAGAGGAGCAAATGAGGATGGAAACTAATTCTAGTTTTCGGACGAGATCATACTATTGCTTTGTTAAGTGGCTAACTATTTGTAGCAATTTGGATGAGTATGCCCTGAAACTCTACAGTGATGACAGAGATGCAGCTTCTTCAGTTGAGACTTTTTATTATTAACCTTCTTAGTCCTAGGGTTTCTAGTATCTTTCTTTTCAACCCTAGAGGGTGCTCCTAGAATAGATTTTCCTTTATCTATGTTCTCATTAGCTATTTCAGTTTTAGTTTCATTGTTCTCAGAATTAATATTATTAGTAGGTGCAACAAACACAGTAGTACTAGAAGAGGCAATATTAGGAGAAGGGAAATCATACCCCAAACCGGTTTTATCATAAGCAGCATTCTGAAAGCTAAGCATCTCATCGAGCTTTTCACTGGAAGTCCTCTCCAATTGAGCTCTAACCTATAGCAATTCTGCTTCCAGCTTTTTTGTGTTTTCAGCATGGAAGTTGTTCTCGAACCGAAAAGCTCCAATGGTTTGATTTGCTTCATCAACCTTAGTGGAGAGCTCCTCTCGATCTAGCTCCACATCACTTAGCTTCTTGGTGGCTAGCCTATAAATTTTCTCATGCTTCTCGGAAACCTTGTACAGCTTAGCATAGGCTGTATGGATGTCATCTTGTTCATCCATTTTCTCAAACTTAAAGTCCACCAACTCCTCTTCTTCATCTACCTCTTCGACAATCCCCCCAGTAAGATTCACTGTGGCAGTGAAGGCATTTAGAATTCCCTTGTCATTACTGTCATCTGACTTAATCTTATGCTCGGTGTCACTTAAGGTAGCAGCAAAGGCCTTGCTTTTCTAAATTGAATTGAGATATGTTGGAAATTCTTGTTTCATGTGTCCGAAACCTTGACATCTAAAGCACTTTGGTCTGGAGGGAACAGTGTACTGATCGCCATCCTGAACATCCTTCTTTCCTCTGTCTTGGCTCTAGAAATGAGAAAAACTGGATTGCTTATGGTCCTTATCAAATCCTTTCGCATTGGCATTCTTCATAAACTTTTTGAACTACCTAGTGGTGTAGGATTTCATTTTAGAATCTTCATCATCGGAAGACTCATTAGTATCATTGCTTTTGGCCATCAATGCCATGCTCTTGCTCTTGCTCGATTTCCTGATCCTAGTCAAATCCAATTCATAGGTTTGCAAGTTGCCAACCAGCTCTGTTAAAGGAATTTTGTCAATGTCCTTTGATTCCTTAATAGTAGTGATCTTGGCATGGAATCTCTTAGGCAAAGATCTGAGCACCTTTCTTACAACCTTAGGTTCGGGAATGGTTTCCCTAAGATTAAAGGCAGAGTTAACTATGTCCTTCAACTAGGCATAGAACTCGTCAAATGACTCATCCTCCTCTATCTTAATCTCTTCAAAGCTCATAGTAAGCCTTTGAAGCTTTGAATCCTTGACAGCCTTAGTCCCTTCATAGGTTGTCTAGAGGATAGTCCATGCTTCCTTAGCAGTTTCAATGGAGGATATCTTCTTGAACTTCTTATTAGTGACGGCACTGAATAAAGCATTCAATGCTCTGCTATTGAAGTTTGCCGCTTTGATCTTGGCATCATCCTAATCAGTCGGCGCTTCGTTTGGCTTAGTCCAGCCAATCTCCACAGCTTGCCACACTTTCTCATCTAAAGACTGTAAGAAAGCTCTCATGCATACTTTCCAGTATGCATAGTTAGTGCCTTCAAATAGAGGAGGTATAATTAAAGACTGTCCTCTATCCATGACAAACAGGAGTCAATTAATTACATAGCAAAGATTATAAACCCTAATCAGAGTGTGCCCGCTCTGATACCACTAGATAGGCCAAAAATGTATTGACTCATTTGGTAAATTAATCAATTAATTAGCCAAATGAATTAATTAGGTTCAATTACATGCAATAAGCATGGTAGCACAAACAAATCACCAACTAAGTTAAATGCAGCGGAAATTAAATTTGACAGAGTTGATTTGTTTACGAATAGGGAAAACCACCGAGGCAAAACCCCACTTGGTGAATTTAAGGTCACCACTCTCGAGAATCCACTATTATCAAAACAAACGGTTACAAGTAAAAAGCGAGCATCCATGCATTGAAGCTACGCCATGATGGCCTCCAAGGTCACACTAGTTGCCAAAGTGGAAGGACCAAAGGTGGATGGAGCCTAAGAAGAAGGGAGCTGTAGGATTTGCATGATCGGTCGTCTACATCTGTGATCGCTTCAGTTGAAGCTGGGTCTCGCTCCATTGAATGGAACCGACGTTGATGGCACCCATAATGGTGAAGTAAGGAGAGTCAAGAATAGGGATGGAGAAGTGGCGAAGAATCCGCGTGAGAGTTGAAGGAAAGATGAGCTTATCATAGGTCACCATATCCTGATAGACATTGAGGATAAAAGTGATGAAATGAGAAGGGAAATCAATAGAGAGGTCCTCAAGAAGGGACAAAAGAAAGCGAGCACGAGGCTTAGTGATAGAGTTATAGTGAGACAATGGAGTAAATGTAAATGTCATCGCCATGTAGGAATCTCGGGTCTTTGGCAAAGCCTGAGCATGGGATGTTTTGCTTCCCACTCCAAATGGAAGGTGTCTCACAAAAGTGAGACAGAAGCTCGTCTTTGGACACTGTCTAAAGATGCTCACAACCGGGGTAGTCAGGATGTGCTACCCTCGGAACGTGTAGTACCTCGAATATGAGATCTAGGGTAACTATGATATGTGTACCTCGAAATGTCGTGGCAAACCGAGGTACAATTGTATCGATGCCGTATATGTTGGAGTAAAACTCCTGTATAAACATGACAGGACACCAGAAGGGACTCTCAAGAAGAGATTCCCAATAGCGAGTCCAAATGATAGTGGGGAGAGCAGTGTCGGAAAAGTCCAATAGAATAACATGGCGCTCCTTATGGACGCCACGTTTCTGGAAGTTCTCCGAGAGGTCCTTTCGGGCCTTCTCATCACGTAACTGAACGTGAAGAGGAGGGATGGGATCAGAAGCAGAAGAACCAGAACCATGAAGAGGATTCTGGCCCGAAGTGGATTTACACACTTTAGGTGCCATAGCGCAGTCTATCCGCGAGAGAGAGAGAGGGAGAGAGAGAGAGAGAGAGAAAGAAAATAGCAGATCACAACCAGAAACAGAAAAGAGAGGAAAATAAATAATGTATGCATGAAAAATGCATGAACATGTGACGTACAAAATTTAAGAGCATCATGGGTAAAAACCCACTCCAAACCTGCCAGCACACATCTAAAATACATGAAACATTGTTAAAATGCAATGAGAATGCAATGCATGAGCATATAGCATCAAAACAACAACACCCAACCCATCAATTTCACAAAAATCTCAAAAAACCCCAAAAATTTTCAAAAACCCCAAAACCTAGGTCTAAAATGCATGAACGCATGAAAGATGAGAGTTTTTAAACACTTACCAGAGGATTAAGGCTTGATTAAGGATGAAATAGGAGTGGGTGACGAGATTTAAGTGAGAAAATGAGGTTTAGGGTGAGGGAGAAAGATTTTCTATTGAGAGAGAGAAGTGAAAAATGAAATCTAATTCGCGTTCAGCCTTTAAATAAAAATTACAGCTCAATGGATCGAAGTATCTATTGAGATCTTTTGAGCACTAAATCTCGACAGAAATGAATTTGTCGAGGTGCTGTCAAGGATTTGTCAATGGCAAAATCACTTTGATGGATAGAGAATTTGTCGAGAATCTATCAGCCAGATAGAGAGCTCAGAAATTTTCTTCGATGGATCGAGGATCAGTCGAAGTTTCTATCGAGGTTGAAGAAAGAAAGCTTGATAGAAATGAATCTGTCGAGGATCTGTCGAGAAGCTGTCGAGCTAGAAGAAAAGGAGTTTTCCAAAGAAAAGAAAAACACATAGACATGAATGCAACAAGCAAGCTACTCAAACATAGATCCAATCAACATATTTGTTAGAACATATGTGATTCAATGTTAGGAACATATGTCAATATTTTATGTAATTGGCTAAACCTTTGATAAAATGCACTTTACTTGTATTTAGATAGATCTAGGATGTGTTTAATGCTTCAAGAAACAAGGTTTCAAGTTCAAGTGTTAAAGTCATGCAAGTTTGTCCAAGAATCAAGTGATGAAGTGCCAGATTTTAAAGCTCAACAGCTAGCATCTATCAAGGTTTAAAAGCTACTGAAGCCCGTGGCTTGACAGCTAGCTTAATAGATATTTTTCATCCAATCTTTGGGTATATGTTTGGGCTTTCTTTTCTCACAACCCTAAACATATGTAATGATTATTTTGAGGGCCGGAAAAGGTTACACACAGTTGCACAAGAACACAATTCCCTAAGTGTGAAGAAAAGTGTGACCGAAAACCTAGTTTACCCTAGTTCTTTTTTCTCTTGAAGAAGCTGCTGTGTTTTTACACCGTAGGGTTTTGTGACCAAAAAACTTCATGATCGTCATCATGTGATGAACTGAAGAACTTTGCAGCCAAAATTCTTTCTCAAGTTGGTGATCAAGTCGTGTATTGGGATCCGCGCAATTGGTTAGTCACGCACTGGAAGCCATGCATTGAAAAGGAGAGATTGTCACTACAGAACAAGTCCAATTGGGTATTGGGGTAAGGGTTCATCTGTAGGATGGTATAAGGTACTGGCATTCATTTACTTGTAACCGCTTGTTTTGATTATAGTGGATTCTTGGGAGGGGTAACCTTAAAATCACCTGGTGGGATTTTTGCCGTGTAGGTTTTCCCCATTCATAAACAAATCACCGTGTCAATTTATTTTCTGCTGCATACTTAGTTTAATTGATGATTTGTTTGTGCTACCACGCTTCTTGAATATTAATTTGATTAATTAATAAACTTGGCTAATTAATCAATTAATGTACCACAAGGGGTCAATACATTCGTGGCCTATCAAGTGGTATCAGAGCAGACATACTCTGATTAGGTTTTAATCTTTGCTGTGTGATCCATTGACCCCTATTTGTCATGGATAGATGACAATCTCTTATAATACCTCCTTTATTTGATGGCACTAACTATACATACTAGAAAGTACGCATGAGAGCTTTCTTGCAGTCTTTAGATTAGAAAGTGTGGCAAGCTATGGAGATAGGCTGGACCAAGCTTACAGAAGCGCTGGCCAACTGGGATGATGCTAAGATCAAGGCGGAAAACTTTAACAGCAGGGCACTGAATGCTCTATTTAGTGCGGTCACTAATGAGGAATTCAAGAAGATATCCTCCATCGAAACTACTAAGGAAGCATGAACCATTCTCCAGACAACCTATGAAGGAACCAAGGCTATCAAGGATTCAAAGCTTCAGAGGCTCACTACAAGCTTTGAAAAGATCAAGATAGAGGAGGATGAGTCTTTCAATGAATTCTATGCCAAGCTCAAAGACATAGTGAACTCAGCCTTTAATCTTAGGGAAACCATTCCTGAACCCAAGATTGTGAGAAAGGTGCTCAGATCTCTACTCGAGAGATTCCATGCCAAGATCACTGCCATTGACGAATCAAAGGATATCGACAAAATTCCTTTAACTGAGCTGGTTGGAAATCTGCAAACCTATGAGTTAGGTTTGACGAGGATAGAGAAATCAAGCAAGAGCAAGAGCATGGCATTGAAGGCCAAGAGCAGTGATACTAATGAGTCTTCTGATGATGAAGATTCTAAGATAAAGTCCTACATCACCAGGCAATTCAAGAAGTTCATGAAGAATGCCAATGCAAACGGCTTCGACAAGGACCATAGCCAGTCGAGTTCTTCTTAGTCTAAGAGCCAAGACAAAGGGAAGAAGGATGCTAGGGATGGCAGTCAATACATTGTTCCCTCAAGACCAAAGTGCTTTGGGTGTCAAGGCTTCGGTCATATGAAACAAGAGTGCCCTACGTATCTCAAGACCATTGGGAAGAGCAAGGCACTTATTGCTACATTGAGTGACACTGAGCCTAAGGGTGATTCTAATAATGAGGATGATGGAATCCTAAATGCCTTCACTGCCACTGTAAATCCTTATGAAGGGATTTTTGAAGATGTGGATGAAGAAGAGGAATTGATGGAGTCTAAGTTTAAGAAAATGGATGAACAAGATAACATCCACACAACCTTTGTAAAGTTATATAAGGCCTCAGAAAAACATGAGAAGTTGTATAGGTTGGCCACCAAGAAGTTTAGTGATGTCGAGCTTGAGCGAGAAGAAATCTCTACAAAGTTTGGTGAAGCCAATTAGACTATTAGAGCACTGAGATTTGAGAATAATTTCTTGGCTGAGAAGACCAAGAAGCTGGAGGCAGAACTGTTCCAAGTTAGAGCTTAGCTGGAAAGGACTTCAAGTGCTAAGCTTGATGAGATGCTCAGTCTTTAGAAATTTGCTTCCGATCGAACCGGTTTAGGGTATGATTTCTCTTCTCCTAGTATTGCTTCTACTAATACTAATGTTTTTGTTTCTCCTGCTAATAATGTTGAAATTGAGAACAATGATGTTAAGAATGAATTAGCCAGTGAGACCGTAGACAAGGACACATCTATCTTAAGAGCACCCCCCAAGATTAATAAGAAAGAGGTTAAGAACCCTAGGGCTAAGAAAGGAAACTTTCAAAAGCCAAAACAAAAAAAGAAACATTTCTGTCATCACTGTGGCATAGCTGGTCATACTCGACCAAATTGCTATAAGTGGCTAGCCACTCAACAGAACAATAGCATGATCTCGTCAAGAAACCAGAATCAGCTTCCATCCTTTTTTGCTATTCTTGGAGATCTTCTCAAAGCCTTCATGTTCCTTTCAAACTTGAATGGTTTAAATTCTCCCTCCTCATCGCCGAATCAAGGGTTTGGTGAATGGAAAGGTTCTACCAAGGTGTGGAAGGAAAAAGGCTCCATGTGATTCTGTCACTTTTTCTCTCTCTCCCCTTCTTGTTTTTGGTTCTGCATTACTTGTGTGTTTTGCCTTCTAGTTTTGAGTCAGTCTAGTTTTATGCATTGCTTTGTTTTTATTTAACATGTTTTTGTTTGGTTATTTTTTCATTTTTGCTTCATTTTGTTTTTCATATAAAAAAAAATTAGAAAAATTGAAAAATACAAAAACAGTGTGGTCCATTGGTACTTGTGTACCTTGGATGGCCATCAAAACAAAGTTTTCTAACATTTGTATCTCTTGTAGCTTAGATGAGCATCTTTATGCACAACTAAGCAAGTGAGCTTTGTGGCTCATGTTTGTGATGAGTATGATTAAGTAATCTCTTGTACTTAACACTCGTTTTTGTTATGACATTTGTATGCTTCGGCATAGCAAAAGTGGAATGTCAAATGCTTAACATAATTGGGTATTTCTTTTCTCTCTCTTATATGCCCATGCATGGTTTGCTTAAAAGAAAAATATGCAAAGAAAAATAAAAGCAAAAAGAACAAAATGCTTTATATATGATTACAAGCGTGTATTTTAGGAGATGTGGGAGTTATAGGATGTACGTCGAAGGTGATAGTCCCCATTGGAAAGTTATGATTGTGTGTGAGTTAAAGTGATTTTCTTATATCTCTACTTGAGAGAACAGGCCTTGCAAGAGTGTCCTTATCGGATTGGACTTCGTCATCAAGTGCACCGTGTGGGCTAAGAGATAATGTCGCAGTTTTTGCGCCGCATATATCAAGGATAGACAAGCGTGTTCAGCTCTTGGGTAACGCGTTTCTACGTCTCTAAGGGCTCTACTCACATAGTATATGGGCTGCTTAGTACCATCTTCACCTTATTGCGCGATTAGAGCCCCAACAACCTTGTCATTTGAGGCAAGATACAGCCGCAGTGGTATGCTTGGCGTTGGTCACCTAACAGTAGGTAGGCTGGTCATCATCTCCTGTAATTTGCGAAAAGCTAACTGATGTTTATTGCTCCATTGAAACTTTACACCTTTCTTCAATAATGAGGTGAATGGGGCGATTGCTGCTGCTAAACCTGGTATGAATCTCCGAATGTAAGAGAGTTTTCCTATGAAGGACTTCAACTCTTTGACTGATGTTGGGGGATTCATTGTGACTAGAAATTTTCCAGCTGTCACCCCAAATGCGCACTTCAAAGGATTCATGCGCAGTTTGTAACGACGACACCTCATATGACTCTCTCTAGTTTTAGGCTTTACGACTTTATCGTCGACGTAGTCCTCGAGTTCCCAATGCATCATGTCATGGAAGATAGCAGTCATAGCTCTTTGATACATGGCACCCGCATTCTTAAACCCAAATGGCATCACGGTGTAGTAGAAATTTCTGATAGGAGTACGGAATGTGGTCTTTGCTGCATCTTTCGGTGCCATTTTGATTTGATTGTATCCATTAAAAACATCCATAAAGGAGAACACCTCATGACCCGCGGCCGAGTCAATAAGCAGGTCCATATTAAGGAAAGGAAACTCGTCCTTTGGACAGACCTTGTTCAAGTCTTGAAAGTCGACACAACATCTTATCTTTCCGTTCTTTTTCTTCATGGGAACTATGTTTGAGAGCCACTGTGGGTGTTAAATAGGCTTGATAAACCCCACTACAACAACTTCTTAACCTTTTGAAGAATTTGAGCTTCGATGTCGGGATGGAAAATCCTCCTTGGCTGCACCACTGGTTTAGCCCCCAATTCAATACTTAGAGCATGAGCCGCCATTTCGGGGTCTAGACCCAGCATTTCTTCGTATTGCCATACGAACACATCACGATATTCTTTAAGCAAATATACTAACTCCAATTTCTCTAGTGGTGTGAGCAAGGGATTGATGGAGATAGGCAGCTCCATATTTTGATCATCGCTCAAATTGATTATTTCAAGTTCCTCATTGTTTAGCGACAGCTTAGGTGGGGTCAACACTTCTTGCGATACCGCTTCTTTTTTAGTCGGATCAAATGCTTCTTCTAACAGGTATCAGGAGGTAAGACAACCCCTCTCTGTCAGTCCGGGGCCCTCTTGCTTGGCGTATGCAGGCCCCGCGCACCTTCACAAGCGATAAACGGTGCGCCCATCAGGCAGTTGAAACTTCTCACATCTTGGAGCATCATGGATCATCTCTTTTTGCTCTTTGCGTTTCTTCTTCCTTTCAAGGAGATCTCGCAAGTCCACTTCAGACCCCCCTTTAATATCCTCCCAACTAGGCAAAGGGGTGCCCACAGGCTTCGCAATTGTGTCCCCTCCATTTATGGTCAATTGATCATAAAAGGCCGCTTCTAGATAGTGAGCCTCTGATTGGTCAAAAGGAGTAGGATTGGCTGGGATGCAAATCGGTTTTCCATTTAAGTGTCCCTTTACGCATTGATGGTAAGTAGACGATATAAGCTTGTGCTTGTGCAGCCATGGCCTTCCTAATAACACGTGGTAGGACACAGAATAATCGAGAACATGGAACCTGGTGAGCCCCACGAGTAGTTCGACCTTTAGTACTAATTGAATATGTCCAATGGTATGCTGACATCCTCCCTCAAATCCGGTAATCTCCATTGGCAATCCTTGTATATTTTTGGGGAAATGCCTGCTGTGACAAGAGTACTTAATGGAAGAATATTGAGGGATGAGCCGGTGTCCACAAGGGCTCTCCTCACATGAACTTCATTTATAATTGCTGGGACATATAATGGCCTCTTGTGATCAGGGTATTAGACTTCCATGTCTTCATCGATAAAGGTGACCGCGTTGGTCGTCTCTAGAAAGGCTCGACTTGCGTGAGCTTCTGCTGTAAAACAATGGGATTCGGATGAAGATGCAATGCCGACTATAGCTTCCATTGCTGCCATTCTGGCCTCGAGGGTTAATCCCAATTGGTTGAATAGCGAACGAAACGTGGGACTTCTTTGTAATGTTTTAATAGCGGCTAGAGTAAGTGTGGCGGATATCATTGGATCTTCTTCTTCGTCACTAGCATGTATGACCACAGCGACTATCTCTTTTCCCTTGTCATGCTGAGGCAAAGGATTTCTTTGTACACCTTGAGTGCCACAGCCTACTTCGAGAGTGCCGTCTGCCAATTTCTTATGAAACATCCTTCGTATGTAGCGACATTCCAAACTTGGGTGATGAACATATTTGTGGTAGCGACAGAAACATGAATGTTTCTTTTCTTCCTCGGTTGGCTCTCTATCAATCTTGCATAGTTTTACCACTCCGTCTGCGATCCACCGATCAAGGATGACACTCAATTCCTTTGACGTGCAAGATATGGGCAGATATTCTTCAACTGCCTTGCCTTTCTCGCGCTTCTTGCTAGCGGGCTCATTGGCAGCCACCAAGAGCACTTGGGGAGCATTCCTCTTACCAGTCTTTGACCGCTCACTCGTTTTCCAAGTTCTCTCATTCGTCTTCCAAGATGCTACTGTTTTGCGGGCCTTTTGGAGTAGCGGAGCAAATTACTTGATCTCCAAATTCTCAAGGTGAATTTTGTACCCAGAAAACATATTATCAATGCAAATTTTAACCAATTCAGGGTCCTCGCACTTTACATGGCATTCGAGAGCTTTATCTCGGAATCGCCGTATGTAATCGAGTAAATCTTCATCAGTCCTTTGCCTAGTGTTGTGTAAACCAATCAACGTAACCTCCTTTGCTCTTGGTAATACTTCCCGTAGAAGCACTCCACCATGTTCTCCCACGACTCGATCGATCCGGCTGGGATCGTGATGTACCATGAATAAGCCTTGTTAGAAAGCGACTTGGAAAACTCGTGAAGGCGTAACTTCGAATCACTAGCGTATGGGCCCATAGTATCTATGAACTTGCTTACATGCTCAAGAGCATTTCATCGTCGTCCATCATAGAGTGAAAATGTGGGAACTTCATAATTTCTGGGATATGGTTTGTGTAACAGCTCAGACGGGTAAAGAGGTTGGCGGACGAACTGCCTTGGCACTTTGAAGATTTTCGCTTGTTCCCTCTCAATGAGCTTTGCTACGTCGGCAAGCGTGACATATTGAGAATCATTATTAGAATCAAGAGCATAGCTGGCTTTGTCTTGCCTCGTCTTCTCGCTATTGTCCGCCACCTTCTCATTTTGACCTTTATCAAGCGTGAGCTCCTCTCTTCGTGGATTTTCCTTATCGCGAGCCTTGTTGGATTCTTCAATGCGCTAGATAGCCTGATCAAGGTTATCCTGGTTCTGCTGCATGGCTCGCATCATTTCAAATAGTTCCTTCATTTGCTGAGGGGCTTGTTCAACCTCCTCCTCAAGACGTACTTCCCTCAAAGAGGAAGCATCAGCGGCTGCCCCTTGAGATGGAGCAACAATGTGGGACGTACGTTGGTTTTTTGACTTGGGTGGCATGGTTTCTCCTTCCTTAGCTGCTTGACTCCCTAGCGGAGTCGCCAAAATGTCAAGGACATTTTTGCGACAAAGGCCGAGATTGCAAAAATGAGCCCAAAACTCCCCTTGGGTTCATTAAATTCGTTAGTTATTTGGAAAGCCAAGACCAAAATTTGCAATGTAAGGTACACAAAGGCTAATGGTGCTTTATGGAAAGAGAAACCAACACAAAACTGAAAACACAAGAAAGTGCAGAAACTATATATTCATAAGTCAGAAATTTCAGCCCGCAGTCACACAGAGGAAGAAATTGAAGGGGGTCCCGAGCAAGAGAAGGAGAGTTCCCTTGTATCAATATTTTCACCCCCAGGCCTTCAAATCATCCATACACTAGGCAGCTGACTTGGGCTTTTGTGTTAAAGTTTTGGTTTTTTTTGTAAGGAAAAAACGTTGTCCCTCTTGTGGGCTGGTGATGCATATTTATATCAAGCTCTAGGGGATGCTTGTGACCAGTTTTTAGGTGGGAGGAAGGCCTTGGACCTTTCAAATGCTATTTCTATGACTTGGTGTATTATGTTTTATGCTTAGGGAAAGGTTTGGTTGCTTTTTGCATGATTTTGGAAACAAAGTTGTTTCCTCTTTATAGCTGCTGTCTTTGGTCTTTGTAGGCCTTGGAAGACTACATTTGGGTGGCTGAGTGGGTTAGCTTGCTCAACCATTTTCTTAGAGTCAGCTGCCTTGGTGTGGGAAAATGAAGTTGGGCTGAAAATTAGGGGCACAGTCACATTGGACCTCCTTCATAGGCCCTAGATGCCCCCAGCGTCCCTAGCCCACTTCGCGGCACATACAGGTTGGGCCTATGTAAAAGGTCCAATGGGAACTAACCCACACCCACCAAAACCATTCCTACTTAATTCCCCAACCATTCGCATGGGCTTGGGCCATGCAACAGAGTAGAATACATTGACAAAAATACATTAGTTGGACCCACTAAGAAATTGGGCTTAGTCATTCCGTTGAACCATAAAATTTGTCACAAAAATGACCGTTAACAATACACATGGGTGATCAATTGATTGACGAGCCTTATGTATTAGCATCTCAAGCTTTACAAGTGTTTCACATGGAAGATGTGAGACATAAAGATTGGACAGTAATGGTCAAAACAAAACCTAGGGAGGTGTTTGATGTTGGTATTAATGCTTCACATGATGATGATGATGATAATGATGAAATGGGTACCTATGTTGAGAATGTCCCTTATAATATAACTACTGATGATGTAAATAATAGCCATGCTTGGGCTCGAGTTAATGAAGAAGGAACCATTTATGATACACCATTGATCAGTGAGGATGAATTGTTTGAACAAGACTTTATCGATGATGAAGAGCTTAGCGATGATGTTTATGAGTCTAATGATGATGAGTCCAATGATGATGAGTCTAGTGATGATGAGTGTAGTTAATACTTTTGTTATCACTCATTATATTTTGTCTTAATGATTAGAGTTTCAAAACCTCTCTTTGGTTAGTTTCTTCTCCTTAAAATTATATCTCAATGTTTGTGTGTTTTTTCTTAAAGAATTCATTATGTTCTAATACAATTATTTGAGATTTGGCTGTGTTAAGATTGGACTAATTGTTTGTATTGTTGGTGCATGTCAACTATTACATGATTGGCTTCCATGGTTTGTTTCTCCCTTGTTTGCATCCATGGTTTGCTTCTCTCCCTCTTTATTTTCAAATCTTTACCTCAATTATCGAAATCCCATTTGAGTTTTCTCTCATTTTATTCGGTATTTGCAAAGTTTATTAGAACCCCATTTGAAATTTTGTACTCTTTTTTGTGTTATCTTTCTTGGTGTCATTGTGTGTGCAAGAACAAGTTGAAGAGACTTATTTAATGGTGAAACCTGGTGCTGTGCAACGTGGACTTGTAAGCTTTACTTTAATTTGCTAGCAATTCTTAACAAACCTATGTCAAATTTGGTTGCTAAGAAAGCATAGGGGAAAAGTCTGAGACTTTACATTATTTGTGACCTAAGAAGACAAAAACCTCTAATAGATTGAGGCATTGAGCCCAACTGCTTGTCTTGGTTGAGGGAAATTAATAGTTTCCTGTGAATTTTTTGGCTTTCTTTGTTGCCATGTAGGGCTTAAGCAGTTATATTGTATAAAAGAGCTTCCTTTTTTTTTTTTTTTCTTGGCATGAATTTGTATATTTGGGTTGAGTTGTTACAGGTTGGAGAGATTATTTCAAGGTTTGAGAAGAAGGGATTTAAATTGACTAGCTTGAAGCTCTTCGAGTGCCCAAAAGAATTAGCAAAGGTTTGTGACGTTTGTCATTTTATTTACTTTATTCAAATGTATCATTTACATTTTATGGTTATGAATTTACTATGGAAATTTTGCTCTAATTCTCATAAATATTCTCACATTACTGAGTAATCTTGGTTTGTATGCACTTACTGAATGACCAAGATGAAAAGTCCTAAATCTTTAAGCTTTTCTTGTCATTCTATTCAATCCATTTATATGCACTTATTGAGTAATCTTGGTTTGTATGTAGGACATTCATCCGATTCAACAATCTCCACCTCTCCAAAAATCATCAGCTGCATCCCATCAACCAAGCTGCTTATAAGTTTTATGTTGGTGTTTGATGACTTTTTGTGTACAAAGAACTACATTTGAACAACTGCATTTTTTGGAAGTGTTGAAGGATATTTTTAAACACTTTGGAACTTTGATTGTGGTATTAGCTTGTAACTTTGATGATGGTTATAGACAATGTTATGTATTTGATAATATATTTCTATGTTAATATAATGTTAGTTTGGAGACATTTGTGGTTTTTTTTTTTTTTTTTTTTTTTTTTGAATCAGTATTGTTTCAATAGAACTAAAATTATTACAAGTTGTTTGTAATAGGACTGTGGTTTTAAAACCTAGGGGGAAAAAAAATTTAATCTATAGCGGCAGGCAAAAAGCACCGCTAAAGGTCTAAAATTATGTTATAATTGAAGCCTTATAGCAGTGTTTATAGCCCGCCGCTAAAGCTTCACACATATAGCGGCAGGCATCACCGCCACTAAAAGGTGCATATGGGCTGTTGTACATGAAGCCGTATAGCAGTGTGCATATCCCGCCACTAAAAGGTCAATTGACACGAATTGTAACCTCATTTCTACTCACCATAATAGACCAAAATCACCGCTAGATGGTAAATTTATTGCAGCGCTTTTTGTTACCACCACAATAGATCTATAGTGGCACCGCAATAGTGGCGGGAAGAACTGCCACAATAGCACCTGCCACTAAAGGTCAAATGTACCTTTAGCGACGATTTTTTGGACTTTGGCGGCAGTTTTGGCCTACCGCAATAGTCCGTTTTTCTTGTAGTGCGTAATTATATGACCAAAATCATCTCTTATTATTAATCCTACACCATATAAGCCCCATATATATATATTCAATAGCTTTAATAGTCCAATTGTCTTATACTAATTTGGAGGTGGATTTTTCCATCTAACCTCAAATGGACCAGAACCAATCAAACTTTTTTTTTTTTTTTATAAGAATAGTGTAATTCTATTAATAAGAAGATAAAAACATTACATCTTGAGCCTACATGGACTCAATTATAGTATGATTTTTCTCTATCCAAGTTACAAAATCAACACAATTCCTAGCATATTGAGCAAAAATGTGTGCAGGACGATTTCCTTGCCGCTGAACATAAGATACTTGTACTCCTTGAATTCCTTAAGCTTCTGTTGGATTCCCTCAACAATATTATGAATAGCTACTAGTGGTTCACATGATCCATTCACAGCCTTAACCACAATCTGTGAATTGCATTCAAAGATCACCTCTCGGACATCAACATCCCATGCAAAAGACACACCATCCTCAAAGGCTTTGGCTTCAATCTCTAAAGAACCTAGTGGGTAAGGTATAGGCTTACTCAAAGCTGCCTCCTCTTTACTAGCATTATCCCAAATAACTACCCTGACGCTAGCAGATTGAGAAGCTGCAAAGGTTGCCCCATCGACATTCAGCTTAAACCATGGAGGTTTCAGTGGTAACCACTGTGTTTCTTCTTTGTCCCCAACCAATTTCAGCTCGAAATTTTTCGTCTGAAACTCATCCAAGAGGAAGCTAGCTTTCTACACTATGGCCGAGCCTTGCTGTCTTCCCTTACCTAGTTGAGCCTCATTTCTATTGAATCATAAACACCAAGGCACCATGACTATTAACTCCAGCATCTCATTTCCCAACCCAACCTTAAACATCAGGTGCCAAAACAAGTTAGCAAATTCTGGGAAAAACAATAGGTGGACATTAAAAGGAATAACAGTGAGGTTCCAAACCTCACGGGTTTTTTCACAATCCTAGAATAGATGACCCCCGCACTTGGCTTCCATCCCACACACTTCACACATTGGATAGTCCAAAACCCTTCTATGACATAAATTAGCCTTTGTTGGTAGAATGTTTTTACTTGCTCGCCATGCAATGGACTTCACTTTGTTTGGAATGTTTAATTTCCAAATCTTCCTCCAAAAAAGCCTATTATTTTGGTTGGACGAGGTTTCCCCATAATTATTGCTTGGCCCTAATGTTAGCCCTGCCTTATAAGCACTTTGCATTGTGAATAAGCCTTCCAGGTTGTATGCCCATACTAAATGGTCTTCAGGCAACCTAGAGCTCAGCGGGATACTTAAGATCGCCAATGCATCCTCTAGAGAGAAAAAATGTTGTATCATGTCAGTCCTCCATGCTCTAGTGTATGGGTCAATTAGTAGGGATACCCTATTAGGTAAATGTTGGCAACACTCCAACTATTAAACATATTGCTCATATAAACATATAACTTCAGTTATCTTTACAACATAAATTGCCAAAAAGGTTTTTTTTTTTTTTTTTTTTTTTTTTTTTTCCAGAAAAATTGCTACGTAAGTGTTTATTTATATGGGGGGAAATATCAATATATAGTTTCGTATCAGTCTAAATAGATATTGATGGTGAAAGAAATCTTTAGTTGAGTCTTCGTCTTTGTGGATGGACAATGAAGCGTGAGCCATCCAGAGGCAAAACGTATAATAAGATAAGAAACAAAGAAAGAGTTGGCACCGGTGTAGTGTTGTCCAAAAACCCTCCAATAGTCAAGTTAGATGAAACTCAATTGAATTGTCTATTAGTGGAAACTCAATTTGGGGGCTTTTGGAGTGAAGAATTGTGTACCTCTTTGGTTCCGTTGTCTTCTAGTTTTATAGCCATCTTGCCTTTAATGAGTAACAGATCTCTGCATTCATTCTCTTGTGTAACATATGATACATTTAAGAGTGGGAGCCTTGATTGTGTAATGGCTATTCTCCCGTTGCTCTGTCTGGTACTCCTACCTTGAATGCTGACCAAAAATTTTTTTATGCATTTTAGGGTTCATCCATTATGATAGACGAAACAAATGGAAATGGATCTCATCAGTTGCCCCCTCATTTATATCTTCATCTATATGGAAAGATAGGAATGTGGAACATTTTCGTCTCTTTGTTATCCATTTACACTGCATTTAATGCGAGATGACGTTTTGTCTGCCTTCGTGACACTTGTAGGGCTGTGGTCTCTTCGTCATGCCAAAAATGTATTGGGTTTCCCACGCATAATTTGTCTCATTTGCTAAGATATGTCAAAAGATATTGGATTGATATTGACTCAAGCATCGAAGGCTCTCCCAACGGGCATAACCCGGTGGTCTCTTTGATCAACTTTCTTTATCTTGCAAATCCTACAATATCAACAAAAGCTCTAGACTATACGGTGACCAAATTGATTATTTTTGGCATCATCAGATATTAATATAACTATAAGATTTTTTTTTTTTTTTTTGTATTTTTTAATTTGATGTTTGGGTTGAAGAGATTTGAACATTGGATGTATTTGTTAGAAACAATAGAAGACGCTAAAATAAAAATTACTCAAAGAATTGAAGAAGAGATAAATCTGTGCATCGCACAGATTAACGCCTAGGTTTATTAAAAATAGGGGTAAATTGCAAATTACACTCCTAAAGTTTGGGGTGTTTGAATTTTACACCTTGAAGTTTCCGAATTTGGATTTTACCCGTTTGGGGGTGTTTGGATTTTACACCCTAACGTTTCAGAATTTGGATTTTAGCCCCTAAATTTTAGGGGTGTTTGGATTTTAGTCTCTAAAGTTTAGGAGTGTTTGGATTTTACACCCTAAAGTTTTAGAATTTGGGGTGTAAAATCCAAATTCTGAAACGTCAGGATATAAAATTCAAACACTCCCGAACTTTAGGGGTGTAATTTGCAATTTATCCTAAAAATAGAAGAAGGAAGAGCATTTTTTGAAAATTCAAGGGTGGCCCCCCTCCCTCAGCTCCACTTCAAATCCTTTAGCCTCACTGTAACTATTGAATTATTAAAAAATATAATAAAAAAATAAAAATGAAAGGGATTAATATGAACTCTGATTTTCATAGGTTCAGATAGTTGGTTGACGTTTAATTCAAATCAACATGTATTGTCCACATTTTGATAGAAGTTTAGAAGAATCCATTTCAAAAGAAAGGTCGGATTGTTTACCTGTAGGATAATACTAGCGTATCACATAGGTTCTTTTGGCTTGAGGCAATGACGTAGCTGGTGAGGTTTTAAAGGAGATATATGCTGGTTGAAAACTATTTCAAGACAAGTGATGTAATCATGCAAAGGATATTAAGTATTAATGAAATCTTGGGTTCGAAATCTCTTGTCAGCAACTTTAAGCTATTTCCAATAGATTCTTCCATGTAATAACCCGATGTGTGTGAGACAGATGACTGCACATACCCAAAGAAATAGTAAGATATCGAAGATGTTTGGATACCCTTGTTTATATATATATATATATATATTTTTTTTTTTTTTGATGTATCAATTTTTATTTATTTATTTTTTTTTAGAAGAAAATACTTTCAGACTTTTATTCAAGGGGCTTTAAATCAGCCAAAATAACAGCATCTAAATCTTGTGGAATAGACTCCATCCAGACTTGTAAAGGGAAGGTGGTTTCTTAATTTTTTCAGACAGAGCAGCCATAACTTGGCCTTCAGAATTTTGGATGACTACACCGAGGCCGGCTTCACCTAATTCATCGAACATTGCTCCGTCATAATTGGTCTTGAAGCAATCCTGAGGTGGAGAACACCAATGCTTATGAGAAGGATGTCTACTGCCTGTGGAGTTATTAGCTTGAGTTCCTTGAGTCTTGAAGCTTCGAAGATAGTCTCGTGCGAAACCTGCAAATCTATCTAGCAGTAAAGAAGGTTCCTGGAGGCAAGATTTATTTTTGTGGTGCCAAATAGACCACACTGTGATGCTGGACAATGGGACTTTGTGGGCTTTTTCCTGGATCAGCTGCACTAAATCAGAGAAAGAACCCGAGGAAGCTTTGTTTTTGTCTACCCAGCCAAAATCAGTTGCCCAAACCGTTTGCACCTTCTCACAGCCCCACAAAGCATGGAGAATAGATTCATTATCCCTTGAGCAGAGATGGCAGATGGGATCGATTGGAATGGCTCTTTTCATCAAATTTTCTTTTGAGCTCAGAGAATTTGTACATGATTTCCAAAAGAAATGCTTGATTTTCCCCGGTACATTCAGTTTCCAAATGTTCTTCCAAAAGAATTTCTGTGTAGCAGAAACTGTTGGTCTGACAATATCAAGGGCAATAATTTCCATGAGACTTTTGTACCTTGATTTCACGGAGTAAGTACCAGATTTTTCTTTAGGCCAAATGAGGATGTTAAGTTGAGGAACGGTACACAAAGGCATGGATTTTATAAGTGTAGCTTCAAGCGGATAGAAGCAAAGATCAATGAGGTGAGTATTCCACCAACCTGTTTGAGCATCAATGAGTGTATCCACCGTGTAGTCAAGTGCTAAAAAATTTTGAGGGGAAACCACTTTACCTTCTGGTGAATTCAGTAACCAAGAGTCATGAAAAATCCTTATAGACTTACCATCTCCAACCCTCCACTGAGCTTCCTTCTCAATAAGTTTTCTACCAAACAAAATACTTTTCCAGGCAAAGGAACCTGATGATGACTTTGCTTCAAAGATCGAACTGTGGGGGAAATATTTAGCTTTGAAAACTTTGTAAAATAGGGAATCTGTATCATGGATTAATCTCCACACTTGTTTGGCCAACATTGCTTCATTGAACTTACGTAAGTCTTTAAAGCCTAAACCCCCTTCTGGCTTTGGTTGACACAAAACTTCTCACTTCTTCTAGTGAATCTTTCATCTATCACCCCTTTGACCCCACCAAAATTTCCGGATGAGCATCTCAATGTCTTGACATAGGCCTGTAGGCAATTTAAAGCAACTCATAGCAAAAGTAGGGATGGCTTGTACCAACGCCTTCAAAAGAACTTCCTTCCTAGCCTGAGACGATAATTTTTCCTTCCAACCTTGCAATTTACTCCAAACCCTATCTTTTATATAATTTAGACTTGTTTAATTATAATGTTAAGTGACACCAATTATATTTATTGTTATGTAAAATTTGTAAAAATATTTTAAATTAAAATTGATTTAGTATTTACTTTTTTCTATTTTCCTCTTTGGCCTAGTCCAGGCTAGTTAGGATTTCTGGAATTGGGACGTGTTGATATCGTATTTTGTCCCGCCCCGATTAGCATCAAAACAATGACCAAAAAAATTAAAAAATTAAAAAAGTTACAAAATCATGAATTTCAAAGTCAGAAAGGGTAAAAATAAGTACAACATGTTTGAACGGTGAATCAAAAAGTCACAACATTTGAAAAATCCATTTTATAGCAATTAAGACCAAAACCCTAACTAGGTATGGTCAAAAAGTTGACTTTTTAATCCGACTGTTGGATCATGTTGGACTTTGAACCATCTTGTAGGACATATTTTTCCTTTCGAAACAATAGTTTACGGACCAATATCGGAGCTAAAACGGATGAAATATCAAAACAAATATTGAAACCCTAATAAATTCTTCACTGTATTTTTCAAGAAAACTAGTAGTTTTTTACCCGACTTTGTGCTATAAAGTGTACCGATTGGGCAAGAACTGGAACATGTGGGCTGGACCATATTGAACAAAAAGGTCTTAGCTAATTTTCACCAAAAGTGCTCGATGATATCTGCTTTGGATTGGAAGATATGAATTTTTCAATAAAAGACGTCCAGAATTTTTCAACTTTACGTCACCTTCTCTCCAAGAGCGATATCTCGACAACTGTAGATCCAAATCAAATGAGTCTAGAACCGTTGGAAACTAGACATCCAGAACTTTCCGTGCATATAAAATTAGAAGAAAACGGAGCTTGAAAATTCCTTCTAACTACCACATGAAGATCAGGCTAGAAATCAGAAAAAGACAAAAAGAGCTGATGATGTGGCAAATAGAGTAAGCTAGTATTGGTGTATCAAGATGCACCAATGCTAGCCGCCACTTTGAATATTGGGCTAGCACTATTGTATCCTGATACACTAATGCTAGCCTCCCATCTCCCATTTTCAACCTCTCCCATCTCTCTCTCTCTCTCTCTCTCTCTCTCTCTCGGAAATCCTACACAAAAAAGCCTCATCCTTTTTCTTTGTTGTAATCTTTGTGGGTAAGACTTTTGGGATGGGTTAGTTTCTTAATAACTAAACCCATCCCACCCCATTTACTATATTGTAATCATCCTTTCATATATATAAAAGTCTTTTCTTTACTTATTGTAACCATCCCACCCCATTTACTAGTATTGGTTATTATTATTGTGTTGGTTATCTTTACGATGTTCTTAGGCATCTAGGGATTTTATTATTGCTTTTTAGTTTCTTGTCATCCCATTTACTTTCAAGAAATCCCCATTTCCTTTTAATTTCTTGTAGATTCCCACTCCCCCTTTAATTTATTCCACTTTTATATATATATATATATATATATTTATATTTATATATTTATATATTTATATATGTATGTATATTATATTTCGACACCTAAAAAAAGATTTTCTACTATCTCTCTTAAATGGTTTTTAAACCTCCATTAGAGCACAATATGAGTATGTCTCATAAGAGTGGTGATGGCTTAGAACTACCACTTCTATTTATGTCATTTAAATTTCAAGTCTTTACATTCTTGTCGTTTAAAAGTTCAAGCTCCTTACTTTTCTAGCTATTTATTTTTCTACATTTTATTTTATTGTTATCCCTTTACTTTTCTTGTTAATAATGTGCCATAAAGTAAAAATGTTTGCATTCTCAAAAAAAAAAAAAAGGTAAAAATGTTTGGATAAATGTTTCCCCTACACCCTATTCTAAGAAAAAATTTTGTTTTTATCCTCTTCATCTCTTTCTCTAAAGATAAGGTTTTCAAAATAGAATCATTTTCAAAATGTCTTTTGTTTTCAAAATAAAAATCATTTTCTTAAGTTTTCTTTAAAAAAAAAAAAAAAAGGGAGGAGAAAAATTTTAAAGAAAAATCTGTTTTTTTGTTTTTTGTTTTTTTTTTTTTTAAGGGGGAAATCCAAAACTTTTTATATATATATAAAAAAAAAAAAAAAAAAAAAAAACTGTTTTCCAAATCTGTTTTCAATAAAATAAAAACTGTTTTAAAAATCTGTCCTTCTGAAAACTGTTTTTTACAAAACTGTTTTTTTTTTTTCTAACTGTTTTTTACAAAACTGTTTTTTTATGATTTTTTTTTTTTTTTTGTACAAAACTGTTTTAGTAAAACTGTTTTTATTTTATGAACTGTTTTTCAGAAAATAAAAATCTGTTTTTTTATTTTATTTTTTTCCCAAAAATGTCCTTTTCTTAAAAAAAAAATAAAAAAATTGTTCTTTGGAAAAGGGCCGAAACATTTAAAAAAAAAAAGTAAACAAAAATTGTTTTCAAATGTTTTCAAAAAAACGTTTTTCCAAAGTGTTTTTAAAATGTTTCTTTTCAAAAATGTTTTCAAAGGCATTTCTCAAATATGTCAAAAATGTTTTTTTTTAAAAAAAAAAAAAAAGCGGTACATTTTTTCAAAAAGAGGTTTTAAAAAAAAAAAAAAAAGAGAAAGTCGGTTTCATGAAACACTTTTATCATGTAAAAAATGTTTTCTAAGAAAAAGGCGATTTTCTAAAATAATAAAGTTAACATTGTAACTTTTTTTTTCAAGCTTTTTTTTTAGAATAGTGGTAGTTTGTGGATTTGTGTTCAAGGCTCATTCTCTTAAGTCTTTGAACACCCTATAAGCTTACATTTGTCCCTAACATTCTCCGCACTAACAAGTTTCTTTCTGTCATCTTTTTGCATGAACAAAAATAAGAAAATGGCAGATGACAACTAGGTGCTATTCCTCCAACCCTCTCTTTTCATTACGTTGTGTTTGTTTTTATATAGTTTTTAGTATTCACATGCTAGCTATATAATAAATAAATACTCACATGTTATTGTATAGTATACTTGTATGCTCCCTCTCACATGTTAACTATGTATATATCTTACATGTTTTGGTTGTATATATCTTGTTGGAGTTATTATTCGCATGATAGTTATACGTAAATATTTACTCACATGTATATATGTATATTGTTTGCAAAATCTTTTTTTTTTTAAATTAAAATGTCAAGTATTCTATCTGTTCATAAAAAAGTCAATTTTTGGAATAAATTAAAATGAAGTACTATCTTTGGATAGGCATTGTGGGGTGCCTAACACCTTCCCCCACGCGTAACCAAATTTCCAAGTCCAAGATATTTGGTTCAAAGACTTTTGGTTTACCTTAATTAATGAACCTTTAAAATTTGGTTTAGTTAATTAGGTAACTTAAAATAACTTAGACATCTAGGTGACCAATCACACCTAATACAAAACCAATGGTTGGTGGCGACTCTTAAAATAAAAATAAGAAAAAAGGACACACACACACACACACCCCCACCTTAGATACACAAGCACACAAGAGTCACATTGCCAAGGACCCAATGTGCAACAAGCCCCCCCTCACCCTTGGGTCGGGCCAAAAAAAAAAAAACCGAGCATCCATAGCTTGGCGACTCCACTAGGGATGATTAGAGAGTTTAGGCATAGGAATTTTAATTTATTTCGAACGTCATCTTTTTGTAAATAAATTTTATACTTGGCTTTTGAATCTACTATTTTTGCATATACATATAGTAGCTTTCTTTTTCATGTAGATACCATGCTCACATGTTTGATGTTTGTTATAATCTTTCCATATTATGTGAAAACCATAGGATAGAGACTTATTTCCGCAGCACTTTGTGTGTATATATATATATATATGTGTGTGTGTGTGTGTGCGCGTGTGTTGTGTCAAAAAGCTTTCCCCTTTATCTTTCAAAATTGCATGACATGTCCCTTTGCATATGGGTCGAACTCAGGCCCGAGGAGACACTGGATAAGCTAACATCTAACCTTAGATAGTTTTGGCAATCAAGTAGGTAGCCTCATGTAGCTATCTATGTAGGCTTGAGGTGATTTGAAACTATTGCCCCTTGATCCGCTCTATCTCCACAACCTCTATGAGAGGCAGAATATGCTGATAAAGGTGCCCATTCTCTAGGATTCTAGGTCCTACCCTTAACCATCCTTGCATATAGTGAACCTAGTTAGCTTAACCCGTGAGGATTCTGCCAAGTGAACATCCAAGCCTAAGATAAAAATCACCTTGTAGGATTGTTTTTCAAAATGAGTCAAGGGGAAAGTGTGTTTGTTTCCTTTTTTGCAGGTGCATTCATTTTTAACAGGTTTTCTCTTAAATTTATTTACTTGTTTCATACCATCAACCCTTAGAGAATGAACCAAGGTTCATTCACACGATAGGATCCCCACCCATACCCTAAGTGTTTACAACCCTACAAGGGTCTTCATGCATTCATCCTTAATCATTTTTGGAAAAAGATAATAAAAAGTGACAAAGAACTTTGTTTTTATGCAAAGAGTTTGTCTTTAGCCCAAGTTTTCAAAAACCCCAAAAGGGAATAAGTTTTACAAAATCCATGTGTCATACCCCTAAAAAAATAGTAAAAAAATGTAATAATAACAAACCTTTTTCCAAAAAAAAATGTATATACACCCATATATACATTCATATATCTGTATACATACATGTATATTGATATACGGATGTATAACGCGCGTATGTACACTTGTTTTCATAAAAGAAAAAATCAGTTTTACCAAAAAAAAAACCTTTTTATTAAAAAATGTATATACACCCATATATATGCTCATAAATTCGTATACATACATGTATATTGATATACGGATGTATATACGCGTGTATGTACATGTGTTTTCATAAAAACAAAAATGGATTTCTACCCAAAAAAATAAAAAATAAAAAATACCTTTTCCCAAAAGTGCATGCAACATTTTTAAAGATGCCTATGCATATACGCGTGTACGTATGTATGTGCATAACGTAAACATTCCTATGCATATACGTACGCACATTCATGCATCCACATTTTCGCAAAATGCATTTTCACTCATGTATCACCTCTTTTTTAGAAAGGTATACCCGTTTTCCAAAAATTCTTCTCAAAGAACACCCATTGTTAAGGATGGCAAAATGTACCCGACCCGCGGGTACCCAGCCCGACCCAACCTGTTTAACATTAGGGTCGGGTCTGGATTTTCATTAAAAAAAACCAAAGCGGGTTCGGGTCGGGTCTTGGTTTAGGCGTACCCAGCCCGAACCCGACCCATATATAATATTAAAAAAAAAAAAAACCCTAAGTATAAATACTCACTTTTCCAACCCTCAGACCCATTCTCTCACCCTCTCATTCTCTCCCAAGCCACCTCCCATTCTCTCCCTCACCCTCACCCTCACCCTCACCCTCACCCTCACTCTCACTCTCACTCTCACTTCGCCGGCGCCACTGCTCCTTGCATACCTCCCCTCGCTGGTGCCGCTCCATTCTTCACCTCGCTGGTCTTTCCTCCCTGCCTCCTTCACCTTGCCGCAGCTTGCAGACGCCACTGCTCCTCCCTCACCTCGCTAGGCCCTCCTCCACCTCACAAGGCCGAACTCTCTCATCTCCCTCACCTCGTTGTGAACTCAAGCTTTTGCAATGAAAATCGTTCTTTTTTTTCTTTTTTTCTTTTTTTGAAAGGATGAAAATCGTTCTTTTTGTTCAAAGAATCAAATTTGTAATTTCTAGTTTTAGTGCTATTTAGGTTGAATAGGATCGGCTTGTTTGATTTGATTTTGTAGGGTCTTATTGTTCAGACCTAGGGTTTGTATGTTAATTCTTGTTTTTACTTTTGATGTGGGAAAAAATTGTAATGAAAAAAAAAGGGGTTTCCGATCTGTTGGTTGCTGAGAAAATAATGGGTTTTGTTGGTTTCCGATTGTTCAGATCTGTTGGTTGCTGAGAAAATAATGGGTTTTCTTGAGTGTTATTTTCCCTTCCTGTTTGGTTGCTGAGAAAATCAATATTAGGCAATTTTTTTTTTTTTTTTTATTAGGCCACAGAATGGGCCTTGAAGTAGCACGGCCCAACGGGGCCCGTGGAGCCCGCGGGTCCGGGCCCTGGAAAAAAAATATGTTTAGTAAACGGGCCGCGGGTCGGGTCCGGGTATGTAAAAACCTGGCCCGAACCCGACCCATTGCCATTCCTACCCATTGTTTTCAAAAATACATCATTACGCTGTCCGTTTTTTCAAGAAAAAAAAAAAAAGACTTTTCAAGTTTTTTTTAAAAAAAAAACATCTTAAAAAATACCTTTTTTTTAAAGAAAAAACACCACTTTAAAAAAAAAAAAAAAAAAAAAAAAAAAAAAAAAAAAAAAAAAAAAAAAACTTGTTCAAATATTTTTTGTAAGGACTAGGTTTGAGATCCCAGCCCACTACGTGGGTGGATTTAGGCCCAAAAAGCCTAAAACAATGAATTTGTAGAGAATGGGTTGGAAAACTAGGCTTTAGTTGATCAAACAGACGTTGGAATAGATTCAGATGATAAGAAAATGAAAAGAAATATGGTTGTATTGAAGAAAAATCGTCCTCGCAAGATCCGAGGTGATCTGTTCTTGTATATTATTCTCAAATCAGATTACAAGTTTGGTTCCTGAATGCTACAGTGTTTTTCCCTTTAAACTCCTAGTCCCCCATTCTTGTTGCCCCCATCTTCTTTATACTCTCCTTCCTTTCCTTTCCCACCTTACACGTGCATGCCAGAGGATTGGTGTTGATACTTGTCCCATCAACCCCCCTCTAAGTCACGATGCAGTAGCTGTAAGGCTGAAACACACTGTACAGGTATCACCTCCACATTAATGCAGCCAAAGAGTTAGCTGCAGTGCATTTAATGTGGAGGTAGCAGCTTTCCCTGGAGATACTATATGATCATGTTCTGTCTTGTTCACCTATAGTACTTATCTTCTCATATGGAATGGTATGGAAGGTTTCTTTTGTCGGTAAAACACTCCTTCGTACCTCGGCCTTGGTTAATCAAGGAAGGGTTCGTCCTTGGCGTAGTTTCCTGAACTGTTACGATCAACACTGTCTTTTTCGCCTACAAATGTAGGCCTCTATGACACCACATATTTGTCCTCGAACATGTCTTCATCCTCGGTTTGGGCCTTGGGCTCGATACATATGTGGATTAGTATCTTTGGACTATCTGGCCCTACAATAACCCCTCAAAATCCTACTTTGTGGCACCTCAGACAGAAAGGAGGATTTTGTTATTCTCGGGCATGTTTTGGGCTCATCATGTCTTATCCTCCGCCAGTACAAGTGCCTTTTTAATTGCCCAAGGCACGCACCTGACATTTCGGGGTCTGGAGCGCGCCTTCATTAAATTCTGGCTGCTCCTTATCCCCCACATTCTACGCTGTGACGCAAATAGAATGGCTAAGAATCCTATTGGGATGGGAGCAAGAATTTTCCTGCTTATACATTTTTTCCTTTGATATAAATAACCTCCAAATCAAGCCTTCAACTTACTTTAGCATTCATTCAAACTCTAGCGCACATACATTGAACCTACTAACATCTCTCACTTACTTATGCCTCTACAACTATTAGAAGTCTTATCCAAGGACAATTTCCCCAATTCGGTAAGTATCCAAAAATCTCTACAACTCGTCTTTTCGTGTATTTTCCTTTCATTTATTCATTTTCACTCCTTGGCATTAGTTCTTCTTCCATTTCTCTTTAGTGTCCTTCCGAATCCTCTTGAAATAATGGGTAGATTTAAGTGTTTGGTAGAATCCGAAGAGGGAATGGCGAGTTTTAGGGCTCAATATAGAATCCCTCCCAAGGTTAACCTTAGATATTGTGAGGAGGGGGAGTGGTTCGAGCGAAGGAGAATAGGTGAGGTAGCGATTCCCATGATCGCCTTCATAGAAGGCAGCTTGAAAATCCCAATAGGGACGGTTATGAGGGACTACCTTAGGTTCTACCGTTTAGCACCGACCCAATGTGTTCCCAATGTATTTAGGATATTAGGGTGTGTGGATGCCTTAAATGAGAAACTGGGGTTAAGGTTAACTCACCATGATGTTAACTAGGTATACAATCTCCACCATTTAAAAGGGAAAGGGTATTACTTGAAGACGAGGCAACCCAAAATTAAGCTCATACAGTGCCTCCCCAAGTCCAGTAACGGGCTAAATAAGGACTTCTTGATCGTGTTAGGGGAATGGCACGATGGCCTTCCCTGCCCGACAACAGAGGGGCAGCTAGGTGTGGTTCTAGAAGTAGGAAAAATGATTTACTCTTTATCTTACTTTGATTTGTGTTGTTTCGCTTCTAACGATCTGTACCTCATGAACTTTGTAGATTAACGCGCCACCGAGCCAAATTTCAGTTTGGTTAACAGGGAGGACTTAGAAAAAATTCTCAAAGCCGAAGTGCTTGTAAACAAAGACGACAGTCAACTCCTGGCGGCTCACTTGATACTAGGAATCACACCCATTTCTCGTGCTTTCCAAGCACCCAAGTATGTGATAAAAGCTCACAACCCATGCTTACATCGCAGCAGCGTTGCTGTGGAAGGATTTCTCCTTCCTGAGGGCACTCCAATCCCAGAAGGTACTCTCATCACTCAACCCATCCCAAGGGGCAATATCACTTCTCAACCGATCCCAGAGGGCATTCCTGCTGTAGTTTCTTCGTCCCGAGTTGCCACTGGTGAATCCACTTCTTCTAGACCCATTAGTAAAGAAGAAAGTGAGGGAGAGGAAGAAAAAGATAAGGAAGTGTTTGACGTCTCAGACTCGGATGACATCTATGAAGTTTTCTACCAACCTCCCTCTCTTGTGATCGAGGAAGCATTTACCTCCCCAGACGAGATGGGTATTCAACGAAAATAGAGGTCGACGCTATAAGAGCTGCTGGAATCCTAGCCTGGGGGAAAAACGCCTGGGAAGTCTGCCCAATCCCAGCTTTCACCACCCCCAACTCAGACTCGTCTTCCTACTTCTCCCCTTGTCCAACAGACTCGCGCCAACCCTGCCGACCATAAAAGAAAAAGGGATGACAAGGGTAAAGAGCCCATTGAGGTTGGGAAGAACCTCCCTCATCAGGAAGGTGATCACCGGAGGGGGTCTAAGCATCCCTAGGGCATGTAGACAAGGTCGGCTCATGAAGCTGACAGGAGGGGTGAACACCAGGTTACATCCTCGACTTGGGCTCCTCCTATGGAACTGAACGGGCCCCTCCTGACTAGTAAAGCTTCCATACGGGACTTCCAAGGGGGGGACGGCTGGGCACATAGCCCATGCCGTGGAACAGCCTTTGCTTCTCCCCAAGGACATGGCTGACCTCAGATCTTTGAAGCAGCATGAAGTGTTCCTCGAGCTTAAAAGAGACCTAGCAATGGTAACCACTTTAACTTAAAACCCTTTCTTTCTTCTCTCTCTCTCTCTCCTTTTTTTTTTTTTTTTTTTTTAACTTAACTTAACTTAACTTTTCTTTCTTCTCAGGCTACCCAGGTAGTCTTTAGGGCCGAGGAGATAGTGAACTCCTCCCACCGAAGAATGAAAGAGGAGGAGGGGAGGAGGATAACGGCCGTGGATGCCTTCCACATAGCTGATAGGAGCATAAAAGAATTGAAGGTTCAGCTGGCCAAGGAGCAAAAAGAAAGGAAATATGATGCGGCCACCTTAGAAAACATTAAGAAGCAAGCCGAGAGTCAACGGTTACTTCTTCGAAATACCGAGGAGCAATTGGCCACTTCCAAAGAGCAGATAGCCTTTTTGAAGAAGAAATTGGAGGAGGTTGAAAAGGCTAAGGCTCTAGCCAAGAAGACCAAAGACGAGGCAGAGAAGGCCAAGGACGGAGCGGAGCAACACGAATACGAGGTGGGGGTGGCTGAGACTGAAGACGCCCTGAAGCCCGAGGTCCCCCAAGTATGTAGAACTTACTGTGCCTTAACATGGGATGAAGCCCTAAAACAAGCCGAGGTTGAGGCTTCTTCCGTGCTTAGGAGAGCAGGAAGTGTCTACTACCCCCCTGCCATACGCCCTCGAAGCTCTGCAGACTCTAAGGCAGACCTTGTGTCCTCAGAGACGAGTGAAATTGAAGGCAGCCCACCACAAGCTCCTCCTGCAGCCAAAAATTCTTCAGAGGGGACAAGGCACACCGAGGACACCTCAAAGACAGGGAAAAGAGTGCTCAACTTCCCAAGGATCCAAAAGATAAACTTGTTATAAAAATGAAGAAATAGATTTCCTTTTCCCTTTTCTTTTATTTTCTTAGTTTGTAATTGACCTATCTTTTTGTACTTCATCTGCCTTATTTGAAGGCTTTTATTTAATGAAAGTTATGGATACTTCCTTTTTTCCTGTGATTTCTGCATTGAAATTGATATCATTTCTATTTTAGTTAACACCTAATAAAAGTAATGATGAGGTAACCCTTCAATTACTAACCTAATTTAGCAAACAGAAATTGTCCTGCTACCTATGATCAGCAGCAAAAGCAGATGAATTTTAGTAAGTTAATCACCTTGCCTGAGAATAAACTTAATTCTATGGACATACACGGTGTTGTAATATGCATATAGGTTTAAGTGATGCTCATGAGGGTCAAAGGGATGGTCATGTCTTACACAAATATAGGTATGCTTGTGAATGCTTTAAGTGATACTCACGAGCATTTATTTGGAACTCTTGTTGCAATGAAAATCATTGCTATTTGAAGTGATTACATTTGGTACCAAAGTAGCTAACAAAAGATACTAATTTACCTTGGACATGTTTTTCCCAAAGTCTGCAATAATCAAAGTTCTGCCCCGACACTTTGCAATTTGAGGAAAAATGTTAATTTGCCAAAAATATATGGTCCGAGGAGCCACGCATAGCCTAGGGTATTTTTGATACTCAGGTGATTATAATACTGTGTTAATTTTTCCAAAGCAGATGGTCTGAGGAACCATGCATTGCTAAGGTTCTGTTTAACACTTAGAAAGATAATTGAGAGATGTCAATTTTCCCAAGGTATGTGGTCCGAGAAGCTAGACATGACCAAGGTTCTATTTGATACTTAGATAAATGTCATACCGTGTTAATTTTCCCAAAGCAAATGGTCCAAGGAACCAGGCATAACTAAGGTTCTATTTAACATTTAGAAAAAATAATT
Source organism: Quercus ilex subsp. ballota (assembly GCA_032727855.1). Classification (NCBI taxonomy): domain Eukaryota; kingdom Viridiplantae; phylum Streptophyta; class Magnoliopsida; order Fagales; family Fagaceae; genus Quercus; species Quercus ilex. The sequence goes on from CM064908.1 coordinate 46,889,647, forward strand.
GAGATATATCAATTTTCCCAAGGTATGTGGTCCAAGGAGCTAGGCATGACTAAGGTTCTGTTTGATACTTAGACAAATGTCATACCATGTTAATTTCCTCAAAGCAGGTGGTCCAAGGAACTAAGCATAGCTAAGGTTCTGTTTAACACTTAGAAAAAATAATTGAGAGATATCAATTTTCCCAAGGTACGTGATCCGAGGAGCCAGGCATGACTAAGGTTCTGTTTGATACTTAGATAAATGTCATACCATGTTAATTTCCCCAAAGCAGGTGGTCCAAGGAACCAGGCATAACTAAGGTTCTATTTAACATTTAGAAAAAATAATTGAGATATATCAATTTTCCTAAGGTATGTGGTCCAAGGAGCTAGGCATGACCAAGCTTCTGTTTGATACTTAGACAAATGTCATACCATGTTAATTTCCTCAAAGCAGGTGGTCCAAGGAACTAAGCATAGCTAAGGTTTTATTTAACATTTAGAAAAAATAATTGAGATATATCAATTTTCCCAAGGTATGTGGTCCAAGGAGCTAGGCATGACTAAGGTTCTGTTTGATACTTAGACAAATGTCATACCATGTTAATTTCCTCAAAGCAGGTGGTCCAAGGAACTAAGCATAGCTAAAGTTCTGTTTAACACTTAGAAAAAATAATTGAGAGATATCAATTTTCCTAAGGTATGCGGTCCGAAGAGCCAGGCATGACCTAGGTTCTGTTTGATACTTAGATAAATGTCATACCGTGTTAATTTCACCAAAGCGGGTGGTCCAAGGAACTAGACATAGCTAAGGTTCTGTTTAACACTTAGAAAAAATAATTGAGAAATATCAATTTTCCCAAGGTATGTGGTCTGAGGAGCCAGGCGTGACCTAGGTTCTGTTTGATACTTAGATAAATGTCATAACATGTTAATTTCCCCAAAGCAGGTGGTCCAAGGAGCCAGGCATGACCAAGGTTCTATTTGATATTTAGAATAATGGTAAAGATGCCAGATGAGTAATATAACAAACCCAAAGAAGGTGAAGAAAACTTGTGTTAATAATAATATCTTTAAGATTATTTACATTCCAGGGACGAGGCATAGCCCTTTCTTCTAGATCTTCAAGATAATACGACCCTATACCAGCCACTGATGTTATACGATATAGCCCCTCCTAGATGGGTCCTAACTTCCCCCATGCTGGGTTCTTGGCAGTTCCCACAACCTTTCTTAAGACCAAATCCCCCACTGTTAGCAGTCTTAGCTTTACGTTAGCATCGTACCCTTACTTGAGCTTGTGTTGATAATATGCCAACTAGACCATGGCATTTTCTCTTCGTTCTTCAATTAAATTTAAACTCTTCTCCAATAGTCCATCGTTGCTGCTCGGAGTGAAAGAACTTGTTCTTAGGGTGGGGAATTTGGTTTCCAGAGGAATAACAGCTTCAGCCCCATATGTCATTGAAAAAGGCATCTCCCCTGTGGACCTACGAGGCGTGGTCCAGTAAGTCCATAGAACGTGTGATAGCTCTTCGACCCATTTCCCCTTGGCATCATCCAGCCTCTTTTTGAGTTCACTTATTATAACCTTATTTATAGCTTCATCTTGTCCATTCCCCTGTGTATATACCGAGCTGGAATATCTATTCGTTATGCCCAGGTTGCAGCAATATCTCCTAAAGGCCTTGCTATTAAATTGCAAACCATTGTCTGAGATGAGGGTGCGAGGGACTCCGAACCTGGTGACAATGTTTTTCCAAATAAACCGTTTGGCATCCACGTCCCTAATATTGGCCAGTGGTTCAGGTTCAACCCATTTGGTGAAGTAGTCTGTGTCGACCAGTAAATACCTCTTATTCCCTAGTGCCTTAGGGAAAGGGCCTACAATATCCAAGTCCCATTGAGTGAAAGGCCAGAGATTGGACAAAGGATTAAGGACTCCCCCAGGTTGGTGAATGTTTGGGGCAAACCTCTGACACTAGTTACATTTCTTTACATTGTCCTCAACTTCTTTCTGCATCCTCGGCCACCAGTAGCCTTGCATAAGGGCCTTATGTGATAAAGACCTGCCCCCCCGTATGGCTTCCACAAATTCCTTCATGCAATTCTTCCCGGATTAGCTCAACTCCCTCCAGGTGTACACACAGCAGATACGGGCCAGAAAAAGATCTCTTATACAACTTCCTGTCCTTGGACAGCCAGAACCGAGGAGCTTTTCTTCGCACTTTGTCAGCCTCAAACTTATCATCTGGCAAAACATATTCCTTGAGGAACAATACAATAGAGTCCATCCAGCTAGGACCCACCATTATTTGATTAACATGAACTACGGTTCTTCCAGCCTCGGTAGGTCTAGATAAGTCTTCTACGAGAATTACCCGAGATAAGCTTTGTGTTGAGGAGGTTGTCAATGTAGCAAGGGAGTCCGCATGTGTATTTTTACTTCTAGGGACTTATGATAAATTGAAAGATTCAAACTTAGACTATAAATGTCTAACCTGGTTTAAGTACTCTTGCATTCTGGGATCTCTGGCTTCCAGCTCTCCTCGGACTTAGCCAACGACCAATCTTGAATCAAAGACCAATTCCACTGCCTTTCCACCCATTTTTTGTACCATGATCATCCCTTCCAGCAGAGCTTCATATTCAGCTTCATTGTTTGTAGCCGAGAAGCCCAATCTTAAGAATTTTTCGATTGTGATGCTCTCCGGAGATATCAAGCCTAGCCCCACACCAGATCCCCTATGGTTCGCTGCACCATCAACATAGACTTTCCAGGATGCAGGTTCTTGTATGGAAATCATTCCAACTGATTTCCATCCATGTTTTGCTCTTCTATCTTTTCTTCTTCCGGGGATTCAGCAAACTCAGCAACTAGGTTGGCAAGAACCTGACCCTTAATAGAGGTGCATGGCATGTACTTGATGTCAAAAGCCCCTAAAACTGTGCTCCACTTTGCAATTCTTCCTGTGTAATTCGCACTCTATAGTAGAGATTTAAATGGGAGCTAGGTTAGGACGACAACTGTGTGTGACTGAAAATAGTGGGGAAGTTTACGTGTAGCATGCACCACTGCCAAAATGGCCATCTTTAGTGGTAATTAATGAACCTCGGCCTCATGTAATGACTTACTTGATGGAAATAAAGAAAAATGCAGCGGAAAATAAGTTTTAAAACGGATCTACTTCATTCGATATTGATAACATGCACAAAGTAAATTTCAGAATTAGAGAACAAGAGATCGTACCTTGAAGCGGTGAATTTCAAAACAAAGATTGAAGCACTTGGGACTACTTTTAATCTTCACTCCAATTCCACTAACGCCCAAGATGTGTGGTCTCTCGATTGGTAACAAATGGATGACTTGTGAGTGACAAAAACTCACATGCACGCCATTTTCATGATGTTTTTCTCACACCTCTATTTCTGTACGTTTTTCCCTTTGTATCTAACCAATTTATCTAATTGGGCTAGCCTTTTAGACCTTACCAATTGGGCTAGCCTTTTGGACCTTACCAATTGGGCTTAAGTGTGTGGCTTGGAGTGGGACCAAAAGGGACTAATAAGACACTAGCTCCAATAGGCCTTGGGCTTTTCTGTCAACTCTTGACAAGTCCAAGGTTACCATTAAATATTTTTAATACCACTGTATAAAAATAGTTGCACTCTAGGTCTTATCTATAAATTATATCCCAAGACTTTATTATACATGCAACCCCTTTATAAAACATTCGTAGTAATACAAAGTCATTAATGTAGACTGCCACTTTGTAAATTACTACATCTTAATCCTTGAGTACCCGGTTTAATCCTTTAATGTTATTCATTATATATTTATGAAATCCAATTCCATAAATATATACTTTAGTCTCACTAAAGTGGTTAGGCCTAACTCTCTGAATAACAAACCCATTAAACTTATCTCAAGGGAATATTTTATATCTCCGTTAAGAGACTATGAATTCCATCTTGAGAATACATGTTCCATCAACACTAAATGTGGCTGCTCAACATACTGAGGTTTTGACCATAACTATAGATCTCACTCCTAATATATCAAAGCAACCTACACCTCATGATTAGGTTCATTATTCTCTCAGGATTAAGAGTTCATGCTAATACAAGTCGTGAGATTTATTATCATTTGACAGTCTTTAGGAGAATAATAAATCTCACAGCGGTCCAGTTCAATATGTCTTAACTCTTAAAACACATTAACACATCATCTAGAAGTCTCCACTTCCATGATCAAGACAAATCATCGTAGTTGATATGTTATAGTCTTCGCAGATGAAATGCCCAATTTCATCACCGACTACGAACTATAATTCTGAGTTTACAAAGAACTTGTGATTTATATCTTCTGTGACTCTTCACATAAATCACATACTATGCATCTCATGGACTATATGATAATGTCTGAATATTCATGTTACCATTATTTCAGATAATAATAAAACAAATTTATTAAACATAATATTAAGTCATACATAATGTCAAACACAATGTCACACTTAATATCATACATAGCATCTTACAATAGGATTTAAGGGCACCAATCCTAACATTACTCACGTAGTAAACTGGCCTCTGAATGCCATCATCAACATGTATTAGCACCAAGCTCACCGCATGGGAAGCTACCACAATGTAGGCAAACAAAACTTCATCCACCTCAGGTCTGGACATTATTGGTGGCCGAGACAAATACTCTTTCAATTGCTGGAAAGCTAAGGCACACTCTTCAGTCCATTCAAATCCTTTCCACTTATTCAACAATTGAAAGAAAGGTCTACACCTGTCAGCCGACTGAGAGATGAATCAGTTTAGAGCAACAATCATCCCTGTAAGCCTCTAAACCTCCTTGGGATTCCGAGGTGGTTGCAGGTTGTTAATTGCCTTAATCTGGTCAGGGTTGACTTCAATTCCACGATGCGTGACCATGTAGCCCAAGAACTTCCCTGATTCGACACCAAAAGAACACTTGGAGGCATTAAGCCGTAGCTTATATCTCCTCAAGATACTAAAAATACTTCTGAGGTCATTAACATGATCAAACTCAACCTTGCTCTTTACCACCATATCATCGATGTAGATTTCAATGTTTTTCCCTAACTGTGGCTCAAACATCCTAGTCATCATCCTCTGATAGGTAACCCCTGTATTTTTCAAACCAAAAGTCATCACCTTATAATAATAATTTCCAGTAGGAGTGACGAAATCTGTCTTTTCCTGGTCGTCCAAACCTAAAGGTATCTGATGATACCCTTGAAAGGCATCCAGAAATCTCATTTAAGGATGTCCCACAGTTGCAGCCACCAATTGGTCAATCTGAGGCATAGGAAAAGGGTCCTTTGGGCAGGCCTTGTTCAAGTCTGTGAAATCTACGCATACGCACCATTTCCAGTCTTATTTTTTACCACTACTGTATTAGCCAGCCATTCGAGATTAAAAAAAAAAAAAAAAAAAAAAAGCCTCTTTAATAGCCCCAGCTTGCTTAAGGTTCGCCACCTCGTCCTTGACAGCATCAGAGTGCTCCTTGGATGAACGCCGATGCGGTTGCTTCTTGGGGGTGACGAATGGATTGACATTCAGATGATGGCATATAAAACTCGGATTCACCCCCGGAACTTCGTAGGCATTCCAAGCGAATACATCCAAGTTTCCCCTAAGAAATTCCACCAATTCCTTCTTTTCTTGAGGTGGTAGCTGAGCACCGACTTGGAAAAACTTCTCCAGATCATCACCTATGGCAAATCTCTCCAAATCTTCACATTTGGCCTCCTCGGTTGGTCCCTTCACTAGTGACTCCAGAGACTTTGACTGCTATAAGCCTTCTTTAGATGAGGCCAAGGATTCAGCTTCTAACTGATGCAAAATTGCAGACACCAGGCATTGCCTAGCCATGGATTGGTCCCCTACTAGTTCCTCAATTCGATCCCTTAACGGATACTTCACCTTTTGATGCAGAGTTGAAGAAACAACCCCTAGGGTATGGAGCTAAGGCCTAGCCACAATAGCCGTATAGGGGGAGTACGCATCCACCACTATAAAGTTCATTTCCACTACTTCTGAGCCTGCTTGCACAGGTAACCTGATCTGGCCCTTTAGGATAACAACCTTCCTATCAAAACTCACCAAGGGTGAATCATAGGCGGTCAAATCCTCGGATTTTAGGTTCAACCCTTTATATAAATCAGGGTACATGATCTCTACACAACTGCCCTGGTCTACCATCACCCTTTTCACATCATACCCTCCTATTTTGAGGGTTACCACCAAAGCATCATCATAAGGCTGAATGGTCCCTGCCTTATCTTCATCTAAAAAACTCAACGCCAGTCAAATTTCTACTCTGGCCCTCTTCGGTCCAAAGCCAGTGTCCTCGGCTACCAGCCGAGCTATAGGCATCACTCTGGAGGGCTGTGAACTAGCAGCAAAGAGATGCTTGACTAGTCACCTTACCCGTTGGGGCAGTACAAGAGATGTTGTAATTTCCCCTCCTTGACCAGTTGCTCCAGATGATTCCACAATGTTCGGCAGTCCTCAGTGGTATGTCCTTGCTCCTGGTGGTATTGGCAATGAAGGCTCTGGTTACGTCGCAAAGGATCTCCACTCATCTTGTTCGGCCATTTGAAGTATGGCTCATTCTTGATCTTCTCTAAAACTTGGTGCACCGGCTCTCTAAACACAGTGTTTACAACTTGAGGAGTTGCAGGGGAAGATTGCCCAGTAAAATCTCTCTAGGGTCTGTTATTGTTGTAGCGGTCCGACCTGAAATCCCTCCTCTCTTGAGGGATAACCTTGTCCTTTCCCCGATCTTGCTGCTGGTCCTCCTCAACCTTTTTGTATTTGTCAATCCGATCCATGAGTTGACGTATATTGGTAACAGGTTTCCTAATCAAAGACTTCCTTAAGCCATGCTTGGCAGGTAGGCCGAGCTTAAAAGTACTAATGGCAATGTCATCAAAATCACCATCTATCTTGTTGAACATTTCCCAGTATCTGTCTAAATACGTCTTCAGGGTTTCTCTTTCTCTCATGGACAAAGACAACAAAGAAGCTAAAGGCTGAGGAACCCTTCTACACGTGACAAATCGGGATCCAAATGCTTGAGTAAGCTCCTTGAAAGAATCAATGGGACCTGCCCTTAAACTATCAAACCACCTCATCGCCACAAGCCCCAAACTAGACGGGAATACTTTGCACATCAAATGCTCGTTCTTGGAATGTATGGCCATTCTTTGATTAAAGTGGTTGACATGCTCCACAAGGTCTGTTCTTCCATTGTACATGGTGAACGTGGGTTGGGAAAATTGTTGAAGGAGTCTCCCTCTCTCAATCCAGCGTGTGAAAGATGACCTTGCAATTTGGCTTAGTACTCTACTCATAGCATCGTTTCCCAGGCCGATCGAGGACGAATTTCTATCTCTACGTCTGTGATGATAGTCTTCATCATACGAGAAAGTTTCGCTAGGGGGGGTTCTCGATCTATGCCTATAGCTCTCATCCTCCTCGTTGTCAGAAGAGAAATTAAGATTGGATGGGTCTCGCCTTCGCCGTTCATGATGCAGGCTTCTCCTCAGGTGGTCAATTTCCCTCTGCGTGTTTCTGGTATTATCCTCCTAAGAGACATGGCTTTTACCCCTAGCTTGACTTCTACTAGTATGGGTAGTATGTACACTTTCCTCCCGGTTTCTTTGCCATTCAAGATCACGGAAGTGATCTTGACTCTAAGACCCCATAGACTCTGCTTGATGTGGACCTGAACCTACCATTGTTGAAAGTTGGAGTCACTGAAACACCAATTTTTCCCACAAACGGCGCCAATTATAAGGACCAGGTTTGAGATCCTAGCCCACTACGTGGGTGAACTTAAGCCCAAAAAACCCAAAACAATGAATTTGTAGAGAATGAGTTGGAAAACTGGGCTTTAGTTGATCAAACAAACGTTGGAATAGATTCAGATGATAAGAAGATGAAAAGAAATAGGGTTATATTGAAGAAAAATCGTCATCAGCAAGATCCGAGGTGATCTGTTCTTGTATATTATTCTCAAATCAGATTACAAGTTTGGTTCCTGAATGCTACAATGTTTTTCCCTTTAAACTCCCAGTCCCCCATTCTTGTTGCCCCCATCTTCTTTTATACTCTCCTTCATTTTCTTTCCCACCTTACACATGCATGCCAGAGGGTTGGTGTTGATGCTTGTCCCATCAGCCCCCCTTCTAAGTCACGATGCAGTAGCTGTAAGGCTGAAACACAATGTTCATGTATCACCTCTACATTAATGCGGCCAGAGAGTTAGCTGCAGTACATTTAATGTGGAGATAGCAGCTTTCCCTTGAGATACTACATGATCACGTTTTGTCCTGTTCACCTGTAGTACTTATCTTTTCATATGGAATGGTATGGAAGGTTGCCTTTGTTGGTAAAACACTCCTTCGTACCTCGGCCTTGGTTAATCAAGGAAGGGTTCGTCCTCGGCGTAGTTTTCTGAATGGTTACGATCAACACTATCTTTTTCGCCTACAACTGTGAGCCTTTATGACACCACATGTTTGTCCTCAGACATGTCCTCGTTCTCGGTTTGGGCCTTGGGCCCGATACATACGCGGATGAGTATCTTTGGACTATCTGGCCCGACATTTTTTTTTTTAGTCACCATCATGATTTTCCTTTAAAACTCCAAAATTTTTCAAAGAATATAGTCACGATGGCCAAAAAACTTTTTTTTTTTAAAGAAAAAAAAAAAAGAAAATCATTTTCAAAAGAGTATTGCCCTTTTCAAATTTGTACCTTAAAAAGAAGAAAGAAGAAGTCTTTTCAAATTACCCATTTTCAAAAAATCCTTCTCAAAACCAAAATAAATAAATAAAATTCTTTTTAAAAATCCCTCACCCTCTTTTTTTCAAATTTACCTCATAGCTTTTCAAAACAAGAAAAAATCTTTTTCCTAAAAAAAGAAGTGATACATTTTTCAAAAAAAAAAAAGAAAAAAAAAAAGCATGCATCATTTTGCATTCCTTTTTTTTTTTAAATCCATGGCATGACCATTTTTCAACCATCATTTTTTTCAAAAAGCATACATACCCTTTAAACAATAATAATAATAATAATAATAATAATAATAATAAAAAGCGTCATTTTTTCAGAAAAATCGTTCCTTAAAAAAAATATATATATATATATATATATATATATATCTGTGTGTGTGGAATTTTTGTCAACAAAAAATCCTTTTTCAAAAATAAATAAAAAAAATATTTTTAAAATCCTTTTCCAAAAAAATAAAATAATAATAACGCATATGCACTGTTTTCTAAAAACTATTTTTCCGTCATGCATTCTTAAAAGAGCAAGACTTAGGTACAGTACTTATGTGCTGTTCCTTAGATTTCCCTTTTAAGATTCTGCCATGTGGATTTTTTTTAATGGAATAGAAGTGTATTTTTTAATTAAATAGTCACATGGCAGAATCTTAAGAGGAGAACCTAAGGTACTGTACCTAAGTTTTGTCCTTCCTAAAAACAAATCCTTCATCATTTTTCGAAAAACTCATGCATGTCTTGTCCTTTCCAAAAAGTCATGTTTTAAAATAAATAAATAAAAAGTTTTTTTTAAATAATAATAAATTCAAACTTTGGTCCAGTTTTTGCAAAATTTTACTCCCATATTTTGAGAGTTGTTGCATAAAACACAAATTCTTTATCATTCTTGCATTAATGCATCATGCATCATGCATCATGCATCATTCCTAGAAACTCACGTAAATAAATAGCCCAATTGTTGGAGCTTTTCCCATTTTAATTGAAAAAAGTTAGGAGCATATTTCTCCTTTTCTTACATGATCTCACACATCTTATTTTTTGTGTTTTATCCTTTTCTTTTTGTCCATTTCTCCCCCTATCCCTTTCTTAGGAAATGGCATCCAAAAGATCAGAAGACTTGCTCTGAATTCTAAGTTCACTGCCTGATTCCTTCTCTCAAGAAATGGTAGAGCCTAGTGAAGAGGTCGACTAGCCTTCACGAAGATTTTCGCCCAACCCCTACCTTTGCCCAGGATCTTTTGGGGAAGAAGATTCTGTGAGCGACAATGGGGAGGATGCCCCTGAAAGCGAAAGGAAAATATGCTGGCCCGCTTGTCATACTTAATGGCCTATTTGGAAGTTTAGAGAGGGAGGATAGTAGAGGGGAGTAGAGGGGAGGAGAGTAGTGGGGAGGAGAGTAGAAGAGAATGGTTATACTCCACCTTGTTTAGATGTTTTTAAAATTAATAAGGGGGAAGGAAGTAATTAGTCATTCCTCTTGTTGGGATGTTTTAAAAATTAGGATCGAAAGGAGAGGAAATAATTAAATATTTTTAAATAGACAAATTTACCCTTATTTGAAAATGGACTTGCAACATTTGTCTATGATTAATTTGTTAGATTAAATAATTATGACTATAGCATGCAATATTTTTTTTGATAATTTTTTTTTTCTGATGTGAATTAAATAATCAACATTGGTCTATGATTAAAATATTTTTTCTCCTTTTTTATTATACTAAAAAAAAATCATCCTTAATTGATAATAATTAAAATAAGAAAAAAAATATATTTGGTTTGTTTGTTTACTGAAAAAATCAACAAAATATTGAATTTTGAGTGTTTCTTTCATTTATTATTATTATTTTTAATATTTTTTATTTTGCTTAGTACGTGAATTTAATTTTTTGAGGATTCGAAGAAGAATTGAGACCCAAAAAAACACAAAAGTTAGGGAGAGTGACTCTATGAATTAACTCAAAAAATAGGATCCTGCTATGTAATTTAAATTCAAGTGTTTGCCCGCTTATTATTCAGAAAAGAAAGCAACTCAAAATTCTCAGGAAAATATTCCTGCTAACTACTAAGCAATAGCACACAAACTTCAACCAAAACAAATGACAATAATTTCTCAAAAAAATGTAGAATTTCACACAATGAAACATTTTTTTTCATGACCATACTTATCCGTTTAGGAACCAATGCCACTTTGAATCATGACATGAGATACTGGAATTTGCCAAACATAGAGCCCATTGAGAATGCCTTGTCCATCTAATTTGCCAAACATAGAACCAATGCCACTCTCACCATCTAAAGTTGAGGACTGATCTTCACACTGGTCACAACTATTTTGTTTGTGATCTGAATTAGTAATATACAAATACTTTCTACTAGGCAACTGCAATGCCCATTGAACCACAGAGATCTGCCGCACCAAAGACCTCTCAGATTCTTTTTTATCTGGCAGAATAGAACGACGAAGTAATAGCCAGCCGGGTTTTGATTCTGGTAATTCTTTTATCAACACAGAAATTAAACTAGACGCTGCTTCAACAGATTGGCTAGTTGATAAAATTTATGATCCCGTGGTAGTCTGCTCATAAACCCATATGTAAGGGTGGCAAATGGGCGGGTTGGGTCATAAATGGGTTGGGTGTGTAATTACCCATTTATCCATTTATGACCCGTTTATATATAAATTAATTATCCGTTACCAACCCAACCCATTTCATTAGTAACCCACCCATTTAACTCAATATGACCCAAATACCTCTAAAACTACTTGGATACCCTATTGACCTCCAAAATTACCAAAATACCCTTAAATACCTAAAATGATACAAATACTCCCTACACTTTCAAAATTACCAATATACCCTTGGACATCCAAAATTATCCCCAAAATTTCTAAAATGAACAAAATAACCATGAAATCTCTAAAATGACCAAAATACCCTGATATCTCTAAAATCACCATATATGCTTAAAAACCACTAAAATGACCAAAATATCTCCAAAATCTCTAAAATGACAAAAATACCCCCAAAAACCCAAAAAATGACAAAAATACCCCCGAAACCTAAAAATTACCAAAATACTCCCAAAATCTAAAAAATGATCAAAATACCCCCGAAACCCAAAAAATGACCAAAATACCCCAAAAACCTAAAAATGACCAAAATACCCCCCAAAACCTAAAAAATGACCAAAATACCCCCGAAACCTAAAAAAAATTACCAAAATACCTTGAAACCTAAAAAATTATCGAAATACCCCCAAAACCTAAAAAATGACCAAAATAACCCCAAAAACCCAGAAAATGACAAAAATACCCCCGAAACCTAAAAATTACTAAAATACTCCCAAAACCTAAAAAATGACCAAAATACCCCCGAAACCCAAAAAATGACCAAAATACCCAAAAAACCTAAAAATGACCAAAATACCCCCCAAAACCTAAAAAACAACCAAAATACCCTCGAAACCTAAAAAAATTACCAAAATACCTTGAAACCTAAAAAATTATCGAAATACCCCCAAAACCTAAAAAATGACCAAAATACCTCCAAAACTCAAAAAATGACCAAAATACATCTAAAGCCCAAAAATGACCAAAGTATCCCCAAAAACCAAAAAAATGACCAAAATACCCTCGAAATAAAAAAAAAGACCAAAATACCCCCGAAAATTAAAAATGACCAAAATACTTCCAAAACCCAAAAAATGACCAAAATACCCCCCAAAACCCAAAAAATGACCAAAATACCCTCGAAACGTAAAAATGACCAAAATACCTTTGAAACCTAAAACTGACCAAAATATCCCCCAAAACCCAAAAAATGACCAAAATACCCCCGAAACTCAAAAAATACGAAAATACCCCCGATACCCAAGAAATGACCAAAATACCCTCAAAATCTAAAAATGACCAAAATATCCCCGAAACCTAAAAAATTACCAAAATACTTATGAACCCTAGAAATTTACTGAAATAACCCAAAAAACTAAAAATTATTGAAATAACCCTAAAACTAAAAGATGACATAAATGCCCTCATAACCTAAAAAATGACTAAAATACCCTTAGAATCTAAAAGATAATCAAAATAACCCCGAAACCTAAACAATTACTAAAATTCTCTCGAAACCTAAAAAATTACTGAAATTCTCTCGAAACCTATAAAATGACTGAAAGACTCTTAGAACCTTTAATTTGTCAAAAATATTCTCGAAACGTCCAAAATACCCTAAACCTCTATTTCGGTAATTTTAGATGTTTCTGGTGTATTTTGGTCATCTTACATGTTTAGCGGTATTTTGGTCATAATTTGGGTTTCAAGGGTTTTTATTGATCATTTTTTTTAGGTTTTGGGGTTATTTTGGTCATTTTTTAGGTTTTTGGGGTATTTCGATAATTTTTTAGTTTTCAAGGTATTTTGGTAATTTTTCTAGGTTTCGGGAGTATTTCAGTTATTTTTTAGGTTTTGGAGGTATTTTGGTCATTTTTTAGGTTTAGGGAGTATTTTGATAATTTTTTAGGTTTAGGGTGTATTTTGGTAATTGTTAGGTTTTGGGGGTATTTCGATCATTTTTTTAGGTTTTTGGGGTATTTTGGTCATTGTTTTAGGTTTTGGGGTTATTTTAGTCATTTTTTACGTCTTGGTGTATTTTAATCATTTTTTAGGTTTCAGGGTATTTTGGTAATTTTTTAGGTTTCAGGGGTATTTCAGTCATTTTTTAGGTTTAGAGGGTATTTTGGTAATTTTTTAGGTTTAGGGTGTATTTTGGTAATTCTTAGGTTTCGAGTGTATTTCGGTCATTTTTTATGTTTTGGGGGTATTTTAGTCATTTTTTAGGTTTCGGGGGGTATTTTAGTCCTTTTTTTAGGTTTCAGGGTATTTCTTTCATTTTTTAAGTTTAGGGGGTATTTTGGTAATTTTATGGGTTTTGGAGGTATTCAGTCATTTTTTAGGTTACAGAGTAATTTGGTAATTTTTTCAGGTTTCGGGGGTATTTTAGTTATTTTATAGGTTTTAGAGGTATTTTGGTCATTTTTTCGGTTTAGGGGGTATTTTGGTCATTTTTTGGGTTTTGGAGGTATTTTGGTCATTTTTTGGATTTTGGGGGTGTTTTGGTCATTTTTAGGTTTTGGGGGTATTTTGGTCATTTTTAGGTTTTGGGGGTATTTTGTTCATTTTTTAAGTTTTGGGAGTATTTTGGTCATTTTTTGAGTTTCAGGGGTATTTTGGTCATTTTTTTGGTAATTTTTAGGTTTTGGGGGTATTTTGGTAATTTTTTGGTCTTGGGGGGTATTTTGGTCATTTTTTGGGTTTTAGAGATATTTTGGTCATTTTTTGGGTTTTGGGTATTTTGGTAATTTTTAGATTTTAGGGGTATTTTTTTTTTCATTTTTTAGGTTTTGAGAGTATTTTGGTCATTTTTTGGGTTTTGGGGGTATTTTGGTCATATTTAGGTTTCAGGGGTATTTTGGTCATTTTTTGGGTTTTAGGAGTATTTTGGTAATTTTTAGATTTTGGGGGTATTTTGTTCATTTTTTAGGTTTTGGGGGTATTTTGGTCATTTGTTGGGTTTTGGGGGTATTTTGGTCGTTTTTTAGGTTTCAAGGGGTATTTTGGTAATTTTCAGGTTTTTGGGATATTTTGGTCATTTTTTGGGTTTTGTGGGGTATTTTGGTAATTTTTTGGATTTTGGGAGTATTTTGGTCTTTTATTAGGTTTCAAGGGTATTTTGGTCATTTTTTAGAAATTTAGATTTTATGTTGTTTATTTAAATTTTAGATGAGTTTAGTGGGTATTAGTGGATTTATCCATTTAGACCCATCTAATTAAATAACCAAATGGGTCTTTACCCATTTAATCCAAATATTAAATGGGTTGGGTTAAAACTTATCCAAATAAGGTGGGTAATGGGTGGGTTCATGGATATGGGTAAAAATTGCCACCCCTACCCATATGGATATCATGTAGTAGATAAATGATCCTTCCATACCAATTCCATTTACCAGAAGATTGATGAATTTCTTCTTAGTTAATTGTCTAACTAGTTCCAATAAATAATCGGACAACAAACTCATAAAAAAATAATAAATAAATATATAAATTGGACAACAAGCATTCTCTACTTCCAAGTTCTAAATGCTCCTTTTAAGAAGAAAAATAAAAAGATTGGACATGGATACAAGTAAAAATGCATTTCCACAAATAAATTTCATGGTGTAGGCCTAACTGGCCTTTTCTTAAAACTACCTACAAAGCCATGTAATGAGACAAACAAAGGGTTTATTAGCATGAAATTGCAATCAGTCATCATTCCATCATTCCCTGCCCGATACATTGTTCTTTCCAGTTTGCATAAACGACATAACCCAAAGATTGTACACAATAAATTTCATGGTGCCTAACAGACATTTTCTTAAAAACTACCAACAAAGCCATGTAAAGAGACAAACAAAGGGTTTATTAGCATGAAATCGCAATCAGTCATCATTCCATCACTCCCTGCTCAATACATTGTTCGTTCCAGTTTGCATAAACAACATAACCCAAAGGTTGTGCACAAGATGCATATTCGCCTCAAATTCTTGGTAAGTACCATTCTCAAATCTCTCCTTTAAACTCACACTGGCATTGCCTTCGTTCAGTACTTCCGTGTTTTCTTCAGTGTCCCCTGAATCATTCTAAGCAACCCATTTCGATGATGATCTTCGGTTCCTTTATTAAGTACATAAAATAAGAAAATTGTATTATAATTCATTCCAGAAAACAACAAATCAATTATAATAAAAAATCCAAAACCTTTGGAGTAGCTTGCACTTTTTGGAGACCCTTCTCTCTTGAACACAACTTTCCCATTATTAACAGCAAGAACCCAACAATCCTTGGACAATTTTTTAGCACAGTACTTAGCCAACGAGGTCGATGGCCGCAATTTAATGTGGTTACGAGCAGTTCAGACAATAACAATAGCAGCAGAATATGATTGTGCTTCCCGAACTAAAATTTTCTTAATTGATGTACCTCTGCAAATCTTAAGCTTGAGATCCACCTGCAGCATTTCAACCAAATCCTCTACTTTTCAAAATTTTGTTTGCCAAAACAAAAACGCTGTAAGTACAAATTTTGATTCTTGATACAAATAACAAAAAGAAATACACATGCAACTCAAGTTTTACTCTGTTTAACTTAGTTTTCTTCTTTCTAACCTACCAAAAGCAAAGCAATTATATACTAGCAAAATTCCATGAATAAATAGCACAGAACCCAAAAATAATTTTGCAGGAAACCAAACCTGTTTGAGGTTGCAGAAACCTTCATAGACGTCAAAAACAGAGTCAAACGCTTTGACAAGCGAAAGCAGAGATGACTTCCCATCTTGATCCAAAATTTCTACACATATTTATCCATTTCACAACAAAAACAACAAACTCCATCAAAAGTCAGAAATAAAATTCAAAAATAAACATGAAACCCAGATCCATATATAGCTACAATATACAAATTTATTTAAGTTCACAATCTAGACTCACTCAAACACTTTATCAAACACGTTATGAGCAATACTTTGAAACTTTAAAATTTAAGTAAAAAAAGCAATCAGATCCAAAACCCACCTACAAATAACATGTTATTACCCCCATAAAATCACATTTAATCAGAAATTACCTAATAAAATCACAATTTTAAAAACATAACTATTTGATCCAACTCAAAAGAAACCCATGAAACAAAAATTAAAACAGAGTTTACCTTTGTGAGAGAATGCTAGGCGTGAGAGAGGAGTGAAAGACAGTCCAAGAGTGAAGAAGTCGTGAGAGAGAGAGAGAGAGAGAGAGAGAGAGAGAGACCCAGCGTGAGCTGAGAGAGCTTGAGAGAATTTTGTACAAACTATCTTTACATTCCATATTTATAATATTTGAGGTATTTTATTTATATCTTGTACATATTAACTGCCTAACCTCTGCACTTGTTATGTCATTTTTATTGCATACATTTGTCCAAAGGGCAGCCACGAATTCTCAAAAAGACATGTCCTTTGTCCATGGTATCTGCGAAGTAGAAGGATGTCAAAGCTCGATCACAACTCTGGAAACTGTTGAGAAGTGGGCCAGTACATACAAAGATTGGCACAACCTTTCACCATTCGTGCCTCAGTCAGAATATTAGCTGGCACCATACACTATTAACTAGTGTATGGGATGGAGGTAATGGTACCAGTAGATGTCAAAGTGTCCTTCACCCGAATTCAGGACCAGACGGACCTAGAAGAAGTTGAGTGGGTCCACATCCATTTTGAATAGCTCAACATGGTAGAGGAAGAGCACATGATTGTCATCAGAAAATAGCTCCGGCCATCAATGAAAAGGCTCACCCAGGACAATTTGAGAAAAAGGATGCGACATTACCCAACTCAAGAGGAATGTTCACACTAACTTATGGAGGAATATATCCTAGTTGACACCAATGGAGGAGAATTCCAAATGCCCTCAAATTCTGGCAATGTAAGTTGATACAAAAATTGTTTTTATCACAAAATTCATACGCTTTGGAAAACCATACAAATGAAAAAAAAAAAAAAAAAAAAAAATTCACCCAAAAATCCAAAAAAAGTGTACCAAAAAGAAAAACAAAAAAGAAAAAAAGAAAAGAAAAATTGTTGTTCAAAGGTCATGCTTCTTACCCAAACCAAAAGGAAGTACATCAAAAAAAAAATTTGCACCCTCAAAAGAAAAAAGTTTATCCAAAAAGGTTGCAACCCAAAGAGTGCAAATGCAAAAATTCCTCCCAACATCAAAACCCTTTTGAGCCCAAACACATATTCATTTCTTTCTAACCTAAGTCGTTTCTCCTTATTAGAAATAGACTTGAGATTATCAAGAGATGATTACCAAAAAAGGGGGAAAACCACAAGAATTTCCTATAGATTTCACCATAAAGAAAATGGTAGATTGAAAACCTGAAAGGGCGGTCTACACAAAAGAAGAGCAAAAAAATTCAGAGTGAGAGAGCCTGCTAGATTGAAAACACGAAAGGGTGATCTAGGCCAAAGTTAAGGGCAAAAAAAAAAGAAAAAAAAAAAAGACACAATGTCTTTAAACTGTGTGATGACCTGAACCTTCCAAGAGGAGGTACATAAGCAGCCAAACCCGGCCAGGTCTCTTCTTTTTTGAAAATATACACCATATTTTGGAGGTATAAGGTGGGTGTAGACACCTCATTTTGTACCCGGTTAATAAACTTTAGTCCCTAGTCCTAATGACGAGCTTGACATGTCTACAAAAGGTAATTGAAGTTATTTTGATAGTTCGGAAGTAATCACAACTCAAAAATGCTCAAATATCTATGAAAATGATGTTGAAAAATGACATTTGCTCACTGTTTTGACCATAACTTTTGATCCACAAAGAATTTTTTAGTGAGGTTTGTTTCATTAGTAAGTAGACATCTTGGTCTTTAATTTGAACACATATTTTTACCTAAGTTGAACTTATATTGAGTGAGTTATGACCATTTGAAATTGGGCAAGGTTTTTAGGGATGCATGTGTGCGCATGCACGTGCATGCATACGCATATTGCATTCCAAAACTTCAAAAAATCAGTTTTTAGGGCCCAAAACCTCCCTCTTTCATAGGCCCTAGCCCTTAGACCCTTTGGAACGTTCAAAACCATCTAAATAAGTCTAAAAACCCTAGTTTTAAAAATATAAATACAACTTTATGCCTCTAAACTCAAACCCTAGCTAGGGAGAATGAATTTTTGACCTAAACTCTTTCTTTTCTGCATCTTCTGCACACAGCCACCAAGCACATTTTTTGGTTCTTCAAAACATCTCTCTATTACTCACTAGGGCAGAAACTATCTATCTCAATCCAAGAAACGTTTTTTAAAGATTCTTTCAAAAGCTTTTCAATAACATCTTTTTATTTTTGAGTTGTGATTACTAATGGACTATTGATATATTTGATTCCTTTGATTATCATTCGATCTTATTGTGTAGGCACTGAGGGGCCAGTTAAATATCGACCAAGTTGTGTTCCATAAGCAAAGTGAGTCTCTCTCCATGACTCCTCCTTAATTTGGATTTTTATAACTTGTTTTCTTATTGTAATTATTTGATTTATATGTTATACATGCTTAGAAATATGATTTGATTTATTTGGTTTTGCTTTGTTGTGTCTTACCATGTTTTGAACGAAGGTTGGATTAATATATTAGAAGCATGTTAAGTTTTGTTTGATTGTCATTTTGTTGCTTACTTTAAAACTGTGTTTTTGGGTATGTATATACTTTATACATGCGTACGTATACAGTTGGGATGTGCATGCATACCCTATGTATACGCACGGTAAGGTTGTCCACGGGTCAGGCCGGGTCGGTTTTCTACCTAACCCGGACTCGACCCGCTGGCGTCGGGTGGATAACCCGAAATCGACCGCCGAAAAAATCGGTCGGTTCGGTTTTATGTGATGGTTTCTGTCGGTCGGGCCGGGTCGGTTGCCGGAATTAAAAAAGGCATCAAAATCTGGAAAAAGAAAAAGAAAAAGAAAAAAAAAGAAAAAAAAAAAAAAAGGGCGTCGCTAGAATCCGGAAAATATTGCCAAAAAATGGAAAATATCGCTAGAAACTTGAAAATTCTTGCCAGAAACTGGATTTTTTTTTTCCGAAATCTGCATTTTTTTCGCTAGAAATTGTTGGGATTTGGCCGGATATAGCTAAATCCCACCAGATATAGCCAAATCTGGTTGAGATCTTGCCAGATCTGGTCGAGATCTCGTCGGATCCGGCTTGTTTTGCAAGATTTGGCTAGATTTTTTTGTAGCTCCAGTCGGGTTCAGATTGCTCGGGTTTTGGAGATGCAAACCCGCCACTCAACCTGCTGGTGTCAGTTTTTGAGAATGGAAACCCACCGCCAATCGACTGGACCTTTGGTTCGAGCCGAAATCGGGTCGTCGTCGGGCGGTTTGGCTGGGTTGTTGAGCTCCAGTCGGGTTTGGACAGCCCTAGCGCATGCATACTTATGTCCTGAAAAAAAGATTTAGGATTCTTGCTATTTTGTTTGTTTTGATTAGTTTTAGTCACATGTTTAGGTCTAGGGTTTTTATGCCATGGATGAGTGTGGGACATTTGCCATATTTTGCATGTTAGTGTGTGTGAGTTTAGAATAACAAGTTAGAGGACCCTTTGGGTGCCTAACACCTTCCCATTCTCATACCTAAACTTTAAACACGTGCTTTGGTAAAGATCAGTCCTTCCATAAAGGCGCTATATTTATGGAAGGACACCATCTTCAGAAGGAATAAGGTGGGGGAGAAGCGATACAAGATTAAAGGATATAAGTTCAGACCTTCAGGAGAAGTTCTCTTTGCAAGTCCACCAGTAGCATTACTAGAGTCAAGACCATCTCTACAGAATAAGATACATGGACAGTAGGACAAGCTTGAAGCAGAAGGAGGGATTGCCAGCTGGACCAAGTATACCCTTTGGTTTATAAGAACTAATTACATTTGCTTTCCTTATGTCATCTTCTCAAGTGCATACATCGTTTCTTCATACACACATTTTCATACAAACACATTCGCAGATAAATCCCTTCCTACACCCATAACATGATTTGCTTTCGAACCTTCTTCATTGCATAAATTTGCATGATAAATTAGAAAATGATCTTGAAAACAAGGATTATTTGGACATAAGTGGAACAATGCTAGCCATTTATGATTGTTGAAGTAGGAAATTCAGGGTTAGTGCCAACATCCTGTAGCTTCACCAAGGAATATTCAAAGGAAGGAGGAAGAGCCCACGATTCTTGGCAAGACCACATAAAATCCATACTAGGGTAGTTTTATGCAGTCCCCATGAGCCATCCCATCCAAGGGTCCGACCAAAGTTCTAATAGAAGTCCTAGGAGTGCTTGAAGAACTTATCAAAGTTTACACTGGGGTAGATTTTTAGTGGTCTTGTTTCCACTCAACCACTAAAAATATTTTACGACCCTTACAAGATCCATCATGAGCTACCATGACCAGAAGGAATCAACGGTGACTCCCAAGTCCACAAATCTCCTCTTCTCTAAAAATCCAAGAGACGATCTAAAGACTCCCGAGACCATCGAAAGATGCGATACTGAAGCAAACTCGGCCATGATACGAAAGTGTCTGCAAAGAGCTACAAAAAGCACACTAGTGTAGTTCTAATTTGGTATCACTCTGGTTCGCCTACTTTGTTCCCAAGAGATCTATGAGTAAGACAAAGTGCAAACCAGGATAGTTTTATTTTGGTCTCATAGTTCACCTGCAAAAATTCACAAATTAAACCAACAAGGTACACACGTGCTTCATCATTCATCATATTCATGCATAATATTTGCAATATAACATAACACATGCATATTTCTGAGTCTAAATCTTTTGTCTCACTGTTCTTGCTCCACTCTATACTCCACCAATAAATACTTACCACGTGTTCACCTAATTAATTAAATACTACTATTAATTAATAACTGTAGTATTAATAAGTCAATAATGGTAGTATTTAATTAATTAGGTGAACACGTGACAAGTATTTATTGGTGGAGTATAGAGTGGAGCAGGAAAAGTGGGACAGAAGATTTGGACTCCATATTTCTTGCACATTTCACACGTTCATGCAATGCACATTGCAAGTTCATGCATAATGCCATATGACCATGCTCATGCATATCACATTTTCACGCATAATATTTGCCATATGACCATGTTCATGCATTCACACACAGTTTTGGTTTTAGGATTCTTTCAAAAATTCACAAACAGTTATGGTTTTAGGATTTTTCTCAAAAATTCACACACAGTTCCGATTTTAGGATTTTTCTCAAAAATTCACACACAATTAAGGTTTTAGGATTTTTCTCAAAAATTCACACTCATTTTAGTTTTAGGGTTTAATAAGGTTGAAAAATCAGTAAGCTGAATGGGCCGAACTATGACAGCAACTTTGTGACCTTGTAAGGTTGAATTTAATCAACCATTTTGTTGGCTTTATTCCGTGCCAAATTTGCTTATATTTTAGCATTTAGTAATCCTGTATTTAGGTGGGATTTAGGTAAGGGTAGCGTGTGAGAGAGTGTGAAGAAATGCTCAAGAGTGTGTAGTGAAGTAGGGACTCGCGGCTGGATTTCACGGGTAGCTCGCAACTTGCAAGCCGCCAGAAGATGCTCACATGCCAAGCATGCGGAGAAGCTAAAGCGTCATGCCAGCTGGAGCACTACAGGACAAAAATTCCAGACTGGCCATTCAGTTATCTCGCGGCTTGAACTCACGGCTCAGTCAAGTCGCGAGCCCAAGCCGCCAACCAGCTCTGTTTTGGAATAATGACTCTTCGCATTCCAAACACTCACCACTATATATAAACCCTTATACCCACAAAATGTAGAGAGTTTCTAGAGAGAATTTTGAGAGAGAAACCCTAGAGAAAAACAAGATTGATTCATCCACAATCTTTACATTGAGACTCTTCAAATCCCTCTACTCTCACCCTCTTTATTGTTACATCCTTGAGAGGTTCTTACCCAAATCCTTTTCTCACCATACCCACATCTGTGAGAAGGCTATTTGGTACTTTGGGAAGCAGTTAGGAAGGGACCAATGGTTATTGGTTGATGCTATAGGCTATAGCGAAATCCGATAAACTAAAGAAGACAAAGGTTCAGCGTAACCTCGTTAGAGCAAAAAGCTTGGAGGGATTAGGTACACTGGGTAGATTAGGTTTGGAAGGTCTTCTGCTCTTCATGTATCCTAACTTCATTCTTTAGTGGATTATTAATTGCTTGAAGGGCGGCGGAGAGGTTTTATGCCAAGAGCTTCGGTTTCTTCTTCGATAACACATCGTTGTGTTGTCTTTGTGTTTGCATCTCTCTTCCCTTAATCTTTGCCATTTAATTTATGCTGTGGATGTGATTTTATTTGGTTTAGATAGTTTATCAATTCTGGTATAAGCTTATGTTCATTTTCCGCACATACATTGTTTGATATTAAGCTTGAATTGGTATTTTGTAAATTGAGGGTCTAAACGTTCATAATGTTATATACACTATTTGAACATTCAAACCTGAAAAGGAAAAGAATTATCAAAGGGGACCGGTGTAGACCAGCCAAGGACCCTCTAATGGCTGAGGCAGTTTTCTCTTTGTGGAATGGTAATGGAGAATGGATAAGTGGTGAAAAAATTACCTTAGGTTGTTGAGGGTGGATCCCTTTTATAGAGATCTTGGAGTGGATCTACTTGTGTGGTTCTACTAACATTATGGGAGATGCATGGATTTTGTGGAGGGTTGCATGAGGGACAAGTGGACTTAGCAAAATGTGGGAGAGAACTTCAAGGAGTTCATCCCACATTTAGGAAATTGAAATTTAGTTACCCACGATGAGCAATCAGAATGCTTTTTTTGTAATTTCCCCTTTAGGGTTCATCTCAAGTGTTGGTGAGTTTAGACGATCCTTATGGATGAATTGGACTTTGTACTTTGCCATTAATTGCCCCTTTCTCCATAAGTTGTCCTAACTATTGTCCATCATATATATATATATATATATATTTTATGACATTTTACACGTGGTTCCTAATGATATGTTGACAACTTGTAGACGTGGCATCATAGATAGCGTTAGATCTCTTTGGTGGAGATGATGACATGTGGTGAGGAATCCTCAGTTGAAGAGTCAAGATGCTTCGTTCTGAGTAATCATGACACGTGGCAAAGTATCATTGGCCAAGGAGCCAAGACGCTTCGTTCTCTGGGTAATCATGACACGTGGCATTTTTTGATTGACTTGCATCATTTTAGTGTCCCAGTTGGTCGGCTATAAATAGCTCAATACCTTTGATGGCCTCTTCACTTCTCCAAATTTTCTTTTTTGATATTTTTGTCTCAACTCGTCCTTTGTGCTTTGCCTAGGAGCTCTCTCTCGTCCTTAGTCATCTTCGTCTAGATCCAGGTATCCTTTCCTCCTTGTTTGTAGGTTTTTCTTGTTTTTCTTTGAAATGGCTAAAACTGAAGTTTTGTCTTATATAAGGATGATAAGGAAATAGACAAATATTACAACGAGAATGATAATAGTAGTGGTAGTGAGAGTAGTAGTGAAGACAAGTCATCAGACGAGTAGTGTCATTCTAGGGCTCCTGGGATTCCTTTAGAGGTATTCTAGGACGAAATGACATTAAGGACGATGTCTAGCTCATCTGCTAGCCCCTTTTCGATCCTTTTTTCCATTCTTGAATCCTCTCCTCTTCGTCTTTCTGTTGATACCATCTCTACTTGTGCCCTAAAAATCTCGTCCACTCTAGATTCTAAAAGATTGTACAAAATTAGGGGTAAATACCAAATTCCTAACGATGTACATATTCGTCTTGCTGCTGAAGGGGAGTGGTGTTGTACCCCTAACTCCTCTTAGGTTAGCTTCTATGAAGCCTATTTTGTTAGGTGGCCTTAGGCTGCCTTTGAACGCTTTTGCTACAGAACTTTTGTTCAGATTAGGCATTGCCCCTGACCAACTTAATCCTAATGGTTGGAGGATAATTATGGCGATGCAAGTTTTGTGGAGGGAGGTGTTTGAAAGAAATTGTCCTCTTACTGTAAACAAATTCCTTTATTGTTACAAACCCTCTGAGATTAGTCAGTGTATAAGCTTTTATCAGTTTTTTACTAGGCACAATGATTGTAGAATGATTTGGTCCCTCACCTTGTCAGATAGAGAGTGGAAAAAGGAATTCTTTTTTGTTTCGGATTTTTAGGCTGGTGACCCTATTGAGGTTGGTTGGGATTGATTTCCCCCTACAATTGGTGCTTGGGGTCGTCTTTGTCCTGAAGGTAGATGACTTCCCTATATCTTAATTTGTATTTCTTTTCTTAGTCTAATCTACTTTTTCTTTTCAGCTCTCACCCGTCCGAGTTTAAGCAATCGTCACCTGAACCGAATTCGACGAGCTCGTGCTTTTCCTGTTAGGGGTTTTCGTTCATTGGTCATCCTTAATCGTTTGGCTCTTTGGGGACTTGGACTAAAACCAACAGACGAAGCTCATTCTTATGAGATTAGAACTTGCAAAAGTGAGCTCTTTTTCTTTTCTTTTTTCGTCCTTCATTTTATTTGATGTTGAATCGTCATTCCATTCGTCATCGTTCATTTCATTTTTTTTAAAGGAATGGTGACAATTAACGAGAACAAGGAAAAGGAAATTGTTGATTGAGAGGATATTACTCGTCCAGAAGAGACTAGCCCTGTTGAGACTTGTCCAGCTCGTACGGGTCCTAAACCTTTGCTTCCCAGTTCTTCTGGAAAAAGAAAAGTTTCTAAGGTTATTGACAAATCAACTCTTCCCAGCCATCGTTATCTTAAAAAATAGAAAACGGACCCATCCAGCATGACCAAGGCTCTATTCGTTGAACCTGATCCTTTGAACCCTGATGTTACAACCGTTGATGCTCCTCTCAGTCAAGACATTGGACCTTCTACTCCTCCTACTGTTGAGCCTATTATAAACGAGTCAATGACTCTTCTATGGAATGAGACTCTAGCATAGCACAGGTTCAAGCAGGCAGTGAAAATTGTGGACGTGTCTATTGGCTATGACATGTTAGTGAGAGAATTTGAACATTCAACCATTCATGACCTTTTCAAGGTACTTATATATATATTTTTTCCTTATTGAATAAGTATGCATTGGTTCAAGCCCTAACTGTTTATGTTTCAGGTTATGTCCAAATTTATGGTGGCATCCATAGAAGCCAAAGATTTGGACAAAGAATAGAAAAGGTTGGACATTCGAGTTCATGAGCTGGAAGGAGATCTTTAGATGGCACTCAGAAGGAGAAAATGAAGCTTGAGCATATGTCTAAGAATTTGTTGACGGTTGTAAAGGAGTTGAAGGAATAGGTAGAGGAGATGAAGATTGACATCTTCGAGAAAGAGACTCGTCTTGACCATCTTTAGAAGATGAATGATGAGTTATCCGAAACCAAGGACGAAATCATAGCTAAATTCAAAGCGTCTAGTGCTTTTTCAAAGATTATTGACGAGCACTATACCACTGGTTTTGAAGATTTTTGTTAGGATGCTAAAGATCATTTTTCTGAGGTTGATATTGGCCCGATTGTACTTCGTGTAGCTGGTGAAAACTCCGTCCTTGTCAGTGGGTCAGACAATGTAAATGTGGAAGGCAACGCAGCCATTACTGACGATGTTGTTCTCTAGTCAAAAACTCTAGCTGTCAACAATGATGAAGCCAAGTAGTTTTACTTTTCTGTTTTATTTTATTTCACTCGATTGTCTTTGGAAACAGTTTATGGGGTCTTGTTTTGGACCATGTTAATCCTTTTTAAATACATTTACTTCGTCCAGGGTTTCTTGGACGTAAGTTCTTATAAGAGTTTTTGGACGATGGTTATCTACCATTTTTTATTTATCATATACATGCTTGTCTATAATTTAGACTTATATACATTTCCCTAGTATTTGTTCGTCCATAATTTGGACAACTTTATTTAGGGATTTTAGATGGTCTTCGTCTTTGACCATCATTTGTTTATTGCATGTTTTGTTGGTTAAATCTGGTTTTGTATCTCATACAAAACACACAGCGGAAGCAACAAACAAAGATCTATTTCATTCATGATTGATAACTTGCACTATATAAATTTCAGAATTTAAGAACAAGATAGCGTACCTTGGTGCGGTGAAATTCAAAACAAAAAATTATAAGTACTTGAGAACACTTTTAATCTTCACTCCAATTCACTTTACGCCCAAGAAGTGTGGTCTCTCAATCAGTTTCCAAGGGAGAATAATTGAGTGGCTTCACTCGCACATACACACCACTTCACAATGGTGTCTCTCTTTTTATTTTTTTTTCTTATGAAAAAATTCTGTATGTTTCTCCCTTTTATAACTAACTGATTATCTAATTGGGTTGGCTTATTGGGCCTTTCCAATTGGGCTTTAGTGTGTGGCTTGGAGTGGGACCAAAAGGGACCAATAAGACACTAGCTCCAATGGGCCTTGGGCTTTTCTGTCAACTCTTGACAAGTCCAAAGTTACCATTAATTATATTTAATACCACTATATAAATATAATTGCACTCTAGGCCTTATTAATTAATTATATCCCAAGACTTTATTATTCATGCACCCCTTCATAAAATATTCATAGTAATACAAAGTCATGAATGTAGACTGCCACTTTGTAGATTACTACATCTTAATCCTTGAGTACCCAGTTTAATCATTTAAAGTTATTCATCATATATTTATGAAATCTAATTTCATAAATATATACTTTAGTAATTTCTTACCAAAGTGGTTAGGCCTAACTCTCTGAATAACTGAACCCATTAAACTTATCTCAAGGGAATATTTTATATCTCCGTTAAGAGATTATGAATTCCATCTTGAGAATATATGTTCCATCAACACTAAATGTGGCTGCCCAACATACTGAGGTTTTGACCGTTACTTTAGATCTCACTCCTGATATATCAAAGCAACCTACACTTCACGATTAGGTCCATTATTCTCTCAGGATTAAGAGTTCATGCAAATATAAGTCGTGAGATTTATTATTCAATTGACAGTCGTTAGGAGAATAATAAATCTCACAACGGTTCAGTTCAATATGTCTTAACTCTTAAAACATATTAACACATCAACTAAAAGTCTCCACTTTCATGATCAAGACAAATCATCTTAGTTGATATGTTATAGTCTTCGCAGATGAAATGCCCAATTTCAACACCGACTATGAACTAAAATTCTGAGTTTACAAAGAACTTGTGACTTATATCTTCTGTGACTAAATCACATAAATCACATACTATGCATCTCATGGACTAAATGATAATGTCCGAATATTTATGTTACCATTATTTTAGGTAATAATAAAACAACTTTATTAATTACAATATTAAGTCATACATCATGTCATACATAATGTCATACATAATATCATACACAGCATCATACAATAGGATTTAAGGGCACTAATCCCAACATATCTCCCACTTGCCCTAAAGACTATTGTGCACTAATCTAACTCCCATTCCCTCCAAATGCGACTCGAAGGTCCTTTGAGGCAAGGCTTTGGTAAAGGGATCTGCTAGATTATTTGCACTTTCAATCTTTGCTACTATCACATCTCCACGAGCAATAATATCTCTAATGATGTGGTACTTTCTCTCAATGTTCTTTCCTTTCTTGTGATTCCTTGGATCTTTTAATTGTGCAACTGCACCACTATTGTCGCAAAATAATGTGATGGGAACTTGTTCCATTCTCATTACACCAAGGTCCGAAAGGAATTTCTTGAGGCATACAACTTCTTTTGCTGCTTCACAAGCAGCAACATATTCTGCTTCCATGGTGGAGTCCGAAATACAAGATTGTTTGACACTCCTCCATGTTATGGCTCCACCTCCCAAGGTGAATACACATCCTGATGTGGACTTTCTAAAATCTAGATCCGACTGAAAATCTGAATCTGTATAGCCAATGGGTATCAAATCCTCACACCGATAAACAAGCATATAATCTCTCGTTCTCCGTAGATACTTGAGAATATGCTTTACAGCTTGCCAATGTTTTGGTCCTGGATTTGATTGATATCGGTTGACCATGCCAACTGAATAACAAATATCTGGTCTAGTACAAAGCATGGCATGCATGAGACTTCCTACTGCAGAAGCATAAGGAACTTGTCTCATCATATCTTCTTCCTCTTGAGTCTTAGGCCTTTAGTCATCAGACAAAGGAACTCCATGTCTGAAAGGAAGTAATCCTTTCTTGGAGTTTTGCATGCTAAACCGTTCTAGAACCTTATCTATATATCCAGCCTGTGATAAGCCTAACATCCTATTCTTACGATCTCGCCAAATCTTGATTCCTAGAATAAAGTTAGCCTCACCCAAGTCCTTCATATCAAATTGGCTTGACAACCAAACCTTTATCGATGACATTACCCCTACATCATTTGCAATGAGTAGAATGTCATCAACATAAAGCACTAGGAACATTACTACTCTATCTCGATGTCTTTTGTACACACATGGTTCATCAAGATTTTGTTCAAAACCAAATGTCTTGATTGCTTGATCAAATCTGATGTTCCATGACCTAGATGCTTGTTTAAGTCCATAAATGGACCTTTTTAACTGGCATACCATATGCTCTTGGTTCTTTGCTATGAAACCTTCCGGTTGCATCATATAGATTTCTTCTTCAAGATTGCCATTAAGAAATGCAGTCTTGACATCCATTTGCCAAATCTCGTAATCATGATGAGCAGCAATGGATAAGAGAATTCTGATAGATTTAAGCATGGCTACTGGCGAAAAAGTTTCATCATAGTCAATACCTTCTTTTTGTGTATACCCTTTCGCCACTAGTCTTGCTTTAAAGGTTTCAACCTTTCCATCTACTCCTCTCTTCCTCTTGTAAACCCATTTGCAACCAACAGGTTTAATGCCATTAGGCGCCTTTACAAGATCCCAAACTTGATTGGAATACATGGAATCTAATTCAGATTTCATAGCTTTGATCCAATGATGTGCATCTATATCATTCATTGCCTCTTCATAAGTATAGGGATCTGATTCAGCCTCTTCTGAGATAGCTTCATAAGTTTCTCCCAAACCTATGAATCTTATAGGAGGCCGAACAATTCTCCCACTACGACGAGGCACCTGTGTACTAGACATCTTATGAGTAGTATCTTGTGGTGTATCCAATACAACCACATCATCCCTAGTTTCATCTATTGGTTATTCAACTAAAGGTTCATTCATTTCAGCCAAAACAACTTTATTTCTAGGATCAAAATTATTCATATAATCATCTTTCAAAAATTTGGCATGTGTGCTAACAAACACTTTGTTATCTTTATGATTATAGAATAAATAACCCTTTGTTTCTTTTGAATACCCTAAAAACATGCATACTTCGGTTTTAGATTCCAACTTATCAGACTTCCTTTTTAACACATGTGCTGGACATCCCTAAATGTGGAGATATTTCATACTAGGCTTACGCCCACTCCACAATTCCTTAGGTGTGTTGGGAACAGATTTTGATGGAACTAAATTCAAAATATGCATTGCAGTTTTTAGTGCATATCCCCAAAAAGAAACTGGTAAAGTTGAGTAACTCATCATGGACCTAACCATTTCCAAAAGAGTCCTATTCCTTCTTTCTGCTACACCATTCTGTTGGGGAGTTCCAGGTGCAGTCAATTGGGATATAATCCCATTTTGAGTTAAGTAATCCTTGAAATCCCCAAGAAGATATTCGCCACCACGATCAGATCGAATGGCTTTTATGCGTTTACCTAATTGATTCTCAACTTCAGCCCTAAACTCTTTGAACTTTTCAAAGGCTTCGGACTTCCGTCTCATTAGGTACACATAACCATATCTTGAGTAATCATCGATAAAAGTGATGAAGTACTCATAACCTCCTTTTGCTTGGGTTGACATAGGACCACATACATCTGCATGAACTAATTCAAGTAACTCTTGGGCTCTTCTACCTTTTGCATTAAAAGGTCGTTTGGTCATTTTGCCTTCCAAACAAGATTCACAAACTGGAAATTCATTAAAGTCTAATGGCTCTAAAAGTCCATCTTTGATCAGTCTTTGAAGTCTATTTGGATTAATATGACCCAAACGCAAGTGCCAAAGATATGCTTCATTAGTAGAAGGAAACTTTCTCTTTAATGATTTTACATGAGAGTTATGATCTAATTCAGAATTATATAATTCATGCTTATCAGGAGTTAAAATATAAAGACTATCCACAATATTGACAGAACAGATAAACACTTTATCCTTCTTTATTACAACATTGTCTTTCAGGATAACATAATATCCATGTTTACCTAAATAAGTTGTAGAAATTAAATTCCTACGAACATTAGGTACATACAAACAGTCTTCTAATATTAAAATTCTAGATTCAAAACATAAATTAAACACTCCAATAGCTACAACTGGAATCCTGCTCCCATCAGCCAAGGTAAGAAACGTTTCCCCTTCATTCAGCTTTCTGGTCTCCTGAAACCCCTGCAAGGATTTGCAGATATGATTAGTACAACCTGAATCCACACACCAGGAATCTGTGAGATTCTGTACCAAACATGTTTCAAGAAGGAATGTACTTTTCATACCTTTATTCTTGGCAGTCTTAAATATTGGACAATTCCTCTTCCAATGTCCTTTCTCACCACAATGGAAACACTTTCCTTTGGTTTTCTTTCCTTTGTTGGCAACTCCTAAGGCAATTTGTTTACCATCTTGCTTAGTGAAGTTCTTCTTCTTCTTCTTCTTACCTTTGCCTTTCGACTTAGGTTGAGAAGTGGAAGCTTCACCAACATTGGCTTCAACACTAGAAGTACCAAGGATGCCTTCCGCCGCTACCAACTCATTCATCAATTCAGACAATGTATAAATCTTTTTGTTCATATTATAGTTAAGTCTGAATTCCTTGAATGATTCTGGTAATGACTAGAGTATCATATCCACTTGGGATTCTCCATCAATATCGGCACCTAAAACTTCCAATGTATTCAGATTGGAGATCATCCTAAGACAATGCTCCCTCACTGAAGTACCTTCAGCCATTTTGGTATTATAAATCTGCCTCATAGTTTCTTGCCTTGCAGAACGGCCTTGCTCACCAAACATCTCCTTCAGACTTAGCATTATATCCGAAGCTAGTTCTACATCTTGCATTTGATGCTGTAGAACATTTGAAATAGATTCTAGGATATAGCACTTAGCCATCTCATTAGATTTCTGCCAATGATCATATCGCTGTTTTTCCTCAAGAGGAGCATCTAATGATGGAAAGCTAGGACATGGTTGAGTAAGCACATATTTGTGCTCTTCAGCAGTTAGAACAATGTCCAAGTTTCTTTTCCAGTCAACATAGTTGGATCTAATCAGTTTGTTTTGATTAAGTATAGCAACAAGTAGGCTAAATGATGCCATGATTTTAAATCTGAAAATAACAAACATGAATATAATAAGTAAACTAGACACTATCAATTTAGCATATAATCATATAATATGGAACCTTATAAAACCATAAAATAATATATGCAACGACAAACCAATCCATGTCTATAATTCCTTGGTAGCAAGTTTATTATAAACACATTAATTGATTGAGAACTATTCTCATTATTAGTGCTATCATGATAACTCTTATCATACACTAATAATATGCCGTATTAGCTTTAGCCTCTAAGTAATAATGACATAGCTCCTTTGGGAGGTTAACATTACACTTAGTCTAGTGTACACCATTATCTAGAATCATGTGTGGCCACATTTCATCTCCCTTATAATGTTTAAACTTGTAGTACCATGGAACAAAACACCCTCCTTTGGGATCGCGAGGCATATACGCCAAGACGAGGTGCTTGTCCATACTACTTTAAACAGGTTAGTTCAATCTTGTAGTACTATGAAGTAAACACCCTCCTTTGGGATCGCAAGGCATATACGCCAAGACAAGGTGCTTACCCATACTACTATAAACTGATAATGGAGGCCGTGAGATGCAACTCTTGTATCTCTCTCCCACTAGATATTTTTAATTAAAGGTTTTTATGATCAAGAACTATATTAATGCTAGAAACCCTTGAAAACATAATCCTAATCTCATTAGGAATAAATTTCATTAAATGAATACTTTAATCCTAGCATTGATATATATATATATATATAAATATAAATAATGTAATATAAACCCATATTACACTATAAACCCATATTGCATTATATATAATATAATATATGGATTATTACGTGTAATATATGATTATTACATTATGTATAATACACGGATTCAATATGAAATGAAGAACTTGAATCCTTGATGCATGCGAATTCTTGATACATATAATAGCATGACACGACATTTGATGCAATATATAAATGAAAGCATGTTAATGGCAGATGGAATTTGCCACATGGGTCCACGAAATCATGCAACAAATCAAGCCAATATATACATCCAAATCCAACCGGTGCATTAACATCCAAGCCATGCAATGAAGGATCCAAGTTGTGCAATGAATAGATACATGCAAATGATAGTTATTTGAATAACTGTATCCAAAACATAAACTTCAAGATGGTTTGGATATATCGGTCAAAGCATTAGAATAACTACCCTTCATTTCAATAACTACCATTGACAATAACTACTTCACGCACATGATGGTTATTACAATTAGATTCATATAACCATATCCAGGCAATTAACAAGACACGGCACCAATACTTAATTGTTAAAGGCCACTTCGAACAAATCAATGAATATATACATCCTTGGTGTGAACCCGATATGATCAAGAAACCGTTTTTCTTTTATTCTAAAATCCAATCACATGCTATACAATCATGAGATGAAAACCTGGCTCTGATACCAATTGTTGGTTAAATCTGGTTTTGTATCTCATACAAAACACACAGCGGAAGCAACAAACAAAAATCTATTTCATTCATGATTGATAACTTGCACTATATAAATTTCAGAATTTAAGAACAAGATACGCTTGGTGCGGTGAAATTCAAAACAAAAAATTATAAGTACTTGAGAACACTTTTAATCTTTACTCCAATTCCACTTTACGCCCAAGAAGTGTGGTCTCTCAATCAGTTTCCAAGGGAAAATAATTGAGTGGCTTTACTCGCACATACACACCACTTCACAATGGTGTCTCTTTTTTTATTTTTTTTCTTATGAAAAAATTCTGTATGTTTCTCCCTTTTATAACTAACTGATTATCTAATTGGGTTGGCTTATTGGGTCTTTCCAATTGGGCTTTAGTGTGTGGCTTGGAGTGGGACCAAAAGGGACCAATAAGACACTAGCTCCAATGGGCCTTGGGCTTTTCTGTCAACTCTTGACAAGTCCAAAGTTACCATTAATTATATTTAATACCACTATATAAATATAATTGCACTCTAGGCCTTATTAATTAATTATATCCCAAGACTTTATTATTCATGCACCCCTTCATAAAATATTCATAGTAATACAAAGTCATGAATGTAGACTGCCACTTTGTAGATTACTACATCTTAATCCTTGAGTACCCAGTTTAATCCTTTAAAGTTATTCATCATATATTTATGAAATCTAATTTCATAAATATATACTTTAGTAATTTCTTACCAAAGTGGTTAGGCCTAACTCTCTGAATAACTGAACCCATTAAACTTATCTCAAGGGAATATTTTATATCTCCGTTAAGAGATTATGAATTCCATCTTGAGAATATATGTTCCATCAACACTAAATGTGGCTGCCCAACATACTGAGGTTTTGACCGTTACTTTAGATCTCACTCTTGATATATCAAAGCAACCTACACTTCACGATTAGGTCCATTATTCTCTCAGGATTAAGAGTTCATGCAAATATAAGTCGTGAGATTTATTATTCAATTGACAGTCGTTAGGAGAATAATAAATCTCATAGCGGTCCAGTTCAATATGTCTTAACTCTTAAAACATATTAACACATCAACTAGAAGTCTCCACTTTCATGATCAAGACAAATCATCTCGGTTGATATGTTATAGTCTTCGCAGATGAAATGCCCAATTTCATCACCGACTATGAACTAAAATTCTGAGTTTACAAAGAACTTGTGACTTATATCTTCTGTGACTAAATCACATAAATCACATACTATGCATCTCATGGACTAAATGATAATGTCCGAATATTCATGTTACCATTATTTTAGGTAATAATAAAACAACTTTATTAATTACAATATTAAGTCATACATCATGTCATACATAATATCATACATAGCATCATACAATAGGATTTAAGGGCACTAATCCCAACATGTTTGCATTCGTCTTCAACTATATTAGTATTGACAAGTAAATGAAGGAGCTTTTTGTTCCTTTCTTTTTACCTTAAGGTTTTTAAATTCCACTCTGTGGCATCTTGCCTTTCTTTCGTCTAAAGGCTATTTATGACGAGACCTCTACGCGTATAGAGATTTTATTCATCTATGGCTTTTTACCTTTTGATTGTGGATTTTAATTTCACAAAATATTTATAAAAAACTTAGTTTATGAATCACTTAATATAAATCCACACTATATATACAAGTCAATAACTTTGTACATCACATCATCTACAATCATGGCACATGCAAACAACTAGTGCCTTTTAGGGAATTGAAATACACAAACACGTCTACTGCACATGCTGGTAGCTAGTGCTTTTTAGGGAACTCAAATACTTAGGAAATAAAATAATTGAAACAAACATAACTGTTGAACACATACTAAGAACAAGACAAATGCGTGATTCTCCTCGTCTAATGACCTGCTACTAGTAGTACTTCCTCAAGTGCCCCACGTTACATGGATGTTCAAGCCTTTGTCCATCTAGGGCCTCTAGATAGTAAGTTCCTCGCCTTTTGAAATTGATAACCCTGTATGATCCTTCCCAATCGGGCCCTAGCTTCCTATGAGTTGGGTCCATAATAGACAGAGGGGCCCTTTTAAGGATGAGGTCTCCAACGTTGAACTGTCTAGGCTTGACCATTGCATCATGGTTTTTTGTCATTAGATTCTTGTATCTTGCTACTCTTCACTCTACGTCCATTTGTACCTCGTCGATAAGATCAAGGTTTAAATGGAGCTGCTTCTCATTCTCCCTGTCTTGATAGTTAGCAACCCTATAGATTGCCAACCCTTCCTCTGTAGGTATCACTGCATTGCTTCCATATGCTAACTTGAAGGGTGTTTCTCCAGTTGAAGTTCTCATGGTCGTCCTATGTGCCTTAAGGACACTAGGTAACTCATCAGGCCATATCCTTTTTGCCCCTTCAAGTCGGGTCTTGATAATCTTTAGCAAGGAATGATTTGTAACTTCTACTTGCCCATTTACCTGTGGTTGAGATGGTGAAGAGTATTGATTCCTGATTCCAAGTTGCTCACAAAAGTCTCTAAAAGGAGTATTATCAAATTATCGTCCATTGTTTGAAACAAACACTCTAGGAATTCCAAAACAACAAATAATATTCTTCCAGATGAAACTACTTATATTCTGCTTAGTGATTCTGGCCAAGGGTTCAACTTCTACCCATTTAGTGAAATAATCAATGCCCATTACTAGGACCTTCATTTGCCTAGTCCCCGTCGGGAAAGGACCAAGGATATCTCACTGGGGTGAGATATTCTGACGGTCGCCTTGGCACATTACTGAAACGTTGGCATTTGTCACTTGCCTGGACATAAGACTTTGCATCAGCTTGCATCGACGATTATTGAGTCAACCCCCAATGCCTTAGCAAATTTAAGCCCATGATGAGAGCTTCATATTTGGCTTCATTATTGGTCACAAGTTTGTTCCGTATGACATGCAATGTTGATGGCTTCTCCCCACAAGTTTCTAGCCACATCCTTGTTGTGCAACATGTCTCTAGCCATCACCTGAATGACCTTGTTCTTTCTTTCTACTACACCATTTTGCTGAGGAGTAATAGGAGCAAAGAATTCCTGAGATATACTTGACCTAGTGCCGAAGGACTCCTTGTAAGAGTTCTCGAATTCTTTACCATGATCACTTCAAATTCGATCAATCTTCAAGCTCTTCTCATTCTGCAATCTTGTGCACAAGGCTTCAATGTGCTTAGGAGCATCGGACTTGGATCGTAGGAGTATGACCTAAGTGTACCTATTGAAGTCAGCTACCACAACCATGATGTATCTCTTTCCACCAAGAGACTCGGTTCTGGTTGGACCCATGAGATCTAGATGTAGTAGCTCAAATAGTCTAGATGTAGAGGATGTCTGAGTGCCCGGATGTTTAGCTTTCATCTGTTTTCCAATCTGACATGGTCCACACACCATATTGTTCACTCTACTGAGCTTTGGTATCCCCAAAACTGACTCATGCTTAGATACAATTGAAAGATGTTTGTAACTAGCATGTCCCATCCTTTGGTGCCATAGATCTTCATTTGGTAAACGAATGCTATTGCACACAATATCAGCATCAGGAACCAAGCCATAACAATTGTCTAAAGTGCCAACACCACTTATGAGTTTCTTCCCAGACTCATCCATGACAAGGCATTTTCCTTTCGAAAATAGTACTATGAAGTCTTAATCACATATCTGACTTATGCTCAACAGGTTTGCTCTCAGACCTTCTACATATCGAACATTTGCAATGTCTGGCAGTCCAGGTAGAGAGATGATTCCCTTTCCTTTAATCTATGATTTGCTCCCAGAAACAAAAGTGACATTACCACCTCTCTTAGACTCGAAAACCTTGAAGAGAGATCGGTCTCTAGTCATGTGTCTTGAGCAGCCGCTGTCAAGGTACCACAAACACGTGTCCATAACCTTAAATGCGGACTTCATCGTGAAGCATACTTCGTGCTTGGATGACAGATTAGTGGGAATGGTGTTTTCTTTCATCTGAAGTTTATGAATAAGGCCTTTAACCTTCACTCTTCTCAGATAAACTCAATTACACATTTTCGTTCTGAGACAGTCTATTTTCTTCTTTGTCAATATGAGATCTTTTCCAATAGTCATCATAATAAAATTCAAATAACTTTTAGACTTGCATTTTCTGATACACTTAAACAAGTAGAGATTACAAATACAAGATGTATTTGAAAACAAAGATATCTTCAAACCGGTTGCAGCCATGAAAACAGGGGTCAATGCTTGCTCTAATTCCACTTGATAGGCTAAGAATATATTGACCCCTTGTGATGAATTAACAAATTAATTAGCGAAGTTAATTAATTAATTCAATTACCATGCAATACGCGTGGTAGCACAAAAATCACCAACTAAGTTAAAGTGCAATGGAAAATAAATTGACACGGTGATTTGTTTACGAATGGGGAAAACCTACATGACAAAAACCCCACCGGATAATTTTAAAGTCACCACTCTCAAGAATTCACTATTATCACAACAAGTGGTTACAAGTAAAGGAATCCCAATACCTTATACCAACCTACAGTTGAACCCTTACCCTAATACCTAATTAGACTTGTTCTCTAGTGACAATCTCTCATTTTAATGCACGGCTCCCAGTACGTGACTAACCAATTCGATGCACAGATCCCAGTACGCAACTTACTCACCAACTTGAGAAATATGTTAGCTGCAAAGTTCTTCAGTTCATCACACGATGAAGATCATGAAACGCCTTGGTTAAAAAACCCTACGGTGTACAAACACAGCAGCTTCTTCAAAAGAAAAATGAATTAGGGCAAATTCTGTCTCCAGTCACAATTTGCATGAACACAACTTTGCTTCACACTTGCATAACCTTTGACGGCTCTTAAAACAATCCTTATATATGTTTACAGTTGTCAGAAAAAAAAAAAGTCCAAACATTTATTCATGGATTAGAGTGAAATCAACTCTGAAAAACTGATTTTCATAAACCTCGATAGATAGCTTATCTGTTAAGAAGCTGTCGAGAATTAGGCTTTAGTAGCCTTTTAAACCTCGATAGATACTAGCTGTCGAGCTAGCTATCAAGCTTTAAAACCCAGCACTTCTTCGCTTTATTCTTGGACAGACTTGCATGGCTTTAACACTTGAACTTGAAACCTTGTTCCTTGAAGCATTAAAAACATCCTAGATCTACTTCAACTAAAGTGCATTTTGTCAAAGGATTAGCTAGTTCTATATTGACATATGTTCCTAACATTGAATCACATATGTCTAAACAATCTCCCCCTTTGGCAATCCATGACAAAACCACAATAAACAAATGAACATATGAGAAAAGTTATAAATCACTGAACTCATACTCACTTGTTGAATACAATAAAATCTATCCTAACACAAACTCTTGAAAAAATTTGTAAGAAAAGAGTTTATGGCAAGAAGACTTTGACAACCTGTATTTCTGAAACACTTTAAACAGAACTCATCATGGCATCTTAGTGTGAAACAGAAATAAAAGATTGCATACAATATATAAGAAGCATGTGCATAAAGCGAGAAAAGAAACAACATATGTAAAGATAGGTGAATAACATACATCAACATATATAAACCCAAATATAAGTACAATGTATGTCAAATGGCCACTAGACCAATATACATGAGGTAAATGTAAAAGAAAGAAAAGAAAAGTACATAAAAACCTCACTACATCCCTCATAGTATAAACACTCCCCCTATCATAAAAAATCTCCTATACTAACTCTCCCCCTATGTATATAAATGACTACTCTCATATCAAAACTACTCCCCCTTTTTGTCACGAGTAACAAAGGGTAAGTACCTCAAGTAGACATCTCATCATCACTGGGCGAGCTAGCACTATCGTCTTCATCAGCATCATCACTACCAGAGCCATCATCACTCTCATCCTCTGAAGTCGGTGGAGATGGAGAGGTATAAGTAGTGAAACCACCCATGGCAGCCTGTCGTCGTGCAATACAACCAACATGGGTGTTCATTTGACATAACTCATCACTAAGTATGTCAAGGCGAGCATCCATGCGCACAAGCTGTGCCATGATGGCCTCGAAAGTCACTCCATTCGCAGAAGACGAAGGAGCAGAGGTGGATAGAGCGGAAGAAGCTAGAGGAGTCGCCATCTCAATCCAAGGCCACCTCGGTTGAAGCTGGGCCTCGCTCCATTGAACAGTAGCAGCGTCTGTGGCATTAACGGAAAAGTGTAGAGACTCTGGATAGGAAACAGAAAAATGGTGAAGGATCTGCGTGATAGCCAAAGGAAAAATGATCATATCACGGGTCGCCGTATCCCTATAGACATCTATAAGGGATAAAATAAAGTGAGAAGGGAAGTCAATAGAAATGTCCTCTAAAAGGGATAATAAAAATCGAGCACGAGGCTCTGTGATAGAGTTACAGTGAGACAATGGATGAAGAATGAATGTCATCACTATGTTAAGCAATCTCAGACCTTTTCTAAGCCCGAGCAAAGGGTGTTTTGACGGTCACCCCAAGATGAGGGTGTCTTATAAAATAAAGACAAGAGTTCATCTTTGGACATAATCCTTAGAAGATAACAACTAGGGTAGTCAGGATGCGATACCCTCGGTACATGTAGTACCTCGAATATAAGATCCGTAGTAACTACAATGCGTGTACCTCGAATGCAAGTGACAAAATGAGGTACTAAAGTATCGAATTCGTGCATGTTGGAGTAGAACTCCTGTATGATCATGAAGGGACAAGTGATCGGGATGCCACATAGTGACTCCCAACCCCGACTGTAGATGACAGTGGGAAGGTCAATATCGAAAAAATCTGATAGAATGACTTGGCGTTTCGAATGAATGCCTCGTTGAGAAAAGTTCTCCGAAAAGTCCTTACGGGCTTTATCATCACGGAACCATACGTGAGAAGGAGTGGTGTCAAAAGAAGAAGATGCCCCAGAATAAAGAGGGTTCTGGGACGGAGTGGATTTTCATTTGGGTGCCATAGAGCAACTAACGAAAGAAAGAGGGAGAGAAAGAAACACACAGAAATGCACCAACAATATCAATATCAATATAAAGATAAATGAAGGTACATATGCATGAAAATGCATGAGCATGTGATATGCAACATAAAAAGCATCATAGGCTCAACCCAATCCAAACCTACCAGCACACATCATTGCAACAAAGTAAACACACATCTAAAATGCATGACATATTGTTATAATGCAGATGTAATGCAATGCATGATATTTTAGAAATCATTTAAGCAAGAACCAACCAAAGATTTTTGCAAAAACCTCATCAATTTTGAAAAACCCCAAAAACTTTTCAAAAAACCAAAACTTAGATCAGAAAGAATGAAATGCATGATACAAGAGAGAAATAAGATCATACTAGATGAAGAAAACTTGATTTGGGCCGAAGATCAAGTGAGGAATGTGAAGAGGTTAAGTTTGAGGAGTTTAGGAGAGAGAGAGAAGTGAGTTTCTATTGAGAGAGATCAGAGAAAAGTGAGAGAATTCTCGCGCTGACCCTATATATAGAAAATCGTAAAGCTTGACAGATCGAGAGGTGTCGAGATTTAAAAAGGTGAGAATCAGCTATCGAGGATCTGTCGAAAGGTGTCCACAACAAGAGGGTCTTGATGGATCGAGAAGCTATCGAGCATCTAGATAGTTCCTCGATGGATCGAGTAGCTATCAAGAATGTGATAAAAAGAAGCTGAAAGGGCTCGTTAGGTAGCCTAGATGTCGAGAGGTGTCCAGCAGCTGTCGAGATTGCTTAAAAACAATTTTCAAAGAAGAGAAAAACATAGACATGAATGCAATCAAGCGTGCTACACAGCCAAAGATCCAAACAACATTTTAAGCTCTTAAAATCATCTCTCAACCAGAAAAATGTTAAGAACATAGGTCCAAAACACATACTAAACAAGTCTAACCAATTTTATATTTCAAAAAGAAGTTAAGACAATTTAGTGAGCATACATTAACACATGTATTCCTTGTGATAGCCAAATCACATTGTACCTGCACATGTATCAAGAGTAGCAAAGAATATTGTGCGTTGTATGTGAAAAACATCACAAGATTACATAAGTATCTACATGTTATGACGATTTGGGATATGAGTAAATCACTTTAATTCACACACAATCATAACTGCTTGATGTGGACTATTACCTTTGAAGTACATACTAAACTCCCACATCTCCTAGAATACACGCTTGCAATCATATATAAAGCATTTTGATTCTTTTTGCTTTTTATTTTTCTTTGCATATTTTTCTCTAAAGCAAACCATGCATGGGCATATAAGAGATAGAAAAGAAATACCCAATGATGTTAAGCATTTGACATTCCACTTTTGCTATGCTGAAGCATACAAATGTCATTTCATGATTGGTGGGCAACAGTGGTGAGATGGTTATTTATGCCTTTCTCTTAGGATTTTCTAGTCCTTTCCATTAAAAAGAGTGATACGAGTGTTAAGTACAAGAGATGACTTAATCATACTCATCACAAACACGAGCCACAAAGCTCACTTGCATAAAAATGCTCATCTAAGCTACAAAAGATACAAAGTTTAGAAAACTTTATTTCAATGGCCATCCAAGGTACACAAGTACCAATGTACACAAACATACACTATTTTTGTATTTTTATGATTTTTTTTTTATGAAAAGAAAAATAAAACAAAACTGAAAAATAAACAAACAAAAACATGTTAAACAAATTAATGCATAAAACTAGATGCAAATGCATGAGGAAGGAGGAGGAGGAGAGGAGATCAATCCATGGAGATAGCACCAATATTTTGGCAAAGGAATTCAAACTGTTTGCTATCAAAAGGTTTGGTGAACAAATCAGCCTTCTGATCATTAGTGTGAATGAACTCAAGAGTGAGAG
The DNA here is from genome assembly GCA_032727855.1 of Quercus ilex subsp. ballota. Taxonomy (NCBI): domain Eukaryota; kingdom Viridiplantae; phylum Streptophyta; class Magnoliopsida; order Fagales; family Fagaceae; genus Quercus; species Quercus ilex. The sequence goes on from CM064908.1 coordinate 46,931,857, forward strand.
TACCATCTTCGAAAAGCTCCCGAATGAAGTGATGTCAAATCTCTATGTGTTTAGTTTGAGAATGTTGAACCAGATTCTTAAAGATGTTGATGGCACTGGTATTGTCATAGTAGATGGTAAGATGCACTTAACAAATACCGTAATCAAGGAGGAGTTTTTGCATCCATAGTAGTTGGGTGCAACAGCTACCAGCAACGATGTACTCAGCCTCTGCAGTGGATAATGAGATGGAGTTCTGCTTTTTGCTCATCCAGGAGACAAGATTATTACCCACATAAAAACAACCCCCCGAAGGGCTCTTTCTGTCATTAGCATTCCCAGCCTAGTCAGCGTTAGAATACCCAACTAAGACATCATTTAACCACACACCAAAGTCGACAGTGGTTTTGACATACTTTATGATTCTTTTCAAAGCAATCATATGAGACTCTTTGGGATTAGCTTGATATCTAGCACACACTCCCACACTGTAACTAATGTTGGGTCTACTAGCAGTAAGGTAAAGAAGACTACCTATCATGCTTTTATAAAGAGATGAATCAACACTTTTTCCCAACAAATCAACAGTGAGTTTAACATTTGGGCTCATAGGGGTTCTAATAGAACTAGCAGATTCCAAACCAAAATTTTTCACAAGATTTTTAGCATATTTAGATTGAAATAGGAATATACCTGAATCTTGTTAATGGATCTGCAAACCAAGGAAATGAGTCAACTCTCTAATCATGCTCATCTCGAACTTGGCCTGCATGAGTTTTGAGAAACTATAAGCAAGTACTTCCATTGTTAACCCAAAGATGATATCATTAACATAGACTTGAGCAACTATCAACTCGCCGTCTTCCCTTTTGATGAAGAGAGTTTGATAAGCTTTTCCTCTTATGAACCCATGTGACACCAAGTATTATGTGAGCTGATCATACCAAGCTCTGAGGGCTTGCTTTAAACCATAATGTGCCTTTTTGAGGTACAATACATGATCTGGAAAGTTTGGGTCAATGAATCCTTTTGGTTGAGCCACATAGACATCTTCCTTAAGGAACCCATTCAAGAAAGCAGTCTTTACGTCCATTTGGTAAAGCTTGAACTTTAAGTGGTATGCCAGGGCTAGGAGAATTCTGATGGACTCCATATGGGCTACTGGAGCAAATGTCTCATCATAGTCTACTCCTTCCATTTAGGAGTATCCTTAAGCTACAAGACAAGCCTTGTTGCGGATCACATTACCCTCATCATCAGTCTTATTGCAGAATATCCACTTTGTGCCAATGATGTGCTCACACTCCAGTCTAGGTACTAGAGTCCAGACATCATTCCTTTGAAACTAAAGTAGTTCATTGTGCATAGCTTCAACCCATCTTTCATCCTGAAGAGCTTCCTCAACTTTAGTGGGTTCAACCTACTACAAATAACAAGAATAAGACACAAAGTTAGCAATAGATTTATCAACTGTACGCTTCCTTAGTGTAAGTTCATTCATGTTTCCCACAATAACTTCAGGAGGATGATTCAATTTGATCCTTAAGGAATGTCCTTTCTCTTCATGGGATTCAAAATCAAGTGAAGTAGGTATGTCTGCTGAACCTTCTACAACACCTGGAGAGTACTTGGAGATGCGGACTCTTGTTCAACAATTTCTTGAATGTCCAGAAGGAAGAATTTCTTTGGGGAATTCCTCACTAAGTTTCTTAGAACCAGACTCTAAAGATTCATTGATAACAACATTCACAGTTTCCCTCACCTTTATGGTTCTTTTGTTGTATAACCAATAAGCCTTGCTTGTAGAGGAGTATCCAATAAATATTCCTTCATCGCTGCGGGAGTCAAATTTTCCCATATTCTCTCTATCCTTGAGAATGAAACAAGTACTTCCAAAGATTCTAAAATACTTAAAATTTGGTTTCCTTCCCTTCCACAGCTCATAGGGAGTCTTTTTGGTACAGGGTCTGAAATATACCCTATTAACCATATGACATGCAATGTTGACGGCTTCTCCCTATAAGTGTCTAGCCACATCCTTGTTGTGCAACATGGCTCTAGCCTTCTCCTAAATAATCTTGTTCTTTCTTTCTACTACACCATTCTGCTAAGGAGTAATAGTAGTAGAGAATTCCTAAGACATACCTGACCTAGTGCAGAAGGACTCCATGTAAGAGTTCTCGAATTCTTTACTGTGATCACTTCAAATTAGATCAATCTTTAAGCTCTTCTCATTCTGCAATCTTGTGCACAAGGCTTCAATGTGCTCAGGAGCATCAAACTTGGATCGTAGAAGTATGAATTAAATGTACCTAGTGAAGTCATCTACCACAATCATGATGTATCTCTTTCCACCAAGAGACTCGATTCTGGTTGGATCCATGAGATCCAGATGTAGTAGCTTCAATGGTCTAGATGTAGCAGATCTCTGAGTGCCCGGATATTTATCTGTCGTCTGTTTTCCAAGCTGACATGGTCCACACACCACATTGTTCACTCTACTGAGCTTTGGTATCCCCAAAACTGACTCGTGCTTAGATACAATTGAAAGATGTTTGTAACTAGCATGTCCCATCCTTTCGTGCCATAGATCTTCATTTGGTAAACAAATGCTATTGCACACAATATTAGCATCAGGAACCAAGCCATAACAATTGTCTAAAGTGCGAACACCACTTATGAGTTTCTTCCCAGACTCATCCATGACAAGGCATTTTCCTTTTGAGAATAGTACCATGAAGTCTTGATCACATATCTGACTTATGCTCAACAGGTTTTCTCTCAGACCTTCAACATATAGAACATTTGCAATTTCTTACAGTCCAGGTAGAGAGATGATTCCTTTGCCTTTAATTTGTGATTTTCTCTCATCACCAAAAGTGACATTACCACCTTTCTTAGACATGAAAACCTTGAAGAGAGATCGGTCTCCAGTCATGTGTCTTGAGCAGCCGCTGTCAAGGTACGATAAACACATGTCCATAACCTTAAATACAGACTTCATCATGAAGCATACTTCATGCTTGGATGACAGATCAGTGGGAATGGTGCTTTCTCTCATCTGCCATTTATGAACAAGGCCTTTAACTTTCACTCTTCTCAGACAAACTGCTTTACACATTTTCATTCTGAGGTAGTCTAGTTTCTTCTTTGTCAATATGAGATCTTTTCCAATAGTCATCATAATAGAATTCAAATAACTTTTAGACTTGCTTTTTCTAATACACTTAAACAAGTAGAGATTAGAAAAATAAGATGTATTTGAAAACAAAGATCTCTTCAAACCTATTGCAGCCATAACAACAGGGGTCAATGGATCACACAGCAAAGATTAAAACCTAATCAAAGTGTGCATGCTCTGATACCACTTGATAGGCCAAGAATGTATTGACCCCTTGTGATGAATTAACAAATTAATTAGCCAAGTTAATTAATTAATTCAATTAGTATGCAATACGCGTGGTTGCACAAGCAAATCGCCAACTATGTTAAAGTGCGGCGGAAAATAAATTGACACTGTAATATGTTTACGAATGGGGTAAACTTACATGGCAAAAACCCCACCTGGTGATTTTAAGGTCATCATTCCCGAGAATTCACTATTATCACAACAAGCAATTACAAGTAAAGGAATCCCAATACCTTATACCAACCTACAGTCGAACCCTTACCTCAATACCCAATTGGACTTGTTATATAGTGACAATCTCTCCTTTTAATGCACGGCTCATAGTACGTGACTAAACAATTCGATGTGCGGGTCTCAGTACGCAACTTACTCACCAACTTGAGAAAGATGTTGGCTGCAAAGTTCTTCAGTTCATCACACGATGAAGATCACAAAACTCGTGTACAAACACAGTAGCTTCTTCAAGAGAAAGATGAACTAGGGCAAATTCTGTCTCCGCTCACAATTTGCATGAACACAACTTTGCTTCACACTTGCGCAACCTTTGACGACCCTTAAAAAAATCCTTATATATGTTTAGGGTTATGAGAAAAGAAAGCCCAAACATCTATTCACGAATTGGAGTGAAAATAGCTCTGAAAATCTAATTTTCATAAACCTCGATAGATAGCTTATCTATCGAAAAGCTGTCAAGCATCAGGCTTCAGCAGCCTTTTAAACCTTGATAGATACTAGCTGTCGAGCTTTAAAATCCAGCACTTCTTCACTTGATTCTTGGACAGACTTGCATGGTTTTAATACTTGAACTTGAAACCTTGATCCTTGAAGCATTAAACACATCCTAGATCTACCCAATTACAAGTAAAGTGCATTTTGTCAAAGGATTAGCCAATTCTATATTGACATATGTTCCGAACATTGAATCACATATGTCCTAACAAATGTTGTGGGCTAAGTGTACAGCATGGCCAAGGTAGGAACAATTGTTACATATGTTATGGCAGGAATACAATATAGTAGGATAACCACAATACTAAACGGAATGAATTAAAACTAACACCGAGAAGATAGTTAACAGAGTCACAGTAGAATAATACTGGAAATAGAGGTAATACTACAGTAAAAAAAGGTAAATAGCTCAAATACTAAACAATAGGCGAATCACCTAACAAATATGAATGGTAAAGAAAATGAAGGCTTGTCTACCAGACAATAGGCTGAACTTTTCAGTAGAAGCAGACCCAAGAAGGGACCCAATCTCCAACGTGAGTAACCTCAAGAAAGGTTCCTGCCATAGAAGCTACACACTTTGGAGAAAGGACCTAAATGGTTTGAGCTTCGATTCTTAATCTTTAGAGAGTGGGTCTATCAAAAGGGAGAGAAAAGATGATCTATTGATGCATGCCTTTGTTCCTATTCTTTACTTTCTTTCTTTTCTGGTTTTCTTTCCAATATTTCTTTCTTCTCTCTTGTTTTTCCATGTATTCTTTTTTTGTTTTCCTCTTCTTTTTATATCTACCTCTCCTCTCCCCTTACTGTTCATGGCTATCCCCCCTCCCCTCCTTTATACTATCTGTCATTGTGGGATTTACCACTTTCGTCTCTCAACTGCTTTTGGTTCCTTATGGGTATCCCTCCAAACCTGCCCACTAGCATGCCGGCTGCCTAGCCACAACCTTTGCTCAACGTGTGTTGGTTGCACCACTCTCCATTCCTAAACAAAATTACTTGTCTTATTTCTTACCTCTCTCTGTTTTTGTTTCACCCTTCTAGATAAGGATTAAACTACCTTATCCCCCACCTCTATGACATGCATCAAGTGGTCCCAACCTACACTTACCTCTTTTTGGTGAGATACCATCCTAGTAGGACATTCTCCTAAAGATGTTTAAGCGGGAACCCCATAATAGACCCCCTTTTCTCCCCACTGCCAAATCACAGCCTCTGAATACCTTGATCGGTGGCCCACCTCCCATGTATTGGCTGGGTACAAGTAGGTGGTGCCCTGGCCCTTTGTGCATGCTCCACTCTGTCTGAATTTGTTTCTTTCGAGCCTTCACACCATTTTGCAGCCTTTGCATTTGTTTGATTCTAGAGTATGTACTAGTTGATGTTTGTAAAGTTTTTATTTACAACTGTGTATTATGTTGGCTTTTATTCCGTGCCAAATTTGATTGTAATTATTCTCAATCGTTTATACCCTGTATTTGTTGTGGGATTTGTTGTAAGGGTTGTGTGATAGAGAGAGTGTGTGAAGACTCAAGCATTTGCAAGACTAGAGGATTCTCGCAGGTATGTCGCGACCTAGCTTCCCGCGAAGTGAAGCATGTGCCCTGCACATGCTAGAATGCGAAGAGTCAGGCCAGGTGGAGACAGCTGTCTCTCACGAGTATCTCGCGGGTAAGGCCTTCCCGCGAGACACCCGTGAGACAAGCTGTTCTGCCAGCCTGTACTGAATGACTCACACATTTTGCACCTATCCTATATAAACCCTCATTACCCACAAATGTTGAGGAATGCTTCAGAGAGAAAACCCTAGCCAAACACATTGTGAACTAGAGATTGTCATCCCCACATTTCTCTATACACTTGCTTGTGGTATCTCCTCAACCCTTCCCTCTCCATTTCCACACCATTGAGAGGTTGATAGCCAAAGCACTTACCACACCCTTTGAGAGTGTTGAGTGACATTTTGGTGCTGCTAGGAAGTATTGGAAGAAGCCTGGAATGGCAGATGCAACATGGAGCTTGTTGCGGGAACCGGGGTGCTAGACAAGACACGGTTCCGAGAAGCCTTGTTGGAGTAGGAGCTTGGAGGGCTTAGGTGCATCGAGTAGATTAGGCTTGGAGGGTCTCTTGCTAACCCATGTATCCCAACTGATTGTCTAGTGGATCGATTTTCGCTTGGAGGGCGGCGGAGAGGTTTTTCGCCGAGTTCTTCGGTTTCCTCTTCGAGAACACGTCTCGGTGTTTTCTGTGTTTGCATCCTTCTTCCCTACTCTTGTTTAATTCCATTATACTACTGTGTTGCTTAGTTTATGGATTAGAGTAGCTTACTTGTTCATCCACTCGCTTTTACACTATTCCGCACTTTGTATTAAAGTTGTGTAAAATCTATCGAGCCGTAATTTTAATTGGAGGGTCTAAACAGCTCTTGTGTTTTCAACACATTATCGAGCTTTCAATTGGTATCAGTGCAGGTACACTTGCAGTGGTTTAAATACCTAAGTGTGATCCTTGACCCCATTTGAGATGGACCGGTCTCAATCGCTCAATGTTCCACCATTTTTTGATGGGAACAACTATGCATTCTGGAAAGTCAGAATGAGAGCATTTTTATGTTCTATGGAGGATACCGTATGGGATGCGGTTGAGATAGGCTGGACTAAGCCGGAGGAACCTAAGTCCACTTGGGATAAGGCAGCTCTCGCAGCCGCCAATGCTAATAGTAGAGCTTTAAATGCTATTTTCTGTGGTGTGTCTCCTGATGAATTCCACAGGATCTCTCATATGACGGTAGCCAAGGAAGCTTGGAAGATTTTGGAGACGACATATGAAGGTACGAAGAAAGTTAAGGACATAAAACTTCAGATGCTCACCACCAAATTTGAAGAACTCAAGATGGGTGATGATGAACCATTTGATTCATTCTATGGGAAGCTTAATGAAATTGTAATTGCTAAATTCCATCTTGGGGAGAAGATTGAAGAGAATAAGGTGGTGAGAAAAATTCTGAGGTCCTTACCGGAGAGCTTTCGGGCAAAAGTCACAGTCATAGAGAAAAGCAAAGATTTGGATGAAATCAAAATCCAAGAGCTCATTGGATCACTCCAAACGTATGAGCTTGGACTGCCTTCCCACAGGACGAGTAAATCACTTGCACTTAAAACCATCACCAAAAGAATGGATGATCCTTCCGAAGAAGATGGAGTGGAGAAGGAAGTAGTATACCTTGCGAAAAACTTCCGAAAATTTCTAAAGATGAAGAACAGTGGAAAACCATTCAACAGAGGAAAATTCTCATCTTCAAAAGGTGATAGGAAAGAGTTTATGAGGAAGGAAGGGAGGGATTCTCAACCTCCTTCAGACATTGTGTGTTATGAGTGCAATGGCCATGGACATCTAAAGAAGGAATGTCCAAATATTTTAAGGGGAAAAGGCAAGGCTTATGTAACTACGCTCAGTGATTCTGACTCTTCTGATTCTGACTCGGAAGAGAGCTGTGACAGAGAGGGAAACTACTCCGCCTTCATGACCATTGCTCATGTGGAGTCATCGAATGATTTGGGTGCACTTGTGAAGGAGCTTGGTGAGCATTCTGATTCAGAGTCAATTGGGATTGTGGAAGAATCAGATGCTGAAGAGGAAGAAAATACAGCTAATCTTCAAGAAAATTACTCTTTACTACTTGAAAAGTCGGGAGAGTATACCAGAGTAGCCAAGGCAGCTGTAAGGAAAATGAAGAAAGCTGAGGAAGATTACAGAAGTCTCTTGGTCAGATATGAAGAGGCTGAGTGTGAGATTAAGACACTAAATGGTGAGTTGTCTGAAGCCTATACGAAGGTGAGGTTTCTTGAGCAAGAGGTAGTGCAAGCTCATGCCAAGATAGAGAGAGTCTCCTCCCAGAAGTTAGATGATGTTATCTCATCTCAAAAGCCTTCTTCAGACAAGTCCGGGTTGGGATACACCGGAGGAAGCTGCTCATCAGCCAAAGTCACCAAAGAAGTAAAGTTTGTAAAGGCAAACGAGACGGTTGTAGAAGAGCCCATTCTTGAGAAAGTTGAGGACATAAAGAAGAAGAATGTGGCTGAGCAACGAATGGTGAATAAGCCCCGAAATCAATCTGTGATTAAACATGAAACCAGAGGAAGATCTCTCCCAAGATCACAACGGGGTCCTAGAACGGATTATGTATGTCATTACTGTGGACTGGACATACCAGACCCAACTGTCAAAAGCTGAGATCAGACAACAATGCAAGCGCGCCTCAGTCATGAGGAAGGAGAAATGACATGAGGTCTTGGGGTGGTGAACAACCGAGAAGTCAAAATCGTGATCCCGGTATGATGGACATGATGAAAATGATCGGTGCCTTCACCACTTGCTTGGAGAGTTTCACCAGAAGGTTTGACAGTCCAAATTCTCGTACCCAATCCGTTAAGGATATCACCCCAAACGCACGTGACGTGTGGGTGAAGAGGGGTACTCATGCATAAGCATTATAACTTGTCCACGCATAAATTCTTTCAATATTTAAGGACATTTGCTGTTGCATCTTTTCATGCATTGCTTTCTATTTACTGTTGTTATTTTGTCTGGTTGGTTTGTACCAGCTGTTTTTGCTAATCTTTCCTTTCTTGTTTTGTTTTGGGTGTGTTCAAAAATTCAAAAACAAAAAAAATATAGAAAATCCAAAAATTTGATCACTTTGTTGAGTTTTGTCTCAAAGCATGTTTTGCCTTGTACCTTTGTCCTTATGGCTTTGTGCATTTAACGAGCTTAGCTTGTCTCTCTTGCACTCATATCATTGTGGAAGAAATTCTGAAATCTATGTGACTGTTGTAAATAGATCTTCAACCTTGTCATGAGTGATTAGTGAATGGTTTTGTTGATCTTGAGACATGCATAGACTCATGCCTATATATCTTCCCACTTTTTATTTTTTTTTTTTGCTTAAAAGAGCTCTCTAAATGTAAATCTCCAAATGAAAAGAGATATAGAGCTGCAAAAGCCTGTCGCACAAACTAGTATTCGACTAGGAAAAAAGGAAAGCGACCAAAATAAAATGTATGATGCCCAAAAAGCCAAAGGCTAACTCATCAATTGAAATATCAAAAATTTCAGGCATCTATCTCTAAATGAGATTTTCTTTGCTCAAAAGTTGCAAATGATATGTTGAATATGGAGCCAAATGAAAAGCTTCAATGAATTGTTATCAAGTACGTGTGGGAGGTCATATATGCATGTTTCTATAATTGAGATAGGTCACATAATCTAGTGCTAGTTGTGTATGCCTTGATTGAATTGATCATTGAAGCTTCACATTGGACTAAGGACTATCTCATTTTGATATCCACACACAACACACAAGTCTATGTTCAATGAATGTCATATTCATCTGTGTGATTGTACTTGATAAAATGTGTTTTCACATGCTCAATCTTTGTTTGATCAAATCCAAAAAGATTTTTGAGTGTTTTATTTGTTTTTGAAAGTGATTTTGTACTTTCTTGTGTTTTGTTTTTTTGGTCAAAATGCACTTGTGTGTCTTCCTTCGAAAAACTGGTACAGGGGTTGTCTCGCGAGAAGCTCGTGACTTAGAGCTTCCCGCGAAAAGGACTTTAGGGAAATATTTTTTCATCATGTCACACAGAAACTTTCGCGACTATCTCGCGACTGTATCGCGACCAAAAGCTTCTCGCGAGATGCTGTTTGGCTAAAAATTGGACTTCAGAAATTTCAGACAGAAACTCTCGCGACTGTCTCGCGACTTAATACTTCTCGCAAAAGTTTTTGTGCTTCAATGGCCCTTCTCGCGACTGTCTCGCGACTGTTTCGTCACTCCCTAACCCGCGAAAAACGTGTGTTTTTAGTTTTTATAGTGCTGATGTGACAGTTTTTCAAAACACAAAAACTTCCCTCGCTCAACCTCTCTCGAACCTTTTCCAACCCAAATCACTATTCCATTCAAACCCCTTCAATCCAAGCAATTTTTTTGCATTTTCTTCTTCAAGGTATGTTTGTTATTCAATTCTTTTTAAGTTTTTGCTTAGATTATGCAGAATTTTTGGGTAGGGTTTTGTTAATTGGGGATTTTCGAAACTTTGGGTTAGTTTTCAAAATTGGGTGATTTTTTCTCAAATATTTTGATTGGGCTGTGTTCCATGTCTTGTTTCTACATATGTGTTGGCCCCGTGTGGCATTTTATCATGTATTGAGGGTAGCTTTTCCCATGTTCACGCATTATTTATGTTATAATTGCATTTGTGCATGCTAGGTGTTTGTGAAAATGTCCGAGTGACATGTTTGTGCCAAATTGGAATCAAGTGACTTCAATCCATGAACTTTCACTTGTTTAACCTTATTGTACTTGGTTTTGTCATTGAACCTATATTTCTTTCACTTTACTCAAGTTGCAAACTCTTGGCACACAACTAGGCACACTTAGGCACCCTTATGCATCCCGTGCCGCACACACTCATCAGCACATGCACACATGTGCACACACATGCACAGTCTCTTAGTTTTATATGCATTGTGTTTTTGCCTTATAGGTTTGTGCTACTAAGCATGCTAGTTAGAGTCAACCAAGCTTTGTCTTTCAGTTAGTTCAACTCTATTTTGGGAACTAACTTAAATCTAATCAAGTTGTGTTATGGTTTGTGTTTTTGCATTTTTTTTCTTTTCTGCTGTGTCAAATTGTGCAGATGTCCCCCACCAAGCATGCAGCTAAGAAGAAATCGTCCTCAAAGCGAGCTCGAACTGATTCTGATCATTTCAAGTCTATAGAAGCTGATATGAAGTACAATGGTTACTACAAGGACAAGACGATCATCATGGAACGGGTAGTCCAGTTAGAGACTCTTGAGGGCACTTTCATCCCTGAAGTGTTTAAAGATAGAACTTGGACCAAGTTACTAAACCCGACTGGAGTGGTATATTCAGAGATTATCAGGGAGTTCTTCTCTAATGCCACTGTCAACGGGGACTATATTGAATGCTGGGTAAGACACAAGGAGTTTGTGATTACAAGAGAGATCATCCAAGACTTTCTGGAAACTCGTCCTCCGTCTCAGCCAATCACAGTTGCATATGAGGACAGATTGGGTTCTACTACTGAGATGATTACACTCCTTGGTGGTGAACCAAAGAAATCATCCATGAACACCATCAAGTTCTCTCCAGAAATGAGGACTCTAAGCTATGTGATGATTCACAATCTGTATCCGGTCACCAATCTCACCACTCTGTCTGCTCCGAGAACAAGATTCCTGTATGAACTCTTTACACATAAGGAGATTGACATTTGTGGTCATATCATGCTTGTCCTGAAGAAAAGCATCACAAAGCAGAATTCACAGACTGTGATGCCATTCCCCTCCCTGATCATGGGATTGATTGCCAAGGCAAAGCTCAAGCTACCCAGTGGACTCACAGTTGTTCAGAGGGACTACCCTATTGGTGGTCATACACTGACGAGAAGCACTGCACACATCAAGGGGTCTAAGACTGGTGTGCATACCATACCGCCAGCACGACGGGTTTAGCAGGATGAAGGTGAAGATACAGAGGAAGAGATTGATAGGTTCACCTCGACTCCAGAGCCTTCTGCACAGCCATCATCTTCGGCTCCACCACAAGGCTTAAGCAAACTTGATCAGTTGCTTGCTAAGATGGATCAGATGTCCACAGTGCTTGACTCCCATGTGCAGTACACCGCTGATTAGTTTGCATATCTTCAAGGACAGATCACCACACTCTCTTCCCAAATACAAGACTTGTCTATGGAGCACGGCTCGGATTCAGAGTCAGATGAGTTCTAGCCCTTTGGCCATTCCGGTCAAAAAGGGGGAGAAAATTTTGAGGGGGAGCTAGAGAAGAGCCTGCACAGCATTAGGGGGAGCATAGTATAGAAACTTAGTAACATTGGTTATTGGTTTTTCAGATGGTTTTTTTATTTAGTATCATTTAGTCTTTATAACTGTTTTACGGCTTTTGGTTTAAAACTTTGATACTATGTTTTTATTTAAGTATTATTTATTATTTCAGAAATTTCTTTTGTGATATTCTCTATGCTATTTAGCATACTTTGCATGTACCCATGTTGCTTTTGTAAGCTTTAAGGGTTTATTTCATTGCATAGTTTGTAGGCTTTTATGGTGTGTGCCATGCATATTCAGTACTTTGTTTATGCAATCTTTATGCTTATGTTATTGAAGTTTAATGTCACACATTTTACTTCAGTACAACACTCTTGTGCCCGTGTAGGATTGTTCCTAGATGCATATATGCTCTATGCATTGGTTGAGTGATGAACACTCTTGTGCCCTAGTAGGATTGTTCCTAGATGCAAATACTTCGTGTATTTCGCATTGGTTGAGTGTTGGACTTGCAAATGATACTCTTTATTTGAGCTTATCACTTTGCATGTCCGGATGATCATTTCGTGTGTGAATGAGCATAGTGATCACTTTTGCGTAAGTGATTTCTTGTTTGATCTTGCCATGGTCTATTGCTTTTATTCCATTTTGCTTGATCATGCTATTACTGCTCCATATGCTTTTCAAGTTTTTCTGCATACAATGATATTAGTTTGTTGTTGTGTTTCAGGAGATACTTGTTCATATGTTTCAATGGCTTTTCAGAATCTAGAATTAGGTGTAAGTGAGTTTTGCCTTTGTTCCCAAACTCACGTTTAAGTCTAGAGTCTGTTTTAGGGTTTTGTCACGGAATAGCCAAAGGGGGAGATTGTAAAGTTGTTATTTACAACTGTGTATTCTCTTGGCTTTTATTCTGTGCCAAATTTGATTGTAATTATTCTCAATCGTTTATACCCTGTATTTGTTGTGGGATTTGTTGTAAAGGTTGTGTGATAGAGAGAGTGTGTGAAGACTCAAGCATTTGCAAGACTGGAGGATTCTCGCGGGTATGTCGCGACCTAGCTTCGTCAGGCCAGGTGGAGACAGCTGTCTCTCGCGAGTATCTCGCGGGTAAAGCCTTCCTGTGAGACACCCGCGAGATAAGCTGTTCTGCCAGCCTGTACTGAATGACTCACATATTTTGCATCTATCCTATATAAACCCTCATTACCCACAAATGTTGAGGAATGCTTCAGACAGAAAACCCTAGCCAAACACATTGTGAATTAGAGATTGTCATCCCCACATTTCTCTATACACTTGCTTGTGGTATCTCCTCAACCCTTCCCTCTCCATTTCCACACCATTGAGAGGTTGATAGCCAAAACACTTACCACACCCTTTGAGAGTGTTGAGTGACATTTCTTTTTTTATGGCCATGGGCCTTTTGGCCACTGATTCTACCATATCACTTCATTGTGTCTGCTCTAACTTTACCTTTCTTTTTACTTCTTATTATCCCGTGGGCTTGCGGGCTAATGTTCTTGCCGTATCAACCTATTTCTTCATCAATCTTTTGCTCAGGGCTTCCTTGGTCCACTTTCCACATCTTTACCTCCTTTGGGCTTGTTGGCCAATATTCCTGCCATGCCAACCCGTTTTACCACTTTATTACTTTGGCTTCCTCGACTTATTTACTTCTTCTTTACCTTTTTTACTCCCATGGGCTTTTTGCTGAATTCTTTGGGCTTCCTTGTCCCATTTACTACATCTTTACCTCTTATTACCCTTTTGGGCTTATTGGCCACTAAGCCAGCCCATTAAGTTTACCGATTCACTCCCTAGGCTTCCCCGGCCCATTTACTTGCTCTTTACCTCTTATTATTCCCATAGGCTTACTACTTCATTTCTCGGGCTTCCCTAACCCATTTACTCCTTCTTTACCTCTTTTTTATTTTCATGGGCCTGCTGACCATCAATCCTACTACTTCAGCCCGCTGGGCTTGTTTCCTTATTTCTTTACCAATTCACCCCTCATTTCCTTCTCACCTTCTCTATTGTTAGGCTTCTTCTACTGTTGGGTCCTTTTCAAAAATAGGCATCAACACTGGTATAATAAACAGGTCTTTGTATTTTCCCTTCTTTTCTAACTAAAACTAAACTCACTAGATGAGGAGAAAGAGCCAAGTAGAGATATAACTCTTCCCCTAGTTTGGACGTACTCAGCAAGGGTGTCGAAGTGAGATATAACTTAAGATTTTCAAATGCTCGTTGCCATTCATCCGTCCATTCAAATGTCTTCCTTAACACTTTAAAGAATGGCAAACACTTGTTAGTTGCCTTTGAGACAAATCTATTAAGTGCTGCTACTCGACTAGTGAGACTTTGTATTTCTTTGACATTCTTGGGTGGCTCCATGTTCAGTATTGCTTGGATCTTGTCAGTATTTTCTTCAATTTCCCTTTGTAAAAGCATAAATATGAGAAATTTTTCCGACAAGACACCAAAGGCACACTTGCTAGGATTTAGCTTTATATTGTATCGTCGGAGTGTCTCAAATGTCTCTTCAAGGTCGTCCAGATGTGTTGCTTCCCTTGCACGCTTGACTAACATGTCATTCACATGAACTTCAACATTTCATCATATTTATGGATGAAACATTTGATTGACTAGCCTTTGATAAGTGGCTCCTACATTCTTCAAGCCAAAAGGCATTACCTTATAGCAAAATAAACCATGGCTAGTGACAAAAGATGTTTTCTCCTGATCTGTCTAGACCATTTTGATCTGATTATACCCTAAGAATGCATCCATGAAATGAAGTAGCTGATGGCCAGCTGTTGAGTCTACCAATTGATCAATTCATGGAAGTGGGTAACTATCCTTAAGGTATGCTTTGTTTAAATCTATGAAATCCACACACATCCTCCACTTACCATTAGATTTCTTGACCATAACCACGTTGGCCAACCAGTCAGGATAGTAGACTTCTCAGATGAACTTAGCTGCTTCTAACTTCTGGACCTCTTCTTTTATTACCTTATCTCTTTCTAGAGCAAATACTTTTTTCTTCTGACGAATAGGCTTGTAAGACGAGGACACGTTTAGACGATGAGTGATCACATTTGGATCAATTCCTAGCATCTCTTCATGGCTCCAAGCAAACACATCTATGCTCCTTTTAAGAAACTAGATAAGTTCTTGCTTCGTCTTTTCCACCATGCTAGTCCTGATTTTGGTAAACTTCTCCGGATTGGATTCATCTAATGGAATGTCCTCTAAAATTTCAGTTGGCTCCATAGTTGTTCTTCTTTCTTCAATATTCATCATTGGCATTTGCTCATCCATATGCACCATGGCTAAGTAGCACTCCCTAGCTGCTAACGAATCACCTTGTACTTCTTCTATCTTGTAGTTCGTCGAGAACTTAACGGATAAACGATAGGTGGATGTTGTAGCTCTTAAATTGTTTAAAGTTGATCGTCCTATGATAGTGTTGTATGAAGATGAGCAATCTACGATGAGGAAATCAACTTCCTTGGTAATCTGTTGAGGATAAGTACTAAGAGGGAAAAAGTGTATTGACCCCTTGCAAATTAATTAATTACCTAAGTTAATTAATTAGGTTCAATTACATGCGATGACGTGGTAGCACAAACAAATCACCAACTAAACTAAATATAGTGGAAATTAAATTTGACACAGTGATTTGTTTACGAATAGGGAAAACCACTAAAGCAAAAACCCCACCGGGTGATTTTAAGGTCACCACTTCCAAGAATCAACTTGATAGGCCACAAACTAAATGACCCATTGTGATTAAATCAATTAATTAATTATCCAAGTTATTAATTAATCAATTTAACATGCAAACGCGTGGAAGCACAAACAAATCACCAATAAACTAAATATGCAGCAGAAATTAAATGACATGGTGATTTGTTTACGAATAGGGAAAACCCTTACGGCAAAAACCCCACTGGGTGATTTTCAGGTCACCACTCCCGAAACTCCACTATTATCACAACAAACGATTACAAGTAAAGGAATCCCAAGTACCTTATCAACCTACAGTTGAACCCTTACCCCAATACCCAATTGGACTTGTTCTGTAGTGACAGTTCCCCCTTTGATGCATGGCTCCCAAGCACGTGACTAACCAATGCGCGGATCCCAGTACGTGACTTCAAACACCAACTGAAAAAGAGGTTGGCTGCAAAGTTCTTCAGTTCATCCTACACGATGAAGATCAAGAAGATGCTTGGTCACAAAACCTAAAGGTGCAAATACACAACAATTTCTTTAGAAGAGATGAACTAGGGCAAGAACTTCGTCTCTGGTCACAATTTGCTCCAACAGAGTTTTCTCAATGCTTGTGCAACTTGTGTACCGTTTGACAGCCCTAAAAACAATCCTTTTATATGTCAAGTGTTAGGAGAAAAGAAGGCCTAAAGACACATTCACAAATCCTAAGAAATCAGGTCAGAATTCTGATTTTCATAAACCTCGACAGATAGAAGCTGTCGATAAGCTGTTGAGTAGGTGTCGAGCTTACGGGCTGGAACAGCTTTCTAAACCTCGACACATACTAGCTGCCGAGCTTTAGTAATCTTGCACTTTCAGCTTGTTTTCTTGGATAGACTTGAAGGCTTCCACACTTGATCTTGAAACATAATTTCTTGAAGTATTTCAACACATCCTAGATCTACCCAATTACAAGTAAAGTGCGTTTTGTCAAGACACATTCACAAATCCCAAGAAATCAGGTCAGAATTCTGATTTTCATAAACCTCGACAAATAGAAGCTGTCGATAAGCTGTTAAGCAGGTGTCGAGCTTACGGGCTGGAACAGCTTTCTAAACCTCGACACATACTAGCTGACGAGCTTTAGTAATCTTGCACTTTCAGCTTGTTTTCTTGGATAGACTTGAAGGCTTCCACACTTGATCTTGAAACATAATTTCTTGAAGTATTTCAACACATCCTAGATCTACCCAATTACAAGTAAAGTGTGTTTTGTCAAAGCATTAGCCAATTACATAAAAGTAATGACATATGTTCTTAACAAGTGAAACACATATGTCCTAACAATCTCCCCCTTTGGCAATCCGTGACAAAACCACAACAAACAAATGAACATATGAGAGAAGTCATAAATCACTCAACTCATATTCACTTGTTGAATAAAATAAAATCTATCATAACACAAACCCTTGAAAAACTTTGCAAGAAAAGAGTTTATGACAAGTAGACTTTGACAACTTGTATTTTTGAAACACTTTAAACAAAACTCATCAAGGCATCTTGTGTGAAACAGAAATAAATAGATTACATACAAATATAAGAAACATGTGTATAAAGATAAAAAGGAAACAACACATGAAGAGATAGGTGAAAGAAACATACATCCACATATAATGAATATAAGTACAATGTATGTAAAACTAGTCACAAGACCTCATATACAAGAACAATGTATCTAAAATGTAAGAAAAGAAAAGATACATCATATTCTCACTACATCCCTCAAGTATCAACAGTATCAACACTCCCCCTATCAAAAGTCCTATACTAACTCTCCCCCTAAGATGACTACTCTCATATCCCAAAACTACTCCCCCTTTTTGTCACGAGTGACAAAGGGTAGAGTGTCAAGTAGACATCTCATCAGTAGAGTTAGCATCTCCATCATCATCATCCGAAGCATCATCTTCCTCGTCGTCATCATCCTCCAAATCAAAAGCCGCTAGAGGAGGTGGTGAAGGAGTAGCCTCAGAAGCAAAACCACACATGGTCGCCTGCCGTCGTGCAATACGACCAACACAAATATTCACCTGATACAACTCAGTGGAGAATGTATCGAGGCGAGCATCCATGCGCTGCAGTTGCGCCATGATGTCTCCAAGTGAAACATCGCTCAAAGAGGAAGAAGGAGCAGATGTAGAAGAAGCAGATCCGGATGGAGCTGAATAGGATGGAGGAGTGGAATCCTGCTGTCTCGACCTAAACTGAGCCTCACTACGTTTTATGGTAGCGGCATCTACGGCACATATGAAGGTGAAAGGGTTGGACACGGGAAAAGGAATGGTAAAATGGCGTAGAATCCACGTGATAGCAGAAGGAAAGATGAGCTTATCACGGGTCGCCGCATCCAAATGAACATCTATAATAGACAAAATGAAATGAGAAGGAAAATGTATGGTAAGATGCTCAAGAAGGGATAACAAAAATTGAGCACGAGGCACTGTGATGGAGTTGTAGTGAGAAAATGGATGGAGTACAAAAGTCATCACCATGTTTAGGAATCTAGGACCTTTAGCAAAAGGCCTACATGATGTGAACTGACGTTCACCCCACTCTGAAAGGCGCTCACAGAAAGCAGATATGAGCTCATCCTTGGACACAGTCCTCAGACGATCATAAGAAGGATAGTCAGGAAAGTCTATCCTAGGAACCCTAAGCACATCCGCAACTTGCTGCTGTGTGACAGGAATATGCATACCTCGAACGCAAGTGAAAAAGAGAGGTACTGAATAATCAATCTCATGCATGTTGGAGTAAAACTCCTGAATGAGCACGAGAGGACATGTGACCGGGACATCACACAGTGACTCCCATTCCCTACTGTGAATGGCAGAAGGAAGGTCAGTGTCGGCGAAGTCCGCCAAAATGACTTGGCGTTACGAATGAACACCTCGTCTAGAAAAGTTCTCCAAAAATGCCTTGTAGGCATCAGTATCACGGAACCGAAGATTAAGAGAGAAAAATTAGAAGATGAAGAAGCTCCAGAATGCAGAGGGTTCCGAGCCGGAGTAGATTTACGCTTAGGTGCCATAGACACTACTAACGTAAACAGAATGAGAGAGAGAGAGAGAAAGAGACAATCAGAAAAGTCCCAAGAAATTCAAATATACCAGATATATTGAATAGAGAGTACGTATGCATGAGGATGCATGAACATGTGACATGCAAAAGAAATTTCATCATGGGCTCAGCCCAATCCAAACCTACCAGCACACAAACATAGTTCACACATCTAAATGCATGTAAATACCATTCTAATGCAAATGTGATGCAATGTATGACATTTTGAACACATTTAAAGGAAAACCCATCCCAAAATTTCAAGAAAAACTCATTAATTTTGAAAAATCTCAAAATTTTTCAAAAACCCCAAAACCTAAGATTCAAAACATAAAGTGCATGAAGAATGAAGAGAAAAGAGATCATACCAAGTGATTTGAAGCAAGAAAGGGCCGAAAATCACGTGGGTTGAAGGTTTTGAGTGAGAAATCTAAGTTTGGGAGATGAACAGACGCAGACAGATTGAGAGAGATCGAAAAAATGAGAACCGGATCATAGAGGAGGCTTATATAAGAACCTCAGTAATTCTCGATAGATGAGGTATCGAGAGGTGTCGAGCCATCTGTTGAGGAAGGTGTCGGGAAAATGCACATCGACAGCTACAGGTGTCGAGAAGGTATCGAGGAATGAACACCAGAACCAAGAACCGAAGCTCGATCGATTGACCAGGTGTCGAGAAGGTATCGAGAAGACAGAAACTTTCTCGACCGATCCACCAGGTGTCGAGGAGGTATCGAGATTGCGATAAAGAAAAGTTTGAGAAGCTCGACAGATACCTAAGTATCGAGGAGGTGTCAAGCTTGCTTTTGAAAAAAGTTTTTCGAGAAGAGAAAAACACAGATATGAATGCAATCCAACATGAACCTCAACTAATGATCCAATCAACAAATTAAGCTCTCAAAATCATCTCTCATCAAACATTTTAAGCATATGGATCCTCAAAAACACACACACACACACTAAACAAGTCTAACTAATTTTATATTTCAAAAACAAGTCATGACAGTTTAGCGAGCATACATAAGCACATGTAAACACTTCTGATGGCCAAATCACATTGTACCTGCACATGTATCAAGAGTAGCAAAGAATATTGCGTGTTGTGTGTGAAAAACATTGCAAGATTGCATATGTGTATACATGTTATGACGATCTAAGATATGAGAAAATAACTTTAACCCACACACAATCATAACTGTTTGATGGGGACTATCAGCTTTGAGATACATCCTATAACTCCCACATCTCCTAGAAAACACGCTTGCAATCATATCTAAAGCATTTTTGATCTTTTCGCTTTTTATTTTCTTTGCATATTTTCTTTTAAGCATATCATGCATGGGAATATAGAAGAGAGAAAAGAAATACCCAACATGTTAAGCATAAACATTGCACTTTTGCTATGCCGAAGCATACGGATGTCTTTGACACTGCACTTTTGCTATGCCGAAGCATACAGGTGTCTTTGACACTGCACTTTTGCTACGCCGAAGTATACAAGTGTCTATGACACTGCACTTTTGCTATGCCGAAGCATACAGGTGTCATATTATGATTGGCGGGCAACAGTGGTGAGATGGTTATCTATGCCTTTCTCTTAAGATTTTCTAGTCCTACCCGTCAAAAATAGTGGTATTAGTGTTAAGTTTAAGAGATAACTTAATCTTACTCATCACAAACAAGAGCCATAAAGCTCACTTGCTTAGTTGTGCATAGAGATGCTCATCTAAGTTACAAAAGATACAAAGTTTAGAAAACTTTGTTTCAATGGCCATCCAAGGTACACATGTACCAATGTACACATAACACACACTGTTTTTGTATTTTTCAATTTTTCAAATTTTTTTTAAAATTTTTATATCAAAAACAAAATAAACAAAACTGAAAATAAACAAATAAAAACATGTTATCAAAGCAAAGAAAAAACTAGACTGACTCAAAAAAAATGTAAAACACACAAGTAATGCAACAAACAAAAACAAGAGGATATAAGAAAGTGATGAAATCACTTAGAGTCCTTTTTCTTCCACACCTTGGAAGAACCTTTCCTTTGATTGAACCCTTGAACAGGTGGTGAGGGGGAAGAATTGAAACCGTTCAAGTTCGAAAGGAACATAAGGGCTTTCAGAAGATCTCCAAGAGGAGCAAGAGAGGATTGAAGCTGATTTTGGCTTCCAGATGCTGTCATGCCGTTGCTCTATTGAGTGGCTAGCCACTTGTAGCAATTTGGTCGAGTATGACCAGCAGCTCCACAATGATGACAGAGATGTTGCTTCTTCTGTTTAGGCTTTTGAAAGTTAGCCTTCTTAGCCCTAAGGTTTTTAGCATCTTTCTTATCCTGCTTAGGGGGTGCTCCTAAGATAGATTTACTCTTGTCTAGGTTCTCACTAGCTAATTCAGTTTTAACATCAGTGTTTTAAATTTCAGTATTATTAGTAGGAGAAACAAAAACAGTAGCACTAGAAGTAGTATTAGAGGAAGAAAGAACATACCCTAAACCTGTTCGATCCGAAGCAGATTTCTGATTGCTGAGCATCTCATCAAGCTTTGCACTTAAAGTCCTCTCCAATTGAGCTCTATCTTGAAATAGCTTCGCTTCAAGCTTCTTGGTCTTCTCAGCCAAGAAATTGTTCTCAAATCTCAGTGCACCAATCGTTTGATTAGCTTTATCAAACTTTGTGGAAAGTTCTTCACGATCAAGTTCCACATCACTGAGCTTCTTGGTGGCCAGCCTATACAGTTTCTCATGCTTCTCAGAGAGCTTGTATAGTTTCTCATAGGCTGGATGGATATCATCTTGATCATCCATCTTCTCACACTTAGAGTCCACCAATTCTTCTTCTTCTTCCACTTCATCAACAATCCCTTCAGTAGGATTGACTGTGGCAGTGAAGGCATTTAAGATTCCGTCATCCTCATTGTCGGAATCATCTTCAGACTCAGTGTCACTCAAGGTTGCAACAAGTGCCTTACTCTTCCTAATGTTGTTAAGATATGTGGGGCATTCATGCTTCATGTGACTGAATACATGACATCCAAAGCACTTTGGCCCTACAGGAACAGTGTACTGACCGCCATCCTTAGCATCCTTCTTCCCTTTGTCTTGGCCCCTAGACTGAAAGGAACTGGATTGTCTGTAGTCCTTGTCGAAGCTCCTTCCATTGGCATTCTTCATAAACTTCTTGAACTGCCTTGTAACGTAGGACTTCATCTTGGAATCTTCATCATCAGAAGACTCATCTGTATCACTGCTCTTTGCCTTCAAGGCCATGCTCTTGCCTTTACCCGACTTGCCAATCCTAGATGACCCTATCTTATAGGTCTGCAAGTTTCCAACCAGCTTAGTCAAAGGAATCTTGTCAATATCCTTTGATTCCTCTATCGCCGTAATCTTGGCATGGAATCTCTCGAGTAGAGATTTGAGCACTTTCCTCACAATCTTGGGTTCAGGGATGGTTTCCCCAAGATTGAAAGCTGAGTTCACTATGTCCTTGAGCTTGGCATAGAACTCATCAAACGACTCATCCTCCTCCATCTTAATCTCTTCAAAGCTTGTAGTGAGCCTCTGAAGCTTTGAATCTTTGACAGCCTTTGTTCCTTCATAGGTTGTCTGGAGGATGGTCCACGCCTCCTTAGCAGTTTCAGTTGAGGATATCTTCTTGAACTCATCATTGGTGACAGAACTGAACAACGCATTCAATGCCCTGCTGTTGAAGTTTGCCGCCTTGATCTTGGCTTCATCCCAATCAGCCGGTGCTTCCTTTGGCTTAATCCAGCTAATCTCTACAGCTTGCCACATCTTCTCATCTAAAGACTACAAGAAAGCTCTCATACTTACTTTCCAGTATGCATAGTTAGTGCAATCAAATAAAGGAGGTATGATTAATGACTGTCCTCTATCCATGACAAATAGGGATCAATGGATCAACATAGCAAAGATTAAACCTAATCAGAGTGTGTCTGCTCTGATACCACTTGATAGGCCATAAACTGAATGACCCCTTGTGATTAAACCAATTAATTAATTAGCCAAGTTATTAATTAATCAATTTAATATGCAAACGCATGGAAGTACAAACAAATCACCAATAAACTAAATATGCAGCAGAAATTAAATGACACGGTGATTTGTTTACGAATGGAGAAAACCCTTACGGCAAAAACCCCACCGGGTGATTTTCAGGTCACCACTCTCGAAACTCCACTATTATCACAACAAGCGGTTACAAGTAAAGAAATCCCAAGTACCTTACCAACCTACAGTTGAACCTTTACCCCAATACCCAATTGGACTTGTTCTGTAGTGACAGTTCCCTCTTTAATGCACGGCTCCCAAGTACGTGACTAACCAATGCGTGAATCCCAGTACGCGACTTCAAACACCAACTGAAAGAGAGGTTGGCTGCAAAGTTCTTCAGTTCATCCTACACGATGAAGATCAAGAAGATGCTTGGTCACAAAACCCAAAGGTGCAAATACACAGCAACTTCTTCAGAAGAGATGAACTAGGGCAAGAACTTCGTCTCTGGTCACAATTTGCTCCAACAGAGTTTTCTCAATGCTTGTGCAACTTGTGTACCATTTGACGGCCCTAAAAACAATCCTTTTATATGTCTAGGGTTAGGAGAAAAGAAGGCCCAAAGACACATTCACAGATTCCAAGAAATCAGATCAGAATTCTGATTTTCATAAACCTCGACAGATAGAAGCTGTCGAGAAGCTATCGAGCAGTGTCGAACTTACGGGCTGGAACAGCTTTCTAAACCTTGACACATACTATCTGTCGAGCTTTAGTAATCTTGCACTTTCAGCTTGTTTTCTTGGACAGACTTGAAGGCTTCCACACTTGATCTTGAAACATAGTTTCTTGAAGTATTTCAACACATCCTAGATCTACCAAATTACAAGTAAAGTGCGTTTTGTCAAAGGATTAGCCAATTACATAAAAGTAATGACATATGTTCTTAACAAATGAAACACATATGTCCTAACACAACTGATTAATAAATAGTAGTTACAATTATAAGGAATCTTACCAACTACCCTTGGCCTATCTCGAAATACCAACCTACAGTTAAACCCTTATCCTAATATCCAATTGGACTTGTATTGTAGCGGCACTCTTTTTATTCAATGCACGAATCATAGTACGTGACTAACAATTGATGCACGGATCCCAGTACGTGACTAACTCCTAGCAATCTTGAAGAAGTTTGTTGGTTGCAGAAATCTTCACTTCATCAACAATGAAGAACATGAAGCTCCTTGGTTACAAAACCCTTTGGTGCAAAGACGCAATAACTTCTTTCAGAGAGAACAAGGCACTAGGTTACTTTCTACATATGTGACAGCCTTTAAAATAAGCCTTATATATGTCTAGGGTTAGGAGAAAAGAAACCTTATACAAATACTTATACTTGGGCTGAAAATCAAATTTGGAAATTCTGATTTCGTAAGTCTTGACAGATACAGCTTATGTCGAGCTTCTCTCAAGCTTTGACTTTAAACCTCGATAGACGTCCTTTCTATCGAGCTTTTGTCGAGCTTTAATAAATAGCTCTTCTTCATATTTCTTGGTTAGATCTTCATGACTTTAACAATTAACTTGAATAACTTGTTTCTTAAAGTACTAAACCCATCCTAGATCTACCAATTACAAGTAAAGTGCATTTTGTCAGAGGATTAGCCAATTTACATAAAATATGTCCCTAACAAGTACCAACCACTACTGGCAAAGAGATAGTGCGTAGGACCTACATTCCCCAAAGCCAATTAGAGGAACATTGGCTGGATGAAGCAATTCTTTATCAATCTTCATCTGTTGAAAAGCTAAATAATAGAGAATATCCACTGACCTTCCATTATCTACCAGCACCCTCCTTGTCATGTAGTTTGCAATCGTCAAAGTGATAACAATTGCATCATCTTGGGGATAACGTAACCTTCTTGCATCTTCATCTATGAAGGTGATTGATGGCTCATCCATTCTAGGGCCCTTAGTGGATGACCCGTAAGTTAGACGTTCTGCACTGTCCAAAGGTAGGTCTTCCTAGATCTTGACGAACTAGTAGTTTAAGTGCCCCCTACAATGACCCTTATCTCTCCCAAGGGTGGATGAACTGGTTCTTCGATTTTGCCCTTCATAGGAAATCTTTTGTCCTTATGATATCGTCCAATAAAGTTCCTCAACTTCCCCTACTTAATGAGGATTTCAATCTGCTGTTTCAAATCATAACACTCATCTGTATCGTGCCCATGGTCTCGGTGAAAACAATAATATTTAATTTTATTCCTCCTGCTAGGATCTCCTTTCATCTTATCTGGCCACTTCAAGGACAGGTCGTCCTTAATCTCCATCAACACTTGATCGAGTGAAGTATTTAAAGGCGTATAGCTTGAATAACTCCCGGAGGACAAGCTCGCCATTCTTCCGTCACGGTCTCTCTTATCTCCTATCTTGGCCTTCTTTGGATGAGAGGCTTGCTCTGGATGATGAGTGTATCCAATTTCTA
Source organism: Quercus ilex subsp. ballota (assembly GCA_032727855.1). Lineage (NCBI taxonomy): Eukaryota > Viridiplantae > Streptophyta > Magnoliopsida > Fagales > Fagaceae > Quercus > Quercus ilex. The sequence goes on from CM064908.1 coordinate 46,957,200, forward strand.
CCCATTCCGCTTTCTTCTTCTTCTTCGCAATGATCGCATCTGCTGCATTCATGAAACTCTAAGCTAAATGTATAAGTTCAGTCATCATATGTGGCTCTTGATCATACAGTTTATGGATGAACATATGGAAGCTGCCAACAGAATTTTATCATCCATCTTATCCACTAGCAGGGCTTCTCTATTGAAACGACTAATGAAATTTCATAGGCTTTCAATATCTTCATGCTTTATATTCAATAGTTTAGATGAGGATCGCTTATACCGCTGTCCTCCAATAAAGTTATTGACGAAAAACTTACTCAGCTCTTGGAATGAGGCTATGGTGTTTAGCGGCAACTTGCCAAACCAAACCCTAGCTGATCCCTTCAAAGTGGTAGGGAAGGCCCTACACATGATCTCATTTGGAATGCCTTGAAGATGCATGGTTGTCTTGAATGTTGCAATATGATTATAAGGGTCTCACGTCCCATCATAAGAGTCAATAATTGGCATCTTAAACTTTGAGGGCAAAGGATGACTTGTGATAGATGCTGTGAAAGTTGAATCGGTCCTATGGACAGGATCGTCCATATGATGAGTTTTTCCTATGGAATCCTTCATCTCTTCCATGTCTTTTTTCATCCAATCCATTTCCCACTCCAAGTGAGGTACTCTTCTAGTGATAATGCCTCTTTATGGATCTCCGTCAGTGCTATTCTCTGCCCTTACTCCTTCTGAGTTTTGTCCTGGTCCATCTGCACGCTTTTGTCGACATTGTTTCCTCCTATTGACTTCCCTCATAAGCTCTTGATTCTGCTATGTCAGATCTGCCATGGCAACCACCATGGACTGTATCTGTTGTTGGTAATTCGTTGGTGGTGGTGCTAGTGCACGACTAGGATGACTGGAAGCATTTCCACTCTCTCAGTGTTCTAGACTTGTAGCCATTAACCTAGCTCGGACCATGCAGCCTTTTGTCTTAGGAAATAGTATGGCTAACACATAGAATTAACCAAATCAAGAATAATGTTTCCCACAGACGGTGCCAACTGATAAGGTTGAAAAATTAGTAGGTTAAATGGGTCGGGCTATGACAACAACTTTGTTACCTAAAAAGGAAAAGAACTATCAAAGGAGACCGATGTAGACCTGCCAAGGATCCTCCGATGGCTAAGTTAGTTTTCACTTTGTGGAATGGTAATGGAGAATGGATAAGCGGTGAAAAACTTACCTTAGGTTGTTGAGGGTGGATCCCTTTTATAGAGATCTTGGAGTGGGTCTACTTGTGTAGTTCCACTAACATCATGGGAGATGCATGGATTTCGTGGAGGGTTGCATAAGAGACAAGTGGACTTAGCAAAATGTGGGAGAGAACTTCGAGGAGTTCATCCCACGTTTAGGAAAATAAATTTAGTCACCCATGATGAGAAATCAAAACGCTTTATATTTTTTCTAATTTTTCATACTCGTCTATACCAAGTATAGATGAGTACATCAGATTGTCAAGCACCCATCCTTTGTAGTTTCTGTAATTTCCCCTTTAGGGGTCATCTCGAGTGTTGGTAAGTTTAGACAATCCTTATGGATGAACTGGACTTTGTACTTTACCATCAAGGTTTTTCTCAAAAACTCACAAAGGTCTATCACAATCTTCGTCTTTCATGTTAAATAATAAAAAGCACTCTAAATTTTCGCACCTCTACCATGTATTGTTCTTGCCACTAACCTTTCGTAGGCAAAAGAAACTGGGGCGCACCAAGAAGAGCAGAAAAGAGAGAACGATCAATAATGGAAAAGCTCATTAGGATTTCTTTCTACCCTTATTTCCAATTTCTGCCAATATTTTCATTTGCCCGTAGCAACTTAATTTTGGCCCCATTTTTTTTTTTTTTTAATGCTAGAATTAGGAGGGAAAAAAATACTTTATCTAATTCTTTTTCTAACATTTATTGTGCCAATAATTGTTAAACAGAGAAAGGGTAGTTGTCGATACCATATCTTGTTCAGCCCTGATTCACGCGTCAAAACAAAGACAAAAAAATCAAAAAAATTAAAAGGTGAAAAATAATGAATTTCAAAGCCAAAAGGGGTAAAAATAAGTACAACATGTTTGCACGGTGAATCAAAAAGTCGCAACGTTTGAAAATTCCATTTTACAGCAATTAAGACTAAAACCCTGACTAGGTATGGTCAAAAAGTTGAATTTTTTATCCTACCGTTGGATCATGTTGAATTTTAGACCGTCTCGTAGGGTATATTTTTTCCTTCAAAATGATAGCTTACGGGAAAAAATCGGAATTAAAACGGATGAGATATACAAAAATATCGAAACCCTAATAAATTTTTCATTGTATTTTTTAGGAAAACTGGCAGTTTTTTACCCAACTTCGCGCAATAAACTATACTGACTGGTCAAGAACTGGAACTAGCGAGCTGGAAAATCTTAACGAACAAGATCTTATCTAATTTCACCAAAAGGGCTTGAAGATATCTGCTTCAGATTGGAAGATATGAATTTTTCAACTTTGCGTCACCTTCATTCCGAGCACGATATCTTGACGACTGTAGCTCCAAATAGAACGAGGTCAAGACCGTTGGAAACTAGACATCTAGAGCTTTCTGTACATATAAAATTTGGAAAAATAATAATAATAAAAAATAATAAAAGAGTTTGGAAAGGCCTCCAAACAGCTGTGCGAAGATTGGGGAAGAAATCAGAAAAGACAAAAAAGGTTGATGATGTGGCAAAAAGAGGAGCCTAGCATTGGGTACACTAATGCTAGCTGCCCCTTTCAATAGGGGGCTAGCACTAGCGTATCCTGATACACTAATGCTAGCCTCCCATTTTCCACATCTCCCTATAAATACGCCCCTCATTTTTAAGGAAAATCATGAGAAAAATAGTGGAAAATAGATAAATAGAGAGAAAATGTGAGGTAAAATCAGAAAATGTGGAAAATTCTGGGAAAACAGCCTTAGAAAAAAAAACTCTCTCTCTCTCTCTTAGGAAACCCTACACAGAAAAGCCTCATCCTTTTTCTTTGTTGTAAACCTTGTGGATAAGGCTTTTGGAATGGGTTAGTTTCTTAATAACTAAACCCATCCCACCCCATTTACTATATTGTAATCATCCTTTCATATATATAAAAATCTTTTCTTTACTTTTTTTGTGTTCATAGTTGCTTTATCTTGACTATGTTCTTGTACATATTGTGTTTATATCTAACCATTTATTTCAATGTTCATATTATTCTTGTTGGTTATTATTATTGCGTTGGTTATCCTAGATGGGTATTGGACCATCTCCTAAGCTATGTATGGGAAGTACCCTTAGGGGAAAGAAATCTCATCCCACTTAGGCATCTAGGGATTTTATTATTGCTTTTTAATTTCTTGTCATCCCATTTAATTTCTTGCGCATTCCCAGTCCCCCTTTATTTTATTGCACTTTTATATGTGTGTGTGTGTGTGTGTGTGTGTGTGTTATATTTAGACACCTAAAACAAAAAAGATTTTCTACTATATCTCTTAAATGGTTTTTAAACCTCCATTAGAGCACAATATTGGTATGTCTCATAAGAGTGGTGATGACTTAGAACTCCCACTTCTTTATGTTGAAGGATCCATAGGGAATGAAAGAGATTAAAATCTATTTAAAGGAAAAAAAAAAAAAAAAAAACTTTCTAACCAACTTTAAAATATTCCAAGTCTTTACTTTTATATCATTTAAATTCCAAGTCTTCACATTCTTGTCATTTAAATTTCAAGCTCTTTACTTTTAAGCTATTTATTTTTCTACACTTGATTTTATTGTTGTCCCTTTACTTTTCTTGTTAATAATGTGCCATAAAGTAAAAATGCTTGGGTAAACATTTCCCCTACACCCTATTCTAAGAAAATGTTTTCTTTTTATCCTCTTCATCTCTTTCTCTAAAGATAAGGCTTTCAAAAAGAGATTAAATTCAATAAGGACGGCGTGTAAACCCTTTGGTTTACACCAACCAATAAGAATATGCCACATCAGACTTTTACTTAAACTCATTGTAAAATCAATACATCCTAATACACCTAATAACATCTCAAAAAACTAACCCAAGAAAAAACCCTATTTCACTTTTTCCCTAAAATCTCACTCCCTCATCAGCTGCTACGTTTCCATACACAAGTCTCGCAGGACCTCCGTTCGCCACCACACTACCTCGCCGAACCTTCGTCAAGATATCAAAATATAGCAACTGCCAAATCAAATAAAGGATATATCATAGACTTGTGTATTTGTTATTTTAAAGTGAAAAACTGAAAACCAACGAATGAGGAAGAGATCATGAAATTTTGGGAACTGACAAAGCAAGTTCTAAAAAAAAAAAGTTAGTGTTGGTAAATCTGAGTACCAGAACCAGCAATGCATGCCTAAAGTGTTAGAAAAATCTGGTTTTATATCTCATACAAAACACACAACGGAAGCAACAACCACGGATCTACTTCAATCATGAAAGATAACATGTAACCATGAATTCTAAAATAAAGAACAAAAAGCGTACCTTGATGCAGTGAATTTCAAAACACGACTTGAGAATACCTTCAATCTTCATCTCAATTCCACATGGTGCCCAAGATGTGTGGTCTCTCAATCAGTCTTTTGTACATAGACTCTCAAAAAAAAAAAACTTCTTTTTCTCCTTGTGGAGAAAAACTTATTTCTTTTTCTTTTCATCATACGTACGTTAAACCATTCTCTTCTTTTCTTTATTTAATAACACTTATTAAATAATGACTGATTATCTAATTGGGTTAGCCTTTTGGGCCTACCCAATTGGGTTTTAATTTGTGGCTTGAGATGGGACCAAAGGGAACAAATAAGACTCTAACTCCAATGGGCCTTGGGCTTTTCTGTCAACTCTTGACAAGTCCAAAGTTACCATTAATTATATTCAATACCACTATAAGAATATAATTGCACTCTAGGCCTTATTAATAAATTATATCCCAAGACTTTATTATTCATACAACCCCTTCATTAAAATATTCGTAGTAATACAAAGTCATAAATATTGACTGCCACTTTGAAGGTTACTACATCTTAATTCTTGAGTACCCGGTTTAATATTTTATGTTATTCATCATATATTTATGAAATCCAATTCCATAAATATATACTTTAGTAACTCCTTACTAAAGTGGTTGGGCCCAACACTCTGAATAACTAAACCCATTAAACTTATCTCAATGGAATATTTTATATCTCTGTTAAGAGATTATGAATTCTATCTTGAGAATATATGTTCCATCAACATTAAATGTGGCTGCCCAACATACTGAGGTTTTTATCATAACTTATAGATCTCACTCCTGATATATCAAAGCAACCTACATCTCATGATTAGGTCCATTATTCTCTCAGGATTTAGAGTTGATGTAAATAGAAGTCGTGAGATTTATTATTCATTTGACAGTCGTTAGGAGAATAATAAATCTCACAGTGGTCCAGTTCAATATGTCTTAACTCTTAAAACATATCAACATATCAACTAGAAGTCTCAACTTCCATGATCAAGACAAATCATCTTGGTTGATATGTTATAGTCTTCGCAGATGAAACGCCCAATTTCATCACCGACTACGAACTAAAATTCTGAGTTTACAAAGAACTTGTGATTTATATCTTTCTGTGACTTTCACATAAATCACATACTATGCATCTCATGGACTAAGATAATGTCCCATTAGTTCATAAATAGTCTCATATAATTAAACAACTTAATTATTTATGACATGCCAATAAATTGGGTTTTAGGGCACAAACCCTAACAATCTCCCACTTGCCCTCAAAGGCAATTTATCATGTATCCGATACTTATCTCCCTTTAGAGTAATTCATAATCATTCTAAGGCAAGGTTTGGAAACAAGTTTCAGTCAGATTTGTTACATAAATTATCATTTTCTACTACTACTTCTCACATACTCATATCTCTCTAATGATATGATACTTACGCTTAATGTGTATCTTCACCACCTAGGATGAACACATATCTTGAAGTCTAACTTCATGAATCACAATTAAACTACAAGTTAATATTTGTACATCCAGTAACTATCAAATCCTCACTTTGGTGGACAAGCATATAATCCTTCATTCTCCTAAGATATTTGAGCATATGCTTTACTCTCACTAAATTAAGTAATCTTTGATTCAATTGATATTTGCTTACCATGCTCACCGCAAAATAGATATTTAGCCTAGTATATAGCATAGCAATAAAGACTTCCTATAAATTTGATATAAGGAACCGTCTTAGTATGCTCTTCCTTTAATATGTCTTAGGACTATAGTCCTATATAAAGGAACTTCAAACTTAAAAGGAAAGAATCCTTTCTTAAAGTATTCATGCTATACTTGGCTAGAATCTAATCTATTTAAGCAGTTTGAGATAGACCCAACATCCTAATTTCTAAATTATAATAAAGTTTAATTCTTAGGATGTGACTAGTCTTTCCTAAGTACTTTATATCAAACTGGACTAGACAACCAAAAACTCCATTAATGACAATAATTCTAAATCATTCTAAATGATTAGAATGTCATCAACATACATTAAAAAATTTATTATTCTATATAGCTTTACACACATAAGGCTTTTTAATACTTGATCAAAATCAAATAATTTGATTGCTTGATCAAAGATGATATTTATGACCTAGATGCTTGCATTAGTCCATAAATGAACTTTAAGCAACTTGCATGCTAATCACCACTGGTTCTTTGCTATGAACAAGTCTAGTTACATCATATAGATGTCTTCCTTAAGATTGCTACTAAAAGAAGCTTTCTTGATATTCATTACCATATTTCATCCAAATGAAATATAATGAATAAGAGAATCTAGATAGAGTTAAACATGACTATTGGTGAAAAAATCTTTTCATAGTCAAACCATTTCTTTCTGAATAGATCTTTTTGCCACTAGTCTTGACTTTGAAGGTTTGCACCTTCAAATCTATCAATATCATTTACTTGTAGACCTATTTGAAAACAATAGGCTTAATGCAATTAAGCGTCTCTACAAGTTCTAGACTTTAAATAGAATCTAATTCTATTCACACAACCTTGAATCAGTAATTCATATTCATATCATCTATTGCCTTTACGTAGGACCGAGGATCAAATTCATATCCTTATGGAATGACTTCAAAAGTTTATCCCAAAAGTATGAATTTATTTGGTAATTCTCCCACTACGATATTGTACCCGTGTATTAGCTATATATCTAGAATAATGTCTTGTGGTGTATCTAATACAACCATCTCATTTCTAAATGTATTTTATAGTTGTCCTATAACAAATTTTGACATTTTTATTCTAGAACAATCTACCTTTACTTTGAAAGAGCCCCATTCCTCCTTTATGTATGCTCTAACTTAAAGAAGTCATTGGAACTTCATTCATTTACGAAAAGAAGCCCTAGATCATATTATCCTCTAAATAGGATTCATAGATTGTGAATATAACAAAATAATGGTTCTAAAAGCCCATCTTTCACCAATCTTGAATACCATTTAGATTAATAAGATCTAGACATAAGTGTCAAAACATACAAAACCAAAGGATGGAAACTTTCTCTTTAAAAAGTAAAACATGTAAATTTCCATCTAGAAAACAATCATGGACAATACTTAGCTTCACCAAAATCAGAAACACTTTCCTTTTGGTCATGCTTATAAGTCTAATTTCCTTTTGGAAACTATTAGGGCAACTAGCTTGTCCATCTATTTGGTATTATAATTCCTCTTCTTACCACCCTTACCTTTCGGTCTAGGCAAAGAATTTGAATTAAATCATATTGATCCTAGCCTTAGCTTTTAGGATGTCTTCCGTTGCGTAGAACTCACTCATCAATTCAGATAATATAAAAAAAATTTATTTTCAAAACAATCTGAATTGATCAAATGATTCTAATAATGACTTATGGATCATATCCAAACGAGATTAAAATTTAATCTCTACATCCAAGAATTCCAATTCATTTTAAAAACAAAATATTTTCATAAAATGGCATAGAATTGGAACTCCTTAAAATTTTCGTAGCACTCAATATGATTCATACCAAACATCTCATTTAGACTTAATATAAAGTCTAAGTCTTGCACTAACTCTTGCATCTTGCTGTAGTACAATTGAGATAAAAGCCAATGAAACATTCTAGCATTTCAATGGAGACTATGATCATATCATAAGCTATCTTCCATCAATGCATCATGCAGAAGAAATTATAACAATGCTGAATTTAAACATAAATATGTACTTCAACTCCTTTAAGCACCATGTCCAAAATTATTTCTTAGTTAATGTGATTCACTTAAAATAGTAGCTAGAGAACAAAATTTATGACAACTTTATTTTGAGACTTAGAACATAATTACAGGGACATTATCATTTTGCATCCATAACCATATAACATGGAACCCATAAAACATATTATATTAGGTGCAACGACAACCCAATCCATGTCTATAATTCCTTGGTAGCAAGTTTATTATAAACACATTAATTGGTTGAGAACTATTCTCATTATTAGTGCTATCATGGTAACTCTTACCAAACAAAAATAATTTGCCGCTTTACCTTCAGCCTCTAAGTAATAATGACATAGCTCCTTTGGGAGGTTAACATTACACTTAGTCCAGGGTACACCATTATCTAGAATCATGTGTAGCCACATTTTATCTCCCTTTATAGTGTTTAAACTTGTAGTACCATGAAACAAAACACCCTCCTTTGGGATCGCGAGACATATACGCCAAGACGAGGTGCTTGTTCACACTACTTTAAACAGATAAGTTCAATCTTGTAGTACTATGAAGTAAACACCCTCCTTTGGGATCGCGAGGCATATACGCCAAGACGAGGTGCTTACTCACACTACTATGAACCGACAATGGAGGCCGTGAGATGCAACCCTTGTATCTCTCTCCCACTAGAAATTTTAAAATAAGTGGATTGTCTTGAAATCATTGTGATCTAATCACAATTTTAACCCTACACATCAAGTGTGTTTAATTGTTTAAATTCAATGTGATGTTACTAAGTCACGTCACAATAGCGTAACGAACATTTGCACAATCACAAAGAAGTTTAACCTTGTAATCCGTGAAGTAAATACCCTCCGCATGGAACGCAAGACTAGAAGTCAAGACAAGGTATCTATTTACATTACAATAAATTTAACAAAAAAAAAAAAAAAAGGTTATTTCAACACTCCTACTCATTATTTGGGTTTTTCTTTTAAATAATTGTGATCCCATCACAATTTATAACCTTGCACTTGTTGAAGACTCTAATCTTATTAGAATCACTAACTAAAATGGAAGTCCTAAACTATTTAGGATTCCTTAAACACTAATGAATCAAAAATTAGTTATATAGAACTCTATCCTTAATTTACTAGGTAAAGTATTCTAATCTCATTAGAAACTATATAACTTTAATTAGAATTTTAATCTCATTAAAAACCTCTAATTAAAATAAATTAAGGACTATTAATCATAAAACAATTTAGGATTAAGAGTTCTATTTAACTAACATCATTGATCTCATCAGGTCTTTTAGTTAGATAATGATTAATAAATGTTCTTAACTTTTAAGGACTATAAAATTAATCACATAGCCTTACTTTTATTTATGTGAAAAACAGGTGCCAGAATTTTTGGCGACTCGTTTTGGCGACTCATTCCTATCGCGAGTTTTGGCGACTCGTCCAGTTGCGAGTTCATCCAGAAGCTCTGGCGACTCACTCGCGACTCATATCGCGACTTGCCAGTCGCGAAAATGCCCAAAAACAACCATTTTTCTGTTTAACCGTTTTTGACGTTTTTCATTATTCTTCCATCAAAAAAAAAAACCTTTTGATTTTATCATCAAAGATTTACAAATCAAACATTAGGGTTTTCAATATCAAGATCAAGAACCATCATAATAATGCTAGAAACCTTGAAAACACAATCCTAATCTCATTGGGAATAAATTTCATAATCCTAGCACTAACATACTGTTTGATCATAAAATAAATATTTAATGCAAGGCAAGCAGCAATAGGATGAATCCTTTATAAACAATTAACACATGCAAGATTGTCATCAAGGCAATTACGTTAAATTGTCTTATAACAGCCAAGCGATGCAAAACATCCATGCGATGCAATAAAGAAACTTACGCACATGACAGTTATTCCACTTACATTCAATAACTATAATCATGGCACCGTAACTAAGCAAACATCATGTGAAAATCTATAACATAGACTCATATACTCACATGAATCCATATATATATTAATAAACAATATCAATGAAACAACGTTGAACATCATCATGCAAACGAATTCACTGAAACAATATTAATATAAAAATAGAGACAAAAAAGGTCAAACCACTATTCTAAATATGCATAAAGTGTAATGAAACACGAAACCAACAGTGTCAGGTTTGTATATTGTTTCTAATAACCGTATCCTCATCTTGATGATCTACGTTTATAAGAAACATAGCAATTCTTAACCACCGTGTTCCACTTTAATACAAAGATTAGAAACAGACGACATCTGGTTTTAACGAACAACTGTTTTAAAACAAAATTATGCAGAAACTTTTACTGCAGAAAACTAGAACACCAAGAAAACTATTTTTCTTTAATTCTAAAACTCAATCACGTGTTATACAAGCATAATATTGAAGACCGCTCTGATACCATTTGTTAGAAAAATCTGGTTTTGTATCTCATACAAAACACACAGCGGAAGTAACAACCACGGATCTACTTCAATCATGAAAGATAACATGTAACCATGAATTCTAAAATAAAGAACAAAAAGCGTACCTTGATGCAGTGAATTTCAAAACACAACTTGAGAATACCTTCAATCTTCATCTTAATTCCACATGGTGCCCAAGATGTGTGGTCTCTCAATCAGTCTTTTGTACATAGACTCTAAAAAAAAAAAAACTTCTTTTTCTCCTTGTGGAGAAAAACTTATTTCTTTTTCTTTTCATCATACGTACGTTAAACCATTCTCTTCTTTTCTTTATTTAATAACACTTATTAAATAATGACTGATTATCTAATTGGGTTAGCCTTTTGGGCCTACCCAATTGGGCTTTAATTTGTGGCTTGAGATGGGACCAAAGGGAACAAATAAGACTCTAGCTCCAATGGGCCTTGGGCTTTTCTGTCAACTCTTGACAAGTACAAAGTTACCATTAATTATATTCAATACCACTATAAGAATATAATTGCACTCTAGGCCTTATTAATAAATTATATCCCAAGACTTTATTATTCATACAACCCCTTCATTAAAATATTCGTAGTAATACAAAGTCATAAATATTGACTGCCACTTTGAAGGTTACTACATCTTAATTCTTGAGTACCCGGTTTAATCCTTTATGTTATTCATCATATATTTATGAAATCCAATTCCATAAATATATACTTTAGTAACTCCTTACTAAAGTGGTTGGGCCCAACACTCTGAATAACTAAACCCATTAAACTTATCTCAAGGGAATATTTTATATCTCTGTTAAGAGATTATGAATTCCATCTTGAGAATATATGTTCCATCAACATTAAATGTGGCTGCCCAACATACTGAGATTTTGATCGTAACTTATAGATCTCACTCCTGATATATCAAAGCAACCTACATCTCATGATTAGGTCCATTATTCTCTCAGGATTTAGAGTTGATGTAAATAGAAGTCGTGAGATTTATTATTCATTTGACAGTCGTTAGGAGAATAATAAATCTCACAGCGGTCCAGTTCAATATGTTTTAACTCTTAAAACATATCAACGTATCAACTAGAAATCTCAACTTCCATGATCAAGACAAATCATCTTAGTTGATATGTTATAGTCTTCACAGATGAAACGCCCAATTTCATCACCGACTACGAACTAAAATTCTGAGTTTACAAAGAACCTGTGATTTATATCTTTCTGTGACTTTTCACATAAATCACATACTATGCATCTCATGGACTAAGATAATGTCTCATTAGTTCATAAATAGTCTCATATAATTAAATAACTTAATTATTTATGACATGCCAATAAATTGGGTTTTAGGGCACAAACCCTAACATAAAGACCATTGGCAAAATAGTGAGCCATTCTCTGCATCCCATCCCCTACAGGAGAAGCGTGTTGTTTGATCTACTTCAGTCACTCAGTGGTTGTCCTCTGATCATCTACTGCAACAGTTTCTGCACAAAGTGTCAAAAGAGTTCTCAAATCCACCACACCCCTTTTACGGCATCCAATCTTCCTCTGATTGGCCCTTACATTAATTGACCTTTTGGACTGATCATTTTGCTGTATTTTCCCATGTTAACACTGTTTTTTTGCTATAAAGACCCCTTAAATTTCTTGATCTCTTCCTCATTCGTTGGTTTTCAATTTTTCACTTTAAAATAACAAATACACAAGTCTATAATATATCCTCTGTTTGATTTGGCCGTTGATAAAAATATCTTGACAGAGGTCTGGCGAGGTAGTACGGCGGCAAATGGAGGTCCGACAAGGATTGTGGCCGAAGACGCTAGAGCTAACGAGGGAGTGAGATTTTAGGGAAAACTCGAAATAGGGTTTTTTTTTTTTTTAATTTGTTTTTTGAGATGTTATTAGGTGTATTAAGATGTATTGATTTTACAATGAGTTTAAGTAAAAGTTTGATGTGGCATGTTCTTATTGGTTGGTATAAACCAAAGGGTTTACACGCTGTCCTTATTGAATTTAATATCTTTCAAAAAAAGAATCTTTTTCAAAATGTCTTTTGTTTCCAAAATAAAACCTTTTTCTTAAGTGTTCTTTTTTTCTTTTTTCTTTTTTAAGTGAGGAGAAAGTTTTTAAAGAAAAATCTTTTTTTTTTAAGAGGGGAAAATCCGAAACTTTTTATAAGAACAAAAATCTGTTTTCCAAATTTTTTTAAAATGTAATTCTGTTTTTTATTTTAAAAACTTTTTCCCAAATTTGTTTTCAATAAAATAAAAACTGTTTTCAAATCTGTTTTTTTTATTTTATTTTTTTTGGAAAAATAAAACTGTTTTCAAAAATCTTCTTTTCTAAAACTATTTTAAAAATCTGTCTTTCTGAAAACTATTTTTTACAAAATCTTTTTTTTTTATGAATTGTTTTTTCTTACAAAACTGTTTTTTTTAACAAAAATCTCTTTATAAAACTGTTTTTTTTAATTAAAAAAAACTATTTTTAAAAATATTACTCTACTCTTCAAAACTGTATTTCAAAAACTCAAAATCTTTTTTTTTTTTTTTGAAAACTATACTTTTTTAAAAAATTAAAAAAAAAAATCTTTTTTTCTAAAATAGGGCCGAAACATTAAAAAAGACATGTGGGGGGAATGAGGATCCAAAACTACTGATAAAGTAATTAAGGACATATCCGAGGAAGCAGACCTCGAGAAACATCAGCAAAATGTCATCAGAAAGATCCCAGCTCCCTTATGCAAAGGCAGAAAGACCACAATTGACAAGGGTTCCAAGGGCACCAACTTACCCTCAGAAAGTCAAGAATCAGAGCTAAGGGGAGCATGGTGCAAACCGAGGGAAAAAAGGGTTACTTGGCACTGAGCAAAGAAGAGAGGAAAGAGGAAGGACAAAGCATCCATCCCTCTGCATTAAATGCACTGCAACCACTTAGCTGGCCGCATTAATGGAGAAATGACTTATGAATAGTGTCCACACAGCTTATACCTTAGTGTAAAAACCTTCTAGCAATGCCTTAATGGGACAAGTATCAGGGAAATCTGGTCCTAACCCTCCAAATGTAGAGTTTAGATGCATTTTGACTGACTATATAAATCCAAGACACACTTGGATAAGGGGGTCCTTTTTGGTTTGTGAAAAAAGAGAGAAATTACTTGTAACACCATCCTCGGCCTAAAACCGAGGACACCAACCTTATCATTTCAAGGTTTTCCTTAATTGAATATACTTAGATCTTGTTTGGAACTAGTACTACATTTATTATCTTTCTTATAACGGGTATTTAAGGTTGATCATGTATCCCACTTCTAAAAGTTAATTGTGTGAGCAAAAGTATCAAATCAAAACCTGTCGACTTCTTTGCTAAATACTTTTTGCCAGCCACAAGACGTTTTTCCAAAGTGTTTTTAAAATGTTTCTTTTCAAAAATGTTTTCAAAGGCATTTCTCAAATATGTCAAAAATGATTTTTTTTAAAAGAGGTGCATGTTTTCAAAAAGAGGTTTTTTAAAAAAAATTTAAAAAGAGAAAAACGTTTTCATGAAACACTTTTACCACGTAAAAAATGTTTTCTAAGAAAAATGTGTTTTTCAAAATAATAAAGTTAACGTTGTAACTTTTATTTTCAAGCTTTTTCTTAGAATAGTGGTAGTTTGTGAATTTGTGTTTAAGGCTTATTCTCTTGAGTCTTTGAAAACATTTTCAAGTTTTTTCTTAGAATAGTGGTAGTTCGTGGATTTGTTGGTGATAGGGCCAACAAACCCCTTTGCCCAGATGAACCCATTAGGTACCTTCATCCATCCTTTTACTTCGTGGACGAGAAAAGGTAAGCCATTAAATAAAGGATTCAATATCTCGGACAGTTACAAACCAGCTGTCATACCATTGGAAGCTCATCAAAGCCCACATTAATGAGGCCAGAGACGTTACAAAAGAAGCATTAAAACCACAATAAAGGCCACAACGGCTAGAAGCAATGGAGCGATATATAAACATTCCTTAGAACTAAATAAGGTGCAAACATTCTGATATACTCACATACGCTGTAGCTCTGGTACTTCTAGTTCTCATATTCTCTTTTAAGCTCCCACACGCTAACTTTACCATCGGAGACTTCGTGGCCGGCACCACACTAATGACCACCCAAAGAGGTTTCCTTTCACGATGTTGTAGGTACAGGGACGAGGTTACTGATCTGTCTGGGCAAACCTACTCGACTGACGATTGTAGCATCATCAGTTTGGCGCCGTCTGTGGGAACGACATTTTCGTACTCAGATTAGAGAGCATAGTTCCATTCAACTCAAAAGTCTAATGGAGTCCAAAACTCCCCAAGATTTTGCAGCATTAGCCCTGCAAATCCAAACACTCATAGCCAGCGTTTGGGAGCTCACGAGATAGAACCAGGAGATAAGGCTATGGCTGCAGTAGGAGGATAATCATTCTAGGACCAACCGGGATGACGATGGAGATAGCCAAAAAAGGAATGATCACCGACGACCAACTACTCCGAAAGGAACGAGCTCGGACCTCCTTAGGGAAATGAGAAAGGAAATGGACCAACTGAGAAGTGCAATACGGGAAAAGATAGACCAGAGCTTAGACAGGATGGTCAGAAGGATGGACTCACCTTTCACGGCAACAATTCTGGAGTGCCCAGTGCCTTCAAAGTTTTGTCTTCCACAACTTGAGGTGTTCGATGGTCTAAAGGATCCTTTGGACCATCTTTACACCTTCAAGACAACTCTAGGCCTCTAACAGGCCCCTGACGAGATATTGTGTTGTTCCTTCCCAACCACTCTCAAAAGAGCAGCAAAGGAATGGTTCACTAAGCTACTAACATCGTCGATCGACACCTTCAAGCAATTGGGCAATTCCTTCATACACCACTTCGTCGAAGGACAACTCCCAAAAAGGCCGACAGATCACCTGCTTACCATCAGGCAAGGAGAAAAGGAGACTCTGAGGTTATATGTGAAGCGTTTCACCCGAGAGACCTTAGAAGTAGACGAAGCGGATGACAAGGTTCAGTTAACAACTTTTACAGCCGTATTAAAATCTAGGGAGTTCGTGGTCTCACTCACAAAGAGCCCTCCTCAGACGATGGCAAAAATGCTCTTGAAGGCACGAAGTACATGAACGCCGAGGATGCCCTAGCAACAATAAGGGAGGAAGAGAAACCCAATGAGAGGGAAAGAAAGGAAGAAGATCGGAAGGGACGAAAAGAGAGTAAAGAGTTCGTCAAGGTACGAACAGGAACAAGAGGAAGGATGATAAAACCCCTCGGACGGTAAAATTCACACTTATGCATATTGATAAAATTTTGGCGCAGATTAAAGACTAGCATTACCTCAAATGGCCAAGGCCATTGCACTTGTCACCCAATGTGCACGACAAGAAAAAGTATTGTGGTTTCCACAAGGATCATGGCCACTACACAAAAGATTGCATAGACCTAAAGGAGCAGATAGAAGAGCTCATTCGAAAAGGGAAGTTGCAGAAGTTTGTAAAGAAGGGAGACTCTAGCAAGTCCAGAGGAGATAACAAGGACAAGCATGAAGCCTCTCCAAGGGATGAGGACCACACGTCTCATCATCCACAGAGCGCAATAGGGGAAATAAAGATGATCACAGGAGGACCATCCACAGGGGGGTCGTTCAGATCTTTCAAGAAGTCACAACAAAGGCAGGTGAACAACATCCACAGGATACCACCCCTGAAACAAAGGAGGATAGACAGGGACATCCTGTTCATAAAAGAAGATGCACGAGGGGTGAAGCAGCTACATGACGACCCCTTGGTTATAATGCTCATGATTGAAGGGTTCAACACTAGGAGAATCCTTATAGACAATGGTAGCTCTGCGAACATCATCTACCTCTCTGCTTTTCAACAGCTAAAAGTGGATCCTAAAAGATTGTGACTTTTTTAGTCCCTTTTTGTCAGCTTCAGTGGAGATAGAGTGTATCCTAAAGGCATAGTGACACTGACGATCACGGTGGGATCCTACCCGTAGCAATTGACTCGTTAGCTCGACTTCCTGGTGGTAGACTATCCTTCCTCGTACAACGTAATAATTGGAAGGCCTACACTGAACCATTGGAAGGTAGCCACGTCTACCTATTGCTTGAAGGTAAAGTTCCCAATAGAAAATGGTGTAGGCGAAGTAAAGGGAGATCAGGTACTATCTCGGGAATGCTACCAGGCAGTGTTAGCTACAAAGGAAAACCATACGTGGATGATCAAGGAGGAGGAGGAAGAGAAGGTGGAAGCCCTGGAGACCATAGAACTGGTAGATGGGGAGTTGATGAAGACTACAAGGGTAGGGGCAACTCTAAGCACAGAAATGAAGAAGAAACCAGTCCAATTCCTCAAGTACAACTTGGACGTTTGGCATGGAGTCACAAGGATATGCCAGGCATATCCATAAAGATCATCCAACATAAGCTAAATGTAGATCCCAAGAAAAAGCCCGTCCAGCAAAGACGACGAGTCTTTTCTCCAGAACAAAACTTGGAAATCATGGACGAAATCAAAAAACTGCTCACAATGGACTTCATTCATAAGGTCTACTACTTGGACTGGTTGGCCAACGTCATCCTAGTAAAGAAGGCAAATGGAAATTGGAGGATGTGCATAAACTTCACGGACCTAAACAAGGCCTGCCCGAAGGACAGCTTCCCCCTGCCGAGGATAGATCAGCTGGGGGATTCAATAGCAAGACACAAGTTCCTTACATTCATGGACGCATTCTCGGGATACAATCAGATAAAGATGGCAGAAGAAGACCAAGAGAAGATTGCCTTTATCACAAGCCAAGGGCTCTACTACTACAAGGTAATGCCCTTCGGACTAAAAAACACAGGAGCAACCTACCAGAGGTTAGTAAACAAGATGTTCAGCAAACAGATTAGGAGGAACATGGAAGTGTACGTAGATGATATGCTTGTCAAGAGCAAAGAAGAGTCTGCACACCTAGACGACCTCGAAGAAACGTTCGCGACTCTCAAGCAGTATCAGATGAAGTTGAACCCCAGTAAGTGCGCCTTTGGGGTAGCATCTGGGAAGTTCTTGGGGTCCATGGTATCCTAGAGAGGGAAAGAAACAAACCCAGAGAAGGTGTAGGCCATACTAGAAATGACATCACCCAAGATGGTAAAGGAAGTCTAGAAGTTAACAGGAAGGATAGCAGCACTCAACAAGTTCATCTCTAAAGCAACAGACAAGTGCTTGCCCTTCTTCAAGAAACTGAAGCTAGCCTTCACCTGGACAGAAGAATGTGAAAATTCCTTCCAGGAGCTCAAGCATTACCTGAGCAATCCACCCCTCCTAAGCCCGTCCAAAGAGGGGGAAGACTTGTATTTATACTTAGCAGTATCAACTACAACCATAAGTGCAACCTTGATTCGGGAGGAGGATGGAACGCAACTCCTAGTCTACTATGTCAGTTAAGCCTTCCAAGGGTCTGAAGCAAAATACCCACCGATTGAGAAAATTGCATTCGCCTTGATTGTAGCCTTACAAAAGCTATGCCCATACTTCCAGGCGAATCCTATCCTAGTGATGACGGACCAACCTATAAAGAAGTTAATAAACAAGCCCAAGGCTGCAAGAAGGATGATTCAGTGGGCAATAAAGCTTAGCCAGTTCGACATTAAGTACCACCCCAGAACAGCTATCAAAGTGCAGGCACTAGCAGACTTTATCGCTAAGTTCACAGTCCCAGACGAGGATGGGGCATTGGACTAAGTAGAAAGATGGACAATCCAGATGACGGGTCATCAGCCCGAAAGAGGGGGGGAGTAGGGGTTATTATCAACACCCTAGAAGGAGAGAC
Organism: Quercus ilex subsp. ballota; assembly: GCA_032727855.1. Classification (NCBI taxonomy): domain Eukaryota; kingdom Viridiplantae; phylum Streptophyta; class Magnoliopsida; order Fagales; family Fagaceae; genus Quercus; species Quercus ilex. Next base: position 46,975,794 of record CM064908.1, read on the forward strand.
ACTCAAGTACGGAGTTCAGCTGATGTTCCCTGCCACCAACAATGAAGCTGAATATGAGGCAATACTGATAGGACTAAAGGTCAGAAAGGCGTTGGGTGCCAAAAACTTGCTTTTCCAAAGCAATTTAAAGCTAGTTGTAGGGCAAATAAAGGAGGAATATGAGGCAAGTGAGGAATGAATGCAGAAGTACTTGAGGCTAACGAGGCATTTGGCCTAAGAATTTGATTGAGTAGAGTTCATACAGGTCCCTAAAAGCCAAAATATGGGGGCAGACAAGATAGCAAAGTAAGCATCATTAGGAGCAAGACTGACGACCACAGATTTAAAGATGGAAGTTCAGAAGCATCCCAACATTGAAGAGTTCCTCACATTTGTAATCCAAAGTGAAAGCAGCTGGATGTCCCCAATTCTATCCTTCCTCCAAGATGGACGACTTCCACAAGACGTCAAGGAAGCCAGGAAAGTCAGGAAGAAGGCAGCCAGGTTCACTATCATGAACGACTCCTTGTACAAAAGAGGCTTATCCATGCCTTACTTGAAGTACGTCGATGAAAGTGAGGCCAAGTACATCCTAAAGGAGATCCATGAAGGAATTTGCGGAGATCATGCAGGCCCAAGGTCCCTGGTAAGTAAAATCATCTGAACAGGTTACATTGGGCCCACTATGCAGAAGGATGCAAGAGAGTTCGTCGAGAGATGCGACAAATGTCAAAGATTTGGAAATGTTCAACGCATCCCAGCAGAGAGACTAACGCCAATAACCTTCCCGTGGCCATTTGCCTAGTGGGGAATTGATATCATAGGCCCACTACCCCGAGGTAAGAGACAGGTAAAGTTTTTACTAGTGGCTATTGACTATTTTACAAAGTGGGTTGAAGCAAAAGCACTATCAACTATCACGGAGGCGAACATCCAAAACTTCGTATGGAAAAACATAGTCTGGAGATTCAGGATACTGAGGACAATCATATCGATAATGGACGGTAGTTTGACAGTTAACACTTCAAAGACTTTTGCTCGGGATTGGGGATCAAGAACCAATTTTCGTCTCCAGGTCACCCCCAAGCCAATGGACAGACGGAAGTGATGAACTGGACGCTGCTCAAGATCATCAAAGCTTGGTTAAAGGAAGTAAAGGGCACTTGGCCAGAAGAATTGCCTAATGTCCCATAGGCATATAGGACTACAGTAAGAACCCCGATAGAAGAAACTCCCTTCAGGCTCACCTATGGCACTGAGGCAGTGATTCAAGTTGAAGTGGGAATCACCGGCATGAGAAGAGAAGTCTTTAGTGAAGGCAACAACAATGATCAGCTGAGATTCAACCTGGATTTCCTGGATGAAGTAAAAGACGAAGCATCCCAGAAGATGATGAAGTACCAGCAGAAGATGGCTGAATACTACAATAAGAGAGTGAAACTTAAACGACTTAACATAGGGGACCTCTTCTTATGTAAAGTCACACCTGCTATTAAGGATCCAACCCAAGGGAAGCTTGGTCCATCCATTAACCTGGGAAGGATCCTACAAGGTCATCCATTACTCAAGACAAGGCATCACCTAGAAACGATGGACGGGAAGAAACTACCATGACCGTGGAATATTAAGCATTTGAAAAAGTACCACCAATAAATGTAACAGATGATTGTATTCACGTTTGAAAGAAAGCAATAAAAGTACTATTCAGCCAACATCCCAATGTACTGTATGCAAGCCTAGAAGTAATAAAAAATCTTGGCTAAGTGATAAGATTCCGCCTAGACATATGTAAATTGCTGGCGAAGCCAATTGACAAAATTCCTTGATTGGATGTAAGTCAAATAAAAAATGGCTAAGTGATAAGATTCCCCCTAGACGGATGTAAATCACTAACGAAGCCAATTGACAAAATTCCTTGATTGGATGTAAGTCAAATAGAAAAAATGGCTAAGTGATAAGATTCCACCTAGACGGGTGTGAATCACTGACGAGGCCAATGATAATTCCTTGATTGAATGTAAGTCAAATAAAAAAAAATGGCTAAGTGATAAGATTCCGCCTAGATGAATGTGAATCACTAACGAGGCCAATGACAATTCCTTGATTGGATGTAAGTCAAATAAAAAAATTACTAAGTGATAAGATTCTGCCTAGACGGATGTAAATCACTGGTGACGCCAATGACAATTCCTTGATTGGATAAAAGTCACCTAAAAAATTGACTAAGTGATAATATTCCACCTAAACGGATGTAAATCACTGACGAAAGTCATCTAAAACCCATTAATGGGGGTAAACAAAGATACTGGCAAAAGCACAAGTCACATGCATGCCAAAAATATTAAACATGACAGAAGAAAACGAACCAACAAAGGTATGAAGATAAAACAATAGCATAAATATATCTTGTCTGTGAATAGGAATTAAAAAGCCGAAAAACACCGAGCAAGAAGCATTGTTCTGGAATTTGAATAAAAAACCCAAAAACATACTGGGCACCTAAAAGAAAAAAAGGAAAAAAAAAAAAAAAACAGGTATATCTGCATGGACAAAATACAAAAAAGGAAAGAAGATCCAACTTTCAGAACCATAAAAAAATAAAAAAAATAAAAAAAAGTAAAAAAAAGGAAAGGCGAAAGGAGAAGGTAAATTGCATGAAATACATTACCTAGACGAGCTTGTGGGTGTGACGACCCACGATCTCGTTAGAAGGTACACTAGAGAGGACCTTGAGCTCCTCTATAGTGAAGGTATCTTGTGCCCTCGTCAGGGCAAGGCCAACATCGTCCCAAACGCTGGACAAGCGCTAGTCGGCCTTTTCCTTCCCTTTATTTGCCACGCGCTGTGCTTCTTCGGGCGTGGGGTGATCTCTTCCACTGAGGTGGTCGAGGAAGCGGTCCCCTTCGCTTCAGGGATGAAGGTAGCTGGAGTGGCAGGAGTCCTCTTCTCCATGACAGACACTACCCTCTTCCCTCCCGAGGTTGGAGAGAGGCTCGTTCTTCTTTACCCTCATCTTGGCATACATGTCCTGGTTAAACTTCATCGTCATCTCTACAGAAGAAAAACACTTGTTAAAAAAAAAAAATCAAGTCAGTGACAAACCAAATGAACACTTACTCTTCTCTTCAATCTCTATAGCACGCAGGACGTAAGGAGAAGGATCTGGACCCAAGCAATGACGAGCCAAGGTTCTAGGATCGACCAGGTTGTTGAAGTTGTCAATCATTTAGGCGTACTCGATAGCTACTTCTACGCACCTTTTGTACTTACTCTTAAGCTTTGGACGCTTCTTCATTGCGCAGGCATAACAAACGAAAAGGTTAGCAACATAAAATAAAAAAAATATGTAAAAAAAAAAAAAAAGGGAAGGACTTGCAAAAGGTCGACGCACCTAGACTCGGGGCTCTCCAACGACGAAGCAACTTAGGAATGTCACCCCAGAATTCATTGGAAGGAGTCTCCTAGTCATCCCCAGACACAAAAAAGAACCTTGATTTCCAGTATCTGAAGGACAAGGACAGATCGGTGACAATCCTAGCCTTCCTGACCTAGGGCACAAGCTCGTAGTACTTATACTCCTTTGACTCCTTTAGACGATATATATACGTGAATTCGTCCACCCTAATCATGTCTCCCTCAATGACGGCCAGTCATATCTCCATACGACTGATTACAATCCTCCACGAGTTAAGCATAAGTTGCCCAAGAGCGATATTGAAGTGGTTCAAAAGCTCCATAATAAAAGGGTGGATGGGAAACCTAAGCCCGCATTGGAAAGTGGCCTCATAGAAGCACACCTCCCTAGGCGAGAAATGACAAGCTCGTTCCTCTTTATAAGGAAGACGAACCCTAACTCTCTCGGGAAACTAAAACCTATCCCTAAACCTGGAAAGGGTTTCAATGTCCAAGCCACATGCCTCCCCGAGAGCAAAAAAAGCTCTGACCTCTCTTGGGCCAGAAGCCGCGGTATCTTCCTCCACCTTAACAGGGCCGTTGTTAGATGACAACCCCTCTAATTTACTAGATCTCACCTCCGACATCACTCTCCGCTCACCCACCAAATCCTTAAACCAATCAACCGACTGACGGAGCAAGGGAAACAAATCGGCCAACACTACACATAAACTACTACCCCCAAACACGAAATCTTCAACTAAAGGGCAAAAAGACTGAGAAACTCCTAGAGAAGCCCCTAAACGTGCAAAGAGAAATGAAATAGAGGGGCAACGTATCCTAACCTCAGAGTTATCCACCATGGAACCCTAGAAACGAAAAGGAAGGACAGAATTCCAAAAACTCAAGCAGAAAAGAAAAGACCCAGTAAACCCTACAAATTATCTCTGCTGCAAAGAATAAAGAAGGGGGGGGGAAGAAACCATACCTCAAAGAAATGATCCCAGAAAGGAAAGGTGTAGAAAAATGCAAGAAAAATAGCTTGGAGAAGGAGAGACATAGAGCAACAATGGCACAAAAGAGGGAAAGTGAAGAAGAAAGAGAAAAGAAAGGAAGTTTAAAAAGAACTAGGCACGAAAAATTGAAAACCAGCGGGAAACTCGAAAGACACACGAGTAGGGCATTAAATCCACCAATCAGAATGAGCCATGTGGCCACGATGTGTACAGTGCTGCCACTACGCATTAAATGTGGAACGGAACCCTAAGAGTCATGTTTGAGCAAGAAACCTTTCACCTTCTGGTGGTCATCATGACATGTAGGGAAAACCACAGAACCTGAGGGGGGGAAGGGGGGAGGGGGGTAGCTGATAGGCCCAACAAACCCCCTTGCCCAGATGAACCCATTAGGCACCTTCGTCCATCCTTTTACTTCGTGGACGAGAGAAGGTAAGCCATTAAATAAAGGATTCAATATCTCGGACAGTTATAAACCAGCTGTCATACCGTTGGAAGCTTATCAAAGCCCACATTAATAAGCCCAGATGCATTACAAAAGAAGCACTAAAACCACAATTATTGCACAACGGCTACAAGCAATGAAGCCATATATAAACATTCCTCAGAACCAGATAAGGTACATACATTTTGAGATACTTACATACACAGTAGCTTTGGTACTTCTAGTTCTCATATTCTCTTTTAAGCTCCCACACACTAACTTTACCATCGGAGACTCTGTGGCCAACACTACACTGGTGACCACCTAAAGAAGTTTCCTTTCACGACTTTGCCAGTATAAGGACGAGGTTGCTTATTTGTCTGGACGAACCTACTTGACTGACAATTGCAGCATCATTAGTTGGAGTTATTATTTACATGATAGTTTTACGTAAATATTTACTCACATGTATATATGTATATTGTTTGCAAAAATCTTTTCAAAAAAAAAAAATCAAAATATCAAGTATTCTATTTCTTCATAAAAAGTTAACGTTTGGAATAAATTAAAATAAGGTACTATCTTCGGATAGGCATTGTGGAGTGCTTAACACCTTTCCCACACATAACCAAACTTCCGAGTCCAAGATTTTTGGTTTACCTTAATTAATGAACCTTTAAATTTTGGTTTAGTTAATTAGGTAACTTAAAATAACTTAGACATCTAAGTGACCAATCACATTTAATACAAAACCAATGGTTGGTGCACAACTCCTAAAATAAAAATATGAAAAATGTACTCATACACACACCCCACTCTAAATACACAAACACACAAGAGTTACGTCACCAAGAACCAATGTGCGATGATCCCCCTGAGGCGGGTTGGAAAAAAAAACCAGGCGTCCACAGGACAAATCCCTAAAAGGTAGAGTTCTATATTTAAAAGAGAAAGTAAAACATGAAAGTGGTAACACATTGTAGACACCCAAGCTATTGTAAGAATATATTTTTTATCTTCCAAATAATTAAATCCGGATTTCGTATGATAATGCAAGCTTTTTATTTAGCAACACAACACAACTCTTTTTTTTTTTTTTTAGAGAGATTCAACCTATGGCGTCCACTCCTGATAATAGCCATTTATCATCAAACCAAGACACTAATCAATTTTTGGTGTAAACAAAAATTGAACCCTAGATCTCTTATTAACCATAAAAAAACTTTACCAGTTGAACTAACTGAAACCCATTGCAACACAACACAACTCGACAACATAATTGCTCATTGCAATTATTAGGAAACTTTGAAAGAAAATTGGTGAGTATCAAGCATCAAATTAATAATTAATTAATTACACAAGATGATAGGGACCCTAAGCCTATACTATACTGAGCCAATAATCTATTAATCTCCTACCTTTTTCTTTTTTTTTTTCTTTTTTTTTTTTAAGTATTAATCTCCTACCTAATACTGAACTAACAAGTGGAACCAACCCGGCCAAGACACTTTTCCTTAAATTTATAAAAATATTAAAGGTATCATTTCAAGATGGTGATTTGCCACACCGACCACCTTATAATCATGATTTAATTTTATTTATACTTTTTTTTTCCCCATGGTGGGTGATTGTATGTGATTTGCAAGGATAGAATGGCATGTCAAATCAGGTTGGTAAAAGAAAAAAAGAAATTCAAAATGTTAATTTCTAAAATAAAGCACGACCAAAAAGTCAATCTAATTCCATAAGAAAAAACAAAATTTCAATCAAACATTTGGCATTCCCACTAAAGTACGTGACCTAGTTGTATTAACTTAAATTAAAGCTTCAAATTTGTGGTACATTGCTTTCTTGGAAAATGCTTGAGCTAAAACAAGCCTAACAAATTGGAGTCTGGTTTCACACAGTTTTTAATGCTGAGCTGAAGTCAATAGCTTATATGAATAAAGTTTAATGACTTTACACACGTGAAAAACGAAAAATGTGGTGGTAAATGTAGTAGAGCACGCTACCCCCTATGTTATGCGAAACAGAAAATGTTTCGTGGAAGAAGACTATCCAATTGTGAAAATATTTAAATGCCACATGATCCATGAGCATGGTATTACTACTAGTAGTCTAGCTAGGACCACCCATATGATATGATAAAAAAACTGGAATTTTCTTCGTTTGGACCACTATTAAGAATTATTTGGGTTAGTCCCAAAATTTTTACTCACTGGTCACTTTCGGTTCATTGTTTGATCATCGTCAATTTGTTGGTGGTTTGGTTGGAAAATGTAGGCCACCGCAACATAAGATACAAACCAATCAATTATACATCTTGCATAAGTTAACGTCCAAGGCAAGGGACCACATATCTTGCAACAATTTCTTTCGTGGACACCCATATTATAGTTTTAATACAATGAGGGGTGGAGAAATAATACTGAGTCCATATAAAAACGGTTGTCTATTATTAATGAGTGGAAAAATAAAATAAGTCTATATAAAATTGATTGTTTATTATTAACAATCACAGCCCGTCGCAAGAGTTGTGATAGCAAAAAAAAACCATATCATTAAGGATAAAGATTAAATCCAAACTGTTTAGAGAATGAGATTCTTCCAACCCAGTAAGCGACAATTCATAAAAGTAAAAGTACCAGTTTTATGTTATTTTAAAAAATTACATTACTCGTTAAAAACAATAGCCCTTCAACTATCTTGTAATGAGTTAGAGGAAGATTAATAGGGCATGAAGCCAAGTCCAAAAAGAGGAAAGAAAAAGAAAAATAGGCGCAAGCAATGTCTGTTTTCAGCACGTGTCAACAGCCTTCTGATGTATGTACCTATGTATATAGGTCATGACTCACCTCCCCGATCGCATTTAAGGATTAGATCCCTTTGTCCCTCCTTCTACACAATTGGGAGGGTCTCATCCTGACTCAGCCGTCCCAATCTCTTTTCCTATTTTTCCAAAAAGCCCGCTAACCTTTTTCTGACGTGTCTCCCAACATTCTATTCCAATTAACCAATAATTATCCTCCACATCACCATCTTTTAAAAAATCTTTACTATTTTAATTAGTTGTACGTACCATTCTCTTAATTATATTACCTCAACATCCTTATAAAAACCTTACACAACCTCACCTTCCAAAACCTCCTCTTTTCTTCACCAACTCCCATTCACATAAAAACTCATATCTCTGTCTTTCTCTCTGTGTATTAAAATCTGTGATTTTTTTTTTTTTTTTTTTAAATTTCTTGTATACAAAGCTAAGCTGAGCTGATAATTCAGAAACTTTGATAGACGATACATAGTAAATATCATAGCATGGAGATCCCAGTGATCAACAGGATAAGCGATTTGGAGCTTTCATTGCAAAACCCATCAATGTTTTCTCGGGGTTTTTCGGTTTCTGGCTTCGAAGTCATTCGATTTTGGAAATGGGGTGCTCTGATTCTTGCTCTAGTCGCCTCGTTTAGCACAATAATGAACAGGGTCAGGATTTTAATCGTGAAATTCCAAAGAGCAAGTTCAGCAGCTTCTGAACCTCTCTTAAAACTCGTCGACGACGACGATATTTACAGTAGCGACGGCGACGACGGCGACGACGACACTTCTTCTGTGTCGTCTTCTATAGAAGAAGAAGAAGAAGAAGAACCCATGGATGAAGATTTCCGGGTCGCCGGGTCGGGTCGTGTATACCTCGGAAGAAGTCAAGGGCAAAGTCGTAATTCGAAGCTATGGCAACGGTTCTCGTGGACAGACTTGGCTAGTGGTAGCGTTGTGAAGCTGTGGGACCATTTGGGTTTGGGGTTGGACTTTGACGGCGAAGTTGACGGCGACCTCATTTCCGTTTACGATATGAACAGGGAACAAAGAGTGACGTCTCTTTTAGGCGGGAAATCGGGTGTGATGGCCGTTTCGCCGTTAAATTCGGGGTCTGTTGTGACAGCGGCGGAAAAGGGCGTGTCTGGAAACGTGTCGCTGAAGGTGTGGGACACGCGTGTCCGGTGTCGGATACCGGAGATACTCGCCGAGTGGGGGCCACAGCTTGGGAAAAAGATCGTGGCCGTTGGATACGGCGGTGTCGGAAAAGTCCACGTCAGAGATGACGACAGCGAGGTTGTTGGGGACATTAGGAACGTCACATCGCCGTTACTGGATTTAACGGTGTCTGATGTGGACACGTGGTGGGACGCCGATGCCTTTATTGCTCCAGACGAGTTGTAATAATTAAATTAATTACGAGTTGTATTGTCGCGTCTAGCTGTAATGGTATATATAGATTTGGACAAAAATTTGTGGAATATTTGATTGGAATGTCCATTTGTAAATAATTTATAATTATCTTCGTTTATTTATTTATTTATTTTTTTTTTTTTACAAAAAAATTCTTTGTATTTTGATGGCGTAGCTTTGTGGATCTTGCTTCTTGGTTGCTTCCTTGAAATTAAAGTTGCAAAAGCGGGCAAGTAAAATCACTATACGAACAAGTCTTTGCTAAAACGAGTTGATTTTGTGTAGTATGACTCAATTTAGGTAATTTACAAATTTTCAAATAAAATCAGAGAGCTGACCCAAGTTTTCGTTTTTGAGATTTTTCTCATTCTGACGGTGAGAATATTGCAAAAACTTGTTGACAATATATAACAAATTTAGGTCCATTTGAAGTTTTGAACTACAATTAGGCAATTACCAAGTACAACCCCCCCCCCCTCTTTTTTTTTAAATGAATTACCCAGTACAACCTAGAACCGTCTTCCTCCAATTCTTCGTAGGAAAGAAACTAAAGAAATTTGAGACATGAATCACGTGTGCCTTAATTAATAGTAAATTAACAGTACGTAGTAATCTCAATTCGTTTCTTTCCTTCTTATTTTTTATTTTTTTTAATTTTTGGGTCAAAAATTTCAATTCATTAGACTTTAGAATTAGAAGTCCAAAACACACGGCTGAATAGAATAGACCTTTGCAAATTTGAACCAAAATTACGTCGTGTTGACAAAAGTTTTTCTTCAGAGTTTTATGAATGAATTATGTTTTATGTGAATGAGTAATGAGGTTTCTATTTTTTTTCCCCTCAAATTAATATGTTGCTTACACGCCAAAAAGAAAAGACAATGATGCAGTCACACGGTCAGAAATGTGACACGCAGCTGCTTCATTTACTGCTATTTTGGAAGGAAGATAGCATGGTCTTTTTTTTTTTTTTTTTTTTTTTTTTTTTTTTTTTTTTAAATAATATATATATATATATATATATATATATGTACGGACTTAGTATGTCAGCCCAGTCCCAAAATGTAGGCTCATGCAATGATATGATCGACCCGCCTCGGTCCATAGGCCGAGCCAAGAACGGCCTATGAATCTTCGATCACATACCCCAAGAGTTTGCTGTGAACTAGGGATAATATTTTAGGAGAATCCGCCTACCGAGCAGTAATCGGCGTTAGGCACAAATTACTGGGAAGTCATATCAACAGTAGGCGGTGGGTCCCATCTAATCAGGATTATGGGACAGGGGGACCCATTGACATGGAAAAATCCCTTCATCAAGACAACCCCACTAAGGGGAGGCTATAAATAGAAAGAGAGGAATAGGGATTGGAAGTTGAAAAAATTGGGGAGAAAAACACCTCGAGAAGTAAGGAAACTGAAAGTTCAATATGTGTCTAAAACACCCTTGAACGTTTAGACCCCAAATTACAAAATTACCAATTCAAGCTTTATATCAAACAATTAATGTGCGGAACATGATAACAAGCTTATAACAGAATTGATAAACAATCTAAGCCAAATATAAACACATCCACAGCAGTAAATATAAGGCAAAGATAAAGGGAAGGAAGATACAAATACACGGACAACACACGATGTGTTATCGAAGAGGAAACCGAAGTCTTCGGCGTAAAACCTCTCTGTCGCCCTCCAAGCGGTCAATAATCCACTAGAAAATGTAGTTGGGATACATGAACAGCAATAGACCCTCCAAACCTAATCTACCCAGGTACCTAAGCCCTCCAAGCTTCCTGCTCCAACGAGGTTGCGCCGAACCTTTTTCTTCTCTAGCTTACCGGATTCCGCTATAGCCCATAGCATCAACCAATAACCATTGGTTCCTTCCCAAACTGTTTCCCTTAGCACCAAAAAGCCTTCTCACAGACGTGAGTGTGGTGAGATAAAGATTTGGTCAATAGCCTCTCAAGGATTTTTTAATGGAGAGGAAGAGAGTAGAGGAATTTGAGGAGTCTCTTAGTGAAGATTGGGGATGAGGCAATCTTGTTTTTCTCTAGGGTTTATCTCTTAAAATTCTCTCAGAAGCTCTCACAATTTAGTGGGTATAAGGGTCTATATATAGTGGTGTGTGTTTGGAATAGAAGAGACAATTTTTGCCAAACAGGGCTGGTTGGCGGCTTGACCTCGCGACTTGTCCAAGTCGCGAAATCAAGTTGCGACGTAACGGCCTGGCCAGCCTGGGACTTTTGTCCTGTAGTGCGACAGCTGGCGCAACCCTTCAGCTCCCCTGTGTGCATCTCACGTGCCAGCATTTGGCGACTTGCAGCCGCGAGCCACCCGCGAGTCCTACCCGCGAAACTCTGCTTCTTTGCACATACTTGAGCTTTTCTTCACATCTTCTCACACACTACCCTTACAATAATCCCACCTAAATACAGGGTTACTAACTGCTTTAAATTACAAGAAAATTGGCACGGAATAAAGCCAACAAGATGGTTGATAAATTTCAACCTTACAATCTCCCCCTTTGGCTATTCCGTGACAAAGCCCTAAAATAAACTCTAGACTTAACGCGTGAGTTAGGAACAGTTGGAAAACTCACTCACACCTAACTCTAGAATCTATGAAGCTTTAGGACCATAAAAACAAGTAACTCCTGAAACACAACAATACAATATGTTCATTGTATGCAGAAAACTTGTAATGCAAATGGAGCAAGCATAATGCGATCAAGCACAATAGAGTAAAGCAATAAACCATGACAAGACCAAAATATGTAATCACTATAACCAAGTGATCACAATGCTTATTCACACTTGGAATGAACATCCGGACATTCAAGTTGACAAACACAAGGCAAATCACTTGAACGACTAACACTCAACTAATGCACAATACATGAAGTATGTGCATCTAGGAAAAATCCTACATGGGCACAAGAGTGACAGTACTTAAAAAGGAATGCATAGCATTAGGTTATAAGTACTGATTAAACAACGCACAAAGGCTGCATAAAGCATGGCACAAACCACAAAGGCCTACAAGAGTGCATAAGAACAAACCCTTAAAACTTGCAAAAGCAACATGGGTACAAGCATAAACAGAAACCTTAAAAACCTACAAAAGTACTAGGTACTAACAGATAATAAAAAGTACTTCCCTTGTCATATAACTCCCCCTATCATGAATCATAGGAGCTATGATAAACTTAAAACATAAATACTTGTAACCTGAAACACTTGCACAAAACACATTAGACCCTTAAGGTAAAGTAAGTAATAAACAGACAAGTATAATGTAACAAGTAAAATTGCGATCAAGAACATGATGTGAAACATGTGAGCAACTTGACCATACACCAAATACCAAGACAAAGTTTTCTTATTAACACAATGTCTTCTTCCCCTTGGTATATGCATCTTCCCTATGGAATATCTCTCCCCCTACGAATGTGCACGAGAAATGGAATTTCTCCCCCCCTATGAATGTGCACGAGAAATGGAATTTCTCTCTCTAAGAATGTGCACAAGAGTCATATAGAAATGACAAAACTTTCCAGTATACTACTTTAGAGTATACTCTCCCCCTTTTTGACACAAATAGACAAAGGGGTTAAGGAGAAAAGAGGGCAAGAAATGAAGGTATGAATAATGACAATGATGCATGAGGGGTGCAATGATGCATGAGAAAATGAAGCTCAAACCTAAGATGAAACGAACTGCTACAAAACATAAGGTAAACATGACATGCTAGGATGAAGAAACAAGGTATACACTAATGCATGACAAGGGTAGCAAAGGTGTGTGCAAGAGGTGGCAAGTGCAATGCATGACCAATGCATGAAAAATATACATGTGGGGCAAGGTGTGTTAAATACACAACCAATGAACCAAACATGTTCCTAATGAGGAAACATGAGAAACCCCAAAGTTTGATACTCATTGGAGTCCAAACAAGTGAGAAAATGTGTAAGAGGCATTTTATCAAACACCTAGTATGCACACTATGAAGAACAAAGTGAAACAATGCATGAACATCGTGAAAACCACCCTTAATATATGTTCTTTTTGGCACAAGGGGCCAACATCCAAAGCAAATCAACAAAAGAAACCAATCCCATACAAAAATTTAGAGAAAAAAATAAGTTTTCCCAACCCTTATGATGAAAATCCCAACCAAAAGCACAAAACTCACCAAAACATAATCCAAGGATTCAAATCAATGAAAAGAGTTTAAAATTACCTTAGAGATGTTAAAGGAATGAAAAACCATTCAAATTGGTTGGGTTTTGATGTAAAAATATTGAAATAAGGGTTTAAGAGAGGATGGGAGAGGTTTAAAACAAGTTTCCCATGAAAAAGCTCTTAAAAAGACTGATTCTAGGCATTTGGCGACTGGGTGAGTCACCAGTGAGTCGCCAGTAAGTCGCCAAACCTTCTGTGTGAACTCGCTACAGTATTTGGCTGGTTGCAAGTCGCCAAATTAAGTGGCCAAAAATTCTGACACTTGTTTTTCAACCCAGAACATGTTTAAACACTGAAAAACAATGTATGCACTAAACATGAACACAAAGAGTGATAAAAATCACTTCCAAAAGCATATAAAATGATCAAAAATCTTTTTGGATTGATCCATATAGAGATGAGCACACACACATCACATTTAAACAACGTATAATCGAACAAATGAATACAGCATTCATTGAACATTAGGCATGTGTGTTGTGTGTGCGTATCAAGTGTGGAATAGTCCATAGTCTAGAGTGAAACTTCGATGATCAATTCAATCAAGTCATACACAACTAGTACTTAGTCAAGTGGTCTACCTCAATTATAGAAATGAACATATATGACCTCCCACAAGAAAATGATTACATATCTTTGAAGCTTTTCATTTGGCTTCTTTACAATTCATATCAATTGATCTTTTTGAATTAATACATCTCATTTTAGAGATCAATGCCTGAAATTTTTGATATTTCAATTTGGTGAACAAGCCTTTGGCTTTTTGGGCATCATACATTTTATTTTGGTCACTTTCCCTTTTTCCTAGTCAAATACTAGTATGTGCAACAGGCTTTTGCAGTTCAATATCTCTTTTCATTTGGAGATTTACATTTGGTGAGCTCTTTAAGCAAAAACAACAAAATAAAGAGTGGGAAGATATATAGGCACAAGTCTATACATGTCTCAAAACCAACAAGGCTATTGACTAATCATTCATGACAAGCTTGAAAATCGATTTACAACAATCACACAAAGATGTCAAGATTTTTCCCACAAAGATATAGGTGCATAAAGAACAAGCTAAGCTCGTAAATGCATAAAGCCATTTGTACAAAAGTACAAGGCAAAACTCACATTTGATATGTGCTCAAACATATACGATCAAATATTTTGAATTTTCATTTTTTATGTGGTTTTGGATTTTTACTCACACAAAACAAAGACATAAAAGTAAGATTAAAACAAAAACAATGCATATGAATAAATGCAAGATGCACAAAATATATGAAAATATAACATGCAATGCATGTAGGGTCACACAAAGATCGAAAGAATTAGATCAAGGACCAAAAGAGCAAAAGCTCAACCATAGGAACCCTTCCTCATCCAAACAGAACGATTGTTTGGAATGAGTGTCTCAAGAGAAGTGAGACAAGGGTTAGAAGAATGAGAACCGGAGATGCATATAGTTAAGGAGTTAAGAGCATTAAACATTTTCTTAATCAACATGCTATTTTCACTCAAAATCGATTTACCCTTTTTAGCATAACTTCCAAGAAGCTCAAGTTTCTCTTTTCTTTTGAGAGCATGAAACTTAGAGCAATGAGGTCTTAGATGACCAAAAGTACCACAATGGTGACACACAATGTGTTTAGGTCCACTAGGCTTTTTGGGAAGGGATCTAGCAACATGGTTTTGTTCTCTCTTCAACTTATAACATTGAGGTCTTATATGACCAATCACACTACAATGGTGGCAAGTTGGAACAAATTTAGATCCATTCAAAACCTTAGTTGAGACCTAAACGGAGGCTTTGACTTAGGAGTCTTTCTCTCCACCTTTTGATTTTTTTTTTTTTTTTTTTTTTTTTTTTTTGTGTGGAGGAATGTACACCGATTTGTCCTTTGGGTTAGAACACACAATAGGAACAATATCAGGTACCACAACATGATTGTAGTAAATATTTTCATCCTTTTTATCAATAGGTTCAGCAATCAAACACTTGGCATGCATCTTAAGAGATTCATTTTCACATTTTAGATCATCAACAAGTTTGTTAGACAAAACAAGATTAGCATTCAAGTCCATATTCAAACATTCAAACCCTTTCAGCTTTTCAAGAGAATTTTCAGCAAGATTCTTATATTTCTCAACCAACTTATTGGATTCATTGAGCTTAGCTATCAAATCATCCTTTTCACAAAGTAACTTGCTCAAATTCTTTTGAAACTTCTTAGCAATTTTCTTCAAGGGTTTGATGTTAGGAATATCAACAACATCCAAAGATTCATGTAACATAGCATCACAATCATGAGGATTATCACTCATAGAGGCATTTTCACAAACACGTAGCATGTTACATTTATCACCAACCAAATCATACAAAGAGGCATACATAGCACAATCCATGGCAAATAAACACAAGAGGTCAAGGATCACACTTAGGTATTTAAACCACAACAAGTGTATCCACTCTGATACCAATTGAAAGTTCAATATGTGTCTAAAACACTCTTGAACGTTTAGACCCCAAATTACAAAATTACCAATTCAAGCTTTATATCAAACAATTAATGTGCGGAACATGATAACAAGCTTATAACAGAATTGATAAACAATCTAAACCAAATAAAAACACATCCACAGCAGTAAATATAAGGCAAAGATAAAGGGAAGGAAGATGCAAACACACGGACAACACATGATGTGTTATCGAAGAGGAAAACGAAGTTCTCGGCGTAAAACCTCTCCGCCACCCTCCAAGCGGTCAATAATCCACTATAAAATGTAGTTGGGATACATGAAAAGCAATAAACCCTCCAAGCCTAATCTACCCAGGTACCTAAGCCCTCCAAGCTTCCTGCTCCAATGAGGTTGCGCCGAACCTTTTTCTTCTCTAGCTTACCGGATTCCGCTATAGCCCATAGCATCAACCAATAACCATTGGTTCCTTTCCAAACTGCTTCCTTTAGCACCAAAATACCTTCTCACAGACGTGGGTGTGGTGAGATAAGGATTTGGTCAATAGCCTCTCAAGGATTTTTCAATGGAGAGGAAGAGAGTAGAGGAATTTGAGGAGTCTCTTAGTGAAGATTGGGGATGAGGCAATCTTGTTTTTCTCTAAGGTTTCTCTCTCAAAATTCTCTCTAGAAGCTCTCATAATTTAGTAGGTATAAGGGTCTATATATAGTGGTGTGTGTTTGGAATACGAAGAGACAATTTTTGCCAAACAGGGCTGGTTGGCGGCTTGACCTCGCGGCTTGTCCAAGTCGCGAAATCAAGTTGCGACGTAACGGCCTGGCTAGCCTGGGACTTTTGTCCTGTAGTTCGACAGCTGGCACGACCCTTCAGCTCCCCTGTGTGCATCTCATGTGCCAGCATTTGGCGGCTTGCAGCCGCGAGCCACCCGCGAGTACTAGCTGTGAAACTTTGCTTCTTTGCACATACTTGAGCTTTTCTTCACATCTTCTCACACACTACCCTTACAATGATCCCACCTAAATACAGGGTTACTAAGTGCTTTAAATTACAAGCAAATTGGCACGGAATAAAGCCAACAAGACGGTTGATAAATTTCAACCTTATAGAAACATTCACCTCGGGAACAAATAGATCCTTCTCGGATCTTAGGAAAAGGGCACAACTGCGTGATTGTAACCTTGGCTATGCCATGAGAATGGAAATTAAGTGCTAAAATAACATCTCTATTATATCAGTAAAGGGTGAAGTCACTTCTTGGACCTCCTATTAAGGGAGAAGCCCAACCCAGAACACAAATAAATTAAGGGTTTGAGCTCAAAAGCCCATGGTGATTAAGCTCTGGCCATCACAATTGACACCCTTTGTGGTAATTTCCTACTACGTTGAAGATCTAGAGGTAGTGACAAGGACTACGAAATGGCAGAGCGAAATGAAAATGAAGGTTCAATGAGATCTAGTGGAAACTGGTCTAGGGGCTCCTTTTGAGCTCTTAGATAGGTGGAACAAGAGTAGAAGAGGGAGCGTCGTGGCCATGATGGGCATGAGACTTAGGACGACCCGCATGCAGCTTTATCCCAGGGAGAAAGGACGGTCTCGTGTGAATCGAAAGGTTCATATCTTAGTGATCAAGACCATGAACAGGAGAGTTTGCGTAGGCAGGTTAAAGAGTTGGAGTTGGAGGCACGACGAAGGTGTTAAAGGAGGACTCTTGAAAGATCATCCTATAACTAGGACTTGGATTGTAGTTATATAGAAAGATTGTCTCACCAAAGCTACTATCAGCGGTCAAGGGAGAGGTTGAATGATTCTAGAGATAGAAAATTGTTATCGTCAAGAAGAAAAAAGGAGGGACGCCGAAACGCCACCATGGATGCCATGAGCCGAGCACTTAGGAGGATAGCCCGATCACCTTTTTCTAAAGAAATAAAGCGTACCGAGATGCCGAGACATTTCACGCATCCATCGTTTACTTGTTACGACGGTAATACTGACCCAATAGAGCATGTAAGTTATTACACGCATCTTATGGTTCTTTATTCTTGGAATGACAGACTTTTGTGCAAAGTGTTCCTTTCCAGCCTTGGACCCCTGATGATGAGATGGTTCAACAGCCTGAGGAAGGGCTCCATCCACAACTTTGAGGAATTAATCTAGGTTTTGTATAACGAGATTAGAGGATGCAATGAGTAGGCAGTCGCGAGCACTTTTAGACTAGGGCTCCCTCAGGAATTCGAGTTGAGAGATTCCTTGACTATAAAGCCTCCTGAGAACATGCACCAACTTATAAGGCAAATGAAGGAGCATAAGAGGCTGGAGGATGATAGACTACAGGATAAAGGAAAGACCCTTACTACGCCTCAACTCCAAAGGGAGCACCAAACTATGGAGTTTCAACAAAGGCCTAGAAGGGAGACAGGGAGACAAAAGATGTGTGGAGGCGCGGAAAGATGAGTGGAGACCTGGCTAGGAGGAACCAGAGTCACAAGGGGCATACTATCGAGCAGTGTAGGAATTTTAAGGACTATATGGAGTAGTTAGTCAGAGCGGGGGGCATTTGATGGAGTATGTAGTTGGCCAAGGAAGGAATGCGATGGGATAGGCATTAGGAAGCCAAAAGGGGACAATGCCACCTCCCTTCGATATCATCGAAGTCATTCATGTCGCGTCATTGGGGTAAGTACTAGTTGAAGGATGGGGTACTCATCATTACCCACCCTAGCAGGAGTCAGAGATAGTGGGTCACCCGAGAAAGAAGCCTCGGATAAGTAAGGAGAAAATAGCTTCCGACAACGAAGACCTTGAAGGAATGACCTAACCACATGACGATGTGCTAGTGGTAACCCGCTGGATTGGGGGATTCCTTGTTGAAAAGGTTATTATAAATCAGGGCAGTGGGGCAGAGATCATGTACCCCGACTTGTATAAGGGGTTGGGTTTGAAAGATGAAGACCTCACAAAGTATGACACCCCTCTAGTGGGATTCGATGCAAAGATGGTGATGCTCGCGGGACAGATCAAACTACCCGTGGTAACCGAAGGAAAAGAGGTAATGGTGAATTTCATATTGGTTCACGATTTCTCCCCTACACACGGAGATCTTTGCATGGCCATGGATTCATGCAATGGGATCTGTTTCATCCACATTGCACCTGAAAGTAAAGTTCCCGACTAAGCAAGGAATGGTAGTGGTGAGGGGTGATTAAAGTGTTGCTCGGCAATACTTGGTAGCCGCGATCAATCATGAGATCAAGCAGAAGGAACATGTAGAGTTGGGTCAGTTATAGCAATTACAGAACTCTGAAGATTCTAATGGGGCTAACAATGCTGAGGAATTGATTAAGGTCCACGTATTGCCCTACGAGGACAGACACTTTCGGATGGAGGAGAGCCTCCCAACCGAGGAACATGTGAAGGTACTACTATGTCCAGAATCTAGATGTCTTTGGATAGAGCCCATATGAGGTACTTAGGGTTGACCTAGAGTTTATAATGCAAAGATTGAATGTAGACCCTTGTATTCCCCCAAGAAGCAAAAGCTAAAGCGATTAGCTAAACCTCACATGGAAGCTGTGAAGGAAGAGGTGGAAAAGCTTAAGAAAGCTGAAGCAATAAAAGACGTATTTTTCCTTGACTGGTTGGCAAATATTGTGGTTGTGAAGAAGAAAAATGGGAAATATAAGGTCTGCGAATATAGCATGCCCTAAGGATCCATTTCTTATCTCAAAGATCGACCAGCTTATGGGTGCCACATATGGCCACCTAAGGATGAGCTTTCTGGACGCATTCAAGGGATACCACTTAATTGCCCTGGCTCCCAAAGGCCAGGAGAAGGTGTCTTTTATCTCCCTCAAAGGAAATTATCACTATAAGGTAATGCCGTTTGGTCTGAAGAATGTCGGAGCAACTTACCGGCAAATGGTTACATGAATGTTCAAACAGCAGACTAACAAAACCATGGAGGTATATATTGACGATATGATGGTCAAGCATAAGAAGGAAGAGGAGCATGTGTTGGCTTTAGCTGAGGTGTTTGAGATATTAAGGTGCCACAAATTGTACCTTAATGTTGCCAAGTGTGCATTCAGAGTGGGGTCTATGAAATTTCTTAGCTACATGATCATTTACCAAGGGATCGAGGTCAACCCAAACCAAATTAATGCAATTCAACAGCTCAATCTGCCCAGAAACTCGAAGGAAGTACAGAAGCTCATGGAAATGATAGTAGCCCTGAATCGGTTTGTATCCAAGTCGGGCGACAGATGTTGCCTGTTCTTTTAACTGCTAAAGAAGTGGAAGGGATTTTAGTGGACCAAGGAGTGTGACAATGCCTTCCAAAATTTGAAACTCTATTTAGCTCGCCCACTACTTTTGTCCAATCTCAAGCCCACGTGAAGACCTATACGTGTATTTGGCCATGTCCAAGCACGTTGTGAGTGCAGTATTGGTAAGAAAAGCTAGTATACTATATTAGTAAGATCTTGGTGGATTCAGAAACCCGTTATCTACCATTGAAAAAGATGGCTCTAGCCCTAGTGCACGCCACCAAGAAGCTACCACGCTACTTCCAAGCTCACACGGTGTATGTGTTGACCGAGCATCCCTTGAAATCTTTATTGAGGAGTTGGACTTTATGGGGAGAATAGCTAAATGGGGTACCCAATGGGATCTTTTGATGTTTGGTACAAGCTGAGGAATGCAATCAAGGGGCAAGTGCTGGCTAATTTTGTGGCTGAATTCACTCCCGTTGTTAAAGATGCACATAGGGTATGCCAAGTGTCAATCCGTGCATGGAGTGTCTATGTGGATGGGGCATCCAATGCTCGGGGATTTAGAATAGGAATAGTGCTACAGTCACCACATGGGATAAGACGAGAACATTCGCTCAGACTTGACTTCTAAGCCTCAAATAATAAAGCCGAGTATGAAGCCTTGGTGGCCAGACTTCAAGCAGCAGCTAAGGTTGGAGCTATAGATGTGGAAATCCATTCAGATTCGCTTTTGGTGGTAAGTCAAGTTAAGGTGGACTTTGAGGCCAAAGATCCAAGAATGACAGATTATATGAAATTATTTCATTCCTTGTCAGCGCAGTTCGGGTCGGTAAAAGTAACTCAGATCTCTAAGGGGTAGAACAGCCACGCAGACTCCTTGGCCACCTTAGCCTCATTCGTGGGAAGTTCCATACCCCAGATCATATCAGTGGAGTTGTTGGAATCTCTGAGCATTGACCATCGGGGGCATTGTCAAGTCACGGTTATTGCTATTTCACCGAGTTGGATGGATCCTATCATCTCATTCATCTCGGACAGAGCTATGCCTAAAGAACAAAAAGATGCCAAGAAGATAAGGTGGGAATCTGCCCAATTTTGGTTGTCAGAGGAGAAGAAGTTATACTGAAGGTCATTCAGAAGGCCTTATTTATTGTGTACACCCCGAAGCCATGGAGAAGCTCTTTGCCGAATTGTATGAGGGAGTGTGGGAGCCATACGAGAGGTTGGTCCTTAGCACATTGGGAAATGCCTCAGGGATTCTAGTGGCTGAATATGCAGAGGGATGCCACGAATTATGTTAAAAAGTGATACTAGTGCCAAAGGCATGCCTCGAACATCCATCAGCCGGGAGGAACTCTCAACCTAATCACCAGTCCGTGGCTCTTCACCTAGTGGGGGCTGGACATCATGGGACCTTTCCCTTGGGCCACTCAGAATAGGAGGTTTGCGATAGTAGCGACTGACTATTTCATTAAGTGGGTGGAGGCCGAGGCTTTGGCAAGCATCGAGACGTTGACGCGAAGAAATGTTTTTGGAAGAACATTGTGACTCGGTTTGGGATGATGGAGACACTGATCTCAAATAACAATTTGCAATTTAATAGTAAGGTGTTTGGGAAGTATTGCAGTGACCTTGGGATAAAGAATAGATCCTCATCCCTAGCATATCCTCAAAGCAACGGACAAGTTGAAGCCGCAAACAAGACTATCATTAATAGGTTGAATAAGAGGTTAAAGAAGTCCAAAGGGAAATGGGACGAAGAGCTGCCTAACGTGTTGTGGGCCTACCAGACTACTCCCAGGAGATCTACTAGTGAAGCCCCTTTTTCTATGACCTGTAGGACTGAGGAAGTGATACCAGTGGAGATTGGCCTAGTAAGCATGAGGATCACGAGATTCTTCCCATGCATGAATAACCTGATGTTTACCGAGCAACTGGACTTCATGGAAGAGAACAAAGAGATAGCATCCATTCAATTGATTGACTACTAGCAGAGACTGTCTAAATGGTACAACAAAAAAGTGAGGCCAAGAGACTTTGTTACTAGAGACCTTGTCCTACGAAGGGTACTGAGGGGTATGAAAGAATCGAGCTTGGGAAAATCGGCCCTGAATTGGGAGGGCCTGTATTGCATGACCACCGTTGCAAGAACTAGAGCTTACTACTTGGATGCCATGGAGGAAAGACCACTTCCTTGGCCATGGAATGTGAGCAACCTCAAAAAGTACTTTCAGTAAAAAAAAATTAGGGCAATTTAGATGTATTTAATGACCCACTTAATGTAAATTATTAGAAGTTTGACCATCTAAATTACACCATATATGCTTGTACTCTTAATGTATGATGAAGTTTGAAGCTAGCTCAAATTGAGTAATTTTGCTAAGGACAAAAGCCTAGCCTCGACCTGACTTTGGTCACCAACTAGGTAAAAACCTAATCAAGGACAAAAGTCTAGCCTCAGCCTAACTTTGGTCACTAACTAGGTGGAAATATAATCAAGGATGGAAGCCTAGCCTCGGTTTGACCCCGGTCAATGACTCGGTGGAAACCTAACTAAAGGACAGAAGCCTAGCCTCGGTCTGACCCCAGTCACTAACTAAGTGGAAACCTAATAAAGGAAAAAAGCCTAGCCTCGATCTGATCCTAGTCAACGACTAGGTGGAAACCTAACTAAGGGATACAAGCCTAGTCTCAGCATGAACCTAGTCACCAACTAGGTGGAAAATTAAGTAAAAGAAAAAATAGTAAAATATTTTTGTTTTCTCAGTGATTGATTTTGTTTGTTTGTTTGTTTAGACCCCTTAAACCATATTGTTTAATCTAATATATTATCCAAGTGATTGCTTAGGTTAATTATTCAGATTTAGGTTAAACAATAATAAATCATATCATGCACAGCAGCGGAAAATTAAATAACACCGATATGATGACCCAGGAAAACCAATGAAATGAATCATTTCAAGGTAAAAATTTAGGGAGGATTTGACCTAGCAATCCTCAAGGTAAAACAAATCCACTATAAGAGAATCGAAGTTTTTACAATCAGATTTAACCCTAAATCTATTGCTACCTCAAGTAGTAAATTACTAACACGACCACGTGCAAGCTCCAAATTCACGAACTCTTTCTCTTCTTGGACTTACTGCAACACAAGCACCCACGCTTGTGATTTTAAGATCCCACTCAAAGGTTTCAGATCACCTTCAGTTGTTGATCTTTGTAGTAGCAACTAGGTTCTACCAATGCTTGATTGTAGATCTTGCTCTAGTAGATGCTTGTGTAGTTAGAAGGTATAGCACCTCTTAGATCTCACAAGAAGTAACACACAAGTCTTCCAAAGGTCTCCAAAACATAGCTAGGGTTTTCCATTTATATGTGGATAAGTTGGATTGAAACCCTAAACATTTTCGTGGGCTTGGGCCTCGTTTAAAAATTCTGCAGAATCTAATTTCTGCGATTTTTGATCGGTCGAACCTAATTTTCGATCAATTGAGCTTGGTAGATTCTGACTCTTCTTTTCTACAGTTAACTCAAACTTGTAGCTTGAAACATATACCTTTGAGCAGTGCCTAACACATAGACTAGACATGTTTTGTTCTTGGTTTCCCAACACATACAAAATACAATTCTAAACATTTAATCCTAAATCTTTAGACCCTAACAATCTCCCCCTTTGGCAATCCGTGACAAAACACATGTACAAAATGAATTGCTCAAATCAAACATTAGCCCAATTACAAATTACTGCCCTAATACAATTCTATCACAACTACTAATTATTAGTTGCTAGTATAGACAATAGCTGTTGAAAGAATTAGCCTGTGAATTCTTGAAACACTAAAAACAAACCATAAATGCATGTGTGGAAGATACAGTACAAATCTAATAAATAAAAACTGAACTTGAATTCTCAAAAACATAAAAATAGACAGAATATCAAATGAATAAACATTAAATATACTATCATAGTCAATGAACCAACAGAGTTTATGAAACAAGAACAATATAAAAAAATATACATCAAAATAATGAAAAGAAAATAACATCAAAATCTCTCATCATCTAAAAAAAAAAAAAAAAAAAAATCTAAGCAACTCCCCCTAGATACAAAATCTCTCTACTCCCCTTAAATACAAGAGCCCTTAATTTAAAACCTACTCCCGCTTTTTGTTACAAATTGTCAAAGGCAACCATCAATCATTAGAGGGTGGAAGAGGTGGAAAAACACTCCTATACTCGGCAAAATCAGCTCTCAAGGCAGCCACCTCAATAAGTAACTCATCAATAAGCTATCCATGAGCTACCTAAGTATTCATAAAGGACTCCATCATGGCATAGATTGAGAGAGGAGGGGTAACTGTAGGTTCAACAGCATCATCATCACCAGAAGGATCCACAGCTGAAGTAGGATCCAAATGTACATCCTCAGTAGCAGGCATAGCACCAGAGGCAGGAACTGCAGCAGTAGCTTCATCTCTTGATCTCTTTGAAGTCCCAGTGCTTGGTTCAACACTCTTCATTTGAGCCTGTCGCTGTCTAAGAAAAGTGGCTCCTATAGGGGCAGTGATATGTGTTGGGGTTTATGCCCTAAAATCCAATTTATTGGCATGTCATAAATAATTAAATTGTTTAATTATATGAGACTATTTATTAATGAACTAATGGGATATTATCTTAGTCCATGAGATGCATTGTATGTGATTTATGTGAATAAGTCACAGAAGATATAAATCACAAGTTCCTTGTAAACTCAAAACGTAGTTCGTAGTCGGTGATGAAATTGGGCATTTCATCTGTGAAGACTATAACACATCAACTAAGATGATTTGCCTTGATCATGGAAGTTGTAAAGTTGTAATTTACAACTATGTGTTTTGTTGGCTTTTATTCCGTGCCAAATTTGATTGTAATTTTATTCAATCTTTTGTACCCTGTATTTATTTTGGGATTTAATTGTAAGGGTTGTGTGATAGAGAGAGAGAGTGTGTGAAGACTCAAGCAATTGAAGACAGAAGATTTCTCGTGGGTATCTCGCTACTAAGCATCCCATGAAGTGATGCATATGCCCTGCACATGACTGGAATGCGAAGATTCAGGACAGATGACGACAGTTGTGTTTCCCGAGTAGCTCGCGGGTAAGGCCTTCCTATGAGACACTCGCGAAACATTCTGTTTTGCCAAGCTGTACTATCTGATACACACTTTCTGTACCCACACTATATATACCCACATTACCCACAAATGTTGAGGAGTGCTTCAGAGAGAAAACCCTAGCCACAAACCTTGAGAGTTAAAGATTGTTATACCCACATTTCTCTATACAATTGCTTGGGAATTTTCCTCAACTCCTTCCTCTCCATTTCCATACCATTGAGAGGTTGTTAGCCCAAACACTTATCACACCCTTTCAAAGTGTTCAGTGAGGTTTTGGTGCTACTGGGAAGTATTGGAAGAAGCTAAGGATGGCAGATGCAACATGGAGCTTGTTGCAAGATTCGGAGAGCTAGACAAGACACGGTTTCGAGAAGCCTTGTTGGAGTAGGAGCTTGGAGGGCTTAGGTACATCGGGTAGATTAGGCTTGGAGGGTCTCTTGCTAACCCATGTATCCCAACTCATTGCCTAGTGGATCAATTATCGCTTGGACGGTGGCAGAGAGGTTTTTCGCCGAGTTCTTCGGTTTCCTCTTCGATAACACATCGGCGTGTTATCTTGTGTTTGTGTCTCTCTTCCCTACTCTTTTACATTCCGTTTTACTGCTGTGTTGTTAAGTTTATGGATTAGAGTAGTTTGTTTGTTTATCCACTCGCATTTACACTATTCTGCACTTAGTATTAAGTTAGTATAAAATCTATCGAGCCGTAACTTTAATTTGGGGGTTTAAACAGCTCTTGTGTTTTCAACACATTTTCGAGCATTCAATTAGTATCAGAGCAAGTGCACTAGCTGTGGTTTAATTATCTTGGTGCGATCCTTGACCCCGTTTGAGATGGACCGGTCTCAATCTTTAAATGTTCCATCATATTTTGATGGTAGTAACTATGCCTTTTGGAAAGTCCAAATGAGGGCATTCTTGTGTTCAATTAATGATACTGTTTGGGATGTGGTAGAAGTATGATGGACTAGGCCGGAGGCCACTAAATTCACTTGGGATAAAGCAGCACTTGCGGCAGCTAACGCTAACAGTAAAGCTTTGAATGCAATTTTTTGTGGTGTTTCTCCAGATGAATTTCACAGGATTTCTCACATAACAGTTGCCAAGGAAGCTTGAGAGATATTGGAGACCACCTATGAAGGCATGAAGAAGGTGAAGGATACTAAGTTGCAGATGCTAACCACTCAATTTGAAGAGCTAAAAATTAGTGAAGACAAGTCATTCGATTCATTCTATAGCAAGCTGAATGAGGTGGTTATTGGCAAGTTCAACTTGGGTGAGAAGACGGAGGACTCAAAGATAGTGAGGAAAATCCTTCGATCATTGCCGGAGAGCTTCCGAGCAAAAGTCACAACTATAGAGAAAAGTAAAGATTTCGATGAGATCAAAATCCAAGAGCTCATTGGATCTCTCCATACATATGAGCTGGGACTGCCTTTTCATAAGTCAAACAAATCTCTTGCTCTTAAAACCATCATCGAAAGAATGGATGATTCCTCCAAAGGAGATGATGTGGAGAAAGAGGTAGCATTCCTAGCAAAGAACTTCCGAAAATTTCTAAAGATGAAGAACAGTGGGAAACCGTTCAGCAGAGGGAAGTTTTCATACTCCAAAGGTGATAGGAAGGAGTTTAAGAAAAAAGAAGGGAAGGATACTCAATCCCTTCAAGGCATTGTATGTTATGAATGCAATGGCCATGGACATCTCAAGAATGAGTGTCCCAACTATCTAAGAGGGAAGGGTAAGGAGTATGCCACAACACTTAGTGATTCAGATTCTTCCAATTCAGATTCGAAAGAGAGCTGTGATGGAGAAGAGAATTACTCTGCTTTTATGACTATTGCTCATGTTGAGTCCTCGAAGGACTTGAGTTTGCTAGTGGAAGAGCTCGGTGAACATAGTGAAGTGGAGTCAATGGGAGTAGTAGAAGAATCAGATGCTAAAGAAGATGAAAGTGCAGTGGAACTTCAAGAAAACTACAATTCCCTCCTTGAGAAGTCAGTAGAATATACAAGGGTGGCCAAGGCAACCGTTAAAAAGATGAAGAAGGCAGAAGAGGACTATAGAAGTCTCCTAGTGCGATATGAGGAGGCCAAATGTGAAATAGAGACGCTAAATGGAGAGCTGACTGGAGCCTACTCCAAGATAAAATTCCTTGAGCTTGAGGTGGTTCAAGCCAATGCTAAAGTAGAGCGACTCTCCTCCAAGAAGCTTAATGATGTCCTTTCTCATAAAAAACCTTTCTCTGACAAAACCGGATTGGGATATACTGAAGAGAGTAGTTCGGCTGTTAATATATCCAAGGAAGTTAAGTTTGTGAAAGCCAAAGAACCAAAAGAAGTTGTCATTACTACTGAGAAAGTAAAGGTGGAGAAAAATAGAAATGTGGCTGACCAACTGGTGTTAAATAAGCCTCGTAACCAATCAATGGTTAGGTCTGAAGCAAAAGGGAAATCACTTCCAAAATCACAAAGAGGTCCGAGAACTCAACATTTCTGTCATTACTGTGGATTTCAAGGACACACCAGACCAAATTGTCATGAGCTGAGGGCATTAAAGAATGCAGGTGATCAAAGGTCAAGAGGACCAAGAAATGAAAAAAGGAATTGGGCTGCTGAGCAATCAAGAGGTCGAGATGGTGATTCCGGTGTGATGGATGTGATAAAAATGATTGATGCATTCACCACTTGTTTGGCAAGCTTCTCTAGAAGGTTTGAAGGCCACAACACTCGTACCCAATCCGATAGGGATATCACCCCAAACACACGTGACGTGTGAGTGAAGAAGGGTACTCATGCATAAGCATTACAACTTGTCCATGCACTAATACTTCTGATGTTTAGGGGCATATGTTCATGCATCATGACATGCATTATTCAATTTGTGTTATTTGCTTCTGGTTTATAACATGTTTCTTTTACTTATTTTGGTTTGTACCTGTTTTTGTTGATCTTACTTTATTTGGTTTGTTTTTGAATGTGTTCAAAAAATTCAAAAACCCATAAAAATTGAAAAATCTTCAAAAAGTTTGATTGCTTATGTTGTGTATATCACATGTGAGTTTGGCCTAATACCTTCGTACTAATGGCGTAGTGCATTTACGAGCTTAGCTTGTTATGTATGCACATATATCTGTGTGGGAGAAATCTTGAAAACTATGTGTGATTGTTGCAAATAGATCTTTAAGCTTGTCATGAATGATTGGTCAATTATCTTGATGGTCTTGTTACATGCATAGACTTGTGCCTATATATCTTCCCACTTTATTTTTATGTTTTTGCAATAGTGTTCACCAAATGTAGATCTCAAAATGAAAAGAGATAATGAGCTACAAAAGCCTGTCGCACATACTAGTATTTGACTGGAAAAAAGGAAAAGCGATTTTTTTTTTTGAAATGTATGGTGCTCAAAAAGCCAAAGGCTAATTCTCAATGTTAAAATATCAAAAATTTCAAGCACCGATCTCAAAAAGAGATGTATCATCCAAAAAGGATCAAATGTTATAATTTATGCAGAAGCCAAATGAAAAGCTTCTTTGATTTGTAATCATTCTCTTGCGGGAGGTCATATATGCTCATTTCTATGATTGAGATAGTTCACTTGACTAAGTACCAGTTATGTATGACTTGATTGAATTGATCATTGAAGCTTCACTCTGGTCTAAGGACCATTCCACATTTGATACTCACCCACACACACACAAGACTTTGATTCAATTAATGCTTATCTCATTTGTGTGATTGTACATGTTCAAATGTGATGTGTATGCTCAATTACTTGTTGATCAAACCCAAAAAGATTTTTGAGTGTTTTATATGTTTTTGAAAGTGTTTTTATACTTTCGTGTTTTTAGTTTTTGATCAAAATGCATTTTTGTGTTTTTTTCCAAAAACTGGTTCAAAGGTTGTTTCGTGAGAAGCTCGTGACTTAGAGCTTTCCACAAAATGTGCTTAAGGGAAATCAAAAAGTCACATTTTCATACAGGGAGTCTCGCTACTGCCTCACGAGTATTTCGCAACTAAACTCTTCTCGCGAAATGTTTTTAGGCAAAAACTGGATTTTTTCAATTTCAGACAGAGGCTATTGCGACTATCTCGTGACTGTGTTGCGACCAAATGCTTCTCGCAAAAGATTTTGTGCTTCTCGCGACTAATCTCGCTACTGTCTAACTCGCGAAAAACGCGTGTCTCCAGTTTTTATGTAGCAGATGTGACATGTTTTCAAACACTGTCTTTTCCTCACACTACCTCTCTCGAACCCTTTTCAACCCAAATTCACTTTTCTCTCAAACCCCATCATTTTCAAGCAAAAATCTCTGCAAAATCACTTCAAGGTATGTTTTCCTAAACATTGTTTTTCTCTTTTGTCTTAAATTTTGCAGATTTTAGCTTACGGTTTTAAAAAATTGGGGATTTTCAAAAACTGGGTTGGGGTTCTTAATTTTGTGAAATTTTTTTCAAAATTTTGATTGGGCTGAGTCCCATTTGCTGTGTTTGTGTCTATGTTGGGCCCATGTGGCATTCTAAGCTTGTATTGAGGCAATTTTCACCATGGACATGCATTGTTCATAGTTGTAGTGCATTGCTGCATGTTAGGTGTTTGTCAAAATGTCCAAGTGACATTTTTCATTTGTTTGGACTCAAATGAGTTCCAATGTTTGGGTCTACCCTTCATCGACCATGCTAGACTTGTTTTGATCATTGGGTGTGTGTTTTACACACTTTGCCCATTTTTGTGCCCCAATGCCATGCCATGCACACACTAGGCATCCTCTAGGCACACACATGCACCTCCTGCTGCACTCACATGCTTCAGCACATGCACAGCCCAGACACACGCATGCATATTCACTTATTTTCATGCATTGTGTTTATGTTTACATGTTTTATCTGTTTTAGCATGTTCTTTTGAGTGGGTTTTGCTCTATTTTAGGTTGTTTTACCTTTGATTTGGACTAACTTGAATCTAATGAAGTTTTGTGTTTTGTTTTTGTGTTTGTGCACTTGTTTTTGTTCTGTGTTCTCTGTGTTCCTCTGTGCAGATATCTTTATTTAAGACTTCAACAGTGAAAAGGGGCAGCAACAAAGGAAAAGAGCCTGTGATTGATGTTGATAACCTCACACCAAGGCCAAAGAGAACTCAATCTTTGATAGAAATTTTTTATCCGAATTACTTCAGATCTTATGCTGCATCCCAGAACTTTGCAAACTACTTTATTGAAGCTCCATTGTTGGTTGAAAGGGCAGTTGATCAGCCATCTCTCCTTGACCCCATGATTCCAAAATGGTTTGCCACTAAGGATTGGAACTTTCTCCTATCCAATCTTGATGACGCATATGAGAACTTAGTGAAAGAGTTCTATGCCAATGCCATTGTTAACAGAGAAGAGCTAAAGTGTTGGGTTAGAGGAAAGAGTTTCTCAGTAACACCGGTTTATCTGGCAGAGATTCTACACATTAACCGACCAATACTCCCTACACCACCGGTATATGATGAGCTGAATCCGGATGAGGAGGTTCTTAAGGAAGCCTTAGGAGACAATTTGGAGTTCGCATCTAATGGAAAGTCAGTAAGTGTGGCATCTCTATCTCCCGAATTGAGGCTGCTCACAATGATTATGTTTAGCAACCTCTATCCTTTGTCAAGCATCGGGTACATGAATCTCGGTTGAGCATTATTCTTACTTGATCTGATCACTGACGAGGAGATTGATGTGTGTCCTCATATTTTTCATATCTTGGCAAAAACAATTGAATAGACTGCTTTAAGGAATTGTCTTCCTTTCTGTTGCCTTATCTCAAAGATTTTGAAGCTTAAAGGTGTGCATCCCTCGGAGGATGAGCGTCCATATCCTTGGCCAAGTCCAATTAACATCCGCACACTCCATGCTAGCATGAGTCACACCAAAAAGAGTACCAAACAAGAAAGTCATGCTACTCCGGGAAGTTCAAATTCTTCCCCCGATGCCTATGACGAACAGCTAGGCAACATCATGGCTGCACTTCAAGAGATTAATACCAAGATATCCAGACTAGCTACCATCATGCACTCCCAGCATATTCGATTTGATACAAAGTTCACATCTCTCCAAATTCAGATGGATGAGATTCAAAGAAAGCTAGAAGAGAATGGAGCTAGCTATTCCATGAAAAAAAGAGGGAGATGGTGTCATTGATAGGGGGGTGTAGTGATAGGTGGAGGAGAAGCTAGAAGCTACTGTTTGTCTGTTGTTTTTACTGCTTCTGTTTAAATCTTTTAGTACACTGTTTCATATTTCAGTTTAATATTCAGTATTTGTGTTTACCTCAATGCTTTGTAGAATTTTTTTGTACTTTTAAGATATTGCTAATATGTCTTAAATGCCTCACTCTTGTGCCCTAGTAGGATCCTGTTTCCTAGATGCAAATACTTCGTGTATTTTGCATTGGTTGAGTGTTGGACATGCAATTGATCCTTATGAGTGATCTTAATTGCATTGCGTGTCTGGATGAGCATTTACTAGTTAAATGTTCATTATAGTCATTCTTTAATGACTGTTCTTGTATAATCAAGATATGCTTACATGTGTTATAGTGTTTGCAAACTTGATCGCACTTTACTTGTTCATGTACGTACCTTGTGTTCAACTTGTTATAAGCTCAATGAAAGTTTTGTTTGTGTGCAAGTGTTTCAAGTTACAGGTAGATACGTGCAAGTGCTTCACAGCTTCTAGATTAGGCATGAGTGAGTTTTTCCACTGTTCCCAAACTCATGTTTAAGTCTAGAGTCTGTTTTAGGGGTTTTGTCATAGAATAGTCAAAGGAGGAGATTGTAAAGTTGTAATTTACAATTATGTGTTTTGTTGGCTTTTATTCCGTGTCAAATTTGATTGTAATTTTGATTCAACCTTTTGTACCCTGTATTTATTGTGGGATTCAATTGTAAGGGTTGTATGATAGAGAGAGAGTGTGTGAAGACTCAAACAATTGAAGACAGAAGATTTCTTGCGGGTATCTCGCTACTAAGCATCCTGCGAAGTGATGCATGTGCCCTGCACATGACTAGAATGCGAAGAGTCAAGACAGATGGCGACCGCTGTGTTTCACAAGTAGCTTGCGAGTAAGGCCTTCCTGCGAAACACTTGCGAAACATTCTATTTTGCTAGGCTGTACTATATGATACACATTTTCTTTACCCACACTATATATACCCACATTACCCACAAATGTTGAGGAGTGCTTCAGATAGAAAACCCTATCCATAAACCTTGAGAGTTAGAGATTGTTATATCCATACTTCTCTACATAATTGCTTGTGAATTTTCCTCAACTCCTACCTTTCCATTTCCATACTATTGAGAGGTTGTTAACTCAAACACTTACCACACCCTTTCAGAGTGTTCAGTGAGGTTTTGGTGCTGTTGGGAAGCATTGGAAGAAGCCAAGGATGGCAGACGCAACATGGAGCTTGTTGCGGGATCCGAAGAGCTAGACAAGACACGGTTCCGAGAAGGCTTGTTGGAGTAGGAGCTTGGAGGGCTTAGGTACATTGGGTAGATTAGGCTTGGAGGGTCTCTTGCTAACCCATGTATCCCAACTCATTGTCTAGTGGATTGATTACCGCTTGGAGGGCGGCGAAGAATCTTCGGTTTTCTCTTCAATAACACATCGGCGTGTTATCTTGTGTTTGCATCTCTCTTCCGTACTTTTTTACATTCCATTTTACTGCTATATTGTTAAGTTTATGGATTAGAGTAGCTTATTTGTTTATCCGCTCGCATTTACACTATTCTGCACTTAGTATTAAGTTAGTGTAAAATCTATCAAATCGTAACTTTAATTTGGGGGTCTAAACAGTTCTTGTGTTTTCAACACATTTTCGAGCATTCAAAAGTGGAGACTTCTAGTTGATGTGTTGATGTGTCTTAAGAGTTAAGACATATTGAACAGGACCGCTATGAGATTAATTATTCAATCAATAACTGTCACCTGAATAATTAATCTTACGACTTCTAATTTCATAGACTCTTAATCCTAAGAGGGTAGTGGACCTGATCATGAAATGTAGGTTACTTTGATATATCAGGAGTGAGATCTAATATTCACAGTCAAAACCTCAGTATGTTGGGTAACCACACGTAGTATTGAGGGAACACATATTCTCAAGATGGAATCCATAATCTCTTTTATAGAGACACGAAATATCTCATTGAGATAAGTTTAATGGGAACTGGTTATTCAGGGCGCCCACTTTAGTAAGGAGTTACTAAAGCTTATATTTATTGAAATTGAATTTCAGTAAATGTGAATAACTAAAAGATTAAACCGGGTACTCAAGGATAAAATAGTTTTTTACAAAGTGATAGTTTTTTTTATGACTTTGTTCACTATGGATATTTCATGGAGGAGTCAAATGATATCATTAGAGTCTTGGGATATAATTTATTAATAAGGCCTAGAGTGCAATTATATTTATATAGTGGTATTAAATATAATTAATGGTAACTTTTGACTTGTCAAGAGTTGACAGAAAAGCCCAAGGCCCATTGAAGATAGAGTCTTATTTGTTCCTTTTAGTCCCATCTCAAGCCACAAACTAAAGCCCAATTGAGTAGGCCTAAAAGGCTAACCCAATTAGATAATAAGTTTTTATTTAATAAGAGTTATTAAATAAAGTAACTACCAAGGTAGTTAGAATGTACATATGATGAAAAGAAAGAAAACAGTTTTTTTCTCTACAAGGAGAAGAAGAAGAACTTTCTTTGAGAATTAACGTATATAAAGACTGATTAAGAGACCATACTTCTTGGGTACCATGTGGATTGAGATGAAGATTAAAGGTATTCTCAAGTCCTGGTTTTGAATTTCATAGTATCAAGGCACGCTTTCAATTCTTTGTTCTAGAATTTAAGGTTACATGTTATCTCTCATGAATGAAGTAGATCCGTAATTGTTGCTTCCGCTGTGTGTTTTGTATGAGATGTAAAACCAGATTTTCCAACAATATGAACTAACTTTAGAGGAGAAAAGTTAGATAACCCTAGAAAGTTCCACACCCTATATATATACATAGGAAAAAATAGCTTTTGGGCTTTGGACTTACACCTATAAATATCAACAATAGTTTGAATGAATAGAGAAGGAAAACACATAGACCCATCTGTGATAAGAGCATAAAGGAAAGCACACTTATCTATAGGAACAATATGAACATGAGAGATAGGAAAGATATTATGGCAGGATATCCTTAAATAAAGATAGTTAAGCGCAGTAAATTCACATGAGTTTATTCTTGGTTCAAATCCCCAAGAAACTGACCTACCACAAAGCAAAGACATTATATCATCTACTAGAGGAAACTCAGTGTATGGATAAGTGGGTTTACGAACTAAATGTACACCTAGATTTTTGGAAACTAACCATTTAGTAATCCTAAACTCTTTACCTCTAATCCAAGTAGTCAAATAATGACCACTTGTAACCTCAAGATAAATAGAGAGATTTGAGTAAAACTCTCTAATCAAAGCAACAAGAGGAGGATCAGAAACATCACACAAAGACACCCAATTCCTAGATACTAGATTCCTACGTATGGAAGGATCTAACTCATCTAGTACAATCTCTCTCTCTCCCCAGATAGACCTATACTTGGTTAAGGTCTCATAGACTTCCTCAATCTTAGTAGAAAGAAACCTAACCCTATCAACCAAAGGAGCGGTAGAAGAAGAAGAAGCAAGGTTTCTATTTGCTTTGGTTTTGAATTTACTACCAAAACTTAGGAGCCATGTCTAAGGTTTAAATAAAAAACAAACAAAACCCAAGGACAGACTGTATTAGATAGAGTTAGAGACAGGATAACATGAAATTTTTGAAAAACTATATGATGCATGACACTAGTACATAGATGATGCATGATCTAATGCTCTAAAATAGTTCAATTTCATCTCAATTTTGAAAATTAACCAAGAAAATTAGAAATTAGCAAAATCCCCAATTTCGAAAACCCTAATTTTTCAAAAATTTTATATTGATCAATTGCATAACACAAAAAGTATGTTATAATCACTCATTTAAGCAATATCAAGGGTAAATTTCAATCAAATTAGTCCAATTGAACAAAATCCCCAATTCTCTCAAGAACACATAAACCCTAATTTTGAAATTTTGAAGAAATCATGAAAATTTTGAAATTAAATCCTAAGGATCATGTTAATATGATGCATGAACAAAAACCCATCCAAAAAATTGGATCAAAACACTCAAAATCATCAAAAACCCTAAAATCTCTTTAGTTCAATTTTTTTTTTTTTAAATTTGATGAAGATGCATGAATGCATGTAATTTAAACAAAAAGAAGGGGTAAAAGAGTCTTACTTGGTGTTAATGAAGAAAACCTTTGAGATTTTGACTCAGAAAAAGAACAAAAATAAATTTTGAGTGAGAAGGGATCGAGAAAGGAATCGAAGAAGAAGAAGACAAAGCTCTAAAGAACTGTGATTTGATTCCTATTTGTTTTTAACATACAATTTTCGATCGGTTGAAAGGAATCGAGATAGGAATCGAAAAACATGTAAAAAAAGATCCGACTGATCGAGACGAATCGAGACATACCGAGAGTTTAAGCCTTAAAACTGGGTTTTTTCTTTTTCTTTTCGATCGGTTGAAAAACAGGTTCAATCGATAGAATCCTGAAGAATTGGAAATTTTTGAAAAACCTAGAAATTTTCTACATAACCATTTGGAAAACAGGTTTTTATGATATGGGGTGCACGTTAATGACTCCAAAGGTTTAAAAAAAAATCTTTCCCTTAAAAAAAATTTTCTTTGTTAAGCCAAAACAAATTCCATCACACACTTCTTACCTCACACTGCGAAAAAGTATTAGACATATCAAGAAGTTAAATCTTGGATGGCCACAAAAATTAACACACAATCACATGTACAGAGTTTAACAAAGATTTACTTGTGATGTGTGCAACTAATAAGTTTATGAGATACCCGAAAGGTGATATGTAGATGGTAAATAAGCACGAATTCCACATTATCAATCACATAATTTGAGAGTGACTACCACCTAAAGAGTTACATCATATAACTCTTACATCTCCTAGAAAACACGCTTGCAACCATGCAAATTATTTTTTCTTTTTCTTTTCTTTTTCTTTTGAAGCATATTTTTGTTTTTTTTTCTTTTTGATTTTTGCTTTTCTTATTTATTTTGAAAGCAACACCTTAAATATCTTATTGTGAAAGTGTTATACCTTATCGAGCACAGCTTTTATGATTTGCTCACAGGTGTTCATGATTGGCGAATAATAGTGGTGAGATGGTTATTTATGTCTTTCTACTAGTATTTTTTAGTCCTTACAATCAAAAGAATGTGACTTCAAAATCAAGAGCATGTGTTTAAAAACCATAAACAACTCACACAAATTAAGAACTAAATAGCACAAACTAGCAAAGTGCAGAAAAATACAAATTTCATAAGCCAACCTCAATTACACAACTTAAAGATGTGTAATACAATTTTTTTTTCTAATTTTTTTAATTAAAAAAAAAAATCAAAAGCAAACCTAAAATGAAATGCATGAATGTAATGCAAATGCAAACTCTAATGAAAAACATTTTTGGTCACGAGAGATTGAAAGAATTAGTGCAAGGACCATGTCAAACAGACTCACTGAGACTGTTGCATCCACACTCTTTTAGATGCAAACTTGGAGTTGGGGTTTCTATTAGAATTAGCCATAATCTCAGCTCCAGTATTGGCATAAAGGTTAAGAACCTTTACTAATTCATGAATAAGAGCCATAGGAACTTGTACTCTTGGCACAAACACTTTTTGTTTGGATGCTTGCTTTGAAGTTTGCAGCTTAAAGCAATTTGGCTGTGTATGCCTAGCTCCACCACAGAAATGACAAAACCATTGAGGTTTGTGTTGTTTCTTGCTTTTAGATAGTTTGGGATTCTTAGGTTTTGACTCACTTAGATCTACCCTAGTTCTTTTAGAAGCTAGAACTTCTTCATTAGGTACCTTAACTTCGAATAAAGAAGGATGAACAGTAGAAGTAGATGTAGTAGGTACAAACTTAGGAGGATGAACAATAGAAGTAGAACCACTCTCAACAAACCCTAATCCTGTCTTATCAGAAATAGATTTTTGAACATTTAGCATACTATCTAGTTTAGAATTAAAAGACCTATTCAGTTGTTCTCTAGTAACAAACAATTCAAATTCTAAACTTTTAAATTTCTCAATCAAAGACATGTTCTCAATCTTAACAGAATTTAAGAGTTCATTGGCATCAAACAGTTTTAACAACAAAATTTTCTTCTCTTGTTCAAGGGTGTTTATCGTTTTCAGCCCTAGATCAACACTCATGGCATCCTTTGCTGCAACCATGCAAAGCTTGTTATAAGCCACTTGTAAGTCAGAATTCTCAGAGAGTTCCCCATCAGAAGGGTTCTTATCAGCGGTCTCAATTTCACTTATTACAATAGTAGCAGTGAAAGCCATAAAGTTTCATTCTTGATCACTTTTAGACTCATTATCAGAAACTTCATCATCACTTAAGGTGACAGCCCTCTTTTCCTTTAGATCTCAAAAATGTGGGACATTCAGATTTTAGACGACCATACCCTTGACAATCAAAACACCGTTATTCTAAAGAATTGTTAGAAGATTGAACAACTTTATCTTTTGATTTTTTAGAATTGTTATTTTTAGTTGTATCATTCTTCTTCACATTCTTGGGATCAATATTGTTTCTATTTCTTGGCCTTTTATTATTATTTCTCAGAAAATTTCTAAAGTTCTTGGCATGATAAGCAATCTTAGTAGATGAGAGTTCATTATCAAATCCACAATCATCAACATCATTAACAGATTTTAAAGTCATAGATTTGGATTTGTTAGTTTTTGGTAAGTCAGATTCATAGGACTGAAGAGATTCTACAAGAATAGAGTCCACATCTTTACTTTCAATTATGGTAGTCACTTTTGGTCTAAAGTCCTCAGTTAATGATCTAAGAATTTTCCTAACAATTTTAGGTTGATCATAAACTTCACCCAAATTAAAAGCAGAATTGACAAAATCATTCAACTTAGCATAGAATTCATCAAAAGACTCATCATCAGACATTCTAATACTTTCAAATCTAGAGGTCAATTGCTGCAATTTATTAATTTTTACTGCCTTAGTGCCTTCATACACTATTTGTAAGATGTTCCATGCAATGTGAGCAATCTCCACGATTGAGATCTTCTTGAATTCTTCCAAAGAAACAATATTGAATATTGCATTCATAGTCTTACTGTTAAAGCTTGCTGCTTCTTTTTGGGTAGTTGTCCATTCTCCAATAGTAGTGGTTGGTCTTTCCCAATTGTTTTCAACAGAAAGCCATACTCTCTCATCAATAGATTTCAAGAAGGTTTTCATCCTAACCTTCCAATAAGCATAGTTATTCCCATCAAAGTGAGGAGGGATCACTAGAGAGTGATCGTGTTCCATGACAGCAGGGGTCAAGGATCAACTCTAGGTACCTAAAAACAAGAGCTAACCTACTCTGATACCACTTGTTTGTTTGTTTAGACCCTTTAAACCAAATTGTTTAACCTAATATATTATCCAAGTGATTACTTAGGTTAATTATTCAGATCTAGGTTAAACAATAATAAATCATATCATGCACAATAGCGGAAAAGTAAATAACACCACAATATGATGACCTAGGAAAACCAATGAAACGAACTGTTTCAAGGGGAGGATTTGACTTAGCAATCCTCAAGGTAATGCAAATCCATTATAAGATAATTGAAGTTTTTACATTCAAATTTAACCCTAAATCTATTGCTATCTCAAGTAATAATTTATTGACACGACCACGTGCAAACTCCAAATCTACGAACCCTTTCTCTTCTTAGACTTACTGCAACACAAGCACCCACGCTTGTGACTTTGAGATCCCACTCAAAGGTTTCAGATCACGTTCAATTGTTGATCTTTGTAGTAGCAACTAGGTTCTACCAATGCTTGATTGTAGATCTTGCTCCAGTAGACGCTTGTGTAGTAGAAGGTACAACACCTATCAGATTTCACAAAAAGTAACACACAAGTCTTCCAAAGGTCTCCAAAACGTAGTTAGGGTTTTCCTTTTATATGTGGACAAGTTGGATTGAGACCCTAAACGTTTTCGCGAGCTTGGGCCTTGTTTTAAAATTTTGCAAAATTTTATTTTTGCGATTTTCGATCGGTCGAACCTAATTTTCGATTAATCGAGCTTAGTAGATTCTGACTCTTCTTTTCTGCAGTCAGCTCGAACTTGAAGCTTGAAACAGACACCTTTGAGCAATGCCTAATACATAGACTAGACATGTTTTGTTTTCAGTTTGACAACACATACAAAATATAATTCTAAACATTTAATCCTAAATCTTTAGAACCTAATAGATTTTTATGCCCTTTAAAGGTTGAATGGCGTGCAAATATGCCTTGTTAAAATTCGCTTCAATAATCGGCGGTTATGCCAACTATGCCAACGATAGATTCCTTTTTTTTTTTTTTTTTTTTGGGCCTTTTGCTTTTACCAATAATTTACTAACATACACCTGATGACTAATGTCATTACGCTAGAATAAATAATGGAAATAAATAGAATCATGCTAAACAAGGCTTTTTCAAGTTTAATATATAATAAACAATGCAAGTGGATTTTAGCTAGCTTAACTGACAAAGTCTCTTGTCATCAAATAAGATATTTGAAGTTCCATTTTTGCTAACATAAAAAACTAATTGGTGTCTTGGTATAATGGTAAATAATAATTAATATGAATGTATATCATAAAATGAAACTATCTTTAAAAAAAAAAAAATTACACAGTTACTAAAAAAATAATATTAGGATAAATGCATAACTCTATTACTTGGTCCATGGTGATGGATAGAAATTTCACCAATGGCGTGGATAATATGCAGCTCCTAGATAATAAATTAGAGAAGAGTGCGTAAGTGTACTTGGAAGTGAAGTGCTACATTATTGTATTAGGTGGACATACAATAATTTCTTCACTACAACAAACTTGACTTGTTTCAACCCACTTTTCTCAAGAGTTGACTAAAAAGTGCTGAAACCATCACTAAAAATTGGGGCGGATGGTTAAGTTTGATTAGCTTTATTTTGAGGGTCAAAATAAGTTAAAAAAAACTTGAAATAAATGTGAAAAAAAAAAGCACCAGTTTTTTTAGCCCACAACCCCTGATAAAATCTTACAAATTTTTCAGCCCCTAAAAAAAGCCCACAACAAAATTCTCATCCCTTAAAAAAAGCCCAACAAAATTTAAAAATATAGCCCAAACGTAACCAACAAACACAGAAATTTCACAGAGCAACAAAATTCTCATCTCTTATCACTCTTTCGTTGAAAGCAAACGGAGAAAGCATAGAAATCTCACAAAGCGCATGGAAATTTCATAGAGCTCGACGATCATGGAGATCTCATAGAGCTCGACGATCATCGATATGGTACGTAATCGCACAGCTCCGATTGGCATTGTATTTCTCAGCTCCGGTTAGGTACAAATCACAAACCCTAATTTCTCAGCTCTTAATAACTTTTAATCGATTTCCCCATGATTTTCATTTCAGATTTCTCAGAAAACTGAGCAGAAATCATTGTAACGTAATCGTTTTCCTCAGGTTGTAGAAGCTGGAATCACTGAGCAGGACTCGCTTCTTCTGGTAATCATCATCATTATTCCGATTTTCTGTCTTTCAACTTTAATTACGGACAATCGCATTTGAATTTCTTTAGCAGAAATTTACATCTAAGCATATTTTCCTTGTTTATGTGACCAGATTCAATTTTCTTTTAGAAAATTCATAGAATTATTTTTCGTTACTTCATACTCTGTTTCGAGTACTCCATGTAAAATTTGGTTCAAACAAATGGAAATTATTTCTCATTTAATATTTTGCTAGATCTTAGAGATTTAAGATTGAGAAATTTAATGGTTGTGTTATGCTAATTGAAATTTGAAACAGATGAGGAATCTGCTCCAAATTGCTATATTCAATATTAGTTACAACAGAGGCAGTGTATATCAGAGAAATTTAGTAAGCTTCTTGTATTTTTCAGTTGTCATGTCTATGTGTGTACAGTTTTTGTGTTTAATGTGTGGTGTGTGTGATTATTAATCTAATGTTAATCTTTAGAGGTTTCTCTTTTATTTATTTATTTATTTATTATACCTTATCATTCAGTCTACAATTCCAGTAGAAAATGTACCCTCTTCAGATTTGATTTGGTACTTGCTTTTCAATTTAAGGTGTTTTTTTGATTTGCATATTTAATGATGTTTACATATGGTACATTCACTTAGTTTGATTGTTATATTAGGCTAATGGTGTATTTTGGTTAAGATGTTTGTCACATCTGGGATATGCATTAATTGCATTTGCACCAAAAGCTAATGAGAAGATAAACGGAGGAATTGAAATGGAATGGCCTTGAAAATTTGTTAATTAGTTTGTTTAGGGGCTACTGTAAAGTAGAGACGAGATTAACAGTTCATTGCGGATGCTTTGTATGTATATGCTTGAAAAGATGCTAAGAGCTTTTGTACTAGTTGCAAATTGCACATATTTTATTGTTTTTTTTATCAGAACAGGGAGGAGAGTGTAGCTCAATTTTTCTTTAAAAGCCCAAAATTAAGGTTCGTCTTTTTGAAAATTGTCCCCCCTTTTAATAATTATGACGTGTTGAACTTGTTGGAACTTGGAAGACGTCAATTAATCTAGGCGGTGGGTGCATTGTTTCTGCCATGTATCACGTGGAGATTATTGCATTGTTTTTTCACGAGCATGATGTTTTTTGACTTGTCACCTTTTTTGTATAATTTTTGACCCATTTTCATTTTCTGCAGACCCTGCCATTGAAGCTGCTTCTCAAGCAAACAAGGAGGAGGCAGATGCACGATCGGTGTTTGTTAGCAATGTGAGAAACACAATCTTCTTTTTATTTGAACTTAGCCTTTTCCAAGTTTGCCATTCTTTTAGATTAGTCTGCTGACTCTGCTGGGTTATATGATGTGTTATCTTGGTTTTTCTCCTCCACAACTTTAAATACTCAATCTTGAAGTACTTAGTCTTTTAAAGAACCATTTATATAGTTTAGTGATGGTTGAGTTTTCTTTTTATTTATATATAGTTATTACTTCTTGTTATTATTTCATAGTAGTGCTTGTTCACATGCTCCCAAGCGTAAATGTACATGTTGAATCTTGTTTGGAGTTACCTTATACTATCATAAACAGTTAATTTCAAGGTAAATGTAGTATGATGATATTCTTGAATGCGGGATGGGCTTCTGACATGTTTACTCCTATAAGATATAATAGGATTTGCAATTTGCCAAAAGAGAAAAGAAAAGAGAAAGGTATTTTTATTGATTTGGATAGGATCCATGTTTTGGTTTGAGTATGATATCAGGTCCAAAGAGTCAATCTGACCCTGTCATCTTTATAAATGTGACAGAAAACATATACCCTGTTGTCCTGAATTGAAAAAAATCTTTATATTAATACATTTTCGGTAAAAGGGTTGCATATTTCTGCGTAACAAGCGCAGGTTCGAATGTCAGTTGGATGTTTACCAATGAAACTAGTATGGAGGAGTTTAAATACAGTGATGGCTCATGTAGATATTTCTACGGAGCCCTTTTGTAACATATTTGAGATGTATAGAAACATAACTTAACAATAAAAAAATATTCAACCATAATTTATTAAGAATTGCTTGTGACTTAATAAATTAGTAATATTATTAATCTAGCATGTGGAGGGTCCACTTTGTGGTATAATAGTAAAAGCCTCAAGCTATCAACTATCAAGTGCTGAAGTGCACATAATTGATTACTGGGAGTGGTCAGTTCAACCAGCATTACTGAAAGGATAGCACTGTATTCTGAATAACCCTCCCTTGACTCAACCATGATGGGGACCAAGACCAACTCTGGGTAATGGCCTTTTAATGATTGTCAATTTGGAACTATTTTTGGGCTGTTCTTGTTGTCTAGTTTCTGACAGTTCTTAGCAGTCACTT
The DNA here is from genome assembly GCA_032727855.1 of Quercus ilex subsp. ballota. Taxonomy (NCBI): domain Eukaryota; kingdom Viridiplantae; phylum Streptophyta; class Magnoliopsida; order Fagales; family Fagaceae; genus Quercus; species Quercus ilex. Next base: position 47,019,041 of record CM064908.1, read on the forward strand.
CTTGAAAAGTTTTTGCTTAAGATCAAATAGTAAATACACTTTCTAAATGACCAAATAAATTTTTCACCAAAAAAAAAAAAAAAAACTGTTTCCCGTCATAGAAACAGTGGGCTGGTAGATTGTTTCTGGTTTCTCTTTTATCATATCCTTAGAGCTTAAGATCATCAAGTACTTTATTCTATTTTGTGTATTTTATCTATTGTATTATATAATGTCTCTGTTGGGGAGATAAATACATTGGGGAGCTTCCTTGAGTAATTAATATAACATATAGAGACACACTTTAACCCAAAAGGCCTAAGCCCTATGGGTATATGCTCAATTATGTTATATTAACTACTCAAGGAAGCTCCCCAATGCATTTATCTCCCCAACAAGTGGTATCAGACCCCATGGTGGTGTGTGGCGAAGGTGATGAGGTGTTCATAGTCCCTACCCAGCGAGGACAGAGAAAACCTTAATGGCCCACACACAAAAATACTGGAGAAAAGAAAAGCCCAACAAAGGAATATTGCAAATGGTGCTAAACAATGATGAGGTGCGAGGTTCCCATGGACATGGACGTGCAGAGTTCCCATGGATGTGCGTGCGGGGTTGACACGTGGTTTCCATGGATGGCGTACGAGAGACCCATGGATGACGCGCTGATGAAGTGAAAAAGCCCATTAGGCAAGGGAGAGCAAATAAGACTTATTCAAGGCCCACAGAGAAGTCTTGAAACCCACAGAGTGGCAGAAGCGAGGTTCCCATTGACATGGACGTACGGAGTTCTCATGGATGTGCGTGCGGGGTTGGCACGTGGTTCCCATGGATGGCGTACGAGAGACCCATGGATGACGCGCTGATAAAGTGAAAAAGCCCATTAGGCAAGGGGGAGCAAGTAAGACTTATTCATGGCCCACAGAGAAGTCTTGAATCCCACAGAGTGGCAGAAGCGAGGTTCCCATGGACATGGACGTGCGGAGTTTCCATGGATGTGCGTGCGGGGTTGGCACGTGGTTCCCATGGATGGCGTACGAGAGACCCATGGATGACGCGCTGATAAAGTGAAAAAGCCCATTAGGCAAGGGGGAGCAAGTAAGACTTAGTCATGGCCCACAGAGAAGTCTTGAAGCCCACAAAGTGGCAGAAGCGAGGTTCCCACGGACATGGACGTGCGGAGTTCCCATTGATGTGCGTGCGGGGTTGGCACGTGGTTCCCATGGATGGCGTACGAGAGACCCAAGGATGACGCGCTGATAAAATGAAAAAGCCCATTAGGCAAGGCAGAGCAAGTAAGACTTATTCATGGCCCACAGAGAAGTCTTGAAGCCCACAGAGTGGCAGAGACTCACACGTGAGGGGGAGATTGTTGGGTTACACGTGTAAGTAAAGTCCCACAATGAATAAAGATGAGAAGAATGAGTAGTCAATCTATCATAATTGAGCACATAACCATAGGGCTTAGGCCTTTTGGGTTAAAGTGTGTCTCTATATGTTATATTAGTTACTCAAGGAAGCTCCCCAATGTATTTATCTCCCCAACAAGTGGTATCAGACCCGATGGTGGTGTGTGGCGAAGGTGATGAGGTGTTCATGGTCCCTACCCAGCGGGGACAGAGAAAACCTTAATGGCTCACACATAAAAATCCAGGAGAAAAGAAAAGCCCAACAAAGGAATATTGCAAATGGTGCTAAACAATGATGAGGTGCGAGGTTCCCATGGACATGGACGTGCGGAGTTCCCATGGATGTGCGTGCGGGGTTGACACGTGGTTTTCATGGATGGCGTACGAGAGACCCATGGATGACGCGCTGATGAAGTGAAAAAGCCCATTAGGTAAGGGGGAGCAAATAAGACTTATTCATGGCCCACAGAGAAGTCTTGAAGCCCACAGAGTGGCAGAAGCGAGGTTCCCATGGACATGGACGTACGGAGTTCCCATGAATGTGCGTGCAGGGTTGGCACGTGGTTCCCATGGATGGCGTATGAGAGACCCATGGATGACGCGCTGATAAAGTGAAAAAGCCCATTAGGCAAGGGGGAGCAAGTAAGACTTATTCATGGCCCACAGAGAAGTCTTGAAGCCCACAGAGTGGCAGAAGCGAGGTTCCCACGGACATGGACGTGCGGAGTTCCCATTGATGTGCGTGTGGGGTTGGCACGTGGTTCCCATGGATGGCGTACGAGAGACACATGGATGACGCGCTGATAAAGTGAAAAAGCCCATTAGGCAAGGGGGAGCAAGTAACACTTATTCATGTCCCACAGAGAAGTCTTGAAGCCCACAGAGTGGCAGAGACTCACACGTGAGGGGGAGATTGTTGGGTTACACGTGTCAGTAAACTCCCACATTGAATAAAGATGAGACGACTGAGTTGTTAATATAACATAATTTAGCACATACCCATAGGGCTTAGGCCTTTTGGGTTAAAGTGTGTCTCTATATGTTATATTAATTATTCAAGGAAGCTCCCCAATGTATTTATCTCCCCAACAAGTGGTATCAGAGCCCATGGTGGTGTGTGGCGAAGGTGATGAGGTGTTCATGGTCCCTACCCAGCGGGGACAGAGAAAACCTTAATGGCCCACACACAAAAATCCTAGAGAAAAGAAAAGCCCAACAAAGGAATATTGTAAATGGTGCTAAAAAATGATGAGGTGTGAGGTTCCCATGGACATGGACGTGCGGAGTTCCCATGGATGTGCGTGCGGGGTTGACACGTGATTCTCATGGATGGCGTACGAGAGATCCATGGATGACGCGCTGATGAAGTGAAAAGGCCCATTAGGCAAGGGGGAGCAAATAAGACTTATTCATGGCCCACAGAGAAGTCTTGAAGCCCACAGAGTGGCAGAAGCGAGGTTCCCATGGACATGGACGTGCAGAGTTCCCATGGATGTGCGTGCGGGGTTGGCACGTGGTTCCCATGGATGGCGTACAAGAGACCCATGGATGACGCGCTGATAAAGTGAAAAAGCCCATTAGGCAAGGGGGAGCAAGTAAGACTTATTCATGGCCCACAGAGAAGTCTTGAAGCCCACAGAGTGGCAGAAGCGAGGTTCCCACGGACATGGACGTGCGGAGTTCCCATGGATGTGCGTACGGGGTTGGCACGTGGTTCCCATGGATGGCGTACGAGAGACCCATGGATGACACGCTGATAAAGTAAAAAGGCCCATTAGGCAAAGGGGAGCAAGTAAGACTTATTCATGGTCCACAGAGAAGTCTTGAAGCCCACCGAGTGGCAGAGACTCACACGTGAGGGGGAGATTGTTGGGTTACACGTGTCAGTAAAGTCCCACATTGAATAAAGATGAGAAGAATGAGTAGTTAATATAACATAATTGGGCACATACCCATAGGGCTTAGGCCTTTCGGGTTAAAGTGTGTCTCTATATGTTATATTAATTACTCAAGGAAGCTCCCCAACGTATTTATCTCCCCAACAAGTGGTATCAGAGCCCGTGGTGGTGTGTGGCGAAGGTGATGAGGTGTTCATGGTCCCTACCCAGCGGGGACAGAGAAAATCTTAATGGCCCACACACAAAAATCCTGGAGAAAAGAAAGGCCCAACAAAGGAATATTGCAAATGGGGCTAAACAATGATGAGGTCCGAGGTTCTCATGGACATGGACGTCCGGAGTTCCCATGGATGTGCGTGCGGGGTTGACACGTGGTTCCCATGGATGTCGTACGAGAGACCCATGGATGACGCGCTGATGAAGTGAAAAAGCCCATTAGGCAAGGGGGAGCAAATAAGACTTATTCATGGCCCACAGAGAAGTCTTGAAGCCCACAGAGTGGCAGAAGCGAGGTTCCCATGGACATGGACGTGCGGAGTTCCCATGGATGTGCGTGCGGGGCTGGCACGTGGTTCCCATGGATGGCGTACGAGAGACCCATGAATGACGCGCTGATAAAGTGGAAAAGCCCATTAGGCAAGGGGGAGCAAGTAAGACTTATTCATGGCCCACAGAGAAGTCTTGAAGCCCACAGAATGGCAGAAGCGAGGTTCCCACGGACATGGACGTGTGGAGTTCCCATGGATGTGCGTGCGGGGTTGGCATGTGGTTCCCATGGATGGCGTACGAGAGACCCATGGATGACGCGCTGATAAAGTGAAAAAGCCCATTAGGCAAGGGGGAGCAAGTAACACTTATTCATGGCCCACAGAGAAGTCTTGAAGCCCACCGAGTGGCAGAGACTCACACGTGAGGGGGAGATTGTTGGGTTACACGTGTCAGTAAAGTCACACATTGAATAAAGATGAGAAGAATGAGTAGTTAATATAACATAATTGAGCACATACCCATAGGGTTTAGGCCTTTTGGGTTAAAGTGTGTCTCTATATGTTATATTAATTACTCAAGGAAGCTCCCCAACGTATTTATCTCCCCAACAAGTGGTATCAGAGCCCATGGTGGTGTGTGGCGAAGGTGATGAGGTGTTCATGGTCCCTACCCAGCGGGGACTGAGAAAATCTTAATGGCCCACACACAAAAATCCTGGAGAAAAGAAAAGCCCAACAAAGGAATATTGCAGATGGTGCTAAACAATGATGAGGTGCGAGGTTCTCATGGACATGGACGTCCGGAGTTCCCATTGATGTGCGTGCGGGGTTGACACGTGGTTCCCATGGATGGCGTACGAGAGACCCATGGATGACGCGCTGATGAAGTGAAAAAGCCCATTTGGCAAGGGGGAGCAAATAAGACTTATTCATGGCCTACAGAGAAGTCTTGAAGCCCACAGAGTGGCAGAAGCGTGGTTCCCATGGACATGGACGTGCGGAGTTCTCATGGATGTGCGTGCGGGGTTGGCACGTGGTTCCCATGGATGGCGTACGAGAGACCCATGGATGACGCGCTGATAAAGTGAAAAAGCCCATTAGGCAAGAGGGAGCAAGTAAGACTTATTCATGGCACACAGAGAAGTCTTGAAGCCCACAGAGTGGCAGAAGCGAGGTTCCCACAGACATGGACGTGCGGAGTTTCCATGGATGTGCGTGCGGGGTTGGCACGTGGTTCCCATGGATGGCGTACGAGAGACCCATGGATGACGCGCTGATAAAGTGAAAAAGCCCATTAGGCAAGGGGGAGCAAGTAAGACTTATTCATGGCCCACAGAGAAGTCTTGAAGCCCACGGAATGGCAGAGAGTCACACGTGAGGGGGAGATTGTTGGGTTACACGTGTGAGTGAAGTCCCACATTGAATAAAGATGAGAAGAATGAGTAGTTAATATAACATAATTGAGCACATACCCATAGGGCTTAGGCCTTTTGGGTTAAAGTGTGTCTCTATATGTTATATTAATTACTCAAGGAAGCTCCCCAATGTATTTATCTCCCCAACAGTCTCAAACTCTACATTGAAATATTCTTTTATGCAGGCTTTTCCATTGGATTTAGTGCTCTTTTCCAGTTGAGGACAACTTAAGTTGAGTCCCAATGGGGGATAAAATTTATTGTCCATGTAAGAAATGCTATAACTACTTTGCAAAGACTAGAGATGATGTTGAGGCTGATTTGCTTACTACTGGTATTCTCCCAAGTTAAACTTCTAAGTTGTTTTCAATGTAATTCCATCTTGTGTTATCTAGGGAGCACAAGTACATGATTCAACAAGCAAGTGTTAAGAATGTAGAGAATTGACATAAAAAACAGTTTCGAGAGTGGTTTGAAAGTCACGTAAGTTCTATCTATATGGAAATTATTATAATTGTTCTATATGCTTAATTTGAGTCAATTATAATAGTGTATTGATTTTGAACTTGTTTTGAATAGATTACTCAATTATATGATGAAAGGAAAGTGAGCAAGCAACTCTTAGATCTAGCTCGTGGACCATTAGAAGAAGCTGTATGTTATAATGGGTACATTGTCAATGGTTTTAGATTTCGAAAAAATGAAGTCGATTGTAACAGAAGAACTCAAAGTTGTGGAGTCTTGGTAAAAGGATGTTAGGACATATGTGTTTTCACTTGTTAAGAACATATGTCACTTATTTATGTAAATTGGCTAATCCTTTGACCAAAACGTACTCTACTTGTAATTGGATAGTTCTAGGTGTTTTTAATACTTCAAAAAACAAGGTTTCAAGATCAAGTGTTGAATTTATCAAGTCTGTCCAAGAAAAACAAGCTGAAGTGCAAAATCATTAAAGATTAACACCTTCTCGATAGCTTCTCGACACCTGCTATCTGTCAAGATTTATAAAATCAGATTTTCTAATCTGATTTCTTAAGATCCGTGAATGTGTCTTTGGGCCTTCTTTTCTCTTAACCCTAGACATATAAAATGATTATTTTAAGAGCCGTCAAAGAAGACACAAGTTGCACAAGTATTGAGCAAATTCTGTTTAAGCAATTTGTGATCAAAGACAAAGTTCTTGACCTAGTTCATCTTCTCTGAAGAAGTTGCTGTGTATTTGCACCAAAGGGTTTTGTAACCAAGCATCTTCCTGATCTTCATCGTGTAGGATGAACTGAAGAACTTTGCAGCCAACCTCTCCTTCTAAGTTGGCGTTTGAAGTCGCGTACTGGGATCTGCGCATTGGTTAGTCACGTAATTGGGAGCCGTGCATCAAAAGGGGGAATTGTCACTACAGATCAAGTCCAATTGGGTATTAGGGTAAAGGTTCAACTGTAGGTTGGTAAGGTACTTGGAATTCCTTTACTTGTAACCGCTTATTGTGATAATAGTGGAGTTTCGGGAGTAGTGACCTAAAAATCACCCGATGGAGTTTTTGCCGTAAAGGTTTTCCCTATTCGTAAACAAATCACCGTGTTATTTAATTTCTGCTGCATATTTAGTTGATTGGTGATTTGTTTGTGCTTCCACACAATTGCATGATAAATTGATTAATTAATAACTTGGCTAATTAATTAATTGGTTTAATCACAAGGGGTCATTTAGTTTGTGACCTATCAAGTGGTATTAGAGCAGGCACATTTTGATTAGAGTTTAATCTTTGCTGTGTTTGATCCATTGACCCCTGTTTGTCATGGATAAAGGACAGTCGTTAATTATACCTCCTTTATTTGATGGCACTAACTATGCATACTGGAAAGTACGCATGAGAGCTTTCTTGCAGTTTTTAGATGAAAAAGTATAGCAAGCTGTAGAGATTGGCTGGACTAAGCCAGAGGAAGCGCCGGCCGATTGGGATGAAGCCAAGATCAAGGCGGCAAACTTCAACAGCAGAGCGTTGAATGCCCTATTCAGCGTAGTCACTAATGAGGAGTTCAAGAAGATATCCTCTACTGAAACTACAAAGGAAGCATGGACCATCCTCCAGACAACCTATGAGGGCACAAAGGCTGTCAAGGATTCAAAGTTTCAGAGGCTCACTACAAACTTTGAAGAGATTAAGATGGAGGAGGATGAGTCATTTGATGAGTTCTATGTCAAGCTCAAGGACATAGTAAACTCAGCCTTCAATTTTAGGGAAACCATCCTTGAACCCAAGATTGTGAGGAAAGTGCTCAGATCTCTACCCGAGAGATTCCATGCCAAGATCACGACGATAGAAGAATCAAAGGATATTGACAAGATTCCTTTGACTGAGCTAGTTGGAAACTTGCAAACCTATAAGCTAGGGTTATCTAGGATTAGCAAGTCAAGTAAAGGCAAGAGCATGGCCTTGAAGGCAAAGAGCAGTGATACAGATGGGTCTTCCGATAATGAAGATTCCAAGATGAAGTCCTACATCACCAGGCAGTTCAAGAAATTCATGAAGAATGCCAATGGAAAGAACTTCGACAAGGACCGCAGACAGTCAGTTCTTCTCAGTTTAAGAGCCAAGACAAAGCGAAGAAGGATGCTAAGGATGGTGATCAGTATACTGTTCCCGCAGGACCTAAGTGCTTTCGATGTCATGGGTTCGGACACATGAAACATGAGTGTCCTACATACCTCAAGAGCATTGGAAAAAGCAAGGCACTTGCTACTACCTTGAGTGACACTGAGTCTGAAGATGATTCCGACAATGAGGATGATGGAATCTTAAATGCCTTCACTGCCACAATCAATCCTACTGAAGGGATTGTTGAAGAAGTGGACGAAGAAGAAGAACTGGTGGAGTCAAAATTTGAGAAGATGGATGATCAAGATGATATCTATTCAGCTTATGAAAAGCTTTACAAGCTCTCTGAGAAGCATGAGAAATTGTACAAGCTGGCCACCAAAAAGCTCAGTGATGTAGAACTTGATCGTGAAGAGTTGTCCACAAAGTTTGATGAGGCAAATCAAACTATTGGTGCACTGAGGTTTGAGAACAATTTCTTGGCTAAGAAGACCAAGAAGCTTGAAGTGGAGCTATTTCAAGTTAGAGCTCAACTGGAGAGGACTTCAAGTGCAAAACTTGATGAGATGTTCAGCAATCAGAAATCTGCTTCAGATCAAACAGGTTTAGGGTATGGTCTTTCTTCCTTTCATTTTGCTTCTACTAGTACTGCTGTTTTTGTTTCTCCTTCTAATAACACTGAAATTGAGAACACTGAGGTTAAAACTGAATTAGCTAGTGAAAACCTAGACAAGTGTAAATCTATCTTAGGAGCACCCCCTAAGTAAGATAAGAAAGATGCTAAAAACCCTAGAGCTAAGAAGGCTAACTCTCAAAAGCCTAAACAGAAGAAGCAGCATCTCTGTTATCATTGTGGAGCTGCCGGTCATACTCGACCAAATTGCTACAAGTGGCTAGCCACTCAACAGAGCAACGACATGATAGCATCTGGAAGCCAAAATCAGCTTCAATCCTCTCTTGCTCCTCTTAGAGATCTTTTGAAAGCCGTCATGTTCCTTTTGAACTTGAACGGTTTCAATTCTTCCCCTTCACCGCCGGTTCAAGGGTTCAATCAAAGGAAAAGTTCTTCCAAGGTATGGAAGAAAAAGGAATCTAAGTGATTTTATCACTTTCTTCTATCTTCTTGTTTTTGTTTGTTGCATTACTTGTGTGTTTTGCATTTTTTTTAGTTAGTCTAGTTTTATGCTTTGCTTTGATAACATGTTTTTGTTTGTTTATTTTCAGTTTTGTTTATTTTGTTTTTGATATAAAAAATAAAAAAATTTGAAAAAAATCAGAAAATACAAAAACAGTGTGTGTTTTGTGTACTTTGGTACTTGTGTACCTTGGATGGCCATTGAAACAAAGTTTTCTAAACTTTGTATCTTTTGTAGCTTAGATGAGCATCTCTATGCACAACTAAGCAAGTGAGCTTTGTGGCTCTTGTTTATGATGAGTAAGATTAAGTTATCTCTCAAAACTTAACACTCATACCATTGTTGCCTGCCAATCATAGTATGGCACCTGTATGCTTCGGCATAGCAAAAGTACAGTGTCATAGACACCTGTATGCTTCAACATAGCAAAAGTGTAGTGTCAAAGACATCCATATGCTTCGGCATAGCAAAAGTGCAATGTCTATGCTTAACATGTTGGGTATTTCTTTTCTCTTTTTTATATGCCCATGCATGATATGTTTAAAAGAAAATATGCAAAGAAAATATGAAGCAAAAAGATTAAAATGCTTTAAATATGATTGCAAGCGTGTTTTCTAGGAGATGTGGGAGTTATAGGATGTACCTTGAAGGTGATAGTCCCCATCAAACAATTATGATTGTGTGTGAGTTAAAATTATTTTCTCATATCTCAGATCGTCATAACATGTATACACATATGCAATCTTGCGATATTTTTCACACACAACACGCAATATTCTTTGCTACTATTGATACATGTGCAGGTACAATGTGATTTGGCCATCACAAGTGTTTACATGTGCTAATGTATGCTCACTAAACTGTCTTGACTTGTTTTTGAAAAATAAAATTGGTTAGACTTGTTTAGTGTGTGTGTGTGTGTGTTTCTAGGGATCCATGTGCTTGAAAATATTTGTTGAGAGATGTTTTTGAGAGCTCAATATGTTGATTGGATCATTGGTTGAGGTTCATGTTGGATTGCATTCATATCTATGTTTTTCACTTCTCGAAAAACTGCTTTTAACTGCTGGCTCGACACCTCCTCGACACCTTGATATTTGTCCAGCTTCTCAAGTCTTTTTCTTATCGCAATCTTGACACCTCTTTGACACCTGATGGATCGATTGAGAAATCTCCTGCCTCCTCGATACCTTCTCGATACCTTGTCGATCGATCAAGCTTCTGTTCTTGGTTCTGGTGTTCATTCCTTGACACCTTCTCAACACCTTCAGCTGTCGACGTACATTTTCTCGACACCTTCCTCGACAGCTGTCTCGACACCTCTCGACACCTTAGCTGTCGAGAATTACTGAAGCTCCTATATAAGCTTTTGTCGCGATCCGGTTCTCATTTTCTCGATCTCTCTCGATCTGTCCGCAGCTGTTCATCTCCCAAACTCCTTTTTCTCACTCCAAATCTTCAATCCATGTGACTTTCGGCCCTTCCTTGCTTCAAATCACTTGGTATGATCTCTCTTTCCCTCATAATTCATGCATTTCATGTTTTGAATCTTAGTTTTGGGGTTTTTGAAAATTTTTGGGGTTTTTCAAAATTAACAAGTTTTTCTTTAAATTTTGGGTTGAGTTTTCACTTAAATGTGTTCAAAATGTCATACATTGCATTTCATGTGCGTTAGAATGGTATTTACATGTATTTAGATGTGTGTTCTATGTTTGTGTGCTGCTAGGATTGGATTAGGCTGAGCCCATGATGTTTTTCCCTTGCATGTCACATGTTAATGCATTCCTCATGCATAAGTACTCATTGTTCAATATATTTGATATATGTGAACTGTTTTGGGAATTTTCTGATTGTCTCATTCTCTATCTCTTTCTCATTCTGTTTACATTAGTAGTATTTATGGCACCCAAACGTAAATCCACTCCTGCTCGGAACCCTCTGCGTTCTGAAGCTTCTTCCTCTTCTAATTCTACTCCTCTTAATCTTCGGTTCCGTGATGGAGATGCCCATAAGGCATTTTCAGAGAACTTTTCTAGACGAGGTGTTCATTCGGAACGCCAAGTCATTTTGGCGGACTTTGCCGACATTGACCTTCCTTCTGTCATTCACAGTAGGGGATGGGAGTCACTGTGTGACGTCCCGGTCACTTGTCCTCTCGTGCTCGTTCAGGAGTTCTACTCCAACATGCATGGGATCGATCATTCAGTACCTCTCTTTTTCACTCGCGTTCGAGGTACGCGCATCCCTATCACACGCAGCTAGTTACGGATGTACTTAGGGTTCCTAGGATAGAGTTTCCTGACTATCCTTCTTGTGAGCGTCTGAGGACTGTGTCCAAAGATGAGCTCATCTCTGCTTTTTGTGAGCGCCCCGCTGATTGGGGTGAACATCAGTATACATCATGTAGACCTTTTGCTAAAGGTCCTAGATTCTTAAACATGGTGATGACTTTTGTACTCCATCCACTCTCTCACTACAACTCCATCACAGAGCCTCATGCTTGATTTTTGTTATCTCTTCTTGAGCATCTGACTATAGATTTTACTTCTCATTTCATTCTTTCTATCATAGAGCATCTGCAGTGCATGGATGCTCGCCTCGATACACTCTCCACTGAGTTGTATCAGGTGAATGTTCATGTTGGTCGTATTGCACGATGGCAGGCGACCATGGGTGGTTTTGCTTCTGAGGCTACTCCTTCACCACCTCCTCTAGTAGGTTCTGACTCTGAGGATGATGATGATGATGGTGATGACGATGATGCTTCGGATGATGATGGAGATACTAGCTCTACTGATGAGATGTCTACATGACACTCTATCCTTTGTCACTCGTGACAAAAAGGGGGAGTAGTTTTGGATTATGAGAATAGTCATCTTAGGGGGAGAGTTAGTATAGGACATTTTTGTTAGGGGGAGTGTTGATATTTGAGGGATGTAGTGAGGTTATGATGTATCTTTTCTTTTCTTTCTTTTTAGATACATTGTTCTTGTACATTAGGTCTTGTGACCAGTTTTACATACATTGTACTTATATTCATTATATGTGGATGTATGTTTCTTTCACCTTTCTCTACGTGTGTTGTTTCTTTTCTATCTTTATACACATGATTCTTATACTTGTATGCAATCTATTTATTTCTGTTTCACACAAGATGCCTTGATGAGTTTTGTTTAAAGTGTTTCAGAAATACAGGTTGTCAAACTTTACTTGCCATAAACTCTTTTCTTGCAAAGTTTTTCAAAGGTTTGTGTTAGGATAGATTTTATTGTATTCAACAAATGAGTATGAGTTGAGTGATTTATGACTTCTCTCATATGTTCATTTGTTTGTTGTGGTTTTGTCACGGATTGCCAAAGGGGGAGATTGTTAGGACATATGTGTTTTCACTTGTTAAGAACATATGTCACTTATTTATGTAAATTGGCTAATCCTTTTACCAAAACACACTCTACTTGTAATTGGGTAGTTCTAGGTGTTTTTAATACTTCAAGAAACAAGGTTTCAAGATCAAGTGTTGAAGTCATCAAGTCTGTCCAAGAAAAACAAGCTAAAGTGCAAAATCATTAAAGCTCGACACCTTCTCGATAGCTTCTCGACACCTGCTATCTGTCGAGATTTATAAAATTAGATTTTCTGATATGATTTCTTGGGATCCGTGAATGTGTCTTTGGGCCTTCTTTTCTTCTAACCCTAGACATATAAAAGGATTGTTTTAAGAGCCGTCAAAGAAGACATAAGTTGAACAAGCATTGAGCAAACTTTGTTCAAGCAATTTATGATCAAAGACGAAGTTCTTGACCTAGTTCATCTTCTCTGAAGAAGTTGCTGTGTATTTGCACCAAAGTGTTTTGTAACCAAGCATCTTCCTGATCTTCATCGTGTAGGATGAACTGAAGAACTTTGCGGCCAACCTCTCCTTCTAAGTTGGCGTTTGAAGTCACGTACTGGGATCCGCGCATTGGTTAGTCACGTACTTGGGAGCCGTGCTTCAAAAGGGGGAACTGTCACTACAAATCAAGTCTAATTGGGTATTGGGGTAAGGGTTCAACTGTAGGTTGGTAAGGTACTTGGGATTCCTTTACTTGTAACTGCTTGTTGTGATAATAGTGGAGTTTCGGGAGTGGTGACCTGAAAATCACCCGGTGGGATTTTTGTCGTAAATGTTTTCCCCATTCGTAAACAAATCACCGTGTCATTTAATTTCCGCTGCATATTTAGTTGTTTGGTGATTTGTTTGTGCTTCCACGCAATTGCATGATAAATTGATTAATTAATAACTTGACTAATTAATTAATTGGTTTAATCACAATGGGTCATTCAGTTTGTGCCCTATCAAAGGAGATGCAAGTACGGACAATCGTGATTATTACGTTGTTTTAATTGATATCATTGAGTTACACTACATGAGAGGCAATAAGATTGCAATGTTTAAATGTAAATGGAGGGATGTTGACCATTGTGGTAGAGGAATTATGGTTGACAAGTTTGGTCGAACTCTTGTGAATGTAACACATTCATTAAAGAGTAATGAACCTTTCGTGTTAGCATGTCAAGCCGAGCAAGTATTTTATGCGAAAAGTATAAGGAATCCTCAGTGGTATTTTGTTATAAAAACAGAACCTCGAAATTATTACAATATGCCATCTCTAAAGGAGGAAAATGATGATGAAGAAGAAGATGATGATCAAGAGCCATACCAACAGAATGATTCACATGATCATCAAATGGGTTTCATAAGTACTGATGATCAAGATGATGCTATTATTTCATTAGATAGGGTTGACATACCTAGTAGACTTGTGGATATGGATGATGTTGATATGAATGATGTTGATATAAATTAATGAGATTAAACGTTTCAAAATGAATGTAATTTATTAACTTGAAAGTTATGTTCTTGACTTATCTAAATAGTTATTTGTTCATTTGTTTTATATTGTGTATTTATGTATATGTTTCATTTATATAGTAATATGTGTGTATTGACTAAACTAATTAAATATGCATATGATGAATAGTGCTAACATATATTGGATTGATTAAAGTAAGGGATTCTACTAATGGCAAACGAAGGTAGCAAAGGAGGAGTTGGCATAAGTGATGCTAATGGAAGTAGAAATGATCTGGCTCATCAAGGTAAGTTTTAAATTATGCTTTCAAGTTTTTTAATACTGTATTGAAGATACTATTCTAGTAAGTTGAGGTGATCTTTTTTTTTTTTTTTTTTTTTCTCCCCATAGGGAAGAAGAAAGGGCGAGGGCCTACTCGGAATCTTAAATTGGCCAAAGAGTTCAAGGGAGGGGAAATATATGAGATTGGTTGGTTGAATGGAGGACTTGTAGGGCCTCATGGTCATGATTTAATAAATGAATGTACAAAACTTGTTAGGGCACAACAAAATGTACCTATAAAGTTCACAGATTGGAAAAAAGTACCCTATATCAACAAAAGGAAGCTTTTTGATAAAGTATTGGTAAGTAGTATAATAAAATCTAGTAGCAGATTCTATGATATTTTTATTATATTCTTATTTGTGTATTTATGTGTCATTCTATTGTAGGAGTATTTCAAAGTTGAGGGTCGAGAGCAAGAGGTTTGGCGACAAATGGGTAGTTCTTACTCAAATTATCGTGACTCCCTAAAGAAAAAGTGGTTTAAGCCATATGGTGAAGTAACAGAAGAGGCACGAGCAAATGTTCCACTCAGACTAGAGAAGGATGATTGGAATTGTCTCGTGGATTTGTGGAGCAAGCAAGATTATATGGTACCATTACAAAGAATTTATTATCAAATTTATTTTTAACTATTGTCTTGTGAATTTGTTGGTTTATGGGACTGACTTATCATTCTTAAATGTAGGACATGTGTTTGCAAAACAAGGAAAATCGGGACAAAAACAATATTGTCCACACTTCTGGTTCAAAAAGTTTCCAACAACGTAGTGCGGAAGAGGTATATGCCAATGACTATAATATCATTGCCAATGATATTGTAATCAACATGTTTCTTGATTTTGTTTTTCTATCTATTACTATCACTATTGGAATGTTTTTTATTTGTTGTTATTTGACTTTGTTTTGTTGAGTTATTGCATTATTCAGCTTCAATACTTAATTACTATATGCTTTCTATTTGTTTTGTCAAATGGTAGAAAGAGAAGACAGGTCATAGCCCTAGTAGAATTGAATTATTTGACATCACCCATGTGCAAGCTAATGGGCAAGCAGTAAATGAACCAACACAAGATGCATTGGTATGAAATCTTCTAATTATATTAATATAGATAGTATATTTTTATGTGGTTTTGTTGCAAGTTACTTTTCTTTTTAGGTGGCATTGAGGAATCTTACTACTCAAGTGAATGAGGGGGCATTGCAAATATCTCAAGATCAAATGTTTGAGAAGGTATTTGGACCTGAGCGTCATGGACGAGTTCGTGGCTATGGGGCTGGAGTCACTCCTACCAAGTTATGGGGTTCCTCCTCATCTAAAATGTATGATCTTGAGAAGCGACTCCAAGAATCTGAACAAAAATGCTTAGAGTCTGAACAAAAACGCTTAGAATCTGAACACAAACGAATAGAGGTTGATGCAGAGTTGAAAGAAGAAGTAAAGTACCTCAAAAGCATGCTTGAACAACAAGCTATTCAAATGGTAGAACAAAGAAGACATTTTGAGGAACAACAAGCTAGTCAAATGGCAGAACAAAGAGCACATTATGACAAAATGATGATGCAAATGTTGAGTTGTATCACCTCGCAATCAGCCCAATCTAGTAGTGATCACTAAGGTATGAAGATCAACTCAAGCTAGTCACTGTTTTAGTACTATTGGATAAATTTGGAATGACTTGTTGAGTTGTTGGTACTAGTTTGCTTTTGCAATCCTTATCTTGAAAAATCTTTGAAAATATCCAACTGAAAAGTGATAACTCAAATGTAACTGAAAAACTCAGTGTTTAGCAAACACATGTAAGCAGTGAGGAGCAACCCAGCTTTGCGATTTGACAGTCACCCATTTTTTTTCAATTCATTTTTTCAAGTGAAAATGAGTTAGGATCTTTAATATACTATTAGAACAAAAGAGGGTTCTTTGTTATTCTCCTGAAAGGTGACATTTTTTAGACATACTAAGAGTGACAATCTCCATCTGTTTGTTTAATGTCTCAAACTTTCAACGTGCACTCTATTTGTGGACTGGTTGCTCTTCTGGTTCAAAAAATTTATAAATATTGATTTCCTTTCAAGTTTTGAGAGAATTGTGAATGATTACTTGCTCTTCACCAAGGTTTTTGCTTTTGTTTCTGCTTCTTCACTCTGCTCTACCATTCTCTTTTCATGTTAAAATTCTTTTCTTTTGGGGCTTCTGTTGGGTGTGGGATTGGAATATCCTTTTCCATGGAGTATTGGTATTCTTCTCTTTCAAGTTTTCTTCTTTTTGGTGAATGACGTTTCTTTAATCAGCATGTCATGTTTAGATATATGAACTCTGTTGTGCCTTTTTTGTTCCTTTTGAAATTGTGGGTATTTTGAATTTGATATTGTGGAAAGGTGTGTAGATATATTTGTTGGGAAATTAACAAACTTTTGGTATCATTCTCTCTTTTTCAGAAACTTGAGGGCACCCATAATGGCTGAAATGTTCAATTATACTAGCTGATAACTTCTTGCTTTGGAGATGATGATGAAGAATAAAATGTATCAAAACTTTTAACTTTTGGACAGATTTGGTCTTTGTATAAAGTGTGGTTGTTGATATATTTTCTCTTAAACAATAATTGACATATCGGCAGTTTATGCGGCCCCTAATCTGTTAATTTGTAGGTTTGAGTTTAGAGATCAAAGAAAGTGTAATTGTAGCAATATACCACTTTTGCTATACATCAATATCATAGCATATCATCTCAACAATTGTGAATTTTTGTGTGTGTATATATATATATCATAGCATGATTGTGGTTTTTTTTTTTATAAATAAAATAAAATCTTATTTTGAGGGTCAAGAGACCCCTTAAATAACCTTATTTATCAAGGGTTGTAAATATAAATTTTTTAAACCTTGGTAAAAGGTTATTTAAGGGTTTCTTGACCCTCAAAATAAGATTAGAGCATTTGTTTTAAGGGTTATGAAGGCCTTTAAAATTTATTTTTCGATGGTATATGTTTCGAAAGTTATCAAGGATCAATTGGACTCTTAAAATAATTTTTTTCAAGGTTTCTTAATACTTTTTTTTAAAGGTTTTGACCCTTGAAAATAGTCAGATTTATTGTAGTGCTTGGACCTGTAAGTTGGTTGTTGCGCCTAATTAGGTTGGTGTATAATCAAGGTAACGTTCTCTCCAACCCTTCATCTCGTTTGTAAAAGGTTACTCGAAACAAAAGGAAAAAACCAAAGCCTTCTCTTTAATTGAAAAAAACCCAACATTGGAAATCTTTCTAAATAAATATCTACGACTGGTCTTGGTCACTGATTTTCAAAATTAAAATAGAATAGTAAATTAAAAGTTCTCCATGTTCCATACTTCTCAATTCATCAGGTTTTTGGGTTGGGGGATGGCGTTTTTGGATTTTATGGGCTAAAACTTTGACCCGATTACGTGCATTTTGGATCATATATCCCAGCCCATGTTCATCTACATAATTAGAAATTAAGAACTAAATGATTACATTTTTTTTGATAGGTAAACAAATATAATTGATTTACTCTCTGGTGTAATCATGAAATTACAACATCTACGTGAGATGTAAAAGTTAGTAGAATTAAAAGTACAAAGATTAAAAGGATAAAAATTTGAAAAAAGAAAAATCTCGAGGCAATAAATGTATCTTGGTGTAGACTGTGTAGTGAGTAATGATTGAGGGAGAGACTTTGCATACCCACTCTTTGTGTGAGATGGGGTAGGCTTATTTTTCTGTAATTTATTTACTTATTTACATAAGTGAGGTAGGAATATTGTAGTTTATTTTGCAAAATCTAAGTATGCATATATAGAATGTCTTTAATTATGTCATACTTCTCAAATCCTAAAAGCACTCAAGGTTTAGGGGTTATGTCTTTAATTATGATCAGCCCCAGGTTTTAGGTGGGTCTTGGATTGAGAATGGAGGGTATTAACACGAAATTTTCAAACCTGTGAGAAACAAAATAGAAAAAACACACGTCAAAGAAAAATAATCACACGTACAAAACAGTATTTATGTGGTTCGACAATTTACCTCCGTCCACGGAGTTGTAGGGATTTTACTATTATTAGAGAAAAATACAAGTGCGGCAGTACTGTTTTTTTTCTCTCTTAAAAAACTATGGCTTAGGCCTATTGGCCCAAGCCTCCGCTCTATGGACTAAGTTTCAGAACATCCTCTATTAAAAATCACACAACATTATTTTGGGTTGAATTGTTATCCAAATCAAACACAACTAGACTCTACAAACTCCAACGGAGAATATGAACACCACAACAACGAAAAGATGGGTGTAGGTTAGGAAGGAATTCTCTGCTCTCACCGAGAAGAAAGGAGCCTAAGCACGTACGTGGTAGCTGACACAAATATTAGGGGAAATTAATGATGATTGTTCGCGCGAACCAAAACTTTTTAATAGAGAGATGCTACGTCTACAATAATTTTACAATATTTTTACAACAAATCACAGGTGGTTAGTTGTTATTGGTTCAAATTTGAAACTAACACTAAGATTACTTTTTTGCCCCAACAATAACAACCAATAATAACCTGCCACTTAGGAAATGTTGTAGAAATGTTGTAAAAATGTTGTAGACATAGCATTTCTCTTTTTAATATATCAAAGCGGCCATGATTTCTAGATGAAAGCCGACAAATAATGAAGTTCTAAGTGTAGGACCTAGCTAGGTGATGATACACATACATTCCTAGCTAGCTCTTTTCATTCTAGGACCAGATGGACAAGGAAATACCCTTGGTCTTTTGATAAAAGCATGGTGTTTCTACGTGTATATAATGGAGATAATTAAGCCACATGCGTGTTTTTGTACATGTGCGGCGGCTGCATGAGATATGTGATGAATGCATATATTAGGGTCATATTATGAACAGGCTATGGATCAGTGGCGGCTCCAGGATTTTTTTCTAGAGGAGTCAGCAATGACAAAGCTAGGAATTTGTCATTTGTCATGAGGGGCGAGTAAAAAATTAAATAATTAATCTTTTTTTTTCTATAGATAAACTTCCATATTATATACAATAATCTAAAATAATATTCTAAATACAATTTAGTATACAATACAACTATATTATACAATAGTCTAAAACTGTTATAAAATAGGTAAGACAACAACTATTAAATGCATAAACTAATATAATTAAATTACTAATCATACATTTTTGTCAAATTGATAATAACTTAGTATATTTGTATGTAATATCAATTATATAAAAATATATGATAAAGAAGGAGAAGACTAGTAACACACTTAGGAGTAGAACTAAGAGTAAATTTGAAACTAAGAAAATAAAATAGTAACTGATATAAGATTTTACGTTTGAAGTGGATGACTTCTTAATCATACACATAGAAATAGTCTCTCTCTTAGAATTGGAGATAATTGGAGATAAAAAGAAAAACTAAGAAAAAAATAGAAGGGAGAAAGCGAGATAGAGAGAATAAGGAAAAAATTACAGATATAGATACAGATTTGTACAGATTTGTTGGTTATAACAGTGATGTAATTTTTTTGTTAATGAAGAAGAAAAGTGTAAGGAAAAACAACGTCATTTCGTTGTCAATTACAAAGTAAGCCAAAATCCTGGAAAGAATATTCATATTTTTTTTTTTAATGAATGAGCAAAAATTTTGGAATTGACACAATACTTTCAAAAAAAATTCCACAACAAAATCTAGGTGGCCAATTCTTAAAGGTAGATAAAAAAATATTGTTAATTGTGGGTCCAAATAAAAAGCAGTTACAACTTACCTCATATTATTGTAAAAATATTGTGAAATTAAAATTAAGATGATCATATTCAAGTTTCAAGCTTATTTCAATTGGGTTCAAACAAAATTTAGGATTAGGGTGTTCAAATTTTTATTTTAAGAGTTCAAAATGAAAATTTTAAAAAAATTTTATATATAAAAATTTTGTTTGAGTCAGGTCAGGGGGTTCATTTGAACCCCCTGGCCTTAATGTAAAGCCGCCCATGCTATGGATTTAATATATATGCTGCAAAAATATTTTGATGATCATATGATGAGCATAAACTTTATTTAGCAACGATACGTGATATACATGATAATGATATGAAGGAGTATATGTTTTGTGCATAACATGATATATCCATTCATTTTTAGAAAATCATCCTTCGAATCAAGTGAAATGGGTGTTTAACACTTTCATTTCGCAACATAACTTCCAAATTTAGATGCTTTGAGTTATAATTGGACTAGTTATTTAATAGTGTCAGTTTCATTTTTATAGATTGCAATTAGGAAAACAAGCCATATAATTTTAGTTTTTTAAATTGTAACTAGAAAAATAAACGATGTATTTTTTTTCTTCTAGAATGTAAGAAGGATCAAAAGCCATGTAATTTTTTTTTTTTTTTAGACAATTTCTTGAACAATGATATAAATTTCATTGTTATTCAAAAAAGAAGTATTTAATAAGATTTTTTAACTCTTTTTTTCTTTTAATTAAAAGAAGTGGAAATTCCACTTGTAAAACACTCAATCTAGGGGGTATTACATTGTTGGTTGAGTAATCACAATGAAGACTTGATCGCCCCGTCATTTTTAGGACTTGGTTCTCACATTGTTATACTCGTTTGATTACATTAATGAACATAAGTTTCCTGCTGTACTTTAATATTTCCTAGAATTTAGTTCTCTTTAGCCTTGAGTTTACTTTTTCTCTAGTCAGGCAGAGCATCTAAGTAATTTGTTGTTTGTTGCATAGCCTCGAAAGACTCTTAATTTCACGTACTACAGCTCTTGAGTTTGCATTAACAAAAATGCTAGAGTCGTAAACTTTTTTACAAATTGTTAATGTGGTGAGTAATTATTAATAAGTGAAAAAGTGATATTAGTGGTTGACGTCCAGATAAAACTAGTAACAATTGAATACAACAATAAAAGTGTTGTAAAATAATTTGTGATTGTAACAATACTCTTGCATTAAACAATCACGCATTTGTAAACTCTCTTTCATTCAACCAATTCCAAAACTAATACTCTACAACACAAAGTTTAATCGTATCATCGAGACTGTCTCAAAGCTAAACCTGGACATAGATTTGAAGTTATTGTCAAGCATAAATTTTGAATCGAACAATGCTTTTTAACTGAAATCCATCATATTCGGTTTTAAGATTTTAGGAACTAAATGTATTAGAACTTCAATGTATAATGTGTTGGCAAACTATGATCAAAACTTAGAGTCTAGATTTAGGCTGCTCAAAGTGTGTTTGTTTGTAAAGTTGGAATCGAGTGAATTACAAGATTTATTGGCTAAATTTGCAAGGCTCGATCGATCGAACCTCGTGCAGATTTATTTTCTGCAGATTTTTTCCAACTCAGCCCAAGCCTAGTTTGACGTGTAGGGTTTTATATTTTACTCCAAGTATAAAAGGAAAAACCCTAGCTATATTTTGGTGGTTGTTGATGTACTGTGTGTTGAATCTCCTGTGAGATCTAGAGGTGTTTACCTTCATACACACTTAGGGTTATTAAGATTCATGTCAAGAACTTGGTGATCGTTTCAGTTGCTGCATAAAGAATTTCAAGAAGATCTGAAACCTTTGAGTAGAGTCTCAAAGTCACAAGTGGGAGTACTTGTGGTTGCAGTGGATCAATGAAATAAGTAATTCATGGACTCGGAGCTGTCACGTGGTCGTGGTGGTAAGTTTTCTACACGATATAGCAATAAGATGTTAGTGGTTTAAGTTTTATTGCACAAATTTCAATTCTTTTATAGTAGATCTGTTTTACCTTAAGGATAACTAGATTAAATCATCCACAGGTTTTTTATTGGTTTGGTTTTTCTGGATTATCATATCGTGTGTTATTTATATTTCTGCATTACTTACATAATATGATTTGATTGTGTTAACTTAGATCTGAATAATTTATCTAAGTAATTACTTGGCTAAATAACTATGTTAAACATCTTATATTTTAAGGGGTCTAAAAATCTACACATCCATTTGGTTGCCAGAAACATCGGGATTGAGATTGGGAACTAAGGCAGAGTTCATGGATCATAATGGCGTATTGGTGTACCTAAAAGGACTTGCTGACTGCGTTGAGCTTGATGAAGTTCTCACCTAATATATGGTTTAAAGCACAAAAATCATTTGTATAGTCAAACTAACAACAGTAAGTTTCAAGCCAAATCAAATTTCACAAAACAGTTGACGTGTCAAATTATAATTGGTGTACAATAAAGTTAATGTCATTGATAATCCTATGTGAAGGTGATGTAATAAATCACAACCTGCCATCACTTTAGTTTTGAAATTTGTACAACTTTTGTCCATGGAATTGTAGCACTAACAACGGCAAACCGTGGCGTCACCACGGGGGCTGTATGATTTTATCTTGTGCATAGACATAAATTATACTCTCAATGGATCTGCCAATCCCAAGAAATGGAGATTTACTAAGGAAGAAGAGAAATAGAAAGATATGTGCAAGAAAGCTTGATCATCAAAAACATGCACCACTCTATGTATAACAAACCAATGCCACACATCAACCAGTAGGAGAGATACATAGATCAATCCTCCCTTTGATGGCCAATGATTCAAATAAATCTCTTGTAATTCATATTCGGTGCTATCTAACCTCTATATGGTCGAAATATGTAACATTAGAAACATAAAACAAAAAATACAATAAAAAACCTGAAAACAATAAAAGACAAAAAGCAATCTATGAACAACTCAAAGGAAATGTCGCAATTTGCAAACAAACTGACTTAAGCCCCTCCAATATTCAATCTCAATATTCTGGTAGCCCTTTTATAAATTCCAAAACAGACGGTGACATCGAGTTACCTATGTTTGGCGACACGAATGCAGAATCAGGATATCTATAAACAGGCCTAGGCGAGCAGAAGAAATTGTTTGAACTCGGGGTAAACAAAGGAATATCAGCAAAATATGGATTGGTTTGGTTAAAAATTGGTGACAAAGATGACGATCTTGCCTTAACATCACCACAATTCTCTTCAGTAAGAGCCGAAGATGAATCATTACGATTATCATGCCCAAAAGGCTTGATCACCTTACGATCATTTCCTTTCGCAGACAATCTCTTTTCACTCTTCTGGGTTTGATCATCATCATTGGGCTGTGACATACCCGTGAGCTTCTGAACGAGAGCCATGAAATCCTGAGCTTTTGTGTGGATTATCTTTGGAGAATGAGTGTATATAATAACTGGTTGCTTTCGTTGCTGCCTGAACATTGTGGTACCAACACAATCAGAAACCACCGAAGAAGAAGATGATGATGAAGAGAAAGATGGTTTCTGAATGACATGGGACCCCTTGTTGATATTCAATGGTGATGGACGTGGACCTTTGATCATCTCCCACTTTGATATCTCGTGGTCACCATGAAACTTTGCAGGGCTCATGTTTGAGATCTTCTTGGAACCAAAATATGGAAAAAGCAAAAAAGGGTTGTGTTATATATATATATATATATGGAGAGAGAGAGAGAGAGAGAGAGAGTGTGGGAGAGTTTGTTGGGGGTTAGAAGAAGAAGGAAAAGAGAGATAGGAGCATAAATAGGAGATTTGTTGGGATTGGAGACTGGAGAGGGAAAGGATGAATAAAAAAGATTATGATAGCCAGCAATTCTGACCGTTGACTACATACATAGATATATAATACATATTTTTTTGTGTAATATATTGTATATAAAATAAAAGGGGATGATATAAAATCTTAGGGTTTAATGGAAAGAAGGTGTTGGACGCTTTCATTTGGGCGTCATAGTCGGCTTGCCGGCAACCTCGCAATTGGTTCAGCTGTAGTAGTATAGAAATATAGATAAGTTAACTATAGTCTTCTCAAAATAAAAGATAAGTTAACTATAGTTTAAAAACTATAATGTTTGATACATAGCTTTTTAAGAGACGTCATGGCTCCATAAAAAAGAAAAAGATAAAGAAAAAGAAGAGAGACGTCATGGATGTTGTAATTTGTAAATTATACTAGTTTTATAAACTTTTGGAGTTTTTCAAATACCATCATTATACTTTGATATAATTGTCAATGTTACCTTTAGATTTAGATTAGAACAAATGCGTTTCGGAATAACTTATTTGCGTGTGCGTTTAAATTAGTTTATTTAGTTTTTTGATGATTTTTTTTTTTTTTTGGCTCAAAATATGTTAAAAGTATATTTATAATTTTAAAAAATAAAATTCTAAAATATTTTACATAAAAACTAAAAGATAAAAGACAAGTATTTGTTTACCTGAATAGTATCATATAAAGTGTATACGGTAAGAAAAAAAATGCGGCAAATGTTAGTCACTTTTTCCCAAAGTGACAAATGTTAGCCACATTTTTGTCTACAATGTACACTTTAAGATAAAAGCTAAATAAAAAAGTTGTAGGCAAACGAATTTGCAAAATATTTATCAAAAGATATAACTTTTAGTAACTTTTATGTTAAATGTGTGACAAAAAGCAAAAGTAAAAATCAAAAAAGCTTTTCCCAAACACACTCTAATTTTCTAGACTTTATTTTTGTGACAAATCACACATGTTTCAGTATATTTTACAAAAAACCTAATGGATATAATCACATGATATGTTTACGGTAATAATGTCATTTTCAAACTTATAAATGATGTGGCAGATTAATTAGTTGCAAAATATGTGATTAAATTTGTTAATCATTAATTGAAAATACCAATAAAATATCTAATTTGTCACAAATTTAAAGTTCAAGGGATTAACTTCTCAAATGGAAATTGTAAAGGGCTAAATTGACCTCATGTCAAAGTTCAAGAATGATATATGTAAAAAGCCCTAAAAAGTTATTTTAGCGGTCTTCTTTCTTTTTTTCTTTTTCTTTTTTTTTTAATTTT
Source organism: Quercus ilex subsp. ballota (assembly GCA_032727855.1). Taxonomy (NCBI): domain Eukaryota; kingdom Viridiplantae; phylum Streptophyta; class Magnoliopsida; order Fagales; family Fagaceae; genus Quercus; species Quercus ilex. The sequence goes on from CM064908.1 coordinate 47,044,045, forward strand.
TTTTATTATTCGATAATTGGAAAAAAATGATTTGAATCTTGAATGTCTCATTTGAAAACACCAACACATATCAACAAGTTGAGTATAAAACTCTAGGCACCTAAAATCCAACACATATTAGAAGAACATATTATTTTTATTTTTAGACTAAAATCCAAATTACATCATTTTATGGGGTGGATTTCATTTTAATACATTCTCTTTTTCTTCTTCTTTGCAGTTTAGTCCTTAAACTGTAATATATCTATAGTACTTATAATAGGATTCCTTTTTTTGGATTGGATTTTTATGTAGTTCAAAAATCCCCCTACACCCTAAGTTTAAATAGTTACAAAACTTGGAGACAAATACATAAAATAAAGGGTTGAACTTGTGTCCAGTGGCCAGTTCCACTGAACATGTGTCCATATCCTAGCATGTCTAGTGGAACTAGCTACTAGACAAAAATCTCTCCCTAAAATAAAATTCACTAACCTTACTACATCAGTTTCAAGACAAAAATCCAAAACTGACCCTCTAACTTTCAGTCATTTTCATTTCAGTCCTCTAACTTTCAGTTTTGTCATTTCAGTCCTCTAACTTTCAATTGTTATCAAATCGGTACTCCGTTAGACCTTAGTTACTTACTGTCGTTAAGTGAGCCAAAACGACGTCGTTTTGGTGCTTTTTTTTTTTTTTTTTTTTTTTTTGTAATTTAAAAAAATAAGAAAACTATTATTTAAAAAAAAAAAATTCTTTTTTTTTCCCCTCATTTTCTCTCTCGTCTGACTCTCTCACTTTCTCATTCTCTATCTCTCTCTCATAGTGCCGTGGTGCAAGGCCTTATTGCTGCCGCCGGCCTCCACCCTACTCCAGATCCCCCTCCTCCGTCGCCCCGGTCCCCTGTGGTCAGAGCCCGAGTCCATTTCCCCAACCTAGAAGACGCGATCGAAGTGTTCATCGATAGGTACTTCGTGAAAGCCCCAAAGGGCCTGCGAAATCGCCGACGTCGATATCCCTCGATTCTACTACCACAGTTGCCTCTCCATTGTCGAAAACTGCCGCATGTGCCTTATCGAGGTCGAGAAAACACCCAAACCCGTCGCCTCTTGTGCCATGCCCGCTCTTCTCGATTTGTTTTCTCTCTATCTTTCTTCTCGCTCTTCTTGCCGCTACCGACCCAGACGGACTCTCCCTTCTTCCCCCAAAATTCGTAGTTTAGGGTTGTAGTCAATACTACCTAGATTGTGAAGGAGATGATCATGGCATTTTGGGTATGAAGTCTAAGTTTGAGATTATGGGGGAGAGGGTGTGAAATTATTTTCTTTGCTTTTAGATTTTGGTGGAGAGGGGGTATGAGACTTTCGGTTTCAGATTTTGGTTGAGTGAGTGACGAAGAGAGAGAGATGGAGAGGTGGATGCCGGCGGTGGCAAGAAGGTTATGGGTGGAGGCCACGGTGGCAGTGAGGCCTTGCACCACGGTACTGTGAGAGAGAGAGATTGAGAATGAGAAAGTGAGAGAGAGTTCGACGAGAGAGAAAATTGGAAAAAAAAAATGAATGCTTTTTTTTTTTTTAATAATAGTTTTCTTAATTTTTTTAATTACCAAAAAAAAAAAAAAAATCAAAACGACGTCGTTTTGGCTCACTTAACAGCAGTAGGTAACTAAGATCTAACGGAGTACCGAATTGACAACAATTGAAAGTTAGAGGACTGAAATGACAAAATTGAAAGTTAGAAGACTGAAATGAAAAAGACTGAAAATTAGAGGGTCAGATTTGGATTTTTGCCTAAATTCAAATACTAGGCCTTATCCTACTGCTTCTTAAAAAAATAATAATAATAATAATAATAAAATTCTTATCCTTATCCTTATCTCAATCTTTTCTCTATATCTCTATCTAAAAATAGATTCTTATAATCCAACACACACATGTTGATTGCCTTTTAATAGTCCCTCATCTAAACAAAAAATATGAATTTATATATATATATATATATAAAAAAAAAAAAAAAAAAAAAAACAGCTCCCTGACTTCTTTCACCTATTTTATTTGAATTCAAATTTCTTACTCCCACCTATGATCCAAAATAGAACAAAAAATAGCTATAAGCTACTACGAGCTTTAAAATCCTTGCTCTATTTATATATATATATATATATATATATTTCACATTTCAGTTTTTACTTTCTTTGCACAATGTTTTTGATTTCCTCAATTTCTTTTTCCAATTCATCATCATCTCTTCATCTAGAAAGGTACATTTCCTTTGATATTGTTTAATTTAATTATTACTTTGTATTTTTCATTGTATTTTCCTTTTCTTTGAACTAATCTCATATGTTTGATTTAATCTCCTATTATCTATTTTTTTTTTCTCATAAATCTTATCTCTCTTTTCCAAGTTCTTCCCACAACTCCATTTATTTCCACTACTTTTATCTTACTATACACCATCTCCTCTTTAAGAAAGGTATTTTTTTTATATTAACCTTTTAAATATTCATCACTCTCCTAAAATTTTGGTGAAAAATTTTGTTCTATAAAAAAAATAGAAGAGCCTTTGAGCACACTAGTATTAGTATAAGTTTGGTTCTTTTGCCCATTGCCTTACATGAAACTGCCACTATTCACAATGGAAGTCTTTGAATTAGACAGTAGTTTTTATAAAAAACAATAGAAGGAATGACTGATTTAACATAAAGGTTAAATTTTATGTCAATTCACCATTTTTTTTTTAAGAAGAATTCACCCAACTTAAATGGTGCAATTAATTTGGATTTAATTTTTTTTTAATTTCCTAAATTTTAGCTATTGATGCAATTATGTAGCAACTAGGCTGTTAAACAATTCGCTACTTGTGCCACTTGTGGCTTGAAAGTTGAAACATGCCAGCTTGACTTTACTAAACACAGGCGAGAAAAGCCCATGCTGTAAATTCGTAATGTGCAGTTTATGTTTTGAATTGTGCATAACCAATTATAGGGATCATATTTAAGGTGAATGCATAGACATTAGATAAGCCACTCGTAATTTTTTGTTGTTGTTATTTTTGGGAAGAAGCCACATGTTGGATTTGATTAATTGATAAATCCAAATTGAACTTGTAAAGAGTTGGGGAAGTACATGTGATGCACTACTTGAATGCTTTATATATATATTTATATATACGAAGTTTAGATATAAAATTGGTTGTAGCCTAAAGCTAAAACCTTACTCAATAAAATAAATATTACTATATATTTTGAAAATCTAATCGTTGAATTGCATGTTCTTTACACTCTTAATATACATGTCAAATTTTGTGTCAATCAGATATTATTTACTATATGATCTATAAGCTTATATTTTAAGCATAATTTTAAACTACAAAAGCTAACAATTAAAACAATTTATTGATAGCATAGCTATTAATCTTTAATTTTTTAAAAAATTTTCAAGTATGGAGGATATAAGAAGAAAATGCAATCCAATGATAGAATTATCAAAATTCACCTCTAATAAAATATATATTAAGTAAGATTGTAGACTTAGGTTACAACTAATTTTGTAACTAAATTTTGTCATATATATATATATATATATATAATTTTACGTGAATATATGCAGTTAGGTTGAACAATGCATAAGCTTAGAACCAATGAAAGCGAAGGTGAGGAGTGAAAGAGTGGACAGAAGGGCAATGCGGGTTAACATTGCTTAAAACTTCATAGCAAACAAAGCTTACAATGTGCTAAGGCTTGATCCAAGTTTGACATACGTGGTAATTAAACACTGGTTTTTGTTTTCTTGTTTTGTGTTTTTCATATCACAAAAGTGGTCAAAGACTAATTCCCTTGGACTTAAGGAGATGGAAGGAAAGGAGAGGGGAGGGGAAGAAAGGTCGATCTCCCTCTATCCAAAGTCCAATTAATACAGTACAATTTCATATCTCATTTCACCTACCCTGCCTTAATGTATAAAAAATGATCTCTAATCGTGTGGGGAAACCTCCTCTGTAATTCTTGTCTCTTCAAGATTCAACTTGCTAATTTACTCCGACATTTTTTATTTGGATCAAATCTGAAACACTCATTCAAACGTATGGTTGGTAAGCAACAAAAGTCAATCTCTTAGAAGTTTTATTTATAGGTTGATCAAGACCTTCAACTTTAAAAAGCACATAAAAAACTTATTATCATTATGTTATTAATTGAAGATAAAACAAAGATAATTTTATATATCTGTAAGATTTTATTTCTAATCAGTTTGCTAAATAAAAGTCAACTGAAGCTTAGTTGATCCATGAGCTCTGTTCACATTGTTCTTTGCTAGAAATAGCATGATGCAATTGATTCAGGATCCAACGCATGGGCCTCCAACTATAGGTTTAGTAGCACCAAAGGAAAACTCAATTAGGTAATTAATTAATTATATATATATATATATATATATTTTGTGTGTATGAAAATAAAGAAAAGATAAGAGCGTCTGAATGGAATGAAACGTGCAGGGCTGATATTGATATAGACAAAACAAAGAGTGAAAAAGACGTAGGAGTTCATAGAACTAGTGCAAAATTAGAAGTTAGAAGTCATCTTTGTGCCTTTTTATGGGGTGGGTTTTGACTTGCCGAGGAAACTCAAATCACGGCTAGTCAAACAAATGAAATGCTAATATTTCAATCCTGCCGATGTTGACAGACCAAATATAATGCGGAGAGTGTTTAGCGGTGCTCTTTCTCCGTCACTTCAAATTTAGTATTAATCAAAACAATGATACAGATTTTTTAATAAATAAATTTTGTATCTCTAGTTTTCAAAACCATTAACAATTTCAAGTTAATTGATGGTTATCGTTGTCCACAGTTGATCTGAAATTAAATTAATTGTATCTGAATACGATTACAAACTAACTCAGAGAGAAATTATAATAATGAAACTGGTAAATATATATTAGCATTGGTATACTACATTGAATGTGCTAGAATAGATTCGGAAGCGGAAGCTGAAGCAGAAGTATAAAATATATAATACAAGAACGTACGAAGGTTACATTTTTCAGTTTAATGGCCTACGTTCACGGAAGAAACGTCACATTTTTAATATATAAGAGTGTAGTACAAATCCTGTATTACAATGAACATAACATATAATAGGTTAAATCTTAAACTAACCATACATTAACTATAGTTAATAGATTTCTAGTATAAGTAGGAGACTTAACTTGCACACAGAAATATTGGGCTAATATATCTCTAATATAAACTGAAGGGGATAAAATCATGGTATGACGGATACATCCAAAGAAGACTGACAGTGCTAAATTTATGAGTCGTGTAAGACAACAGATCGAGGCTCTGGATGAAGAAAATACATGACGGTTAGTCCTATGCGGATGGGTCCCTGATATATGGAAATAAGGGCGACAGATGTTAAAGCCACGTGGCACCCACATGGCTTAAGTGAACTCCAAGGGATTCTAAATGAAAATGTCTTGCACTCTACGATTGACCCTAATCAAGAAACCCCTATATGGGAAGAATCCCACAAAATACTTACATTTATGAAGATCTTCTCCATGAGAAAACATCTTCTGGCCCAAGAAATTGAAGTCGGTTCTACTTTATTATAAAAACCTCAAACCCTTAAAAAACAATGTACGCATAATTCACTCCAACTCTAGCACTCTAGAGTTGTAGAAATTCTTTTTGACTTAACCTTCAGAGGGTCTTTGGCCGGTACCATATCGGTACTCTCCTAAGGTCTTCTTGTTTGGTGTTGTGCAGGTATTGTCTTGAGCACGTGAGGACTGTGCATCTTACTGACGATTTTCGACATCATCATAAACAAAACCACATTAAAAGCGAGACTATATTTATCTAAAGGAAATTACATTACAAGAAAGGTGTTGGCATGGAGTTGAATTGTATCCTTTTCTCAAATGAAGTCTCTATCTATACTTGTGCTCGCTAATTATTGTTTGGTTTTTTTGCTTAATGCGTGTTTTGGAAGGGTTGCCTAATTGGACATAAATCCCTTTATCTTTCAAATTTCAAAGGTCCTCGTAACTGTTGTAACTTGTAATACAAAAGGAAGAAAAAAAAAAAATTTGGTTGATGGGAAGCTGAAAACCTTTATTCAAAACAGAAACCAAAACAAACAACTACATATCAATATCAAGGTTCTGCTCAAGAAGAATTACATCAATAAAAATAGGAGCAAAGCCTAAAACAAAAATACTAGCCAGGCAATTATTAAGATACCATTTTACAAGAACATGAGCCACCCTATTCAGATCTCTAGGAATCCAGTTGAATTTCACATTATGTGAAAGAGCTTTCAACCTTAACGTATCTAAAATTATAGTTGAGATTCTCCAAGGAACGTGGGAGACTGGCTCTTGATGCGCCTCAATGCACACTTTTGAATTGCTCTCAATTAATGCTTGGCTAATGTTGCGGTTGATTACTTGCTGAGAGGTCCAACTAATGCTTCTGCTTCTACTTGGACAGGGACGTTAGTTTCTACCTGCTTAGTATGAGCAAAAACCAATTCCCTTCTCCAATCTCTTGTGACAATAGCTATAAAGGATTTGTCTGATCCTACAGCTGCATCACAGTTAAACTTGTCTAATCCACGGTTTGGGCTTGCCCATTTCCTTGTCCTTTGAGAAATTGGCGACAGGTTAGGTGAAGGAGAAGCTCTTAATGCTCCTGGAAATGCCTCATCAATTTAAGGATAGTTCTTTCCAAGTCAGGCTGAATTCCATCAAACAGAGCTAAGTTCCTCAAACTCCATACCTGGTAAATCAATCAATTTTACATTATTAGAGAAACTAGTTAGTCTAATAATCTCCCATCATTTTATAGGCTAACCAAAGTTGAAAGGGGTTGTAGAGATAGGATTCCTCAAAGTATACAATGGGTAGAAGATTGAAGTTGAATTTTGGTGTCATGATCATTAAAAGTCTCCTCTAAGTTATGAAATCCTTCCAAATACAAATAATCTTATAAAATTTTCATGGTTTAGGATTTAGAATTTTGGAAATTTTTATGATTAGAATGATCTAAGCCATTTGAGAGTGTTTATGACTTCATATTTTAAAGAATTTAAGGTTATAGAGTTAGATTATTGACTTCAGGATGTTAATAACTTGATCTTGGGGGAGGGGGGATATATTAGTATTTAAATTTTCCCTAAATGTGATATTAATAGTAGATTTTTGTAACACTAATTGTATATTTGGATTCTACTTAAAAGATCGAGTGGGAACCTAATGTGGTTCGTGAAAAATTGTAGCAAAAGGAAAGAAAAAAAATACAACAAAGAAAATCCGTAAAAATTAGAAAATTTATGGAAATTAGGGTTACTAACAAAGCCATTTGTGAGCCAAATGGCTAGGGGAGAATGTGACTCTCTCTAATGCACAATCAAGTTTAATAAAGGCCTGTTATGTCAAACTCACCAAAACAAGAATAATGAATCTCACGTTGGGCCAAATTTCACCCAAGAACTTGTAGTTCTTAAAACATTAAAGACATTAATAAGTTGTTTCCTTTAAGTACGTACTCCTAGGAACTATTAGGTAAAATTTTATGATAGTCTTACCATAGTTCCACAAATAACCTCATTTTTTTGGTACTCCTCTCTCATTGATTTGTTTGAGTGGAGAAATTTAAACCATATTAAAAAATTCATAACTTGGGTTGGTTGCAAAATTTTTGTTGTAGTAAATTAATTTGTGTATCTAAATATCGATTCCAGGTATCACAACTTTAAAATTTTGGTGAATCTATTGGAAGTAACTTTCCCTTTAACTAGTGACTCCTTTTTTTAATGAACTGCTTATTATTTCTCATTGTGAAATTTATTATTTAAATTATTGTAATTGAGTTGTTTATAGTGAAAAATAAGAATTTCCTTCTTTCTTTAAATGATAAAATTTGTTTATATTTAATTCATGCAAAATGGGTTTGGAACATGCCTTCCATCTATGTGAAGCGGATTTGGTGAGTGATTTGTATACCATTTAAAAGCTAAGTTTCTATGGTAACTTAGCTGGTAAATACAATGTGTTTGATCGTAGAAATTTTAAGGGAGTCGGGTGGTAAGTATCAATCGGATGCTTTGAAGGTTAAAATTTGTCTTGTTGGTCTAGGAATTTGTGTTGAGGGGAGGAGGGATTAATGAGTTTGTGAGTTTAGAATAAGAGATTTTGTTTGTTTAGCTGGTACTGCAATGAGTTTTTTCAGGTTTCTTATAGCAGGGATTTTGCATTCAGCAGATGAAATTGTGAAGTTTCAAGTTAGAATGAGGAATGACCGAATGAAGGCTTCTTTACTATACCCTTGTGTTGGTGGACCTATGTGTGATGAGGTGTCATGACATGTAGGGGAGTTGTGGAATTGGTTGTTATGTACGAAAAAGTAACATAAAATCAGGTACATATATATTTTATGTATAATTAATATATATGTATATATATAATTCTTTTAATTTTTTTGATAAATTTAATTTGTCCTCCCTTGAAAACTGGTTTTGGCTCCACCACTAATTACTGTATGGTACTATTTTCTTCACTGAAATAAATTGCACTCTCAATTGATCCTACCAGTCCCAAGACATGAAGATGTAATAAGAAAGAAGAGCAATAGACAGAGGTGCATGAAAACTTGATCTTCAAAAGCATGCACTACGCTATTTATTAGAAATCAATGCCCCACCTATCAGGAGAGGGAGATCAATATATCTTCCCTTTGGTGGCCAAGGAATCAAATATATTTCTTGATAATTCACATCCGATGCTATCTAACCTCTATCTGACCGATATCTATAACATTTGAAACATCAAAAACAGAAACAGAAACATAAACAAAAACAAAAACAAAAATAAATCTATGAACAATGCAAAGGAAAAATTGCAATTTGCAAACAAACTGACTTAAGCCCCTTCAATCCAATACCTAAAACAGTCCATTCCATCTCAATGATCTGGTAGCCCTTTTATAAATTCTAAAACAGATGGTGACATCAAGTTACCTATGTTTGGAGACGCGAAGGCTGAATCAGTATATCTATAAACCGGCCGAGGTGAGCAGAAGAAATTAGTTGAATTAGGGGTAAACAAAGGAATATCAGCAAAATATGGATTGTTTTGGTCTAGAATTGGTGAAAAGGATGATGAAATTGACTTAATGTCAACACAATTCTCATCGGTAAGAGCAGAAGATGTCTTATTATCATCATGCCCAACAGGCTTCATCACCTTATTATGATCATTTCCTTTCGCACACAAACTCTTCTCACTCTTCCGAGCTTTTGGCAGTGCAGCAGTTTGGTCATCATCATCATTGGATCCTGTCTGACCCGTGAGCTTCTGGACAAGAGCCATGAAATCCCGAGCCTCAGTGTGGATAATCTTTGGAGAATGAGTGTATATAATAACCGGTTGCCTCTGTTGCTGCCTGTACATTGTGGTAGCAACACAATCAGAAACCGAAGAAGGTGACGAAGGAAAAGATGGTTTGTGAATGACATGAGACTCCTTGTTGATCTTCAATGGAGATGGACGTGGACCTTTGATCATCTCCCACCTTGGAACCTCATCATGATGATCAACATGAAACTTTGGAGGGCTCATTGTTGAGATTTTCTTTGATCCAAATATGGAAAAAAGAAAAGGCTGTCTTATATAAATAATGGAAGGGTTTGTTGAGATGAAGAGGGAGAAAAAGAGAGAACAGAGCATATATAGGAGGTTTGTTTGAGATAGAGATTAAAAAGATTTTTATAGCCAGCGATTCTGACCGTTGACATACATACATATATACATATTTTATACATACATATAAAAAAGAGTATGATATAAGGTATTGAAATATTAAAGCTTAGCGGTTAGAAGCTTTTGGACGCTACAATTAGTTGTTCACTTCGGCGTATTCGTTGGCTCGACAGAGGCACCGTAGTTGTCTAAAGTAGTAGGATTTTTTTTTTTTTTTGGGTGGAGGGAGAGATGTATAGATAATCTATCAATGTATATACTATTTTTTTTCTCTCTTCGTGTTTTTCCTTCTTGAGATCATTCACCTGTGTTTTAAATGCGTGTGATAATTCTCTTAAAATGAATATCGAAATAGTGTTAGTAAATATATATAAGTTTACATTCTCTAAATTTAACTAAAATTCATTCTAGCCTTTTAACTTTATTTTTATTTAATTGAGTTCTTTAAATTTCAAATTTATTCAATTCAAACTTTTAATCTAATTCCATTAAAAATTTGTTGCTAATAAAATTTTTTTAAAAAAATTTAAAATTTTTCATGTGAGAAATTTTATTCTAATTTTTTTTATTAGTTAATTGTATATTTAACGGCAAAATTTTTAATGAAATTGAACCGAATGCTTGAATTAATTAAATTTGAAACTTAAACGATTTAATTAAATGAAAGTAAAGTTAGAGAATTTAAATAAATTTCAGCCAAACTTAAAAAGTGAACTTTGTATTTTAGCATATAATATTTTGATTTAAATGTTGATTATGTGTTCAAGTTTGAACATTTCATTTAACTATGATTGATTGGAATTTTAAGAACATTACAATAGAATTGCTCTAACTATTATATAGTTAATTACTATGTCAGTTGTGTAATTATATATCCACTTGAACTTGTAAGGGCCGGGGTTGGGGAAGTAATAATTGTAATAGATATATGGATAATACATACATTTTAGATTTGACATTGATTATTGATATATGTAATTAGGTTGAAGAATGCACATGCTAATAACAAAAAGAAAAACCGAAGGTTATGATGAGTGAAGAATGTTCATAAAAATATATATATATATATATATATTTCAAAATTTGTTGAGATTGATCCATAGCACATAATCAATAGGTCAGAGAGATAAAAGCATGAAATTGCATCATTCCATTTTCAAATCTCATGTCTCACTCCCGGTGCTCCACTATGTGCCCCAAAACCCAAAACCTACCCTCCTATCCAACTATGTAATTTATCCCAAATTATATGCTTTTTTAATTGCACTCACTACAAAACCGTCGGGATAGCGCCAAAAAGCATTTGTATAGGCCAAAAACATCTATTTCGGCACTTTTTTTCCCAGTGCTTTCTACCATTACGCAATGAGTGTGGCAATAGATCCGCCTGACCTACACCGGCGCTTTTTCAAACCGCCGATATAGGTCCTAGCAATTTTTAGACCCTATTCCGATGCTTTATTTTTTTTATTTTTTTGTGTCGGGACATTCTTCATCAACAATTTCAAGACCTATATTGGCGCTTTTTCAAAATGAAAACCATTGGTATAGGTGTATCTATAACAACGGTTTTAAAACCGCCCCTCCAAGGTATTTACGGAAATAGAAAAATAACATATACTAGCGATTTTAAACCATTGTAATAAGTATTGTCTATGCCTGCGCTTTCAAAAGCACTGGTATAGGTCATTTAAGGATATATATATATATATATATATATATAAGCCATATACTAGTGCTTTTAAAACGCTGGAATAGGCCCTGCTTATACTAGCGGCTTCAAAAACGCCACTACAGGTTATTTATGGAAATAGAATTGCACCCTATGAAAGCGCTGTAATAGGTCCTACCTATACCAGTAGTTTCAAAACTGCCTGTACAGGGTGGTCAATGAAACTATTGCAATTTGCCTATTCCAGCAGTTAAAAAGTGCTGCTATAATTTTATTTATTTATTTTTTTTTTCAGGCACCTGTAATAAACTTGTAATACATATTTTCCAATCACTTGTAATAAACCTGTAACACATATTTTCCAAACTTGTGATGTAAGTAAAATACAATACCAAATTCTAAGTACAATACCACTTTAAACCAACGAACCAATTATATTTAGTAATACCAGATCAATAAATATATAAAAAACAATACATTCCAAATGTCTAGAATGTTATGCACAAAATAATATTCCCAAATGTGTAGAATGTTATGAACAACATAATACATTCCAACCATGTAGAATGTACACAAAAGAATACATTCCAATTGTCTAGAATGTTATAATAAAGTGTCCAACTATGACATATATCAAAGTTTGAAACTTTATTATAAATATCAAAATGTAACACTAGCTTCTCCAAAATAAGGCTCACATCCTACATCGTCATTGCCTAATGCCTATCATCGGATGATAAGCGTTGATCACAAGAAGAATGGACATCCACTGCCAAATCATCATCACCATCCTACAAATTAATAAACACACAATGAATTAGTATATTTAACAACAAAGTTAATAGTTGAATGACAAAATATCACTAGTCTAACACACATTACATAACTACATGAATAACGTGGCAAATTCAGTTGAACACATCAAACTTTGCCAGGAATCAAACTCACAGCAAACATAAGTAAGAATCAAACTCGCATCAAACAAATCCATCTCCTATTTCTCAACGCAACATAGTGAAAAATGCTAGCCAAATATCACATATTTTTTCTTTGAAAGTAGTTTCTATGCTATCAATGTGCTTAATAATTTGGTGGCGCTATATATATTTCTATGCTATATATGCTATCAATGCCGGTGGTGCAATTTGTTATATTTTGTGCAATCCACCTATATCTCAATATTCCCTGGCAACACTATAAATATTGTTACAAGTCCAAGTTATAAAAAAGGTGGCAAATGGAATTCAAACTTTTTACCTAAGAGATAGTAAACATTGGCTTGAGTTGAGAAAACATTTTCCTCATCATCATCACTTCAGCTTTCAAGAACTCAACACAACTGCATTTCTCCATCAACTCAACTACACTTCAACAATCAGCTCCTTAACCTTCTGGTCTATTGCAGTGGATGTCGATGGTGGCGTACAGTCTTCCATGTTCCTCGCATGAGTGCCAGATAGGGTTGGTCCAAAGCCTACCCCTTGGACATGGCCACCTCTCTCTACACTCATGACTTGTGCAAATGCATCATCAAACCACCATGGAACGCCTCCCTCACCGGCCTTACCCTACAACTGTGATCCTTATGCCAATAGCTCTCTCATCTTTGCCTAATACTCACAAATAAACTAGCCAACATATTAGCAACGATTACACTAACACACTTGACAACATGAGTAATGTATAATATCTCTCCATGTACTGTCGATATAATACTAACAATGTTTGCATTTGCTTTTGCTATCATAGCAATACCATCCTTGTGTGAATACACCGCTTTATAAAGCTCTGCTCTCTTTATTTGCCTTCCTTTCTTTTTTTCCCTACAACATGGTCATTACATTCGGTAAATTAGAGCAATGGTGTTGAAACACATTTTGTTCTACTTTAAAACACAAAATAACTTAAGTTTTGTCATTTTTTTGCATGTTAGTAATATATAAAATTTTGTTCTTACAAAGAGTTTTGCTGTCTGGGCATAGCTTCTGGATCCAAAAGTATGCATCTCCTTCTACTTCTTATGCCGTTCTTTGTTATCTCTAGACAATTCCTATGAACATTTGAACAAAGTTACTACCAATTACAACAAAAAGCTAGTATATTCTTCAAGTTTACTATATATAATACTCTTAAACATAGATCATATAAAAGCAAAACACATATAATACTGAAAAAATTATTACCATGCCCGGCTTAGAAAACTAGTACTCCACCAATATTGAAATTGATCGGCATCAACCTCTGGCAGTTTTAGCTAGTGCCCTCCATGCAGTACTTCTCCTTCAATTTTGCGTTGTGGCTCCTCCACATCTTCCCAATTCATGACAAAGCCCACTTCCTCTACTTGGCAGGTTCAATGCGGTTTGCAGGACTTATCCATTGCTCCTACCATGTGTAAAGTTGAGTTAACAGACGTCACATTTTCAACATAATAACAAACTTGCATAATACTTAGAAAAAGTAATAAAGAAACCCCTTTCAATGTTGCTTTTAGTCTAATACCTAAACGGCTTCCCAACACAGATTCTTGTATTGTTACGTCCCTAAAGGCCAATCAACATAATTAATTGGGCACATGGTTTACATCCTAGGCAGTGTCCCCAACCACCTTGCCCAAGATCTAGCATTTATTCCAATTAGCTGGCTCGCTTTATTTACTTCCAAGAAGAGTTTTTTCCTTGGGAGAAGATGCCAAATGTCATCAAACCTGTTAGGCTCACGTTTTTTACGTACATTGTTTGCTCCAGCTACGGGTACGTCCTTAGTATCTAATACAACACCAATAAACAAAAATAAAATTACAATGATACCAAGACAATGTATTGTCAACAAAATCATCAATATATTCAGATGGTTCTTTGACCGCATCAAATTTTTTGGCTAAAAGTTTTCAACTATCTTTGAAGGTGATTAAACAAGCCATTAGGTTTCCAATAATTTCTGCATGACAAAACTTGGGAATTTTAAAACATAATATACTGTTCAACTTGAGAATTTGAAAATATAACAAAGTGGCAAATTTAGTTTCACTATGTACAAAAGAACTTTTGTTGATTACCCAATGGTCAACCAATTTTATTTCAAACATGTTGAATATTACTGTTTTTGCTTCATAGTGTGAATTGCAACTAGTTGCATGCGTAACTCATTCTTCCAAGTATTCAGGGGGGAAAAAAAAAAGCTCTATCTTCCAAGTAATGTGAGTTCTAATGAACCTTAACCAATTAAAACACACACACACACACACACATATATGTGTGTGTGTGTGTGTGTGTGTGTGTGTGACTTGCTTGTTTCATTTATTGTAAACAGAACTTGTATTCTCAAAATGCAAGTCTTTTCTTTCATTTTTTTTTTCTAATGTTTTTTTTTTCTATATTAGAGATGAATAAAAAAAATTAAAAAATATGAGGATATTGGTTAGTCCACCTATCTCCATCAATATGTTTTTTGAGATCATACAAAATAACCCAAACCTGGTGGTTGTGTCTTATCATCACTCCCAAGGGAATGTCGTATGTCATCGTCAATTGGAGGAGCTTCTTGGACTGCATGGTCTTCATTGGATTCTACTTGTGAGGAGCACTGACCAACATCAACGAACTCAAGCTGCCGTTTACTTCCCATTCCTATGTGCAATAACTAAGCAATGCAAACTTCATAGTTATAAAAAACATAATGTTATATATATATATACACACACCAAGCTACCATTGATCATATTGTCAGACTAGAAAAAACGAACCCTATATGCAAGATATCAACCGCGTTATACTCATAAATTGAACCAATATAATTATAAGGGGGGAAAAGTCACAAAACAATCCTCAAAACAAGATGAAATTGTATTACCTATTCTTATTTGCATTTATTTACTCTTACTTACTTTTAATTACTCTTCACAATACAATCCACCAAGAATCAATATTAGTTTACTCTTACTAACCAAGTCATGACCATTTGAAGGATATATATCAACATGAATCTAGCACAATAGTGCGTCATCTTTGTCTCTACCAGTCCACCTTGATTTTACTATTTCTTTACAATGTTTAAAACCAATCAAAAACAAACTCTTTACACTATAGCACATAACAAGCACATTACCAGGCCACACATATGGGAATCAATTGAGTTTCCATTTACATAAGTTAAAACATAGGATAGGTGATAATCAAAATGCATATTCTAATCTGAAGTGTTATAATAGGAATATAGTAGTTCAAAGGATAATCTAAGTACATTACACTACTAATCGTCATTGTACTCATTGTCACTATAGTCCTCATCGTTGACTTCGTCATCAATAAAGTCATTATCATCTTTGAAGTCCCCTTCTTGCAAGTCTTTCTCAGCAATGATCATTGCATCAAGTGTAGTTCCTTCTACATTAGCTTGAGCCAAACCAATGCTGTCAGAAACCGCATTGTTAGCAATGATATTGTAGGGAACATTCTCACAATAAGTATCTATGACATCATTGCCACACAAAGGACCACTACCAGCATCAAACACAACCCGTGCTTTAGTTTTAACAACTACAAACCAATCCTTGTCCCTTTTGTCTTCCACATAAAACACTTGTAAAGCTTTAGATGCCAATGCATATGGCTCATCCATTAGTTCATCTCCTACATGTATTAAGTGGGTAAAATTCACAAGAGGAAAGCCTAACTCATCAATCTTGTACCCCCGCCTACTATGAACGTTGACCCATTTACATTTGAATAACACGTCTTTTTTTATCTGAATAATTCAACTCAATAATATCAATTAGAATACCATAGTAAGTGACACCACCTTCAGTCATGACACTTCACTGTTTTGAATTTTTTTATTCATCTCGGAAATTTTTGTTCGAAATTTTAAACCATTTGTGACATAGTGCTTCATTCGCTTGGCTCTAGTATATGGACATGCATCAATTGTTCTAAGAGTAACATTAAGTTTCTACCTGTCATCATCATTCATGGAAACCACCTAGCATGTTTATACATACATATTATAAGTAAATTATTTACTTTACTGTTACAACCATAAATTGTTTAATCTAGCCTTCACACTTACAAGATCTTTAAACCAGCCACAAAACTTCTCCATGTGGTGCTTATGAATGACAACATTAGATATATGACAGCGGGCCTTTCTTAGATCATCCTCGATCACTTGTTTGTGCATACAGTGCATGCAATTGTGTCACTGTTAAGAAAACATGATTGAAAGTGATGGATTACGAACTTAAACTTATTGAATCAACTCTAACTTAGTCACGAAAATGTCCAATGTCGGCATAGTTGAAAAGAATGTAACAATGAGCTTGGGTAAATTTAATGTGACCTAGTGTCATGTAAGACACAGCACTAGTAGAATTTTCAGCTATTATAGTAAGTCGAGTGAAATTAGTTTCGATGCCATCCATGTACCTTGAACAGAATGTTAAGCATTCCTCAACTACGTACCCTTCAGCTATAGATTCTTCAGGAGTGGCTTTATTTCGCACGTAAGACTTAAGTCATGATAGGTACCTAGACGCAATACCCAACTCAACGATTGAACAATGTACTATGTAAACAAAAACAATTTAATCATTGGTAAAATAATAGGCTTACCTCTCAATAGAATACATCCAACGATAATGAACTGGTCCAACAAGCATTGCTTCACTTGCCAAATGCATGACTAAATGTACCATAACTATGAAAAATGATGGAGGAAATAACTTCTCCAATTCGCGCAACGTGACTGTAATGTCTTTCTCAAGTATTTCAAGATCCAGCACAATCAGTGTTGAAAGTCCAAAATGTGTCTAAAACACCCTTGAACGTTTAGACCCCAAATTACAAAATTACCAATTCAAGCTTTATATCAAACAATTAACGTGCGGAACATGATAACAAGCTTATAACAAAATTGATAAACAATCTAAGCCAAAAATAAACACATCCACAGCAGTAAATATAAGGCAAAAATAAAGGGAAGGAAGATGCAAACACACGGACAACACACGATGTGTTATCGAAGAGGAAACCGAAGTCCTCGGCGTAAAATCTCTCCGCCGCCCTCCAAGCGGTCAAATAATCCACTAAAGAATGTAGTTGAGATACATGAACAGCAGAAGACCCTCCAAGCCTAATCTACCCAAGTACCTAAGCCCTCCAAGCTTTTTACTCCAACAAGGTTACGCCGAACCTATTTCTTCTTTAGCTTCCCGGATTCCGCTACTAGACCATAGCATCAACCAATGTATATTGGTTCCTTCCAAACTGCTTCCCTTAGCACCAAATGAGCCTTCTCACAAACGTAGGTGTGGTGAGAAAAGGATTTGGTCAATAACCTCTCAAGGGTATGACAATGTAGAGGAAGAGAGTAGAGAAATTTGTAGAGCCTCTAAGGTAAAGATTGGAGATGAGGCAATCTTGTTTTTCTCTAGGGTTTCTCTCACAAAAATTCTCTCTAGAAGCTTTCTCATTTTAGCGGGTATAAGGGTCTATATATAGTGGTGTGTGTTTGGAATACAAAGAGACAATTTTTGCCAAACAGGGCTGGTTGGCGGCTTGACCTCGCGGCTTGTCCAAGTCGCGAAATCAAGTCGCGACGTAATGGCCTGGCCAGCCTGGGACTTTTGTCCTGTAGTGTGACAGCTGGCGCAACCCTTCAACTTCCCGCATGCTTCTCACGTGCACGGCATTTGGCGGCTTGCAAGCCGCGAGCCACCCGCGAGTCCTAGCCGCGAAACTCTACCTCTTTGCACATACTTGAGTTTTTCTTCACATTTTCTCACACACTACCCTTACAATAATCCCACCTAAATACAAGGTTACTAAGTGCTTAAATTATAAGCAAATTGGCACGGAATAAAGCCAACAAGATGGTTGATAAATTTCAAACTTACAATCTCCCCCTTTGGCTATTCCGTGACAAAACTCTAAAATAAACTCTAGACTTAACGCATGAGTTGGGAACAGTTGGAAAACTCACTCACACCTAACTCTAGAATCTGTGAAACTTTAGAACCATCAGAACAAGTAACTTCTGAAACACAACAATACAATAAGTTAATTGTATGCAGAAAACTTGTAATGCAAATGGAGCAAGCATAATGCGATCAAGCACAATGGAGTAAAGCAATAAACCATGGCAAGACCAAAACATGCAATCACTATAACCAAGTGATCACAATGCTCATTCACACTTGGAATGAACATTCGGACATTCAAGTTGACAAACACAGGGCAAGTCACTTGAATGACCAACACTCAACCAATACACAATACATGAAGTATGTGCATCTAGGAAAAATCCTACACGGGCACAAGAGTGACAGTACTTAAAAAGGAATGCATAGCATTAGGTTAGAAGTACTGATCTAACAAAGCACAAAGGCTGCATAAAGCATGGCACAAACCACAAAGGCCTACAAGTGTGCATAAGAACAAACCCTTAAAGCTTACAAAAGCAACATGGGTACAAACATAAACAAAATCAGAACACATAAACCAAGGTGTTAGAAACATTCAAGAGATATGAGTTTAATTCAATCTTAAACCACAGTGTATCAAACCTATAACAACAGTAGTTATCCAAGCATAGTATCAAAATTATAAACAAAAACAGCATATAATAATGAGACTCCCACTCAAAATAAGCACTCCCCCTCAAGAGCTACCCCAAAAATACTCCCCCTTTTTGACCGGAATGGCCAAAGGTTCACTGATCCTGGTTGGTGTGAATGCTGTCAAACTTGGCTGAGAGTACATCAAGCTGGTCCTGCATTGCTGTCATCCTTTCAGTATGCTGATTCTGAACTTCTCTGATTAAACGGTCACACACAGGTGGAAAGTCACTCATTAGATTCTCCCAACCTCTACCCTCAAAACAGCCTGGAATGAAGGTGTCCTTCAATTCCCTGAAATCTACAAATCTCTCTTGAATGATGGTTCCTTTTGAAAAAGAATCCCTATATCTCTCAAAGTGTTTAATAGACCTAAATAGGTTAGGGTCCATTTTCATTCTCTTGTCAGATTTCTGAGCAGGAGTCTTCTTCTTTGAAAGAGTAGGAGGCATCTGTAAAACATGCAGAAGAGGCCACAAACAAGAGCAACAACACAGTATGTGGAAGTGGACACATATTAATAACAATATAGTGTAAAGACAATAACAGAGTGTCAAACCAACCCGCAAACCAAGAGCAGTTAATAACCAGTGATTTGAAGAACAAGGAAAACAAGATCATTCAGTATAGATGCAGACTGGAGCAAGCAGTGAATAATAAAAAATTGGACAGTGTAAACCACTATCAGACAAATAAGGGCATATGACAATGAAACATGACAGAATGTGTATGACAAGTGCAAGATAATCCCAAAGGCAGCTCCACAATCATGATATGATGGATAAAAATCAAAGCAAGTCAAGCCACATAATCCAGAATTTCAAACAAACTGAAATGCCTCATTTAAATACAGAGTAAAACACAGAAAAACCCAGACTCATAAGCCTAAAGAGTATAAAATGTACCAAAAACACTTCACAGAACTAATACTAGAGTAATGAAGCAAAAACATGATATGGAACATATTAAGCACCAAAAGAAAACCTTAATCAAACAAACCCAAACTTTGATTAAAATCACGTTCGTACATCTCAAAAACTCAATCAAACATCAGAACACACAGATTTAAGAAAATAACAGTAAAATCATGAAATGTGAAGGGAAAACAAGAAAACCCATACCTTTTTCTTGGTGTTCGATGAAGACATGATGTAGAAATGGAAACTTTTTTAGTGAGACTCGGAGTGTTTGAGAGAGAGAAATGAAGAAGACAATGAATAGTCACTGAAGTTCGAGGGAAAAATTGAAAAACCATTTTAAAAACTGTCTTCAAAATGCAAAACACGCGTTTTTCGCGACTGGGTTAAGTCGCCAGTAAGTCGCCAGGGTAAGCCGCGAAACACTGTGAAGATAAGAAACTTGAAAAATTTCTCTAAGTGTTTTTCGCGACTGGAAGATCTACCCGCGAGGGAGTCGTGATCTGAGTCGCGAAAATCTCTGTGTACCCTTCGCGATTGGACCTTCCACCCGTGAACAAGTCGCTACACTGAGTCGCGAAATATGCAGAAACACAAATTTTGAAAAAATTTCTAAGTCTTTTTCGCAACTAGGATGATGACCCGCCAGTGACCCGCAAAAATCTCGGAGAAAGCTTCGCTACTAGAGCATGCGACTAGACCTACCCGTGACTTAGTCGTCAAGACAGGGCAACACTGTTTTTGAAATTTTTGACATTTTTGTAAAAACAAAACACTTTCCAAAAACAAACTAAAACGCTCAAAAATCTTTTTGTGTTTGATCAACAAAAATTGAGTTTGTGAAAACACAATTAATCAAGTACAATCACACAAATGAATATGACATTTATTGAACATAGACTTGCGTGTTGTGTGTGGATATCAAAAAAGAGATAGTCCTTAATCCAATGTGAAGCTTCAATGATCAATTTAATCAAGGCATACACAACTAGCACTAGATAATGTGACCTATCTCAATTATAGAAACATGCATATATGACCTCCCACAAGCACTTGATAACAATTCTTTGAAACTTTTCATTTGGCTCCATATTCAACATATCATTTGCACTTTTTGAGCAAAGAAAATCTCATTGAGAGATAGATGCCTGAAATTTTTGATATTTCAATTGATGAGTTAGCCTTTGGCTTTTTGAGTATCATACATTTTATTTTGGTCACTTTCCCTTTTTCTTAGTCAAATACTAGTATGTGTGACAGGCTTTTGCAGCTTTATATCTCTTTTCATTTGGAGATTTACATTTAGAGAGCTCTTTTAAGCATAAAAATAAAAAGTGGGAAGATATATAGGAATGAGTCTATGCATGTCTCAAGATCAACAAAACCATTCACTAATCATTCATAACAAGGTTGAAGATCTATTTACAACAGTCCCATAGGTTTCAAAATTTCTTCCACAATGATATGAGTGCATGAGAGACAAGCTACGCTCGTTAAATGCACAAAGCCATTAGTACAAAGGTACAAGGCAAAACATGCTTTGAAACAAAGCTTAACAAAGTGATCAAACTTTTTGGATTTTCTACTTTTTATGTGTTTTTGGATTTTTGACACAAAAGCAGTAAAAGAATGATAAAAAACATAACATAAAGAACAATGTAAAAACATTTGAACCAAAGACAAACACACACAGACAATAACAACCTAAATACTATCAAGAAGCACACAACCAAGCATATTTACAAATATGGAAAGTATTGATACATGGACATGTTTTAATGCTTATGCATGAGTACCCTTTGTCACCCACACGTCACGTGCATTTGGGGTGATATCCTTGATGGATTGGGTACGAGAGTTAGGACTGTCAAACCTTCGTGTGAAGCTTTCCAAGCAATTGGTGAATGCACCGATCATCTTCATCACGTTCATCATTCCTGGATCACGATTTTGACTTCTTGGTTGCTCACCACCCCAAGACCTCATATCATTTCTTCTTCCTCGTGACCGAGGTGCACTTGCATTGTTGTCTGCTCTCAACTTTTAACAGTAGGGTCTGGTATGTCTTTGCAGTCCGCAGTAGTGACAAACATAATCCGTTCTAGGACCCTGTTGTGATCTTGGAACTGATCTCCCTCTAGCTCCATATCTGGATTCTGATTGATTACAGGACTTATTTAGCACCCGTTGATCAGCCACATTCTTCTTTCTTTTAGTCTTAACTTTCTCAGGAATAGGCTTATCCACAGCTGTCTCTTTGGCCTTTACAAACTTCACTTCTTTAGTGACATTTGCTGATGAGCTACTTCCTCTGTTATATCCCAATCCGGACTTATCTGAGGCATGTTTTTGAGATGAAATAACATCATCTAACTTCCTAGAGGAGACCCTATCTATCTTGGCATGAGCTTCCACTACCTCTTGCTCAAGGAATCTCACTTTTGTGTAAGCTTTTGATAGCTCACCATTAAGTGCTTCAATCTCACACTTTGCCTTCTTGTATCGTGCCAGCAGACTTTTGTAATCTTCCTCAACCCTCTTCATCTTCTTAATGGCTGCACTAGCCACCTTAGCATATTCACCGGTCTTCTCAAGGAGTGAGTTGTAAGTCTCTTGCAATCCCACTGCTTCTCCGACTTCCTCATCTTCAGACTCCTCAACTTTTCCAATAGATTCCAAATCAGAATATTCCCCAAGATCCTTCACAAGTGTACCCAAATCATCCGAGGTCTCCACATGTGCAATGGTCATAAAAGCGGAGTAATTTCCTTCTCCGTCACAGCTATCTTCAGAGTCAGAATTTGATGAATCAGCATCACTCAAGGTAGTGGCATAGACCTTTCCTTTTGTCTTCAAATAATTGGGACATTCCTTTTTAAAGTGTCCATGTCCATTACACTCAAAACACACAATATCCGAAGAAGATTGAGATTCCTTCCCTTCTTTCCTCGCAAACTCTTTCTTATCACCTCTTGAAGATGAAAATTTCCCTCTGTTAAATGGTTTCCCACTGTTCTTTATCTTCAGAAATTTGCGGAAGTTTTTTGCAAGATATGCTACTTCCTTCTCCACTCCATCTTCTTCAGAGGGATCATCCATTCTTTCGGTGATGGTTTTGAAAGCAAGTGATTTACTCGTCTTGTGGGAAGGCAGTCCCAGTTCATATGTTTGGAGAGACCCAATCAGCTCCTGAATTTTGATCTCATCCAGGTCTTTACTCTCTTCTATGACTGTGACTTTTGCTCTAAAGCTTTCAGGCAGGGATCTCAAGATGTTTCTCACCACCTTAGTATCTTCAATCTTCTCACCAAGATTGAGCTTAGCAATGACAATTTCATTGAGCTTCCCATGGAATGAATCAAACGATTCATCTTCACCCATCTTGAGCTCTTCAAATTTGGTGGTAAGCAGTTGGAGCTTTGTGTCCTTCACCTTCTTAGTGCCCTCATAAGTTGTCTCCAAAATCTACCAAGCTTCCTTGGCAACTGTCATGTGAGATATCCTGTGGAATTCATCTGGAGACACACCACAAAAAATAGCATTTAATGCTTTACTATTAGCATTGGCTGCCGCAAGAGTTGCCTTATCCCAAGTAGATTTAGCAGCCTCCGGCTTAGTCCAACCTATTTCAACCGCATCCCACACGGTGTCATCAATAGAGTATAGGAATGCCCTCATTCTAACTTTCCAGAAGGCATAATTATTACCATAAAAAAATGGTGGAACAATTAAGGATTGAGACCTATCCATCTCAACAAGGGGTCAAGGATCACACTCAGGTATTAAAACCACAAAAAGTGTACCCGCTCTGATACCAACTGAAAGTTCAAAATGTATCTTAAACACCCTTGAACTTTTAGATCCCAAATTACAAAATTACCAATTCAAGCTTTATATCAAACAATTAATGTGCGGAACATGATAACAAGCTTATAATAGAATTGATAAACAATCTAAGCCAAATATAAACATATCCACAGCAGTAAATATAAGGCAAAGATAAAGGGAAGGAAGATGCAAACACACGGACAACACACGATGTGTTATCGAAGAGGAAACCGAAGTCCTCGGCGTAAAACCTCTCAGCCGCCCTCCAAGCGGTCAAATAATCCACTAAAGAATGTAGTTGGGATACATGAATAGCAGAAGACCCTCCAAGCCTAATCTACCCAAGTACCTAAGCCCTCCAAGCTTCTTACTCCAACAAGGTTACGCCGAACCTATTTCTTCTTTAGCTTCCCAGATTCCGCTACTAGACCATAGCATCAACCAATATATGTTGGTTCCTTTCAAACTGCTTCCCTTAGCACCAAATAAGCCTTCTCACAAACGTAGGTGTGGTGAGAAAAGGATTTGGTCAATAACCTCTCAATGGTATGACAATGGAGATGAAGAGAGTAGAGGAATTTGTAGAGTCTCTAAGGTAAAGATTGGGGATGAGGTAATCTTGTTTTTCTCTAGGGTTTCTCTCACAAAAATTCTCTTTGGAAGCTCTCTCAATTTAGTGGGTATAGTGGTGTGTGTTTGGAATACAAAGAGACAATTTTTGCCAAACAGGGCTGGTTGGCGGCTTGACCTCGCGGCTTGTCCAAGTCATGAAATCAAGTCGCGACATAACGGCCTGGCTAGCCTGGGACTTTTGTCCTGTAGTGCGACAACTGGCGCGACCCTTCAGCTTCCCGCATGCTTCTCACGTGCACAGCATTTGGCGGCTTGCAAGCCGCGAGCCACCCGCGAGTCCTAGCCGTGAAACTCTGCCTCTTTACACATACTTGAGCTTTTCTTCACATCTTCTCACACACTACTCTTACAATAATCCCACCTAAATACAGGGTTACTAAGTGCTTAAATTACAAGCAAATTGGCTCGGAATAAAGCCAACAAGATGGTTGATAAATTTCAACCTTACAAGTGTTTTGGAACAGATTTCACGGAAAAAACAGGATAACTTGATCAAAGGCCTGGTTACTAAAGAAGGCAATGATCTGCGCAAAACTATTGGAAAGAGTTGCTATGATGTGGTCATCATGGCTCTTCAAACCAGAAATCTTGCGTTGTTTGAGATGGGCACGATGTGAAATATTCGAAGTGTACCCGTCGAGCACTCTTACATCCTTCAAAACTTGTAGTAAACCATCTTTCTCGCTTGTAGTCATAATATAACAAGCAGCTGGCATCTCAACCGTATCAACCCCTTTGGGCACTAGATGAAGTTCACTCCATATACCATGCAACTACAAATCTCTCTCTTTCAAAAAAGCCATCATCAACTTTTGTAACAATCAAAGGAGTCACTGCATTCCAACCTTGGGTATTATTAATAATCATCACCAATTTCACCATCAACTCCCTTTTTGATCTCCACATGATAATGGGTACTATTCTTTATCTCTAAATCTCCTCATTGTCACTTATTGGACCTACCTTCATAACCTTTGAGGCCTTTGGAGAGGCATATGGAGGTGTCTCAGGTGGGTCATTTAGCTTGAAGCAAAGCGGCCGACTGAACTAAAAGAGTGAGTCGTTGTGAGTCTATAACAATTCTTTATTGTTGTTGGCTTTAATTTGCCTTTGGGTTTGAGTATTTAAGGCTAGAAGGTGGGACTCGCACTCATCCATATAGAAGAATCAGAAGTTAATTTTTTTTTCTTAGGCTTGTATTTGGGATTGATTCTATTTGGTTGTTGAGAAACTACAACAAAGTGAAATAAAATTTTGTTTTTCTTTTGTGAGTTGAACATGTTTGGTTAATCAGAAAGTGTGAGAAAGTAAAAGAATATATATATATATATATATATATATATATGGGTTGGGTTCAAGTTACACCTGGTGTAACTCTAAACAATGTTACACCACCCAATAACTTGTTATTGAATTCATATTTTGAAAATCTCACTGTTGGATTACATGTTCTATACATTTTTAATATGCATGCCAATTTTTATACGAATCAGATGTTATTTACTATTCGATCCATAAACTCATATTTTATGAAATATTGTAAACTATAAAAACTTAAATTTAAACAATTGATTGTTAACATGGCTATTGATCTTTGATTACTTTGAAACTTTGCAAATATGGAAAATATACAAAGATAGTGTAATCCAACGGTTGATTTGTTAAAATTCACATTCAATTAAAAAATATTGAGTGGTGTAACACTGGATAGAAAGTGGGTTAAACTGAAATAAAATGTTATTGTTTTTTGTGGCTTTCTAAGTAATTGTCTTTATTTGGTTGGTGAGAAATTGCAAGAAAATGAAAGAAAATAATTTTTGTAAATTTAATTTTATGATTTTTTTTATTAAAATTATAATTACGTATTAATTTTTATTATAATTTATAATAAAAATGAATTTTGTTTGTTAAAGTGGTGACCACTTTTTGTTAGTTACAATGGAAAGAAATGTAATAGGGTGATCAATTTTGAAAACTTTGATAGTTCAAGGGTCAATAATTTAAAATTGCAACTTTAAGGGGTGTGTTTGCAGCTGATCCAAATTCTAGGGCTATGTTCACATTTTAGCCTTAGATTATTACCATAAATATGTTGAGGCTACAATGTTTTGTTTTTTTATTTTTTTGTTTTTTTTAAAGACTACAATACTAAGTTTAATTTATTCTTATATATATTCTAAGTTGAGTTCATTGTAATATATATATATATATATATATAAATAAATAAACAATAGAACCCTTTTATTAATAAAAAGTATGCAAACTACAAAGTATAAAAGAAGAAGCACCGTTTCTCAAAAAAAAAAAAAAAAGTAGAAGAAGCACCAATTGTGCTTACTCCAAAAAGCCAAACACACCAACTAAGCGAGCAGGAAAATTTAATAGCAAGACAGACCCACTCCCACTTTATACATTCAGAAAGTTGCACAATATCATGTTTGTCTTCAACCCAGTTTTAAAGATTTTCTTGAGAAACTGAAACCCGCTGGTATGTGTCCAGTATTGCCAACGCCCCTTCCACTATTACCTTTGATTGTGGTTGGACTTTCTCAGAGTAGACCTTGTTCCTAGCATTCCAAATTTCCCATGACAATGCAGCCCACTTTTCAAGTTCCTTCTTTGTTAGTTTTTCCACCAAAATGCGAAAGAGTTGAAAAAAATCCTGGACTTCATT
This sequence comes from Quercus ilex subsp. ballota, assembly GCA_032727855.1. NCBI lineage: Eukaryota > Viridiplantae > Streptophyta > Magnoliopsida > Fagales > Fagaceae > Quercus > Quercus ilex. The sequence goes on from CM064908.1 coordinate 47,071,124, forward strand.
GTTACACTTTTGCACTCTACCTTTCACTATCGCCCACACGTTCCGAGCAAATGGGCATTACCACAGCAGATGAGCACAAGTTTCTAGCTTTTGGCAGCACAACTCACACCCTGATTCTACTTGTACCTTCCTCCAACGAAGATTATCCCTTGTAGGGAGGATGTTGGAGCAAGCTCTCCATAAAAAAAGTTTTCATTTTAGGAGGTGGGAGGTACATTCAAAGCCCAGATCATTTTCCACCGTTTACTATCCTCTTATGCCCTTGAATGTTCAACTTCCACTTGCTGTTTTAACCGAAGAGCAACATGATATGCAGACTTAATAGTGAACTCATGTCTTCTATTTTCTTTCCATATTAGTGTGTCCCTCGTACGGCTTCGAGTAAGTGGAATAGCTAAGATTTCCCTCCTAGTCCTGGATGTAAAGGTTTCATAAACCTTTAACCTATCCCACTGCCATGGTTGGTGTCAATGAGATCAGACACCTTAATAGAAAGCCTCTCTTCCCCAGTAAACACCAGTCTATGGGATAACCACTTTGAGCACAAAGCCACAATCTTTGTACCATCCCCCACCCTCCATCTTGAGCCTTCTACAATGACATCTCTAGCAGCTAGCAAACTTCGCCAAACATACAAGGGTTTGTATCCTAACTCAGCCTCTATGAATGAACAACTAGGAAAATACCTTGCCTTGTAAACCCGATAAAAAAGAGAATGTGTGTGTTGTACATTCTCCAAGCTTGTTTAGCTAGCATAGTTAAATTAAAAGCATGTATATCTCAAAAACCCATACCTCTATTTTTCTTCCAAATACACAATTTCTTCTAATTTATCCAGTGGATCTTCCTTTTATTTTTTTGTTTGGCCCATTAATATTTAGCCAAAGTAGGGAAGAGTTCTCTACTACCTTTGGAATTTTAAAGAGACTCATAGAGTATGTTGGAATGGCCTGTGTAACAGCCTTGATCAAAACCTTTCTCCCAGCTTTAGAAATAAACTTTTCCTTCCATCCCATGACTCTTTTATTTATTCGTTCATGCAACTCTTTAAAGGTATTTTGTAACACCCCAGCCCATTATTTAAAAAAAAAAAAAAAAAGCGTCAGAATTTGACCCACATGTGAGCCCCACCTACCCCTTTAATTCCCCACCACAAAATATCTCACTCTCTTCTCTTTGGCCGGCCATACCTCACTTTGCTCTCTTTTCTTTTCTTTTCTCACAAACACAACACTCTTTTCACTCCCACCGGTAGCCACTCCACATCACCATCTCTACCATCATTTTTCTGGCAATATCACTAGAAAAACTTCTTAGGAACCTTTGCATCTTCACATCTTTTATTTGAGTAAAAATTTCTAATCTTTTTGGTGGGTTTATATGCTTTTGCTAGAGATTCTTCTAATCTAAGTTTTGGTAGTGATATTCATGTGTTAATGTATATGGGTTTTGTTTTGGTGGACATATTTGGTGAATTGTTTTTGAATTTTGTACAATGGTAGCCATTTGAGGTTTACCCATGGTAAAGATTTGGGGGTTTTGGCTCTCTAATGTGAAATAGATGGTAAATATAATTATTATTGTTTATTTGGAGCTAGTTAAAAATTCAAATTGTTAGTCTTGGAGGATATTGTGATTTTTGGTATCATGGGTCTCTTGTTGATGTGGTGTAAATCTTGTGGGAACTACTTATAAAGTGTTGAGGTTTTGATGTTAGGGTAAATACTTTGAATGATTTAAGTCTAAAAATTGGAGTCTATGCCTTGTAAATTAAATTGTAAAAACTTTGGAAGTGGAATACATTATTTGTGAGGTTAAATATTTCGGCTTGCCTAAGTAATTTCTTATTTAGTGATTTCTAATTTGTAGCTAGATGCAATATCAAGCTTGATATTTATTGTGATAGTTTTGCTTTGTATTGTTTAGGTTCTAGCTAATCTTCTTTGGAGCTTGGAGAATTAGGCTTTTTGCGGGTTGTAAGGTAAGTAGCTTTTTAATGGGATTTTGAAAAATAACCATGTTGCATAAACATTATTTTTAGGTCAAACACATTTTGGAAAATTATTTTTGGAACTATGTTTTCTTAAAAAGTGTTGTGTTGTGACCTTACTATATATGATTAAATATGAAAGCGAGTCATGTTTAATATTGCATCTAGGGAAATGCATGATGAGTATTTGGCATGGAAAAAGATAAGCATCTTTGAATTCCTTTGATAGTGTATTTCATGGATTTATGGTATTATTTTGAAATACTAAAGATGTGTTATCTAAACTTGTATAATTTGGGAAATTGAAAAAAACATCTTGTTGACAAGAAATGATTTTGAACAATTTGGGAACTTTGTGAAATGCTTGGATATTATAAAGTTTTATGAACTACTTAGAAATGAACTACAAGTTTCAATTCATTTAGCTGTGAGCTTTATGTTGTCTTTACCCTTGTGTCATGATAGGTGTGATTACCCTAGCCGAATGCCACAATTTCTGTGACATTGGTATCTTGGCACCCCGTCTTTGTGGTAATTTGATGTCTTCGTGGCATAATTTGATGTCTTTATAGCATAACTTGATGTCTTTGTGGCATAACTAATATCTTCATGGCATAAATTGGTGTCTTCGTGGCATAATTTGATGTATTTATGGCATAATTTGATGTCTTTGTGGTATAATTGATGTCTTTGTGGCATAATTGATGTATTTGTGGCATTGGGTTGGATTTTCAGGCTTTGGAATAGTGTTTTGATAGCTCATAGTATATAGTATATAGTTTCATGTTGAAATATTTTGAAAAAGCTTGGTGCTACATTCTTTTAATCATTTTTTTCATTTTATTAAGAAAAATGGTATTGAAATCCTGTATTTTTTGCCTCTTGCTTCCTTCGATCCCCAATATTTTCCCTGTTTTAGTCTAGATTGGGTATTCCCACCTTGCGTTAAACTCTCTTCCATGTTGTTGCTTTAGATTTGCCTTCAGCGTTTTGCACTACCCATTTCACACTTATGGCATCATGTGCTTGTTCCATGGTTGCATGTTCCCTTGGGTTAGGGATTTGGGTGGGCCCTACATAAAGGATAGGTATGCTAAATAAGTTTTCTCCATCAAAATCGAGATGTACCAATTTCTTTGCCGTATCCATAGTTTGCACCTTCGTTATATTAGGAAAGGAACCTCTATCCTTGTTAACTTCCCCACCATCAACATGAAACATGGTTATTTCCATATCAATGCCTTAATTTTTGAGATTTTCGAAACTGTTACCCGAGATATCCGTTGGCAGCGAGACACCTTGTGGTGTAACCCTAGGATCGGTATTAGGTCTGGCCGCTGCTTCTGCCGTTGTTTGGCCTTGATTTCTACTTCTATAAACCTCTCCAGCTCTCCGATAATTGGCCTTCAGCCGCTCCCCGTACTGGTAGTCTGGCATTTCACTATCCCTCGGCCTTTCACAGTATTTTACTTCATGCCCGATCACTCCACAATGGAAACAGAAACTAACCATCCTCTCATATTTGAAAGCCACCGATACTATATCTCCCTTCAGGCTCTTAATTTGACTCCCACGACAAAGAGGCTTGTCTAATGGGATCTTGACTCATATCCGAAGGAACCTAACTTGATTAGAGGTGAATCCCTTATAGTCAACTTCCACAACCCCTCCAAACCCCATTCCAATGTCCGGCCTTACTTCTTTATTGAAAAGATCAAATGGAAGTCCCCATACTTGCACCCACAAAGGACAATGAGTGAAAGAAACCATTCCCACTGTCATTCCTTCTCCCATCGTCTCAACAGCAAGAAAGAATTGTCAAAACTCCACAGCCCATTATTCAGTACCCACTGCAATTGGCTTTCCATGTTGAACTTGAATTGTAAAAGCCCTTCCCCAACTTCTAGTATCTTTAGGTCAGGTCCAAATTTCCAATTATTACGAAGTAAATTCTTAGCTGCCTTACGTTAATTGGTCTACTAGTTAAGAATCTGCCAAAGAGGCTAAGTGAGCATTCCTCGAGGATCTTCTCCCTTTGGCTAGGACGGACCTGGATAACTTCGCCTTCCTCTGTTGTTAACTTAATCCATTGTAGTCGTTCAATAAAATCGGAATCCATGAGGAGACTAGAGTAGTGTCGAAAGTATGAAAAGAGAAAGCAAAAAACTGTATCTAGTGACAGCAGCAGAGGAAGACTCACCCTAGGTGAGAGAGAACTCCTTCCATGAGGAGAGGAAAAAAGTTGCACGTCCGAGATATATAGTTGTAATGTATAATTCAGAATAGTAAAGATATTATTTGAGACTCTCCAGTCGTAGGCTACCAGCCAAAATCACATTAGTTCTCTTTTATTGGTTTTATTTTTATAGGATTTCATTTTATAGTTTTATTTTTACATAATTAATGATTTTTATTTTTTATTTTTTGCTTTGAAAATAAGGGAAAGATAAAGAGCATATAGACAGGGAACAAGAGTGGAGGACTCTCATTGATGAATCAAGAAATCATGCAATAGCTCAGCTAGCTATGACACAGGATGCAATAGTAATACTCATGGATGATTGAGTATTGTATTGTGTGCAAACTATTGCACAAGATCCATCAATGTGAGCCTTACACTATTGTTTCTCAATCCAAAGGGTGGCTTGATGCATTTGAGGACCTAATGTGAAAACTGATTATCTTATTTTAGATGTAAAATTACTACTAAGTAACATGAACCACATAGATTTTTTTTATTTTTTTTAGAAAGTCTATAGACACAAAAAATTTGAAAAAAATTTTTACACCTGTTAATATGGTAGATTGATAGTGGAAAGTAAAAGAGTGATGTTAGTAGTGGACCTAGATGAGAACTAGTAAAAGTTTGCTAAATCAACTATTGTGAAAAATGTTGTGATTTTTTTTTTTTTTTTTTTGTACTGCTCTCTCTCTCTCTCTCTCTCTCTCTCTCTCTCTCTCTCTCTCTCTCTCAGTGCTACATTTACAATTTTTTTTAACAACAAATTCTAGGTGTTTAATTTTACTAGTTCTAATTTGAATCTACCACTAAAATTAGTTTTTTGCCATCAATAATAGCCTATAACAACCTACCATTTAGGATTTGTTGTAAAAGTATTGTGAAAAATGTTATAGACATAGCATTCTCTCTTTTTCTTTGTTTTTCATTTATTAAAAATATTATTTTATTTATTAACTAGTATTTGGGCTTAATTAATATTATTACAATGAAAGAAATAACTTTATTGGTTAAAATTTGGAGACTTTTTTCTAATTGGGGCCTTAGGTGATCACATCAATTGCTTATAGCATAGAGCTAAATTCTTTATCTTTTCCTTATATTCACACACACACACACATATGGATTGAGATCCAATGCAATTGCAATATTCAATTGCACTATGCAATTAACCCCACTTCCTTCACAAAAAGTTTTACATTCTTAACTTTTTAACTTTAACTTTTTACTTCTTTTTTAATTTTTTATTTATTTAATGATTAAGATTGAAAATTGCTTTTTCCAAATATTAATCTCAACCCATTCATTGCAATTGCACATGATCTCAATTATATATATATATATATATATATATATCATTAATGGTCGGACAGACTATTAAGATCAAAATTTAAGAATTTGATTTTTCATCTCAAACATCCGTTGGATATAAAAAATTATAGGGCCACAACTTATTACATAGATTTCGCCACAACTCTCCTATGTTGCTAGCTTTGAAGATAAAGAAAAAGTAGTGGATTCATATAATAATGACAGACAACCAATTAAAGTCTGTCACATAGTATAATTGTGGCATAAGATAATTGTAACAAAATATGTGGAATAGGTTGTTGTATTGGAATTATTGCTAGGATACTGCACGGGATCTTGTTTCACATTAGAGTATTCACATCAGTTTGTGCAAAATTCATGTCTATTTTAGTATAAAAACCTACTTTTTCTATTTTACATATTGACTTTTATCTATTTTATATTACATTTCATTAAAATAATAATTCTTCTTAATTTTTTTACATTACATTTCACAACCATCATAACAAAGGGTGAAAAGACAAGGGAGCTAATGGAATGAGCACAAAATGAGATGTATATACTCTAATTGTGAGTGGGGTTTAGATTGACTGCTTAAAAAATATGGCTTGTCAAACAAATGAAAAGCACCAATATTCCGATGCTGCATCATGTTCAGCCTGCGAATGTTGACAGGAAAAGTATCAAGTTTAGCTGTCGTCTTTCACTGTCATTTCATCATCAGTTTTAATCAAAACAATGAAACTGAAATTTTAATAAATAAAACGTATGCCTCTTAATTTTGCAAAACAATTATAAATTTCACGTTGATGTTTGTCCACACTTGAGCTGTTGTCTGCATAATGTTACATCTTACATGTTCTCCTCTTGCATAAAAAATAATTGGAAAAGTAGACTTGGACTATAAAAGAAATACTAATAAGAAATGAAAATGAAATTTCAAACATAGAGTAGTTTAAATATAAAAGGTCGTGCTTCTTGAATACTAGTAGTAGTAGGTAATGCTGAGTATGGCCAAAGCCAAAATTAAGTCCTGTTGTGGCGTGGAGCACCTATTTGTTTGGAAGTCCTTTATATTTTTCTTTTCTTTTGACTTTTTATTTTTTTATTGTGACGGACGGAAGCCATAGAAAGACTATGACCAAATACTACTGGTATGAATAAGTATGAACACTGGAATTGATAGGAGATTTCAAAATCGACTTGGAAGAACCTTGAATCCTAAGAGCATTCACATAACCTCCTCAAATTTTCTGCTAAATTAACCCAAAAAACTCCACTTTTACTAGTTTAGCTATCTATGTTTTTTTTATAGAAATACATTAGTCTAATTACTCTATTAATATTCCAATTAAATATGATTTTTTAATACTATTTCATTCACATTTACAATCCAACAAAAAAAATTCACAACCCACCCCAACCACCCTACAAATTAATCCCTTTGACCATGTCTTGTATCACCCATAAATAATTTTAAATAAATTATATTTCAAAATGTATAGACCTTTATTTTTCCTTTATAGTATCAATTAATATATACAAACAAAACAAAACAAGAATAAGACACAAAAAAAAAAAAAAAAAAAAAAAAAAAAAAAAAAAAAAAACTGTTTAGTTTATAAAACTTGCAAAGTCTAACAAGTTTTTTTTTTTTTTTTTTTTTTTTTTTTTAAGAACAAGACAAAGAAAAATCCAATCACATATGAGAGTTATTACAAAATCATGGACCAAAAAATGGTACACATAGTACTCTATAACAAAATCTAAAATGTTTATAAACATCTTAACAACAAAATCTATTTGAACTTCAGGTGGAGACAGTTGAGTACGCATTTCATGTTGTGGAGAGTCCCTCATAAATTTACTATTAATGCTAGGCCCTTCTTCTAAGAGCTGTGTAAAGTTCCAGTCCCCACGCATTTGAGAATCAATTCCTCAATAACAATAACATAATAAGCAGAAATATGACGAGAACTAGGCAAATCAACTTTACATACAGCGGCAAAAGGATCAAAAGATCACCAACAAGTAAGGAAATCGCCTTGTTTATTTGAAACCATCCAATGGGCACCTCATTTTATACCCATTAATATATTTCAGTCCCAGCCCTAATGATGAACTCAACATACGTCAACCAAGGTGTGGGCGCAATGCGCAATCAGGCTTTTTGGGGAGTACACCTCTGCCGAGTGGAGCGGGTGTGGAGAAACAAGGAGTCACCACCAAGTTTTATGGTCTAGGAATCATGAATATAGAGCCCTTATGTGGAAGGACTGATCTTACTACCAGAGTATGGGTTTGGAGTTTAGGTACAGTCTGGGAAAGGTGTTAGGCACCTAAAACCGCTCGACCTGTAGGTCGACTTTGACTCACTGTGTCTTACATCTTAATCTCATTAAAGGCATGTTTAATATTGCATCCTAAAACTCACACACACACACACACACACACACACACACACACTAGCATACATCTAAGCATACAACATGGCATTTCATCCCAAACCTAACATACATCTATCATGCTTATCAACCATCACAAACCCTAACATGTTCTTATCAAAGCATCTCATGGCATCATATCATCACATCATAAACCCTAGCATACATCTATCATGGCAATCATCTTATCCAAGGCCGCAAACAAATAATGATAGAAACATGGCAACAAGGTATTAATCATAAAATATATCCCAAACATCTAGGCATGAAATCGAGCATCAAACAATCATATTCATCATTAAAATGCATGTTCATACCAATGCATGTCTTACCGTACTTACCTCACTGCATCACAGCACCTATAGCATTAATGCATGATCATATTAATGCTTGTTCATGGTATCAAAACAAGAAACACAGAGAAAAACCTAATCTAGCATGTTAAAGACAAAAAAACAACTAAACAAAGGAACAGAGACTTAGAAAGCATAAAAAGGAACCAAATTGAGGCATATGATGTGAAAGAAACAAAGAAACAAAAGCAAAAAACCTAAATTAGGGTTTCTGAGCACAAGTATGTGTGCACATACATAGGCCTGGGTATGCAGGCTAGTTGTATACGTACGCTTACTTCAGGCCTGCGTGCGCATGCAAAAAGCATGCGTACGCAAACTTGCTTAGAAAATATAACCCCGAACAGAAAATACTGAAAACGAACTGAACTAAAATCTAACAACCTAACATGCTTTTAAACACAAGGGAAAACAAAACTTACACTAAACAAACATATTAACAAATAAATAAAGCAAGAAAACAAATTAAAATGTAATCAAAATGAAGAAATGGAAAGAAAAGGTTTAGAACTCAATACCTCAAATAAGAAGCTTTTCAAGCTTGATTTTGACCGTTCCCCTCAGTCAATCTATTCACAATCAAATACAAAAGTGATTAGTAATCTTAAACTCGAAAGATCAAGTCTAGGAAAGGTCCCAATCAAATAAAATTGACTTGAGGATGTTTTGTGAAAAATTCCTTCTTTGATTCACTATTTCTAGTAAATCTTAGGTTTTCCCTTAGGATTTTCTGTGTGTTTTTGAAATATACCATGTAAGGCTTTAGATAGTTGAAAAATGGGGGGTTTGGAATGACTTTTAGGCAATGTGGGATTCATTCCAAACCTCAGTCTTTAATGGAGAAAACTTGTCTTTCATACGCTTTTGAAACCCTAACTGCATGCGTAGGTCCATGCCTGTATATGCATACATCAAACCTGCGTACGCAGGCCAAGGGTTTCTTTTGACTTTTATTTTTTGTAAGGTTGAAATTTATCAACCATCTTGTTGGCTTTATTCCGTGCCAATTTGCTTGTAATTTAAGCACTTAGTAACCTTGTATTTAGGTGGGATTATTGTAAGGGTAGTGTGTGTGAGAAGATGTGAAGAAAAGCTCAAGGATGTACAAAGAAGCAGAGCTTCGCGGCTAGGACTCGCGGGTGGCTCGCGGCTGCAAGTCGCCAACTTCAGGCACATGAGATGCACGCAGGGAAGCTGAAGGGTCGCGCCAGCTGTCGCACTACAGGACGAAAGTCCCAGGCTGGCCAGGCCGTTACGTCGCGACTTGATTTCCCGACTTGGACAAGCCATGAGACCAAGCTGCCAATTTACCCTGTTTGGCAAAAAACTGTCTCTTCGTATTCCCATCTCACCTCACTATATATAGACCCTTATACCCACCAAATTGAGAGAGCTTCCAAAGAGAATTTTGTAAGAGAAAACCCTAGAGAAAAACAAGATTGCCTCATCCCCCATCTTCATCTAAGAAACTCTACAAATTCCTCTACTTTCTTCCTCTCCATTGTCATACTCTTGAGAGGTCTTTACCAAAACCTTATCTCACCACACCCACGTCTATGAGAAGGTTTATTTGGTGCTGAGGGAAGCAGTTTGAAAGGAACCAATATATATATTGGTTGATGTTATGGTCAAGTAGCGGAATCTGGGAAGCTAAAGAAGAAATAGGTTCGGTGTAACCTCGTTTGAGCAAGAAGTTTAGAGGGCGTAGGTACTTGGGTAGATTAGGTTTGGAGGGTCTTCTGCTGTTCATGTATCCCAACTATATTCTTTAGTGGATTATATCACTACTTGGAGGGTGGCGAAGAGGTTTTACGCCGAGCACTTCGGTTTCCTCTTCAATAACACATCGTGTGTTGTCCGTGTGTTTGCATCCTTCTTTTCTTTATCTTTGCCTTATATTTACTGCTGTGAATGTGTTTATATTTGGCTTAGATTGGTTATCAATTCTGTTATAAGCTTGTTATCATATTCCGCACATTAACTGTTTGATATAAAGCTTGAATTGGTAATTTTGTAATTTGGGGTCTAAACGTTCAAGGGTGTTTCATACCCGTTCAAGGGTGTTTCATACCCATATTGAACTTTCATTTTCCAAAAATAGATTTATTTGCTCATAAAAGCTATATATATATATATATATATATTTTAACACATCTTAAGTCAATTTGTAATCTGATTGGGCACTTAACCAACATTAGGCCTTAAACCAACATCGGGCCTTAGAATTTCGGCATCATTAGAGAACATGGGCCCAAGTCATAAGAGGTACAAAATGCAGTGTCTACAGATGCCCCTCATAATAGGAAATAAAATTTGTTTCGTTGTACGGCTTCGACCTAACCTACACACATGGCACACAACACACATATATAGGCAGGGTGCAACTTCGCAGAGTCGCGTAGGATTCATATGTCTGAATTCCAACCCTTGTTGCTCGGGAAATAAGCAACAATGTGTTCACTATCCTAGAACTTGTTTTGCCAATTGTAAGCAAAAGGTGAGGGATTCACTATCCTAGAGCCACTTAAAAAAAAAGAAAAAGAAAAAAAAAAAGGCCAACGACCGCAACCATCAACCAAAAAAACAAGGTGCTCTTATGAGCTTAAAAGGATATATATCTATGTTATCCATTTGGAGCTCTTACCTCAAACTTCTCTGGGTGGCTTGTGCCTCTAGATAAAACTTGTCTCCTCTGTCTCTATCTCTACCTCTTCTGGTGAGGCTCTTGCCTCGGGGTGACCTTAGTCTCTGTCTTTATCTCTACCTCTTCTATTGTGCCTGCATATTCAATTCCTTCGGCATATGTGCACAAGTTCTGCATGATGTTCCTGCATATTCAATTCCCAGAGGATATGTGCACAAATTTTGTATTTTGACTTGCTTGATTGGTGTGTGGCTCATGCCTGCATATTCAATTCCCATATGATATGTACACAAGTGGCCTTGGTGTTTCGACCCACGAGGGAGTCTCAGGTGAAGAATCTATTGGGAATGATGAAAGACTCACTAGGAAGTATAATCTACTGAGAAGTTTTGGTGACTCACGGGGGCGTTTTCTTAGTATGTAGTTTACTGGGAATGGTAACTTGCTAAGAAGTGCGTTGGTAATTGTGACCTATGAGGAAGTCTCTAGTAATGTGTGGTCCATTGGGGAAAATTCTTTTTTTTCATCATGGCTCACTGGGGAACTTGTATTGATTCTACCCACAAGAGGGTCCTATTAGCTCCATGGGGAATTTTCTTCATAACTCACGAGGGGTTTCCTTTATGCCTTGAACCTGCAGGGGAGTCCTTCCATGATACTGTACTTTACTAGAGATTTAGTTGATGATCTAAACTCATAGGAGAGTTTCCTTGTTAACTTCTAATTCGCTAAGGGGTGCTTTTGATGCTTTCCATTCACTGCGGGTGTTTTAAGGGTCTTTGTGTCCTTTACCCAATTGAGGGCATTTTTGTCATTTTGGTACTTTCTTGAATTTTCTTTTTCACTTCCTACCTTTCGGAAATCCATTGAGGATATTTGAAGAATTTTTTTTTTTTTTTTTACTAAACTACACATAGTTTAGTGGGGGTTTAAACTACATGTAGTTTAGCCACTAGATATATTCCCGCTTCTTCATTTTTCTTATTGGTTACCAACCGTTTCTCTTCTTTTTCATTCTCTTCATCTCCCTCGTCTCTTCACATTCTCTCCAACTCTCTAACTTCCATCTTTTCTCTCTACAAAACTCCTTACTTCTCTTTCACTTCCTCTCACAATCTGATTCTTCTGTCTCAAATCTTCTCATTTAAAACTCTCTCCCTCTCCATGCTCTCTCATTTTCTCCATGACACCAAACTCAACGAAAACCTCCTACATTCTCTCTAACGAAGCCTTCAGCCTCACATGTTGGAATGAAGCAGTGAGGCTGAATGAGTCCCCTCCATTTACATACAGGCTACAAGATCATCTTTCAGAGGGCACAAGGACCGAATCAGTAAGTTTTTCAAACTTTTCTCATTTTTGAGTTTTTCTTTGATCTTCCATTTTAATCCATTTTTGGACATGTAAATGCTTGGATTTTGCTATGGGATGGGTTTAGATGAAAACTTGATACCTTAGGAAGGGTAGGAACATGTTTAGGATGAGTTTTGATAGAAGTATGCTTGAAAATGTCAAAGAACGACCCACTGTCTATGTTCATGCATATACAGACTCAAGCTTGCATACGTAGCTTTCATTCATGCATGTACTGCCAGTCATTATGCGTACGCGGACCTATTCATGCGTACACATATCTGTTCTTGAGTTCACACGTACGCAGTTTCCAACTTGTGTATGCGTACCTAGTGCCTACGTACGCAAACATGGGTCTGTGTGCGTATGTCACCAGTCAGGAACCTTATTTTAACTCCTGTTTCATCTATTTCTTATCCAAATGTAAATCTAACACCCTTTTTACATTATTTTATAGATTCTGCCCCCTTTTTCAGGTAAGTGTGGCGGCATGGTATAGGGTCCTTACTACAGAAACAAGGGCCCACATTTGTGTAGCAGGCTTCAAGCCAATTATCCGTTTACTACCAGAGACGTTTGCCAGTACCATTTTGGTGCAAACTTTGGCTAAGAAGTGGTGGGACACTACCCACACCATCCACATTGTTGATAGGGAAATGACTGTGACTCCCCATGACTTCCATCGCATGACCAGCCTTAGGTACAATGGCGCTATCATAAACTTAGAGAGTGAGTTAGGTACTTAGCTGGGTATAAACTTACTCGGAAGGAGGTACACCATTAAGAAAATCTGCTATTTCAACATCAAGGTAGATTACGGGCCTTTCCTAAAGGTGACGGCTGACGACTGGGCCAAGATGGCTAGGGCCTTTTTGCTGTACCCTCTAAGGGCATATCTTTTCACCAAAAGAGGGTAGATGGTATCTTTAAGATGGCTAGCACTCTTTCGAGACTTTGGGGAGGCTTGAGAGGCCAACTAAGGCAGGCGTGTCTTGTCTACTTGTACTTTTCCTTGGACATGCTCAGCCGGGGGACTTTGTGCCAGCTTATGGGGCCTTGGAAGCTCCTTGAGGTTAGTTCTCTTTTCTCTTCTTTTGTAACTCCTATACTTCCCATTTTGGCAATTATTTTCACCCACATGTTATTTAGGTTTAAAGGAAACCGCACATCATGCTCTTGCAAATTGTATCTATGTCTTCATCTTGCAAACAATCATCTTGCAAACTGTAATTATTCATCTTGAAATTGTCATGTTACGAACTATACCCATTCATCTTGCAATGTGTCATCTTGTAAACTGTACCCATTCATCTTGCAACCTGTATCCATGCATCCTGTAAACTATCATCTTGCAAATTGTATCTCATTCTTTCCTTTCCAGCATTGGGTCGTTCAATACGGTCTCATTGCTTATGGTGCGGATGTAGATCTGAAGAGCTTCTTTTTCAGTTAGGGCTCATTTCAAGGGGCTATCTTCTGATAAGGTGAGTTAGGAATTTAATGCCTCTCGTTATTTCTCCTACATGTCTTTTAGGGTTTTCCTTCTCTAACCCTATATGCCATTACAGGTCATTTGAAGTCCTTGGGTGGGTACCTCTCCTGCTGCTGATCCAAACTTAGAGGTAACTGCCATTGTCATTTCAGGGGATTACTCAGCCCTTTGAGGGCGCTGGCTTGAGGGTGCTCTACTTAGCAAAGAGGGTACGCCTCCATTTCGTGGGTTGGGATGCCCCACAGGTTCTCATGGACCCTTCGATGTTTATGCTTGCCCCACTTTCCATGATAGATGCTGAGTATCAGTTGTGGAGGAGTGGCATTCCCTATACCTAGCGGGTTTTAGATGACTTGGACTATGAGGAGTTCAATGATACTCGCCTCATGCCTTCCCTCACTCCTGCAGTATGTGTTCTCCCTTCTCATTCATTTCCCTTTTTCCTTTGTATAGCTTTGCATAATGATGTTCACACTCCAAGTAGGAAAAGGAACCCGACTCTGCCTCCCTTTATGTGTACGCAAACGCGCGCCTGCATACACAAGTACTAACCATGCGTATGCAGCTTTGACTCTTCGTACGTGTGCCATGGGTCAAAGAAACCCTAGCCACCCTATTCAAGTATAAAATAGCCATTGGGGGCCTCTAAACCCTTACCAAACATATTTTAAGCTTAGAAAACATTTTTTAAAGCTTTCCAATGGCAGAATTCTCTCCTTTAGAAGTCTCGGCATGGATCAAAAAGCTTGGCCCTAGTTTCAAAGAGGCTCTCATTCCTTTCGGTCCCTTTTACATCTTTCCATATCACTAAATCAAGGTAGATGAACCTCTCCTTTGTGCTGCTGCTAACTTTTGGATTCCTACTCGACATGTTTTTCACTTCAACAGTGTGGAGATATGCCCCACTTTTGAAGAATTTAGTGCAATCATAGGCAAACCCAAAGTTAGCACTCTTATCCACCCTACCACTAGCGGGGACTTTGCTGACTTAGCTTATGACCTTTCAAGGATTTCTCTAGTTGTGGCGCAGTAATGGTGTACACTTGACCATTTGAACATTTGCATGGTTTTTGCATACTTCTCTCGATTGGTTGTTCCTATGACTGGTAGGAGACGCTCTCACTATCTCAACGCCTTCTATCTATGTCTCCTTGCGAGGTATTTCTTGGTGCATGAAACACATCGAATAGATCAAAGGATGTGCTTGGTGGTCAACAATCTAGACAAGGGAAGCCCTGTAGGTATGATCTTGAATGAAACTCTCAATGGCTTGGATGCTGTTCATAGGGAGGAAGCAAACTTCTTTGCAAGGAGCCCTTTCCTTCTTCAGGTATAATCCCTAATTTTTGCCTAGATTTGCAACCCAGCAAGATTCCTCTAATTTTTGCATAGGTTGCCTTTCGGTTTTCAAACCATTGAGGCTCCTTATATTATCTTTGTCATTTTTTTTTTCATTTTATCTCTCCTCTTTCTACTCATGCTTTCTTTCCCTTCTCTTCCCTTTCCCTTTTCAGATATGGCAGTATGAGAGGTTATGATTACTTCATCCCTCCACTGTTCCTCCTAGTCAATATCTCCTCAAGCACTATCGTGATCGTAGGCCTAAACATAGTGAGATGAGTTTTGAAGAGTTCACTAAGTCCATGAAGCACATCGATGTCATAGATATTCAATGGGTAGTGGAATGGTGGCACATTTTAGGCATGGTCAACTGCGTCTTCAAAAACAACTGTGTTCTTTTGGTTAGGCTTTACCATTGCTCTTATTATTCCCTGCTGGACTGTATTGCTCTTCCTGCCTCATCGAAAAACCAGTCACCATCATCTTCACTCCAATAACTAATCACTCTATCATCTCCTTCCTCCTCCTCATCTTGGGTCAGCACAAGGTATTGATCATCGTCGAAAGGAGGGTCCATGTCACTTTCGAGCATTAAGTGAGTAGGGGCGACCTAAGTTGTCCATGCTGTCGAGGTCCATTCCGGCTAGTCTTGATCCTCCCATGATCCTGCATTTCCTAATTTAGAGAAATCATTGACGTGGGCCTTCTTAAAATTCCATGGTCCGGGAGCGCTCCTTAGTTGCGGCAGGAATTCTAGTTAGAAAAGGCAGACTTTCCCTTCAGTCATCATTTGATTGATATCCTCTTGAGTCAAATTATCAGACATCATGGCACGTGGAAAACTGGGCAAGTTTAATGAAATTTTAATATGTACATGTCCCAATTAAAAGGTTTTTAACTTTAGATGTTCTTAGAAGGTCTTTAAGTCCATTTTAATGAAGGCCCAATTACAAAATCACTCCCTTTCCTCTTTTGAACCTTGCCCTCTGTTTCTTTTGGGCTTTAGGCCATTGACAATAGTGCTCTCATCTTACTCTCATGGGCTTTCATTAGAATGTACTTAGAGATTTTCAACCCTTTGTCTCAAATATGGGCCTACAATGTATTCATCACCTTTGGGCTTTTCTTTCTTTATTTCATTATCATCATTTTTCTTTTTGAAGTAGCCTTCTAGCTAGGATACACTATAGTCTTCCTCTCAAAGTCCATGAATTTCTCATCATTTTGGGCCTAGGCATACAACCAGGAGGCCCAAGATTAGGGAATTTCATTTTGACTTTGTAGGATGTTGGATGCTAGGTCCATAGCATACTTGTTACCTTAAGCCTAAGGTTCTCTTTTCCAAAAGGCCTTTTGATTTGGGCTTATGATAGCAATTAACCTATGGTCTTATGAACCTTTCAAGTTAAGATATACCGTAGGACTTTAGGATAAGCCTTCTATATGTGAGAACCTCTTTTCTTTTATCCCAAATATCTTAGGGTATGCCATAACTTTTAGGTCATCCTCTAATTTTATACCTTTTATTTTTCCTTTAGAATTAGGTGAACACAATATATATGGTTGAACAAACAAGAAATATAAAGGGTACCCTCTTTTTAGTGGGATCTAAGATCTCTCTAAGTGTGGATAAGCTCCTTAAAGCTAACGAGACAGATCAGTAGGCCATTCACAACAAGGTAGGCCATGATTCCAATTGAGGGCCAAAGTGGACCTTTGTGGATTGGTGGCAAACCATTAACCTACTCAAAGCCCATCATAGGTAGGCACACATTGTGAGTTGGTGGGATGAACTTCGAAAGACTTTGGCCTAAATAGAGCGTACTTATCTTCCCACTTATCACCAACCAAGTTAAAGGGACGAAAGAACCAAGTGAAGTGTGTTCAAACAATTATTGAACAAGCATTTACTAAGATTAAGAAATATGACACATTGGAATCAAAATCTCTGTCCCCAGTGGAGTCACAACTGTGGGTGCAACGCGCGGTTGGGCCCTTTGGGGGAGTACGCCTCAGTTGAGTGGACTGGAGCAGAGAAACAAGGAGTCGCCACCTAGTTTTGTGGTTTAGGAACCATGAATATAACGCCCTTACATGGAAGGACTAACCTTACAACCAGAGTATGGGTTCGCAGTTTAGGTGCGATTTTGGGAAGGTGTTAGGCACCCAAAGCTACTCGACCCGTTGGTTAACTTCCACTCATTGTGTCTTATGTCTTAAAGGCATGTTCAATATTGCATCTTAAAACTCACACACATACTAGCATACACCTAAGCACACAACACGACATTTCATCCCAAACCTAACATACATCTATCATGCTTATCAACTATCACAAACCATAACATGTTCTTATCAAAGCATCTCATGGCATCACATCATCGCATCATGAACCCTAGCATACATCTATCATGGCAAACATCTCATCCAAGGCAGCAAACAAATCATGGTAGAAACATGGCAACAACGTATCAATTATCAAATACATCCCAAACATCTTGGCATGAAATCAAGCATCAAACAATCATATTCATCATTAAAATGTATGTCCATACCAATGCATGTCTTACCTTGCCTACCTCACTGTATCACAATGCTTATAGCATCAATACATGATAATATTAATGCATGTTCATGGTATCAAAGCAAGAAACAAAGAGAAAACCCAAATCTAGCATGTTAAAGACAAACAAACAACTAAATAGAGGAACAGAGACTTAGAAAGCATAAAAAGGAACCAAACAGAGGCATATGACGTGAAAGAAACAAAAGCAAAAAACCTGAATTATGGTTTCTATGCACGAGTATGCTTATGCATACATAGGCCTGTGTACACAGGTCAGTTATATGCGTATGCATACTGCAAGTCTGCGTGCGCATGCAAAAAGCATGCATACGCAGACTTGCTCAGAAACCATAACCCAAAATAGAAAACACAGAATATAAACAAAACTAAAATCTAACAACCTAGCATGCTTTTAAACACAAAGAAAAACAAAACTTACACTAAACAAACATATTTACACATAAATAAAGGCAAGAAAATAGATTAATAAATAATCAAAATGAAGAAATGAAAAGAAAAGGTTTATAACTCAATGCCTCAAATAAAAAGCTTTTCAAGCTTAATTTTGACTGTTCCTCTTAAACTTGAAAGATTAAGACCAGGAAAGGCCCTAATCAAATAAAATTGACCTGAGGATTTTTTTATGAAAAACTCTCTTTGATTCACTATTTCTAGTAAATCTTAGGTTTTCCATTAGGATTTCCTGTATATATTTGAAATATACCATGTAAGGCTTTATATAGTTGAAAAATAGGGGTTTGGAACGACTCCTAGTGATGTGGGATTCATTCCAAACCTCAGTCTTTAATATAAAAAACTTGCCTTTCATAGGCTTTTGAAACCCTAGCTGCGTGCGCAGGTCCGTGCTTGCGTATGCATGCATCAGACCTGTGTACGCATGCCGTGGGTTTCCTTGGCCTTTTATTTTCTAAAAATAGATTTATTTGCTCATAAAAATTTATATTTTCCATTTTAACACCTCTCAAATCAATTTGTAATTTGATTGGGCCCTAAACCAACCTTGGGCCTTAGAATTTCGACATCACTAGGGAATGGGGGCCCGTGTCATAAAGGGTACAAATTGCAGTGTCTACACAATGGTAATTAAAGAGTTTATAATAGTTTGAAAGTAATCACAATTCAAAAGTGCTCAATCACTTTGAAAACGATATTGAAAAAGACCTTTGCTCACTACTTTAACCATAACTTTTGATCCATAAAGAAATTTTTTGAGTGAGATTTGTTTCATTGGAAAGTAGACATCTTGGGTTTCAACTTAAACACAATATTTGCCTAATTTTGATTTATATTGAATGAGTTATGACTGTTTGAATTCCGACCATCAAAGCTGTCAAGAATTAGGGTATGCATACGCGTGAATCAAGTGTGTGTGCGCACACTTGAAAGATGCATACACACACTCATTTTCTGAGTAGTGTGACTTCATTTTTAAAGGCCCAAAACATCATTCTTTGATGTTGGCCGGCCCATAGACCCTTGGGAATGTCCAAACACCATTAAAAAGCTTCGACCCTAATTTTAACTTATAAATACTCACCTTATGTCTCCAATCAAAACCCTAGCTAGAGAGAGTTATTTTTTTACCTCCATCTTCTCTAAAACCCTAATTTTCTTTTCTAAAACTCCACACAGCACCTTAGCACACTTTTTAGACATTCAAAACCTCTCTTTAGTTAGTTCTTGGGCAAAAACTAATGTTCTAATTTGATTTCTCAAAAACTTTTTTAAAATAATCTTTGTTCTTAAGCTGTGATTCCTAAAAACTATTGTTTTCTTTAATTCATCTATTCCATCAATCTAATCTTTGTGTTGTAGTCACTGAGGGGTATGTTAAACAAACTCCAAACTCATAATTTTCAGTAAGGTGAGTTTTCTTTCCATGAAATCTTTCTTTGTTTGATAGGATTCACATGAGTTTCTTGATGTAGTTTCTCTAATTGTTTTATTTGATTTGTTTGTTGATTTTAATTCTTTTAATACGTATGTGGGGACACAAAAACTGGCCCCGTGAAGTTCTTCACAGATTCACGGTTTATTTATTCAAACAACCAACATATAAGTAAACAACAAAGGATAAACACTCCACAATGGGAAACTCAAGCAATTGATTTCGTTGACCACAAATATTATAATTTCAACCTAGATATTACAATAAATAACTCTCAAATTCCCACGGTGTTACCCTTTCTCTCTTTGACTAATTTTTCTTCTAAATGTCCCCCTTTTTTTTTGACCCCCCTTTTGCCTCTCCCCTCCCTTTTATAGCTTTAATCCTTGCTCTTATCACTACAGCTATCCTATTGCCTACCAGAGTCCCAGGGATATTTTCCTTAACTTTATCGGTTTCCTCCCACATGCCAGGCCCA
Source organism: Quercus ilex subsp. ballota (assembly GCA_032727855.1). Taxonomy (NCBI): domain Eukaryota; kingdom Viridiplantae; phylum Streptophyta; class Magnoliopsida; order Fagales; family Fagaceae; genus Quercus; species Quercus ilex. The sequence continues at coordinate 47,091,244 of CM064908.1, forward strand.
ATTCTTTCCACATGGCCTAATTACTTCTTGGGCTTGAGGCCCGAGTGGTGACTATTCCACTCCCCACAATAGCCCCCCACAATCTCCAAGTCATCACAATTGACGTAGGGATCATGGCTCGAGAAAAAAATGTGGCAATCATTAACTGGCATTTATGAACAGTGGTGGCGTTAGGCAATAAATGCCACAGACATGCCCGTGCTGCTTGCCTCACGATCATCAACGCGTGTTGCTGAATGGACAGCCAGATGGACCCTTTGGAAAACGGAAAATAGGCGGGAAAGGAAGGGTCTCATCTGTCCCTTCCTCTCCATCACTTTTCCTATATAAGGGAGACCCCAGACCCTATTTCAGGCTCCTCCATTATTATTTTGTCAGAACTCTTAAAAAAAAAAAAAAAAAACTTATCTTTTCTCTCCAACATTTCATTCTCCGACGATCTTCAGGCGGCCTTTAGTGACCCCCTTTCTCCTGCTTCTCCTTCATATTGTAAGTTCATCAAATTTTCATCCCTTAGATTAGTATTGCCTTTATATTTTTCTTCTTAGTTTATTTTTTGTTTATAATGAGGAAATTTAAATCTATGGTTGACACCCCTGAGAGATTAGCTGAGTTTAGGAGGAAATATAACTTTCCTGATGATGTAGAAGTGAGTTATAGCCTGGAATCTGAGGCAATACTTTCAATAAGGGAAGGCAAAGTGGTAATCCCACTTGTTGCCATTGTAGAGGGGGAGTGAGGATCCCTATGAGTGACCTCCTTACTAAATTCCTATGCCACTTTAAGGTCTGTCCTAACCAATGTACTCCTAATGTATTTGGATCATTAGTAGTATAGACACCCTTAATAAGAGGCTCAGACTGAAGCTTACTGAGCACGACATCAACTTCATCTATAGTTTTCAAGATAGTAAAACCTCCGGGTTTTACTTTAAGATCCAGCATGGGGAGGTGGGGCTCATTTCTAGCCTTCCAGATTCTAACATGGAGACTGAAGGAGACTATCTGATCGTCTCGCGGAACTGGTACCCCGACGGAATCCACTGCCCCACAAGTGTGGGTAAAGTAGGTGGGTAGATCTTATAGGATTTTTCTTTGTACCAAATTATTATTTCTAATTTGTCTCATTTCCGAGCTCTTTTAGACATTCTATGTGACTAACCTTTGCTTTTTTCTATTTCAGAGAATCACGCCTTCAAGAAGAAGGTGTATGAGGGGTATAGGATGAATGAGAAAATGAAGCTCAAACAAAAGACAAAACACCTTAAAAACAAAATGCTACAAAGCATAAAGTAAAAATGACATGCTAAGGATGAGGAAATAAGATATAGACCAAGGCATGACAAGGGTAGCAAAGGTGTGTGCAAAAGGTAGCTATGTGCAATGCATGAACAAAGCATGAGAAACGCACATGTGGGGCAAGGTGTGTAAAATACACAACCAATCAACCAAACGTGTTCCTAATGAGAAAATATGAAAAACCCCAAAGTTTGGTGCTCATTAGAGTCCAAAAGAGTGAAAAAAAAAATACCATAGAAGCATTTTATCAAACACCTTGCGTGCACACTATGAATAACTAAGTATTGCAATGCACGAACATGTGGAAATACATGTTTAGAATGCCACAAGGGTCGACATCCAAAGCAAATAGACATTTAAAACAAAACCCAATCAAAAAGATTGACAAAAATTAAAATTTCAAACCCTAATCAAAATAACCCTAGCCTTAGAATTTTAAGAATCTAAGACATAATCTAAGGATTTAAAAGACAAAAGTTCTTAAAACATACCTTAGAGAAGGCTTAGGGATGAAATCCAACTAGGTTAGGTTGAGATTTGAGAGAAAATAGTGTTTTGGGTTGAGAGAGGCACGAGGGAGGCAAAATAGAGTTTTTGAAAAATTGCCACTGTGTGCCCCTTTAAAAACTGAAAATCCGCTCATTTTGCGGGATAGCTACTCGCGAAGTACTTATGAGTTACTCGCAAAATTCCTCAAATGCACAGGGGAAGTTTTGCAGGAAGCTGTTTCTCGAGAAGCACTTGTGAGGGAGTCACGAAACTCTCTATGTAAAATTTTGGAAGAAATGAAAATTTACTTCCTCATTTTTGCGACTAAGGTGCGACATACCCTACTCGCGACATACTTGCGAAAATGCTTCTAGAGGAGTTTTTCAACAAAACATATTTGGCTTTTAGGAAAAACTTTCAAAACACAAGTGATACACAAAAACACTTTCAAAAACAAATAAAACACTCAAAAATATTTTTAGGTTTGATAATCAAGCAATTGAGTATACACATATCACATTTAAACACGTACAATCACACAAATGAAATAGGCATTTATTGAACATTAGACTTGTGTGTTGTGTGTGTAAATCAAGTACGAACTAGGTTATAGTCTAGTATGAAGCTTCAATGATCAATTCAATCAAGTCATACACAACTTTCACAAAGTCAAGTGACCTATCTCACTTGTAAAAATGAACATATATGACCCCCCACCAAAGTGTTTACATAGATTGAAAGCTTTTCATTTGGCTATCATTTTTCATACTTTTTGATCAATACAACTCAATTTTTGAGTAGCGATGCCATGAAATTTTTTATATTTCCTTGAGAAATAAGCCTTTGGCTTTGGCATCATACATTTTGAATATGTTTTGCTACACATTTCCCTAGTCAAACTAGTTTTCGAAGCAAGGATTTTTCAGCTCTTTCTCTTTTCGAAGATTGATGTTTGTAGAGCTTTTTGCCATAAGAATAAATGTGAGGAGATATATAGGCACAAGTCTACGCATGTATCAAGATCAAACAATACTATTGACTAGTCATTCATGACAAGCTTGAAGATCGATTTAAAACAATCAAATATAGATTTCTAGATTTCACCCACACTTAAAAAATGTGCATACATAACATGCTAACCTCGTAAATGCACTACGTTATTATTACGGAGGTACTAGGCCAAACTCACATGTGATATGTGCTTAAACAAACATGATCAAACTTTTTGGATTTTTTTTTTTTTTTTAATGTGTTTTTGGATTTTTACACACACAAAACAAATGCAATAAAGTAAGATCTGTTGGGAAATTTAGACCCCAGTTGATAGAATTAACAAGTTTTAAACCCAAGTTGTTAATTAGATTTATTATGAATAAAACTTGTTAAAAAAAACAAACATCAATATCATGTCAAAATCATGCAACGAAAAAATAAATAAGACAAAATATGATGACCCAAGAAAACCAATGAAACAAACTAGTTTCACAGTAAAAAACCTAGGGGGAAACCTTTCCAAAAAGCAATCCACTATAGTAAAGAGAAGTTTCAGATCTAGTACAAAACCTTTGTCCCTAGACTCTATAATCTCTGTAGATGAACTCATAGCAAAAACCTTCTACCGCTTCAGAACCTTTGAACTCTTCAATATATGAACACCACCCTTTTTGATGCACGGATCCCAGTATGTGACTAACTCACCAACTTGAGGAAGAAGAATGTTGGTCGCAAAGTTCTTCACTTCATCAACAATGAAGATCAAGAAGTACTTGGTTACAAAACCCTAAGGCGCAAAGACGCAGTAGCTTCTTTCAGAGAGAATAAGACATCGATCACCTTTTTGCATATGTTCTCCTTATATTCTCTTATGTGACAACCTCTAAAATAAGCCTTATATAGGTCTAGGGTTGTGAAAAAAGAAACCCTACACATACATGTCAGCATGGGCCGAAAATCAGATCTGAAAATTTGAATTCCCATAACCTCGATCGATCTAGAGGTGTCGAGGAGGTGTCGAGATTTAAACTTCGACAGATACAGCTATCAAGGAGACAGGAGCTTTCTCAATCGATCCACCAGCTGTCGAAAAGCTATCGAGATTGCGATAAAAAGAAGTTGAAAATCTCAATAGATAGCCTAGTTGTCGGGAGGTGTCAAGCAACTATTGAGCTATCTGTTCGCAGGTGTTGAGCTATCTGTCCAGCTTTATTGAACAACTTTTCTTCACTTGTTTCTTGGTCCAATCTTTATGGCTTTAATACTAGACTTGAACAACATGTTTCTTGAAGTATTAAACACACTTAGATCTACCCAAATACAAGTAAAGTGTGTTTTGTCAAAAGATTAGCCAATTACATAAAATAGTGATATATGTTCCTAACATGATCCACATATGTCCTAACAAGATCAACCACAAAAACAAAAACAATGCATATAAAGAGATGCATGATACACAAATGCATGATAATGAAGCATCTAATGCAAGAAGAGTCCTACAGAGATCGAAAGAATTAGATCAATGACTAAAATAGCATAAACTCAACCATAGGAGTCCTTCCTCATCCAAATGAAACGATTGTTTGGAATGAGTATCTCAAGAGAAGTGAGACGAGGGTTGAAAAAATGAGAACTGGAGATGCACATAGACAAGGAGGTAAGAGCATTAACCACATGCTTTAACAACTTACCACTTTCAATTAAATCTGATTTAGCTTGTAAAGCATAACTTCCAAGAAACTCAAGTTTCTCTTTTCTTTTGATTCTTTTAAGAGCTTGAAACTTAGAGCAATGAGGTCTTAGATGACCAAAGGCAACACAATGGTGACAAACAATGAGTTTAGGTCCACTAGGCTTTTTAAGGAGGGATCTAGCAACATGGTTTTGTTCTCTCTTCAACATGGAACATTGAGATCTTATGTGACCGATCACGCCACAATGGTGGGAAAAAGGAACAAACCTAGATCTACCCAAATCCCTAGGATGAGACCTAAATGAAGGGTTAGGCTTACGAGCCTTTCTCTCCACTCTTTGGTTTCTTTTGTATGGAGGAATGTACACCGATTTGTCTTTAGAGTTAGAACTCACAATTGGCACAAAATCGGGTCTTACAACATTATTGCAACAAATAACATATTTCTTTTTAGCAATAGGTTTAGTAATCAAACACTTAGCATGCATCTTAAGAGATTCATTTTCACATTTAAGATCATCAACAAGTTTGTTAGACAAAACAAGTTTAGCATCCAAGTCCACATTCAAACATTCAAACTCTTCCTTCTTTTCAAAAGAATTTTCTGCAAGTTTCTTATACTTTTCAACCAATTTGTTAGATTCATTGTGCTTAGCAATCAAATCATCATTTTCACTAGTGAACTTGCTCAAATTCTCATGAAACTTCTTAAACTTTTTCTTTAAGAGTTTGGAATTTTAACAACACCTAAAGATTCATGTAACATGTCATCACAAGCATGAGGATAAACACTCATAGAGGCATTTTCACAAAAACATGGCAAGTACAATCAACATCATCCAAAACATACAAAAAAGCATACAAAGCACTATCCATGTCAAGGATCACACTTAGGTATTTAAACCAAAACAAGTGTACCAGCTCTAATACCAATTTAAATATCAAATTAGTGTGAAACACTATTGCTTGTTTAGACCCCCAATATTAAAATTACTGCTTAATTGTTTTTACTCTAACTTATCTAAGTGTGGAACAAGAGTAAATGAAGCGCAATCACTGGAACTACTCTCTAAGCCATAAGCAAGCAGGCAACAATAAATATAAAACTTAAAGAGTAAGGGAAGAGAGATGCAAACTCAAGATAACACCAAGATGTGTTATCGAAGAGAAAACCGAAGAACTCAGCAAAAAACCTCTCTGACCCTCCAAGTCGAAATTAATCCACTAGTGAATAAGTTGGAGTACACGAATAACAAAAGACCCTCCAAGCCTAATCTACCCAATGTAATTGAGCCCTCTAAGCTCCTGCTACCAACAGACTTCTCGGAGTCTTCTAGGAGAAGAGACTACAATGATTTCTCACTAAAGGATGAGTAGATCTCTCTAAACAAGGGTGGGTGTGTTGTAGAAACCTCTCTAGGGTTTTCAATCAATAGCCTCCTACACTTTTGCGGGTAATGAGGGTATGTATTTTATGAGTGAATGGTAAGAAAGTCACACTTAAAATCCTTCAAGCAAAGAGTTTCGTGGGTACCTTGCGAGATGGTCTGTCTCGCGAAGTACTCGAGAAATGCAGCCTGGCACTCAACTCTTCAGCTTCCAGCATGTACTTCTCACGTGGCCTTTTTGCGGAAACCTTTACTCGCGAACTTCTTGCGAGCTAGTCGTGAAATTTCACTGATCTTCATTGCATGCTTGATTCTTCACCAACTTAATACTAAACCCAATACAATAAAATCCCACAAAATACAAGGAAATAATTTATTGCAAATACAACACTGTTTGTCATGGAATAAAGCTAACATAAAATGTAATTGTAAATCACAAGTTTACAAATTATTTAGCCAATTAATTTATTCTTGGATAAACAAACACAAGTAGCAAATCCCACAAACACACGCACCCAAACATGAAGACGAAGTAATGTAGATGTATTTGAGCTCCCTGGTGTCTTGCTAGCAACTGATTGCAACAATCCTCCTCCTTACTAATGTAAATGTATCTTGCTCCACCAACCGCAAGATCGAGTGTCCATGGCCACTTAAAGCCTTTTAAAGATTTTGGATATGCTCCAATAATTCCCAGCACCAAGCTTTAGTAAATATCCCAAGGAAAATGGGTAGCTCTCTCATTTTTCAATCGGAGATTTTTTTTATTTTCATGGGTATATTGAGATATATAAGAGGGTTAATTGGATAGAAATTGCATCACTTGATCAAATTAGTTGCGAATTCTCGCAAAACTCTCTACCCAACAGATTTTTAAAGGTTGTACTTTCACCTAAATTATTTGCAAATATAATTAAATTTGGGTTTGATCAAGCGAATCTGGAACAGAGAGTTTTAAGGATTTTGCTTGATCGAAATCCGTAAAACAACAATTCTACTTTTCATCCTATGACCCTTTAATCTCATGTGCAATAAAACTTGACACTATATATATATGTGTGTGTGTGTGTGTGAGATTTGCGAATACAATGAAATTTGGCACAAAATATGCCGACATTATAAAATTCTAACATTTTATAACATCCAAATAAGATAATTTAGTTACATCCCCTCCATTTTTATCCCTTTTACTCATTCTCTTCCATTTCATTCATTTCTATCCCTTTTATAATTTACTCATTTTATCTTTCCTTTATGAGCCCAAACCACATCTTAAGAACCCAAGCTAACTCCCCCATAGTCATCAGTTTTGTTATAGATGACATTAAGCTAGATTTGGGAAATTTTGATTGTAATAATGTATGTAATTTTGGTTCCTAGAAATTGTAATGAAACTACACAATCCCAAGTTTAGTGGATTTTTTTTTTTTTTTTTTTGGTGAAACAAATTTGGGAATGTACCTGTGGGTACCTAGGCATGCACGACAATGTCCTAGGCATGCATGGCAACGTCCTAGGACATTGCCAAGCATGCCTAGGACGTTGCCATGCATGCCTAGGATGTTACAAAGCATGCCGAGGACGGCCTAGGACATTGCCATGCATGCCTAGGACGTTGCCGTTCATGCCTAGGTACTCACAAAAAAAGGGCCCTTTTATTGTGGGTACCTAGGCATGCACAACAACGTCCTAGGCATGCATGGCAACGTCCTAGGCCGTCCTCGGCATGCTTTGCAATTTCCTAGGCATGCATGGCAACGTCCTAGGCATGCTTGGTAGCATCCTCGGATGGAGTCCTAGGAGTCCCACATCGAAGGAAAACCCCCCCACTTGCTGCCTTATAAGCTACGAAGCGAAGGAAGTAGTGTACCATCGGTTTATAGTTATTTGAATAACTAAACCGATGGTACACTACTTCCTTCGCTTCATATCTTATAAGGCAGCAAGTGGGGAGGGGGGGTTTTCCTTCGATGTGGGACTCCTAGGACTCCGTCCGAAGACGTTGCCAAGCATTCCTAGGACGTTGCCATGCATGCGTAGGACGTTGCTGTGCATGCCGAGGTACCCACAGTACCCATCTCAAGAATAGTGTGACCCACCATGAATTTAAATAATAGAACCTACTATTATGTGACATATGGAAAGAACATTGCTCTCACATTAATTAACAAATAATTACTTAAACTTCTAGGTATGTTTTTAAGTGGAAGTTTTGCATGCCTAAGAAGTAAGAATTGAATTTTTTTAAATCTATTAATAAAATCCTTTTTTTTAAAAAAAAATTTTTGATAGAATGACCAAAGTTTGATCTAAGTAAAACTTACTCTCCTATACTTCAACAAAATTAGTTATGAGTTGTGAAAGTTTTTTTTTGTGTTTTTACAATATTTCATTCGATTTAAGTCTAATGTCTATGATTCAACACTTGTCTTGAAGAAAATTAAATATCTTTGTTTTGGTCCAACATTTGCTTCAATCCAGAGGTCGAGTCTTCTAATTAAACTCAATCAAATTTTTGTCAAAGTCAGTCAAACTTAGTCAAATATCATATTTTGTGATAAAAACCCTACGTTTATCCTATTTTGTCTAATTATCTCCATTGTGGTAATTGGAAAAGTTTAGCGCTTCTGATTTTCATTTCAATTTAACATAGGATTTCCTCAATTTCTACGTGACATCAATGAAATTCTACAACGGTTAAAGTGGGGTGGGGGGGATAATAAGGTAAAGAAAACATAGGAAAAAATTGGCAAATGTCCTTTTTGAGAAAAAATTGTAGTTTTTTTTCCTCTTTCCCAAACTAATTAGAGAAATGCCCCTCTTTTGTAACTCGATTTGAGATAAATCGAGTTAAAAAAAAAAAAAATTTTCTAGAACCCTATAGCGGCGTTTTAAGGAGCCTATAGTGACGTTTTGTAACCTTGACCTCCATGAAGTCGAGTTATAGGCAATTTTTTTTTTTTTTTTTTTTTTTTTTTTTTTTTTTTTTTTTTTTTTTTACCTATAACTTGACTTTATGGTAGACATGGCAAAACGGGCGGGTCGGGTTGACCCGTATTTCTCACATGAATTTTTTTTATTTTTTTATTTTATATATATATATATATAAAGAAAACAACATGTATCTGCCATTTGGAAAGTTATGCAACAAATTACTTGATGTAAAATGCATTATTTTGAATTCACCACTTATATCAAGAATGAACTCAGTTAAACTTATTAATACTTATTCAATAATTTTAAAATTATACAAATCCTAACATTACTATCTAAAACAAAATAACACAAAGATATGTAAAACAAATACATAAGTTTTATTTCTACACAATATCAACATTTCAAAATATAAAACAAAATTACAAATGACTTATTGGATAACTCATTTGATAAAGAATAAAAACATATAAGAAATTTATAATCTTGAAAATTAATTTTATAATCTATTATCAGTTGTGGTTGACACTCTATTTCAATTTGAGATATACTTTAAAATTTGATTGGTTACTTATTTATACATGGTCTCTTTTATGAATATCATATTATTGTTAAGCAATACACACTCTAGGAAATATCATAATTTATTTTTAAAAACTGTTTATTTTGGACATAAATTATTAAAAAATAGGTCTAAGTATTCATAATTTATGCTAATTTGATACTTTACCTTTACTATTTTCACACTTGTTAATGTTTCTCACATGTCAACAATTTTAAATCTATATTTTTAACTCTACTATAACCAGATTATCTTGGCATGTACTTTGCTATTTGATATCTAAAAATATTTACTCATTACAAAATGTTCAACAATTTTTCTTTCAATTAATTTGCATGTAGTTATGTAAATGTATCAATTGTTTCCTTAAAGTTCACAATAAACAATTAAACCAATATTGTCTTAGTTTTACTATTTTTTTACCCAAAAAAAAAAGTTTTAAAAAAATGGTTCGGGTCGCGGGTCGGGTCGGGTTGACCCGCAAAAAACACGGGTCAACCCATTTTTGCTTCGGGTCAAACAAATCGGGTTCGGGTCGAGTATTTTTCGGGTCAGGTCAAAAAATTCTGACCCGTTTTGCCATGTCTACTTTATGGAGGTCGAGTTACAAAACGCCACTATAGGTTCTTAAAACGTCACTATAGGCTCCTTAAAAACGCCGCTATAGGGCCTAACTCGATTTATCTTAAATCGAGTTTCAAAAGAGGAGCATTTTCCTAATTAGTTTGGAAAATAAGGCAAAACGCTACATAATTTGCGCGAAAAGGGCATTTGCCCATTTTCTCTGGAAAACATATGTATACATAGATTCCTTTTTAATATTTGTTTCATGAATCCCAATTTCCCATTATAGCAAAAGATTGGAAGAATCATAATTCATTCAACAAGATTCATTATGAGTGAGAAAAGTTATATATGTAGCATATTAATATAAGTCTTGTCTTGCAAAGGATTGGTTGGGCATCCAAGAGATCCAGGGAGGGATAATTAGAACTTGAGGAATAATTTTCCGCAACTCGGGGAGGATGATGCATTAGTTGTGACAAATTTTTATATATATTTTTATTATAACTCTATTCTGGTCTATCCCGGTATGGAATGAACTTATAATCACGGAATCGATTGATTTTTGTTATTTTTCTTGAAGTTTTTTTCCATTTTGTAGTTGAAGTAGGAATTTATTTTATCTTTGCCTTAAAGAAGTAGGAGAGAAATTTTCCTTATAAATATCTATTGGTTTAACTAAAATAGAAAAGGTAATAATAGTTCAATGGTTATAACATCATCTGTAGTACCTCATATCTGTGGTTCGAACTCCACCTTTGCTTCCCTACAATTTATCTAAAAGTTTGTGTTGGGTATATAGGTGTGAGTAAGGTTTCTCATTGAATAATGATGAAAATAATGAGTGGTTAGCCAAAAACCACTCATGAAAATAATGAGTGGTATTGGAGTTGTTTAGTGTATTCAAGAGGAGTTGGTCATGATCAATATCATATTCATGAAAGTTTTCATACGCCAGCTGATGCTTCCCCAATTGAAATAGCCAAAAACCCATTTGAGTAGTCACTAAACAAAAGTCCCTAGTTATTTGATTCAGCCCTTAAGAAAATTACCCTTTTTTTTAAGTCAAACTTTATACAAACTTATCCCAACTCATGATTCACTAGAAACCGTGTCAATTATAGCAGCCGGAAAAGGTAATTCATATAATGGTCACTAAATAAATACTGGTTAGTACCAATTCTGAGTTTTGATTATACAACTTCATATATTGTTTCCTTTCCTCAGTTTTGAAATTGCAGGATTGCTGAGGATAGCATTGGCAACATGGTCATCCATAAAAACACGTTTTCCTTGTGCTGAGTGTTGACCACTAATGCCTTTTTGTCCTAAGAAACGTTATACTTTTATCGTAACACTCAAACCCAAGATAAATCTTTTGTAATTAACAATGTTTTTTTTTTTTTTTTTTTTTGGTGATAAAATGTAATTAACAATGTTTATTGTTGAGTTTGTATTCAATTTGAAGTACTACTGTTTGTAAATATTTCCAGCCATGACGTACTATGCATACGTCAAAAATCACCATGGTCAAAAATCAAGCAAAGCTGCGCTTCAACAAACATTTTTCCAGTTACGACCTTCCCTAGGTTGCTTTTCTTCAAAGCAATTATAACAATACGAACAAAATCAATATTGCTATACTGGGTCTAAAATTTAACTTTTCAAAAATTTACGAATATACATTCCGTACAAGGTTCAATCAACCTTTATATTTAATATAATATACTAACATATCAAATTCTTGTCAATAATGTCTTAACGGAAAATGATAAAATTATGGATGACGGACCCATGAAATGAGGCTCAATGGTGCTGTACTGATCTACACATATTGAACGGGTGCTATAGTGACGGATATAGGGTGGATGGACCAAAGGTCCACATGGCGCTTTGTTGGTTATTATGTTGTCTCCAAGAAACTCTAAATGAAAACAACTTGTGTCTCACAATTAACACTAGTCCATCAAGTCCCAATATGAATAGAATTCTGACACAAGGAGGATTCTAGAATATGTGCACATTAATGAAGATTTTCTCTATAAGGAAAAGACTTGTTATGCAAGTATGAGAAATTCGATTCTACGCTACTATAAAAACCCAAGGACCCTCAGAAAATAGGTACGCATAATTCATCACAACTTTAGCACTCTAGAGTTGTCGAAAGACTTTCTGACTTAACCTTTGGAGGGTTTTTGGCCAGTACCACACCGGTGCTCTCTTAAGGTTTTCTCTTTTTAATTGTGCATGGATTGTTTCGAGTGAACGAGGGCCATGTAACTCACTGGTGATTTTCTCGGCATCATTAGTTGGCGCTATCTGTGGGAAACGACAGCAACTTGTAAGCCATAGAAACTCTTCCCGGACAAAGAGTTGCATGGTACTGACTTGCTCGATGGCAACCACCAACAACGTCCAAGGAGACGAGCCGCAACCCACTGCCCTGGAAAGGCAGGTCCAAACCCTTACAGCCGCAGTGGAACGTCTCACCAGACAAAATCGAGACCTAGAAGAGCAGCTACGTCAGAAGAACGCGAGACATAACACCCAGGAGGAGGACCAAGAAGGTACCAATGTTGAATGAAAATACTAGGAGGCGCTGGAAGGAAGTAATGCCCCAAGTAGACCAGAAAGGCAAGACATAAGCCGTCCATCAATCACTGATACGGCTCCACCCCACATTATGGCAAAGATGATGAGAGAACGGATGGATTTCATGATGAACGCCCTCAAGGGGCGAGTGTCGAGCAACCTCGATGACTTAGTCCACCGAACAGATTCGCCATTCACAGCACCCGTTTCTTCTTTCCCCCTTCCACCAAAGTTTCGCATGCCGTAGGTTGAAAACTACGACGAAAACAAGGATCCACTAGATCACTTGAAATCTTTCCAGACCCCGATGCACTTTCAAGGAGTACCGGACGAGATCATGTGCAGAGCCTTCCCAACCATGCTAAAGGGCCCTACGAGGGTCTGGTTTAGCAGACTGATGCCCAATTCAATCAGCACCTTCAAGGAGTTAAGCGCCCAGTTTGCCTCAAAATTCATCGGTGGACACAGGTACAAGAAGTCCACCGCATGCCTGATGAACATCAAGCAATGAGAAGACGAGATGCTGAGGTCTTACATCACCCACTTCAACAAGGAGGCCCTTTCGATTGACGAAGGGGACGATAAGATACTCGTGGCTGCCTTCACAAACAGATTGCGAAAGGGTAAGTTCCTGTTTTCCCTATACAAGAACAACCCTATAATTATGTCAGATGTGCTATACAGGGCAACCAAGTACATGAATACAAAAGATGCATTGCTGGCCCGAGAAGAGAGGCCCAAGAAGAGGGAAAGATAAGAAGAAACACGGCAGGACAGAGGGCCAAAGAGGGCGAAGTCCGGAGAACAACGAGAAGACAGGCGCTCAAAAACCCCTATAGGGAAATTCACTAGTTTCATCCCGCTGAATGCTCCGATCGACCAGGTCTTGATGCAAATCAAGGACGAAAGAGCCTTAACCTTTACCGGTAAGCTGAAGGGAGATCCTAATAAGAGGAATAGGGATAAGTATTGCCTGTTCCACCGCGATCACGGCCATGACACATCAGACTGTTACGACCTGAAGCAACAAATTAAAGCCTTTATACAACAAGGAAAGTTGCAGAGATTTGTCGGCAAAGAGAGGATGGACCAGCTGCAAGAGCAGGCCCCTCGGCGAGAGAATGAGCGCCAGAAGCCACCCGTAAGGGACATAAGAATGATTGTAAGGGGCACGACGACCACTGATTCATCTAAAAAGGCCAGGAAAACGTACTTACGGATGGTTCAAAATGTTCAGCTAACGGGCTCCATACCAAAAATACCGCGGATGGACAATCCCGTCATTGGGTTCTCAGAAGAAGACGCTCGACGTCTTCACCACCCACATGACGATGCACTCGTGGTCAGCGTACAAGTAGGAGATTACAATATGCACCGAATTTTGGTTGATAACGGCAGCTCGGCTAACATTCTCTACTATCCGGAATTCCAACAAATGAGGGTCGATAGGGAATGATTGATTCCGATGGACTCCCCGCTCGTTGGATTCAGAGGAACACGGGTATTCCCCTTGGCGCGGTCACATTATCCATGACGGTGGGCGACTACCCTCAATAGATCACTAAGGACATAACCTTCCTTGTAGTCGATTACTCGTCCGCTTACAATGCTATCATAGGACGGCCCACCCTCAACTCATGGAAGGCAGTAACCTCGACCTACCACTTGATGATCAAATTCCCTACTTATTACGGAGTAGGACAGCTCCGCGAAAATCAGGTGGCAGCGCGTGAATGCTACATAGCAATGATGAAGATGGGTGACCACCTCCAAGCCATGAGTATAGAAGATTATCAGACGATAACAGAACCTGTGGAGGAGCTCGAAGAGATACCCCTCGACGATTCTAGAAATGACCAAACAACGAGGATCGATACCCTCGTCAGCCCAACGATTTGCCAAGTGCTAACAACCTTCCTTAAGGATAATTGGGATGTATTTGCCTAGAGCCACGAGGATATGACAGGAATAGATCCCTCTGTCATGGTACACAAGCTGAATGTGTCACCCGCCTTCACACCTATCCGACAGAAGAAAAGAGTATTCGCTCCTGAGCGAGACCAAGCTATAGTGAAGGAGGTCTGCAAGCTACAAGAGGCTAACTTCATTAGGGAAGTCTACTACCCCGACTGGCTAGTAAATGTGGTAATGGTTAAAAAAGCCAGCGGTAAGTGGAGGATGTACGTAGACTTTACCGACCTAAACAAAGCATGTTCGAAAGATAGTTATCCCCTACCATGGGTTGACATCCTTGTGGACTCCACGGCACAACACGAGTTGCTAAGCTTTATGGACGCCTTTTCAAGCTACAACCAGATTAGAATGGACGAAGCTGATCAGGAGAAAACTTCGTTTGTCACCAGCCAGGGCCTTTACTACTATAGAGTAATGCCCTTCAGCCTCAAAAACACGAGCACAACATATTAGAGGCTCATGAACAAGATGTTTGCATGACAAATTTGGAGAAATGTTCAAGTATATGTTGACGACATGCTGGTGAAAAAATGAAGGGAGGAATATCACTTAACGGACCTCAAAGAAACATTCGACACCCGTCGCTTCTACAACATGAAACTCAACCCAGGCAAGTGTGCTTTCGGAGTGATGGCAGGAAAGTTCCTAAGGTTCATGGTGTCTCAAAGAGGTATAAAGGCCAACCCAGACAAGATCCGGGCCATAATCGAGATGGCACCTCCAAAGAATGTCAAAGAAGTCCAGAGCCTCAACGGTAAGATAGCGGCGCTAAACAGATTTGTGTCAAGGGCTACGGACAAGTGTCTGCCATTCTTCCGCACGCTAAAAAAGTCTTTTGAATGGACGACCGAGTGTCAACAGGAATTCAAGGATCTGAAGGCCTACCTCTCATCCCCTCCGTTGCTCAGTCCTTCCTAACCCAGCGAAGCGCTGTTCCTCTATCTAACAGCATCCTCAATGGCCGTCAGCGCAGCGTTAGTCAGGGAAGAAAACAGGATACAGAATCCCATATACTACACAAGTCGCGCGCTCCGAGGCGCAGAAAAGAGATATCCACCGATGGAAAAGCTTGCCTTTGCCTTAGTGATCGCGGCTCAGAAACTCAAGCCCTACTTCCAAGCTTACACAGTAATCATCCTGACGAACAAACCCCTAAGGAGAACAATGAGTAATCCGGAAGCTGCTAGACGGGTGGCGTTATGGCAATCGAATTGGGTGAATATGACATACAATATCGGCCCCACACTACCATTAGGGGATGGGTGGTCACCGATTTCATTGCAGAATTCACCAACGTAGAAGAGCAAGGGGCAGAAGAGATCCCACTATGGAGCGTCTACACAGATGGGTCCTCCAATAAGCAAGCAGGTGGAGCCGAAGTCATACTTCATAGCTTAGAAGGGGGTAAGATCGAATGCATGATTCGTCTCGTCTTCCCTACAACAAACAATGAAGTAGAGTATGAGGCCTTAGTCGTAGGACTTGATATTGCCATGGCTGTAGGAGCTGAAAAATTGGTCCTCTACTGCGATTCTCAAGTGGTGGTGAGTCAAGTGAACAGAGATTACGACTGTAGGAGTGAACAGATGAAAAAGTATCTGGAGCAAGTGAAGGACTGGGTCAACAATCTCCAAGCCAAGTTCATTCAAATCCCAAGGGAGGAGAACGAACACGCCGATCGACTCGCTAAAGCAGCGTCAGCAGAACATATGGTCATCCCCAGTCAGGTACTATCTTTCGTCCAAGTTTCACCACTAATAGACTGTATCAGCATATAGGAGGTTGGATTAGAGAATTGTTGGACAACACCAATAGTATCCTACCTGAAGGAAGGGACTCTGCCAGAAGAGAAGGAGGCCGCCAGAAGATTAAAAGTACAAGCTACCCGCTTCATCCTAATCAAAGGCGTTTTCTATAAAAGAGGATTCTCTCGACCCTACCTAAGGTGTCTCGGCCCCAAAGAAGCAGATTATGTTATGAGAGAAGTTCACGAGGGGATTTGTGGGAACCACTCGGGATCACACTCATTGGTACAGAAGCTAATCAGGGTTGGATACTATTGGCTAACCATGCAAAAGGATCCTCATGCCTATGTGAAGTCTTGCGACAAGTGTCAGAGATTTGGCAACCTCATCAGGCAACCAACAGAGGAACTTACACCTATGACGGCCTCGTGGCCGTTCGCTCAATGGGGGCTAGATATCATAGGTCCATTCCCAACAGCAGCACGACAGCTGAAGTTCCTAGTGGTCGACATTGACTACTTCACCAAATGGGTGGAAGCGGAAGCCTTGACCACTATCACAAAGAAGAATATACGAGGTTTCGTATGGAGGAAATCATATACAGGTATGGCATACCCAGAGTACTCGTTTCAGATAATGGGAAACAATTCGACAACAACGCGTTCAGGGACTTCTGCTCGGAGTTGGGTATCAAGAACCATTACTCATTCCCCGCCCACCCCCAGGCCAACGGGCAAGTTGAGGTAACGAATCGATCCTTGGTCAAAATCATCAAGACCCGGCTCGAGGGGGCAAAGGGTATATGGCTCGAAGAGTTGCCAAGTGTGTTATAGGCATACAGGACAACCGTGTGGACACCTACAGGAGAAACCTCGTTTCGATTAGCATACGGGAGTGAGGCAATCATCCCAACAGAAGTAGGACTTACAAGCTACAGGGTGGGAAACCATGACGAAAGCAAGCACGATGAAACCATGCGCCTACAGCTTGACTTGGTGGACAAAGTGAGGGCAGCGACCGAGCAAAGATTAGTACAGTATCAAAATCTCATGGCCAAAAACTATAACTCCAAGGTCAGAGACAGGGACTTCTAAGTAGGAGATCTTGTTTTGAGAAAAGTAATGGGCGCTGCAAGAGATGCCTCCCAAGGAAAGCTCGGACCTAACTGGGAAGGACCATACAGAGTGGCATCGTGGCATAGGAAAGGAACCTACCACTTGGAGACACTGGATGGACAAAAGTTGAACCACCCATGGAATACGGAACATTTAAAGAAGTACTACCAGTAGACCATTGACAATTGACAAAGCAACGGTACTCCTCATTACCAATTTATTTTCTTTCTAGCATAATTTTTATTTACCTCCTTAAGCCCTAGGACAATTTTTTTTTTTTAATTTTTTTTTTCAAGAACAATTTCTACGCATGAGTTACCATTATAATAAGAGGAGTTATTCAGAATTGCCTGGGTATGTTTTCTACAAAAATAGTCCATAAAGTGGACGGAGTCTATCATTGAATAGACAATCATAAGCTCACAAAGTGGACGGAGTCTATCATTGAATAGACAATGTTATAATATCCACAAAATGGACGGAGTCTATCAATGAATAGATAAAATTAAAGTCCACAAAGTGGACGGAGTCTATCATTGAATAGACAAATTATAGTCCACAAAGTGGACGGAGTCTATCAATGAATAGACAAAATTAAAGTCCACAAAGTGGACGGAGTCTGTCATTGAATAGACAAAGTGGACGGGTGTCTATCATAAAGTAGACAAAATCATTAGTCCATAAAGAGGACAGGTTCCATCATTAGATAGACAAATCCATTGCCCAAAAAGTGAATGTGGTCTATTTTTAATAGAAGAAAATCACAAAGTTCGCAAAACGGATGGGGTCTATTTACTCATTTTGTCCATTAAATGGACGGGCCCATTAATAATATGACAAATTCATCAAGTTCATGAAATGTACGGACCCATATTAAATAGGTCACATAGTGGACGGGTCCAAAAATTCGTTGAATTGACATAGAATGGTAACCTACTGATGCGAACCTTAATCGACACGCTTTGAGACCCAACAAAAATATTGGAATACTTGCCCAAGAAAAGCTAAAATTCAGTTTTTTTGATAGAAACCCTGACCCAACGTTTATAATCGAAACGCGAACCAAAGGTATAAGTATAACACCTTGACCCAATGATTATAATTGAATCACGAACCAAAGGTATAAAGTTTGAATGCCACAAGGAAGAATCCCTGATAAGTTCACAGTTCTTGAAGAACCAAAAGAAGAGCAAAGCCTCACATTTTCTGATTTTTATTCAATAATTATCTCTCTATTACAATAAGTGCATGCTATTTATAAGATATGACTGAAAATAGAAAATATAAAAAAACATACTAAATAATAAAACCCTAAATAAAAGTTGGTTTGGTCTGAAATTAGCATATCCAAAATAGGAAAAATAGCTAAAAACGTTCTAAGTAATAAAAGCCTAAAATTAAGGTAGATCTGGTCCAAAATTAGATGCTCCAGGCCAGGAAAAATATCTATTAACTGATATGGAGCTGGAAAATCAATCAGCCATTAATCCACGTCATAAATCAAGCCCAATTAAGCTAGATCAGCCCTTAATAGCTTGAATTAAATTTATTACGCCTTCATCTTCCTTTGGGCCAAGCTTAGAATGTCCTGCGTTAGAATCAGCCCAAATCTCTTGAATTAGCCCATTAAGTGCTTCTTTGATCTTCTTGGATCTTGCTTTAGTAATAGGCCTAACTGGAACATGCAATGGATCCTTGAATGCTTATTGATTCTCATCACCTACATTGCAAGTCCTCAATATGGACAGAGTCATTCGCAGCTGTAAAATAGATCCATTCATAAAAATAAAAACAAGATAGATTAATTAAGTTGAAACCCAGGAAAGGTACAAGTTTAAGACGATGATCAAACATCTAATGTTCTCTAAAGGCATTAAAAAAAAATTATTTTTAATAAATTAACTACACATCTGCAGCAGGGGTCTCATCCTTCTCCTCAGTGTGACAGGCCTGACCATCTTTTGGTTCACCTTGGCTTTCAACCATAGTCCTATCACCAAGGGCATCATTGATGGGGGCATTCTCGCCAAAAAGCTCATCCATATTCTCAGATTGAACAGGCTGGATGAATGTTTGCTCTTGGACATTAATATTGACAGTAGACACATCCAACTCTGGATATAAAGTCTTCACTTGACAGATGGAATCGTTGAAACCGTCACCATATGAGATTCCAAGCTCTGAGAAAAGGGCGTCGGAGTCACGGTACTCTCGTACTGCAACTTCCTTCGCAAGATGGATCTCTTTCTCCTTATCTTCCAGGACCTTCTTCAGTTCTTCCGTCCGCTTGTAATACTAATCCCTTGCTTCTTCCGCCGTTTTAAGTTTCTTTTCCTGGATCACCTTCCAAGCCTTTAGGTCGATCAGCTCATCCTCCGTCAACTTTGCCTTCTCACATATACGGTCCAACGTTGTCTCATGATTTAGACACCGTCCTATTAGCCCCTTCATCATGATCATGGCCTGAGAAATGGAAAGGAATAAATTAATTTCAAAATCGATTAAAAAGAAGTAATGATGGTTGATCAGTGGACGGGTAAAGTTACCTGAGCGATGCTAAACAGCCCGGTCTCTCCCATTGCCTCCATTGAGTGGTTGCTTAAGTCCTCATAATCTTCAGTTGTTATGATAGACTAAAGCCTCTCCAAGGCATCTTTGGAGTCCTCTCAAAGGAGGAAGGGTGGCCTCTCCTGTGAGGTGGACAGACCTTTCATGTAGCCTTTTCCTACTCCATGTTTTGCAGGGGTAACTGTCTTCTCACCCTCAGCCTCCAGACCCACGACGGGCTCCAATACAATTTTTGGCCTTTTGAGTGCACAGTCCTGCTTCATCGACACCTTCCTTTTGAAGGATGAGATGTTTGGATCCATGCCCTTAGGGACTTGACCTCCCTCTTCCTTGTTTTTGGCTGCTTGCGCCTTGATCATGGCCCTCCTCTTAGCAGCATCCATTTCTACAAAAACAGGACGGTCATACTTAGTTCCAAAGAGAAGCAATATTCACAAGTGTTGGTGACGGTCTTACGTTGGCGCACTTAATCGTCATAACGACGGGCTTCAGGGGTAGGCTCTGGACTGTCACAATACCAATAAATGGTATCTAGTGTGACTAGTTTGGCCCAAGTCCTCTCCTCTGGTTTTGTTTTGGAAAAAAATATTTCCAGAAAGCTCCACTATTCGAGCATAACTTGAGGGCGCTCCCTAATTGCAAAAAAGAGGACGGTTAAAAAAATAAAATAAAATAAAAATTGAAAAAAATAAATAAAAAAAACGTTTGAGGAATTAAAGAGGCAATGGTTATTTACAAGACTAGTGCGCTATAGGACGGGTGCATACCAGACGGAGACAATATGCCCTAGGTAGTGTCGACGGGCATATGCTCTGTGTCACCCTGACAGCACATCCATTCATTCCCCTCAAGGAAGAAATACAGGTTCTTCTAATTCCTATTTGAGTCTGGAGTCTCGTATACGAGCCTCAACAATGGACTCCAAGGCATGAAACTGTACATGCCCTTTGATTTATCAATTTCATCTGGATGGTAGCAATGGAGAAATTCTCGAACCGTTAGCCTCCTTGCACTGTCGGTCATAACCCCGTAAAGGACCTCCACGCTGAGGAAAACCCTTCAGGCATTTGAGGATACCTGGTTGACAGCCAAACCTAGGTGTTTGAGTAGCTCACGATGAAGGGAGCTCAGGGGAAACCTGAGCCCAGCCTTTAGCATCTGCTCATACACACCGACACCTTCCAACCCTTCATAATAACACTTCT
Source organism: Quercus ilex subsp. ballota (assembly GCA_032727855.1). Taxonomy (NCBI): domain Eukaryota; kingdom Viridiplantae; phylum Streptophyta; class Magnoliopsida; order Fagales; family Fagaceae; genus Quercus; species Quercus ilex. The sequence goes on from CM064908.1 coordinate 47,112,364, forward strand.
CCGAGATGTATTGTAGACGAATGGAGATATTATCTAGTATTTGGAATTTGGCCCTAAGCATTTTGAAATGTTTCTCTTTGATTGTGGAGAAGAGGCAAACAGGCTTCTTTCCTCACTTGGACCCTCATGATCTTTGTGATTTAATGGGTACACTTCGTCATAGCCCGTCCCGTCACGGACAAATGACTGATTACTTGATGCACTAGACATAACCTACACGCGACAGTTAAACCTAAGGTCGACGGGTCTACAGTTTATGACGGAAGTGAAAAATCTAAGAAATATAGAATGTTTTCTTCTAAATAGGAATAGAATACTCACCGGAATTGAAAGATGAACGATGAAAGGGCGTTGATGACGGACGCAGTTACTTGACGGCTTTGCTCATTTGATAAAGATGACGGATGCGTTCTGATCACAAATTTCAATAGAAAGTGAAGAGATGAGAGAAAGAGAATTTGGTTTATATAGAGGGACTGTACAAAAGACGAAGGGACGTTTCGATCCAAGAGAACAGCCACTCGTTGAACACCACGTGTCCTATGTCATAAATGATTTCAGCCCAGCATGTCAGGATTAGGAATGTTCCCCAAATGACCAAGATCAAACTGTCACCCCATGGGTCCTTTCGATAAGAGATCACGGACTCATGGGGTGAAGGGGGCAACTAAAGAGGAAAAAATTATGGATGACGGACCCATGAAATGAGGCTCGACAGTGCTAAACTGATCCATACATATTGAACGGGTGCTGTAGTGACGGATATAGGGTGGACAGACCAAAGGTCCACATGGCGCTTTGTTGGTTATTATGTGGTCTCCAAGAAACTCTAAATGGAAACAACTTGCGTCTCACGATTAACCCTAGTCCATCGAGTCCTAATATGAATAGAATTCTAACACAACGAGGATTCTAGAATATGCGCACATTAATGAAGATCTTCCCTATAAGGAAAAGACTTGTTATGCAAGTATGAGAAGTTCGATTCTACGCTACTATAAAAACCCAAGGACCCTCAGAAAACAAGTACGCATAATTCATCTCAACTCTAGCACTCTAGAGTTGTCGAAAGACTTTCTGACTTAACCTTCAGAGGGTTTTTGGCCGGTACCACACCAGTGCTCTCTTAAGGTTTTCTCTTTTTGATTGTGCAGTGATTGTTTGGATTGAACGAGGGCCGTGTAACTCACTGGTGATTTTCTCAGCATCATCATTAACCATTATGAAATCTGAATGAGAGAAATGATTTCATTAATTAACAAGCTAATTACAATGAGCTATATATATATATATATATATATTTAGAGAGAGAGAGAGAGAGAGAGAGAGAGAGATAAGAATCGAAGCCTCTAGAAGCGAAAAAGGTGCTAACAAACTACCAGAAAATCAGAAAGCAAAAGATCCTCCTAACTAACTCTCACACGTGCTACTCAAAGACACTTAAATATGTTACTGAGCTACATGTAGTTTTGGCACTAATACACCTAAGCCTACTTGTCGTTTGCTTCTTATGCTTTCTTCTTCTTCTTCTTCTTCTTCTTCTTCTGCTCTGTATTTCTACTGCTATCCCTCTTCATCTTCTTAACTTTGTCCACTGTGCTTGCTTGAGGAGAGTTCTGATTAAAGGAATTTGTGATAGCTAGCTTGATACTCCCCTTCAAGATGAAGCTTCTTGTGTATGTTGATAAGGTTCATCTTGGACAAAAGAAAGCTAAATTGTGAAGCACTGAGTGCTTTGGTAAGCAAATTTGCAAGTTGTGATTTAGTTATGATATGGAGCAGCTTAATGACTCCCTCCAACAGCTTATCTCTGACAACATGGCTATCAATCTCAATGTGCTTAGTCCTCTCATGAAACGCAGGATTAGCACCAATGTGCAAGGCTGCCTAACTATCACAAAACAACAAAGCTGCTCTAGGATGTGCCACTTGAAAATCTCTAAGAAGATAAAGTAGCCAAACTACTTCACACACTGCCATTACCATGAACTTGTATTCTGCCTCTATAGAGGACCTAGAGACAGTTTGTTGTTTCTTAGACTTCCATGAAACCAAGGAATCCCTAAGGAAAACACAGAACCCTATCACTAATCTCCTGGTATTAGGGCATGATGTCCAATCTGCATCTACAAAAGCTTTGACATGCAATTTTGAAGTAGCTAAGAACAGAATTCCTTGTCCTGAACTAGCTTTTAGGTACTGCAGAACTCTGTTTGCTCGAAGAAGGTGAGGCGTTCTTGGATGTGACATAAATTGACTTAACCTATGTATAGCATAGGTGATATCTAGTCTGGTGATGGTGAGATACAATAATTTTCCAATCAACCTCCTATATGAACTGGGATCTTCTAATTTCTGCCCTTCATACTTGCTAAGTCTCAAATTCTGCTCCATCAGAGTCTTCATAGGTTTGCTGCCAAGCATACCAATGTCACTTAACAGCTTCAATGTGTACTTCCTTTGGCAAAGATTAATGCCTTGAGCAAATCTAGCCACCTCTAATCCCAAGAAGTACTTCAGCTCTCCAAGATCCTTCAACTTAAACTTCTGATCTAACATCACTTTCAATTCTTCCACAACTGCCTTGTTATCACTTGCAATGAAAGTAGCATCTACATAAACTAATAAGGCAATGAAAGTAGCTTTGGTCTTCCTAGTAAAGGGGGAGTAGTCAGATTCAGATTGTTGAAAACCTAAGTGAGACATCAAGGCTGTGGAAAATTTAGAAAACCAATGCCTAGATGCTTGCTTCATACTTACTAAGTCTCAAATTCTGCTACATAGGAGTCATTACAGGTTTGTTGCCAAGCATACCAGTGTCACTTAACAGTGTAATTCCTTTGTCAAAGATTAATGCATTGAGCAGATCTAGCCACCTCTAATCCTAAGACGTACTTCAGCTCTCCAAGATCCTTCAACTTGAACTTCTGATCTAACATCACTTTCAATTCTTCCACAGCTACCTTGTTATCACTTGCAATGAGAATATCATCTACAAAAACTAATAAGGCAATGAAAGCAATTTTGGTCTTCTTAGTAAAGAGTGAGTAGTCAAATTTAGATTGTTGAAAACCTAAGTGAGACACCAAGGTTGTGGAAAATTTAGAAAACCACTACCTAAATGCTTGCTTCAACCAATAAAGTGACTTATTAAGCTTGCAAACCAACTCCCCTTGCTGTGAAAGCCTAGGAGAAGAGCCATGTAAACCTCTTCCTTTAGATCACTATACAAAAAGGCATTATTCATGTCTAACTGGCACAAAAACCAGCCTTTCACAGCAGCCACAGCAAGAATACACTTAACTGAAACCGTTTTGGCCACTTGAGAATAAGTCTTAATGTAGTCCAACCCTTCCTTTTATGTAAAACCCTTGGCAACCAAACAAGCTTTATACCTTTCAATTGAACCATCAGATCTGTACTTGATCTTATAGACCCATTTACAACCAATTGATTTCTTGTGGGAAGGTAATGGTGTTAAAGGCCAAGTATGGTTGGCCTCAAAGGCTACAATCTCAGCAGCCATGACATCCCTCAACCTAGGGTCTAGAACAGCTTAGCCATAGGACTTAGGTTCAACAACAATAGAAATCATATTGCAGAAATGCCTATGACTAGGGGACAATTTGTCATTTGATAAGAAAGAAGAAAAGGGATAAGGAGTACCTGTGGTGGAAGAAGTAGCAAGTGAAGGCACTTGGACTTGATTGCAATGATAAGAAGCTTGATAAGAAGGCTTGTGAGTAGGCCTAGAGGACCTCCTAAGTGTAACAACCTGTGGTGGAAGAAGAGTAGGCACAGGCTCAGGTATGCAAACAGCTAGGACAGATTCAATGATAGGCTCAGGTATGTGGTCAGCTAGGATAGGTTCAATGACAAGCTCAGGGATAGGTATGGGGTCAACTATAGGAGTAGAAGCAACTGGAACAGGCATAAGGTTAGGGACAGGACCATCTAAAACAAGCTCAAGAGGTGAAGGTGATGAAGAAGTTGGACCTAAGGCATCAGCAGAAACAATAAGGTCTGCAAAATGAGGCACATCAACAAGACTAGCAGTAGTGTCAGTTGAAATGGGCATGGGATAGTCATGAAAATCAAAAGTTGTATTAGGTAAAGGAATGGAAGGAGGCGGAAAATTAGTTTTTGAAAACATGGGAGAGAAAGGAAAATTTTGTTCATAAAAAATGACATCCCTAGAAACAAAAATAGTTCTAGTTTTGAGATTAAGAACCTTATAATCTTTGGTATTGAAAAGATAACCTAAAAGGACACAAAGAGAAGCTCTAGGGGCAAACTTTGGCCTATTAGGAGCTATAGTGGATGTGTAGCAAAGGCAACTAAAGACTTTGATATGAGTATATGTTGGTGGTTTGTTGAAAAGCTTTTCAAAGGGAGTTAATTGTTAAGTAAGGGAGAAGGGAGCCTATTAATGAGATGAATTGCAGTGAGAATGCATTCATCCTAATATGCAATAGGAATATGGGATTGAATCTTTAGAGCTCTGGCAATAACTAAAATGTGTTGATGCTTTCTTTCCACAACAGAATTTTGTTGTGGAGTATAAGCACAACTCTTCTAATGAATAATACCATGAGCGCTAAAGAAGTCAACCATACAAAACTCAAATGCATTATCATGACGAATAGCTTTAAAACCAACACCAAGCTAAGTACAAATCATCTTATGAAAAGAAACAATGAGAGGTCTAACTTCAGACTTAGATTCATTAGAAAAGCCCAAGTAGACATGGTTGCATCATCCACTATAGTTAAAAAAATATCTATAACCATCATGAGTAGGAATAGAATAAGGCCCCCAAACATCCACATGAATCACATTAAAGGCAGAAGAGCACATATTATTATTGAAAGGAAATGATAAACATTCCTATTTTGCTAAAGGACAAACAGTACAGGTTTTTATGCATTCACCAAAGAAAGAAGGTAAAACAGATTTAAGGGGTAGCATTTTGTTCAATGAAGGGTGGCCTAACCTAAAATGCCAAATATTAGACACATCCAGAGTAAAAGCTTTAGCTAACTGAACATTGGATTTTTTGAACTGAGTGACAAAATCAGGAAGAGAGAAAGGCAGTCTTGTTGTTGCAGATGGAGAATGCTGCAGCAAGTAAAGTCCATTGTTCATTTCACCCACTCCAATTGTCCTCCAACAGGTAAGGTCCTGAATAAAACAATATTAAGCCAAGAAAACAAGGCAATATGACAACTTTTGAGTTAGTTTGCTAACAGATAAGAGATTGAAAGAGAAAAAGGGACACAAAGTGTTAAGACATATGTGTTTTCACTTGTTAAGAACATATGTCACTTATTTATGTAAATTGGCTAATCCTTTTGACAAAACGCACTCTACTTGTAATTGGGTAGTTCTAGGTGTTTTTAATACTTCAAGAAACAAGGTTTCAAGATCAAGTGTTGAAGTCATCAAGTCTGTCCAAGAAAAACAAGCTGAAGTGCAAAATCATTAAAGCTCGACACCTTCTCGATAGCTCCTCGACACCTGCTATCTGTCGAGATTTAAGAAAATCAGAATTCTGATCTGATTTCTTGGGATCCGTGAATATGGCTTTGGGCCTTCTTTTCTCCTAACCCTAGACATATAAAAGGACTATTTTAAGAGCCGTCAAAGAAGAGACAAGTTGCACAAGCATTGAGCAAACTTTGTTCAAGCAATTTGTGATCAAAGACGAAGTTCTTGACCTAGTTCATCTTCTCTGAAGAAGTTGCTGTGTATTTGCACCAAAGGGTTTTGTAACCAAGCATCTTCCTGATCTTCATCGTGTAGGACGAACTGAAGAACTTTGCAGCCAACCTCTCCTTCTAAGTTGGTGTTTGAAGTCGCGTACTGGGATCCGCGCATTGGTTAGTCACGTACTTGGGAGCCGTGCATCAAAAGGGGGAATTGTCACTACAGATCAAGTCCAATTAGGTATTGGGGTAAGGGTTCAACTGTAGGTTGGTAAGGTACTTAGGATTCCTTTACTTGTAACCACTTGATTTGATAATAATGGAGTTTCGAGAGTGGTGACCTGAAAATCACCCGGTGGGGTTTTTGCCGTAAAGGTTTTCCCCATTCGTAAACAAATCACCGTTTCATTTAATTTTCACTGCATATTTAGTTATTTGGTGATTTGTTTGTGCTTCCACGCGTTTGCATGATAAATTGATTAATTAATAACTTGGCTAATTAATTAATTGGTTTAATCACAAGGGGTCATTCAGTTTGTGGCCTATCAAGTGGTATCAGAGCGGGCACACTCTGATTAGGGTTTAATCTTTGCTGTGTTTGATCCATTGACCCCTGTTTGTCATGGATAGAGGACAATCGTTAATTATACCTCCTTTATTTGATGGGACTAACTATGCATAATGGAAGGTGCGCATGAGAGCTTTTTTGTAGTCCTTAGATGAAAAGGTGTGGCAAGCTGTAGAGATTGGCTAGACTAAGCCAACGGAAGCGCCGACCGATTGGGATGAAGTTAAGATCAAGGTGGCAAACTTCAACAGCAGGGCATTGAATGCATTGTTCAGTACGGTCACCAATGAGGAGTTCAAGAAGATATCCTCAACTGAAACTGCTAAGGAGGCGTGGACCATCCTCCAGACAACCTATGAAGGAACAAAGGCTGTCAAAGATTCAAAGCTTCAGAGGCTCACTACAAGCTTTGAAGAGATTAAGATGGAGGAGGATGAGTCATTTGATGAGTTTTATGCCAAGCTCAAGGATATAGTGAACTCAGCCTTCAATCTTAGGGAAACCATCCCTGAACCTAAGATTGTGAGGAAAGTGCTCAGATATCTACCCGAGAGATTCCATGCCAAGATTACGGCGATAGAGGAATCAAAGGATATTGACAAGATTCTTTTGACTGAGCTGGATGGAAACTTGCAAACCTATGAGATAGGGTTATCTAGGATTGGCAAGTCGAGTAAAGGCAAGAGTATGGCCTTGAAGGCAAAGAGCAGTGATACAGATGAGTCTTCCGATGATAAAGATTCCAAGATGAAGTCCTACATCACCAGGCAGTTCAAGAAATTCATGAAGAATGCTAATGGAAGGAGCTTCGACAAGGACCGCAGGCAGTCCAGTTCTTCTCAGTCTAAAAGCCAAGACAAAGGGAAGAAGGATGCTAGGGATGACGGTTAGTACACTGTTCCTGCAGGACCAAAGTGTTTTGGATGTCATGGATTCGGTCACATGAAGCATGAATGCCCCACATATCTCAAGAGCATTGGGAAGAGTATGGCACTTGCTGCAACCCTCAGTGACACTGAGTCTGAAGATGATTCTGACAATGAGGATGATGGAATCTTAAATGCCTTCACTGCCACAGTCAATCCTACTGAAGGGATTGTTGATGAAGTGGAAGAAGAAGAAGAATTAGTTGACTCTAAGTGTGAGAAGATGGATGATCAAGATGATATCCATTCAGCCTATGAGAAACTATACAAGCTCTCTGAGAAGCATGAGAAACTGTATAGGCTGGCCATCAAGAAGATCAGTGATGTGGAACTTGATCGTGAAGAGTTGTCCACAAAGTTTGATGAGGCGAATCAAACTATTGGTGCACTGAAGTTTAAGAACAATTTCTTGGCTGAGAAGACCAAGAAGCTTGAAGCTGAGCTGTTTCAAGTTAGAGCTCAACTGGAGAGGACTTCAAGTGTAAAGCTTGATGAGATGCTCAAAAATCAGAAATCTGCTTCAGATCGAACAGGTTTAGGGTATGGTCTTTCTTCCTCTAATACTGCTTCTACTAGTACTACTGTTTTTGTTTCTCCTGCTAATAACACTGAAATTGAGAACACTGTTGTTAAAACTGAATTAGCTAGTGAGAACTTAGACAAGGGTAAATCTATCTTAGGAGCACCCCCTAAGCAAGATAAGAAAGATGCGAAAAACCCTAGGGCTAAGAAGGCTAACTCTCAAAAGCCTAAACAGAAGAAGCAGCATCTCTACCATCATTGTGGAGCTACTGGTCATACACGACCAAATTGCTATAAGTGGCTAGCCACTCAACAGAGCAACGGCATGATAGCATCTGGAAGCCAAAATCAGCTTCAATCCTCTCTTGCTCTTCTTGGAGATCTTCTAAAAGCCCTCATGTTCCTTTCGAACTTGAACGTTTTCAATTCTTCCCCCTCACCGCCGGTTCAAGGGTTCAATCAAAGGAAAGGTTCTTCCAAAGTGTGGAAGAAAAAGGACTCTAAGTGATTTCATCACTTTCTTCTATCTTCTTGTTTTTGTTTATTGCATTACTTGTGTGTTTTGCATTTTCTTAGTCAGTCTAGTTTTATGCTTTGCTTTGATAACATGTTTTTATTTGTTTATTTTCAGTTTTGTTTATTTATTTATTTTTTTGATATAATAAATAAATAAATAATTGAAAAATCAGAAAAATACAAAAAAAGTGTGTGTTTTGTGTACTTTGGTACTTGTGTACCTTGGATGGCCATTGAAATAAATTTTTCTAAACTTTGTATCTTTTGTAGCTTAGATGAACATCTCTATGCACAACTAAGCAAGTGAGCTTTGTGGCTCTTATTTGTGATGAGTAAGATTAAGTTATCTCTTAAAACTTAACACTCATATCACTCTTTTTGACGGGTAGGACTAAAAAATCCTAAGAGAAATGCATAAATAACCATCTCACCACTGTTGCCCGCCAATCATAGTATGACACCTGTATGCTTCGGCATAGCAAAAGTGCAGTGTCATAGACACCTGTATGCTTCGGCATAGCAAAAGTGCAGTGTCAAAGACAACCGTATGCTTCGGCATAGCAAAAGTGCAATGTTTATGCTTAACATGTTAGGTATTTCTTTTCTCTCTTTTATATGCCCATGCATGATATGCTTAAAAGAAAATATGCAAAGAAAATATAAAGCAAAAAGATTAAAATGTTTTAAATATGATTGCAATCGTGTTTTCTAGGAGATGTGGGAGTTATAGGATGTACCTCGAAGGTAATAGTCCCCATCAAACAGTTATGATTATGTGTGAGTTAAATCTATTTTCTCATATTTCAGATCGTCATAACATGTATACACATATGCAATCTTGTGATGTTTTTCACACACAACACGCAATATCCTTTGCTACTATTGATACATGTGTAGGTACAATGTGATTTGGCCATCACAAGTGTTTACATGTGCTAATGTATGCTCACTAAACTGTCTTGACTTGTTTTTGAAATATAAAATTGGCTAGACTTGTTTAGTGTGTGTGTGTGTTTCTGAGGATCCCTGTGCTTAAAATATTTGTTAAGAGATGTTTTTGAGAGCTCAATATGTTGATTGGATCATTGGTTGAGGTTCATGTTGGATTGCACTCATATATGTGTTTTTCACTTCTAGAAAAACTGCTGGCTCGACACCTCCTCGACACCTTGGTATCTATTGAGCTTCTCAAGACTTTTTCTTATCGCAATCTCGACACCTCTTCGACACCTGATGGATCGATCGAGAAATCTCCTGTCTCCTCGATACCTTCTCGATGCCTTGTCTATCGATTGAGCTTCTGTTCTTGGTTCTGGTGTTCATTCCTCGATACCTTCTCGACACCTGTAGCTGTCGACGTGCATTTTCTTGACACCTTCCTCGACTCGAGACAACTTAGCTGTCTCGACACCTCTCGACAACTTAGCTGTCGAGAATTACTGAAGCTCCTATATAAGTTTATGTCGCGATCTGGTTCTCATTTTCTCGATCTGTCCGCGGCTGTTCATCTCCCAAACTCCTTTTTCTCACTCCAAATCTTCAATCCACGTGATTTTCGGCCCTTCCTTGCTTCAAATCACTTGGTATGATCTCTTTTTCCCTCATTATTCATGCATTTCATGTTTTGAATCTTAGGTTTTGGGGTTTTTGAAAATTTTTGGGGTTTTTCAAAATTAATGAGTTTTTCTTGAAATTTTGGGATGGGTTTTCCTTTAAATGTGTTCAAAATGTCATCCATTGCATTTCATATGCATTAGAATGGTATTTACATGCATTTAGCTGTGTGTTCTATGTTTGTGTGCTGATAGGATTGGATTGGGCTGAGCCCATGATGTTTTTCCTTTGCATGTCACATGTTCATGCATTCCCCATGCATACGTACTCATTGTTCAATATATTTGATATATGTGAACTGTTTTGGGACTTTTCTGATTGTCTCCTTCTCTATCTCTTTCTCATTCTGTTTACGTTAGTAGTGTCTATGGCACCTAAGCGTAAATCCACTCCGGCTCGGAACCCTCTGCGTTCTGGAGCTTCTTCATCTTCTGATTTTGCTCCTCTTAATCTTCGGTTCCGTGATGGTAATGCCCACAAGGCATTTTTAGAGAACTTTTCTATATGAGGTGTTCATTCGAAATGCCAAGTCATTTTGGCAGACTTCACTGACACTGACCTTCCCTCTATCATTCACAGTAGGGGATGGGAGTCACTATGTGACGTCCCAGTCACTTGTCCTGTCGTGCTCATTCAGGAGTTTTACTCCAACATGCACGGGATTGATCGTTCAGTACCTCTCTTTTTCATTCGCGTTCAAGGTACGCGCATCCCTGTCACACCGCAGCTAGTTGTGGATGTGCTTAGGGTTCCTAGGATAGAGTTTCCTAACTATCCTTCTTATGAGCATCTGTGGACTGTGTCCAAAGATGAGCTCATCTCTGCTTTTTGTGAGCGCCCCGCTGATTGGGGTGAACATCAGTATACATCATGTAGACCTTTTGCTAAAGGTCCTAGATTCTTAAACATGGTGATGACTTTTGTACTCCATCCACTCTCTCACTACAACTCCATCACAGAGCCTCATGCTCGATTTTTGTTATCTCTTCTTGAGCATCTAACTATAGATTTTCCTTCTCATTTCATTCTTTCTATCATAGATGTTCATTTAGATTCGACGTCCCGTGATAAGCTCATCTTTCCATCCGCTATCACGAGGATCTTACGCCATTTTTCTATCCCTTTTCCTGTGTCCGACCACTTCACACACATTTGTGCCATAGATGCCACTACCATCAAACGTAGTGAGGCTCAGTTTAGGTCCAGACAGACAGATTCCACTCCTCCCTTCCGTTCAGCTCCATCTAGATCTACTCCATCTACATCTGCTCCTTCTTCCTCTATGGGTGATGTATCTCTTGGAGACATCATGGCGCAGCTGCAACGCAAGGATGCTCGCCTCGATACACTCTCAACTGAGTTGTATCAAGTGAATGTTCGTGTTGGTCGTATTGCACAACGGCAGGCAACCATAGGCGGTTTTGCTTCTAAGGCTACTCCTTCACCACCTCCTCTAGTGGGTTCTGACTCTGAGGATGATGATGATGATGATAATGACGATGATGCTTCGGATGATGATGGAGATGCTAGCTCTACTGATGAGATGTCTATATGACACTCTACCCTTTGTCACTCGTGACAAAAAGGGGGAGTAGTTTTAGGTTATGAGAGTAGTCATCTTAGAGGGAGAGTTAGTATAGGACATTTTTGTTAGGGGGAGTGTTGATATTTGAGGGATGTGGTGAGGTTATGATGTATCTTTTCTTTTCTTTCTTTTTAGATACATTGTTCTTGTACATTAGGTCTTGTGACCAGTTTTACATACATTGTATTTATTTTCTCTATATATGTGGATGTATGTTTCTCTCACCTTTCTCTACATGTGTTGTTTCTTTTCGATCTTTATACACATGCTTCTTATACTTGTATGCAATCTATTATTTCTGTTTCACACAAGATGCCTTGATGAGTTTTGTTTAAAGTGTTTCAGAAATACAGGTTGTCAAAGTCTACTTGCCATAAACTCTTTTCTTACAAAGTTTTTCAAGGGTTTGTGATAGGATAGATTTTATTGTATTCAACAAGTGAGTATGAATTGAGTGATTTATGACTTCTCTCATATGTTCATTTGTTTGTTATGGTTTTATCACGAATTGCCAAAGGGGGAGATTGTTAAGACATATGTGTTTTCACTTGTTAAGAACATATGTCACTTATTTATGTAAATTGGCTAATCCTTTTGACAAAACGCACTCTACTTGTAATTGGGTAGTTCTAGGTGTTTTCAATACTTCAAGAAACAAGGTTTCAAGATCAAGTGTTGAAGTCATCAAGTCTGTCCAAGAAAAACAAACTGAAGTGCAAAATCATTAAAGCTCGACACCTTCTTGATAGCTCCTCAACACCTGCTATCTGTCGAGATTTAAGAAAATCAGAATTCTGATCTAATTTCTTGGGATCCGTGAATATGTTTTTGGGCCTTCTTTTCTCCTAACCCTAGACATATAAAAGGACTATTTTAAGAGCCGTCAAAGAAGAGACAAGTTGCACAAGTATTGAGCAAACTCTATTCAAGGAATTTGTGATCAAAGATGAAGTTCTTGACCTAGTTCATCTTCTCTGAAGAAGTTGCTGTGTATTTGCACCAAAGGGTTTTGTAACCAAGCATCTTCCTGATCTTCATCGTGTAGGATGAACTGAAGAACTTTGCAGCCAACCTCTCCTTCTAAGTTGGTGTTTGAAGTCGCGTACTAGGATCCGCGCATTGGTTAGTCACGTACTTGGGAGCCGTGCATCAAAAGGGGGAATTGTCACTACAGATCAAGTCCAATTAGGTATTGGGGTAAGGGTTCAACTGTAGGTTGGTAAGGTACTTGGGATTCCTTTACTTGTAACCGCTTGATTTGATAATAGTGGAGTTTCGGGAGTGGTGACCTGAAAATCACCCGGTGCGGTTTTTGCCGTAAGGGATTTCCCCATTCGTAAACAAATCACCGTGTCATTTAATTTCCACTGCATATTTAGTTATTTGATGATTTGTTTATACTTCCATGCGTTTGCATGATAAATTGATTAATTAATAACTTGGCTAATTAATTAATTGATTTAATCACAAGGGGTCATTCAGTTTGTGGCCTATCACAAAGGACATTATGAATGATTAAAGTGGCTAATAATTGGACAAATCCAATGTATGTGACCTGAGTAGACTCTCCATTGGGTAATTCAATAATGCAATTTGTAGCTAAAGTGATAGAATGTAACAAAGTCATTAAGCATACAATATGATCACTAGCTCCTGTGTCAATAACCCAGGTCTTATAACCAAAAGCAGTTCTATTCACAACCTTTGCAGCAAAAACTGAATATTTAAGAGCAAGATTGGGTTGAGAGAAAATACCTGCCAAAGGAGTAGTTTGTTGTGTAGGGAGAGATACATTATTTGCCATTCCTAGAGATGTTGAAAGTGCTTCCTGTCCATCAATCATAGTAAGGAACTTCTAGCACTACTCAGGTGTGAATGGAAATTGAATTGGAGTAGTGAATTAGCTCTGCATAGGAGCTTGAGATTGATTCCCAAATTGAAAATGGCGAAACTATGGCTGAGATCTAAAATGAGCTTGAGATTGTGCACAAGAACCAGGACCAAGATCAGCGCCTGAAACTTGATTAACCTTAGCATTCCTTGACTTGGGCTTATACCTTGATGGATAGCCATGGATTTTATAGCACTTGTCCACAGTGTGCCTAACCACACCACAGTGACTACATACAGGTAGGTCCTTGCCTTTCTTGTTGTTAGGACATATGTGAATCATGTTAAGAACATATGTCATTTAGAATTGGCTAATCCTATGAAAAAATGCACTTTACTTGTAATTGGGTAGATCTAGGATGTGTTTAATACTTCAAGGAAAAAGAGTTCAAGTCCAAGTGTTAAAGCCATGCAAATCTGTCCAAAAAACAAGTGAAGAAGTACTGGATTTTAAATCTCGACAGCTAGCTCAACCGATAGATTCTATCGAGGATTAAAAGGCTTGTTTATCCCGATGCTCAACAGCTGTTCGATAGATAACCTATCTGTCAAGATTTATGAAAATCAGTTTTTTAGATCTGATTTCACACCAATCCATGTATATTTATTTAGGCTTTCTTTTCTTACAACCCTAAACATATATAAGGATTATTTTAAGGGCCGTCACAGCAAATGCAATTGAATGCAAAAGTTTTTCACAAGCATATTGTGACCAAAGACATATGCCCTAGTTCATCTTTCTCTTGGAGAAGCTGCTACGTTTGTACGCTGTAGGTTTTTGTAGCCAAGGAGTTTCGTGATCTTCATCGTGTTGATGAACTAAAGAACTTTGCAGCCAACATCTTTCTCAAGTTGGTGGTTAGCCACGTACTTGGATTCGTGCATCGATTGGTTAGTCACGTACTAGGAGCCGTGCATTAAAAAGGGGAGATTGTCACTACAGAACAAGTCCAATTGGGTATTGAGGTAAGGCTTTAACTATAGGTTGGTATAAGGTACTGGAATTCCTTTACTTGTAACCACTTGTTGTGATAATAGTGGATTCTCGGGAGTGGTGACCTTAAAATCACCTGGTGGGGTTTTTGCCTTGGAGGTTTTCCCTATTCATAAACAAATCACTGTGTCAACTTTATTTTCTGCTGCATATTAACTTAGTTGGTGATTTGTTTGTGCTACCAAATAATTAACTTGACTAATTAATTGGTTAATTTATCACAAGGGGTCAATACATTCTTAGCCTATCACTTGTGATTCTTGTAACCACCAGTTGAGGAAGAAACAGATCCAAAATTGACCTTTGCAGCAAGGGTAGTGGACTCAACAAAAGGTCCATTAGAGTTACCAACTCCAATTGATCTTTGCCTCTCATCTTGAATCAACAAAGAGTAAACTTTGTTTAGAGGAGGTAGTGGATCCATTAGCAAAATCTGTCATCAGACTTGGCAAATGATTCGTTCAGCCCTATTAGCAACTGCATGACTGAATCTTTATGCTGAAGATCTTCAATCTTTCCATTAACATTGAATGTGCACTTACCACGTGAGCAACAAGGAAAAGGACAAAAATTCTGAATTTCATCTCAAAGAATTGTCAATTGAGTGAAATAGTCACCAACAGAGGTATCACCTTGGAAATTCTAACAAGATCTTTCTGCAACTGATATGTCACACTTGTAGCAATTCTAGGTGATTCACAATTGAGAATCCAAGTAACAACTATGTTGTTGCAGCAAGTCCATGCTTGAGCAATCAGAGGCTCTTTCGCCATGGAAGGTGTGAGAATTGAAGTTCCATCAATAAAGCCAAGCTTGTTCTTAACACTGAGTGCCCTCTCCATTGATCTAGCCCAAGCAAAGTAATTTTCTCCTCCAACTAAAGGCTATGAAATCAAGATTGCTCATGGACTTTAAGCCTGATGCAGGAAGAAAGGATGAGATTCATCAATGGTTCTTAAAGAAGCTGAGGCAGAGGATTCAGTGGAAGCCATTAGAGAAGCTTCAAAGCTTTGAGAACTTTATCAAAGTTTCTAGGGATTGAAAAACAAAGAAAAAGGGAAAAGCACTAAACGGAAGCAAATTGCTCTGATACCATATGAAATCTGAATGAGAGAAACGATTTCATGAATTAACAAGCTAATTACAATGAGCTATATATATATATATATATATATATATAGCTAAGAATTGAAGTCGCTGGAAGCAAAAAAGGTGCTAACAAAACTAACAGAAAACCAGAAAGCAGAATATCCTCTTAACTACACTAGGCATGTGAGAAAAAAACTAACTCTCACAAGTGCTACTCAAAGACACTTAAATACATTACTAAGCTACAGGTAGTTTTGGCACTAATACACCTAAGCCTACTTGTCGTTTGCCTCTGATACTTTCTTCTTCTTCTTCTTCTTCTTCTTCTTCTGCTCTATATTTCTGCTGCTATCCTTCTTCTTCTTCTTAACTTTGTCCACTGTGCTTGCTTGAGGAGAGTTCTGATTAGAGGAATCTATGATAGCTTGATAACCATTAAACCTCATAATCGATTAAAATAAAATAGAATTGGGGAAAAAAATAATTAAAAAAAAAAAAGTTGTAATTACAACCATAGTTGTCAAATGAATCATTGTCCTACTTCTTCTTCTTTTTTTTTTTTTTTTTGTGTATCGTTGTATCATGTATCATAAGATACACAAACACTATATAAAATTTATGAAAAACTATAAATATACATATTTAAATGGAATATTTATTATAAAATTGGAACATATACAACTAATGACTACTTTAATTATCATTTATGCTATAACATTTGACCAAATTTAAAATAAAAAAAATTCAAATGAAAATACATTTATAATATCCATATTCAAATTTATTAAATATTAAAGTGTAAATACATAATATATAAGTCAAAATCATTTTTTCCCCTCATCATATTCAGCATTGCCTAATCAAATTCATCTCCATAGGAGAGAGAGATGTCATTGGGTGGAGTGTTTTTTTTTTTTTTTGATAGGAGGATTTGGAATCCAAAAGTTGGCAAATGTGTAGTATAAAATTTTTAGTGAAAAAGAGGGGGGTAAGAAAAACTCGTGCTAGGTCTTTGTATTGGGCTAAAATAATAGTATCCCAATGATTGTATTTAAAAATGAGTATAAAAGTATTGAGCTCATGTCATAGCCCAAAATTTTAGTAAAAAGCTAATTTTAAACCATATGTACATGTACCATCCGATACATACAATTCACAAAATACACACACACACACACACACACAAAGAGAGAGAGATATATATATATATATACATACTATTCATGAGTAATTTTACACCCTTGTGTCACAAAATATTTGTACACAATACAATACATATTGCATATATATCGTTCAATACTGACTACTATACCCATAATGTATCCAAAGACTCCATGTATGGTCATATCCTTGAGGACAACCATAGTGTCATTCTTTTATTTTGAAATTCAAATGTGACTTATCTATACTATCTATAAGAGGATTCCCCTCTTAGAACCGAATTTTTATGTGGTTGAAAAATACCCTCATTAATAAATGGTAGCTTCACTTAGAAATAAGGTTATAAATGTCAAACAAAAAACAAATTCATCTATACTTTCTACAACACCTACAACTACTATCATTTTGAATTCAAAAAGAGAACTTCTAAAATTTAGGCTTTTTTTTCCTTCGCGTTCATCTTTCTATTCCCTAAACTTTAGCCCTTTTTTATTCCTTTTTCATCTTAATAAAACACCCCCAGTTTAAAAATAAATTATTAAAAAAAAAAATTGAAAGAACTCCTAAAATTTAGCCTTCTTTCCCCAAGTTCATCTTATTTTTTCCTACCCAACATTTTCTCTATATCACTATGATAGAGTTTGGCTATTGTGTTTTATCAATTAAAGTACTGTGTTGGAAGCTAGAGTTTGGCTACTGCATTGATGGGCGGATTAGTTAGTTACTTGTGGCAGTTGTATTGTTGATTGGTTAGTTAGTTAGAAAGGAATAAAACTATTTGTATAACAGAATGTACCAATTGTACGCCTATAAGTAAAGGATAAGGATTGTAACTAGGATATTGATGAAATAACATAATACTTCTACTCGATTTCTCTAATTCTCTTCTTTCTCTATCTCTATCTCTAATCTTCTCTAGGAGGCCTAGTTCCCTCGAAGAACAAATATAGCTAATATAGCATCTCGATAGAATTATTGGGTTCCTATCAAATTGGTATTAAAGCTAGTTCAGCTAATATGGGAGAAACTCGATCCTTGTCTTTTCTTAAAGAGAAAATGAACATTCTTTCATTGACAACAAATCAACATGATCAAGAATTACGCAGTCTTAATAAGAACATGGATGTTGTTACTAGTGTATTGAAGACTCTAACAAAAACTATGCAAGGATTATCAGAAGTAGGAAGTAGATGGTAACAGAGATCTAGTTAGGAAGCTGGTCAGTTCCCTAGTTGGGAAGCTTTTGTTAGGGCCCTACATGTCAGGTTTGGAACAACAGCTTATGATGATCAATGGAAACCTTGACAAGACTAAGACAAGTAGGCAATGTGGCTGTCTATAAAGGCCAGTTTGAAGCTTTATCTAATTGAATCAAGGAACTGTCAGAGAGGCATAAATTGATTTGTTTCTTGAGTGGCCTTCGAGATGAAATTAGATTACCTGTTCGGATGTTGAATCCACAGAACCTGAGTGCTGCATTTGGACTTGCTAAAATCCAAGAAGAATATCTTGTGGCTAGCAGAAGAAGCACCAAACCTTGGAGTGATGGGATTAAAACCTCAATTCTTGGTCCTCCACCAATGATCAAGAATGAGTTTAAAGGTACAAAACTGCCTATCCAAAAGATTTCCCCTTCTTAAAAGGAAGAGAGAAGGAAAAAGGGGTTGTGTTACTATTGTGAAGATAAATGGCATATGAGGCATAAGTGCAAGACTCCAAGGACTTTCTTTATGGAGGGTAGGGAGGAAGAAGTGTATAATGATGTGCAAGACATACAATTATAGGAAGTGATTGTCAAACATGACTCTCACTTAGAGTTGCAGCAACATGAGGAGGGATAAATTCTCGAAGGAGTTACAGAAATTACTCTCTATGTATTGTTGAGTAGTCCTTCACCAGGTACTATGAGAGTGTGGGGAAGAGTTAATCATCAATACATGGTGATTTTGATTAACAGTGACAGCACCTACAATTTTCTAGATGTTTCAATTTGGAGGCTTTTGCAATTGCCAATATAAACTCAAGATTGTTTTGAAGTGAAAATGGCTAATGAGGCTATTCTCCAACTGAAGGAGCTTGTCATGGAGTTCAATTCAAGATTTAGGGTCATTTTTTCAAGTTGATTTAAATGTCTTATTTTTGGGTGCTTATGATGTTATGTTAGGGACTCAATGGTTGTATTCATTGGGACTGATCCAGTGGGATTTCAAGAAGCTCACTATGCAATTTGACCACCTAGGCAAATCAATTTTACTGCAAGGCTTAAAACCCTCTATTCCCGTCCTTCAAGATGGAGATCAATTCTTCAAGCCTACTGTCAAAAAGGGATTAGTATTGCAGATTATTTCTTGCACCCCTCCATTACCATTTATGTCCCAATGTCCAGCCATTAATGACCTATTATCAGAATTTACTAAAGTCTTTAAAGTTCTAGGTGGTCTTCCACTGCTAAGAGGTCATGAGCATCAGATTGTTTTGAAGGAGGGCTCTCCACCGATTTGTGAAAGGCCATATAGATGCCCCTTTTATTAAAAAACTGAAATATAAAAAGTTGTTCATGAGTTGCTTGAGGTTGGTTCCATTAGAGTGAGTCAAAGCCCATTTTCCTGACCTGTCTTACTGGTTAGAAAGGTAGATGGTGGTTGGCGAATGTGAATTGATTATCAATCTCTAAAAATATCCATTGCTAAAGACAAGTACCCTATTCTAGTAGTGGAAGAACTGTTAGATGAACTTTGTAGTGCTTCTATATTTTCTAAACTAGACCTCAGATTAGACTATCACTAAATATGGATGAAAGAAAGTGACATTGATAAAACTGCTTTCAGGACTCATGAAGGGCATTATGAGTTCCTTGTTATATGCCATTTGGTTTAACCAATGCTCCTTTCACATTTCAGTCCTTGATGAATCACATCGTTAAACCTTATTTGAGAATTTTTTTTTTTTTTAGTTTTCTTTGATGATATCTTAGTGTTCAATAAGAATTTAGGGGATCATATTGTTCACTTGAGGGCTGTGTTAATAGTTCTACTTTCTAATCAGTTGTATTCTAAGAAAAGCAAGTGTGTTTTTGGTTGTGGAGAGGTTGAATACTTAGGGCATCTCATTTCTGGCCAAAGGGTCAGAACATATCCTAAAAAAACTGAAGCTATGCAACAATGGCCTATACTTGTGACAATTAAAGCCATAAGGGATTTTTTGGGACTGACTAGTTACTAAAGGAAGTTCATACATAATTATGGTATCATGTAGCACCCTTGATTTATTACTCAAGAAAGATGCCTTTCAATGGTCTACACAAGTAGAATTAGCTTTTGAGGCTCTCAAACAAGCTGTTTTAAATCCCCTTATACATGCTCTTCTTGATTTTTCTAAACCTTTTGTGGTGGAATGTGATGCCTCCGGTATTGGTATTGGAGTTGTTCTGATGCATTGTCATAGACCATTGGCTTTTCACAATCAAGCTCTTAAAGGAAGAGGCTTACACTTGTCTACCTTTGAAAAGGAATTTTCGGCCTTGATCACTGCAGTGAAGAGATGGAGACCATATCTAGTGGGGAATCCTTTTGTCATTAGAACTAACCAACAGAGCTTGAAATATCTTCTAGAGCAGAAAGTGGGCACACCTGCTCAACAAAAATGGATCACAAAGCTTTTGTGGTAAATTTTCTAGTTGAGTACAAGAAGGGTAAAGAAAACAAGGCTGTAGATGCTCTTTCTAGGAGATTGGAGGATTCTATTTCTTCCCCAAACCCTTTACCTTTGATTGAACACGAAAAAGATGCTTAGCTATACTTGATTTCCTTTCCTTTGTTCTATGTGGTTAAATTTGCTAAAGGATAGTTACAAATCTGATTCTAAGTATTAGCAATTACTTATTGATGTGGTAGCCAGCAGTCCTTATTCTTCCCGTTTCTCTCTTCAAAATGATCTGCTACTTTATAAAGATAAGGTGTTCCTTAGTTCCAATTCTCCATTAAAGTCTTTGGTCCTTCAACATTCTCATAATAGTCCACTTGGGGGTCATTCTGGTTATTTGAAGACTGTTCATCAAATGCAACATGATTTCTTTTGGTTTGGTATGAAGAAGGACATCAAGGCCCATATAAAGACTTGTGAAGTGTGTCACAGAATTCAGGTGGATGCTTCTAAATCTATTGGTTTATTGTAGCCTCTTCCAATTTCAATTAAGCCTTGGCTTGATATTAGTATGAAATTCATCACTAGTCTTCCTAAATCTCATGGATTTGAGATTATTTTTGTGGTGGTTGACGGGCTCACTATGTTGTCCATTTCATGCCTTTATCACATCCTTACATTGCTGCTAAAGTGGCTTTGGTTTCATGAGAGATGTGTTTAAGTTGCATGGTTTACCAAGAACTATTGTTATTGATAGGGATGCTACTTTCATTTTTAATTTCTAAAAAGAGTTGTTCAAACTTCATGGGACTAAATTAGCTATGTCATCAACTTATCACCTTTAATCTGATGACCAAACTGAGGTGGTGAATAGGAGTTTGGAGCATTATTTGAGAACCTTTGTAGGTGACAGACCTTACACTTGGGATGTTTGGTTGTATTTGGTTAAGTTTTAGTTCACTAACAATTACCATTCCTCCACTAAGATGACTCCATTTGAGGCTCTCTATGGTATTTTCTCTCCTACGGTCCTAAACTACGTCCCTGGTACTACTCAGGTGGCTACAGTGGATACAATGTTGTAGGACAAAACTGTTCTTCTCACTCTCCTTAAACAAAACTTGATTGCAGCTCAAGCTAGAATGAAAGCTCAAGCTAACCAGCATAAGTTTAATAAGACTTTTTAGGTTGGTAATTGGGTCTATCTTAGACTCCAACCTTATAGACAACTGTCCCTAAGCATTAAGGGCTTTGACAAGCTGCCCCCTAGATATTTTAGGCCCTTCCAAATTCTGTAGAAACTTGATCAAGTAGCCTATAAGTTGGCTTTACCTCCTAGTTGTTTGATTCATCCATTCTTTCATGTCTCTTCTTTGAAAGCTAATTTAGGTACCCACATTAGTCCTATCCCCACTCTTCCACGATTGGATTCAGAAGGCTTCCTCAATCTTGAACCAATTGCTATTCTGTAGCAACGGTCCAAACACCTTAGAACTAGAACTATCACTGAGGTGTTGGTTCAATGGCAGGGCCAGTCACAGGAGAGTGCCACTTGGGAATCCCTTTACAAGCTTCAACTTCAATTTGCCCACCTTGTGGGCAAGGTTCTTTTGAGGGAGAATGAGTGTTCTATGATTGTAGTGTGTAGACAATGATTGTAGTGTGCAAACAGTGTACCCTGTGGACAAGGTGTTTAAAGGGGGATGGAATGATAGAGTTTGGCTATTATGTTGTTATCAGTTAAAGTACTGAGTTGGAAGCTAAAGTTTGGCCGCTGCATTGATGGGTGGATTAGTTAGTTACTTGTGGCAGCTGTATTATTGATTGGTTAGTTAGAAAGGACAAAAACTGTTTGTGTAACAGAATGTACCAATTGTACTCCTATAAGTAAGGGATAAGGATTCTAATTGGGATATAGATGCAATAATACGATACTTCTACTCTGTTTCTCCAATTCTCTTCTTTCTCTATCTCTATCTCTAATCTTCTTTAGGAGGCCTAGTTCCCTCAAAGAACTACTATAGCTAATCTAGTGTCTTGATAGAACTATTGGGTTCCTATCACACTACACCACTTTCAAACACACGTTCAATAAAGAAATTATAGTTACTGTTTATCTCTAAAGTTTATCCTTTTTATTTGTTTGAAAGAAAAAAAAATCATGTTCATTTTTTTAAAAATCTCACATCACAAGAAGTCCTAATTCCAAATAAAACACCTCCACTTTTTTTAATAAAAAAGATCATACTACTCATTTAAAAAATAATTACTTATTCTTATCCCAATATTTTCCTTATATCACTACATCACTTTCAAGAACACGTTAAAAAAATTGCATTTTCTGCTTATCTTTAAATTTTATCCTTTTATTTGACAATATATATATATATATATATATTGTTAGGATTAGTGCCCTAGAATCCTATTGTATGATGTTATGTATGATATTATGTATGACATTATGTTTGACATGATGTATGACTTAATATTGTAATTAATAAAATTGTTTTATTATTATCTAAAATAATGGTAACATGAATATTCGGACATTATCATTTAGTCCATGAGATACATAGTATGTGATTTATGTGATTTAGTCACAGAAAATATAAGTCACAAGTTCTTTGTAAACTCAGAATTTTAGTTCGTAGTTGGCGATGAAATTGAGCATTTCATCTGCGAAGACTATAACATATCAACTAAGATGATTTGTCTTAATCATGGAAGTGGAGACTTCTAGTTGATATGTTGATATGTTTTAAGAGTTAAGACATATTGAACTGGATCACTGTGAGATTTATTATTCTCCTAATGACTGTCAATTGAATAATAAATTTCACGACTTATATTTGCATGAACTCTTAATCCTGAGAGAATAATGGATTTGATCATGAAGTGTAGGTTGCTTTGATATATCAGGAGTGAGATCTAAAGTAACGGTCAAAATCTCAGTATGTTGAGCAACCACATTTAGTGTTGATGGAACATATATTCTCAAGATAGAATTCATAGTCTCTTAACGGAGATATAAACTATTCCCTTGAGATAAGTTTAATGGGTTCAGTTATTCAGAGCGTTAAGCCTAACCACTTTAGTAAGAAATTACTAAAGTATATATATATATATATATATATATATATTTATGAAATTGGATTTCATAAATATATGGTGAATAACTTATAAGGATTAAACCGGGTACTCAAGGATTGAGATGTAGTAATTTACAAAGTGACAGTCTACTTTCATAACTTTGTATTACTACGAACATTTTATGAAGGGGTTGCATGTATAATAAAGTCTTGGGATATAATTTATTAATAAGGCCTAGAGTGCAATTATATTTATATAGTGGTATTAAATATAATTAATGGTAACTTTAGACTTGTCAAGAGTTGACAGAAAAGTCCAAGGCCCATTGGAGTTAGTGTCTTATTGGTCCCTTTTGGTCCCACTCCAAGCCACATACTAAAACCCAATTGGAAAGACCCAAAAGGCTAATCCAATTAGACAATTAGTTATTAGGAGAGAAACATACATAATTTTTTAAATGACACAACAAGTTTGAAAAATGGTGTGTATGTGTGAGTGAAGCCACCCAATTACTCTCCCTTGGAAACTGATTGAGAGACTACACATCTTGGGCGATAATGAAATTGGAGTGAAGATTGAAAGTGTTTCTGAGAACTTCTAATCTTTGGTTTTGAAATTCACTACACCAAGGTACACTCTCTTGTTCTATATTCTAAAACTTACTTAATGCATGTTATCAATTCTGAATGAAGTAGATCCATTAATTTTCCGCTGTGTACATGCATATTTCCAACAATTGGTGTCAGAGCGGTCTTCATTTTCGAATCTGTATAATATGTTTAGTGAGTTTTAGAATTAAAGAAAACTTTTTTCATAGTTGTGAAAATTCTGCAGCTAATAATATGCCTCGCGATCCCAAAGGACGGTGTTTTGTTTCATGGTATTACAAGTTTAAACACTATAAGGGAGATGAAATGTGGCTACACATGATTCTAGATAATTGTGTACACTAGACTGAGTGTAATGTTAACCTCCCAAAGGAGCTATGTCATTATTACTTAGAGGCTAAAGTTAATACGACATATTATTAGTGTATGATAAGAGTTATCATAATAGCATTAATAATGAGAATAGTTCTCAATCAATTAATGTGTTTATAATAAATATGCTACCAAGGAATTATAGACATGGATTGGGTTGTCGTTGCACCTAGTATAGTATGTTTTTATGGGTTCCATATTATATGGTTATGGATGCAAAATGATAATGTCCTAGTATTTAAGTTCATGGTCTCAAAATAAAGATGTCATAAATTTTGTTCTCTAGTTACTATTTTAAGTGAATCACATTAACTAAGAAATAATTTTGGACATAGTGCTTAAAGGAGCTGAAGTACATATTTATGTTTCGATTCAGCATTGTCATAATTTCCTATACATGATGCATTTATGGAAGATAGCTTATGATGTAATCATAGTCTCCATTGAAATGCTTATATGTTACATTGGCTTCTATCTTAATTGTGCTACAGCATGAGATGCAAGAGACAGTACAAGACTTAGACTTTATATTAAGTCTAAATGAGATGTTTGGTATGAATCATATTGAGTGCTAAGAAAAGCTGAAGGAGTTCCAATTTTATATCATTTTATGAAAATATTTTATTTTTAAAATGAATTGGAATTCTTAGGTGTAGAGATTAAATGTTAATCTCATTTGGATATGATCCACAAATCCTTGTTAAAATCATTTGAACAATTCAGATTGTTTTGAAACTAAATTCTTTTTGTGTTATCTGAATTGATGAGTGAGTTCTATGCAATGGAAGACATCCTAAAAGCTAGGGCTAGGATCAATATGATTTAATTCAAATTCTTAACCTAAACCGAAAGGTAAGGGTGGTAAGAATAGGAATTATAATACCAAACAATTGGACAAACTAGTTGCCCTAGAAGTTGCCAAAAGGAAATTAGACTCAAAAGCATGACCAAAAGGAAAGTGTTTCTGGTTTTGGTAAAGCTAAGCATTGTCCATGATTGTTTTCTAGATGGAAATTTATATGTTTTACTTTTTAAAGAGAAAGTTTATGTCCTTTGGTATTGTATGTTTTGGCACTTATGTCTAGATCTTATTAATCTAAATGGTATTCAAGATTGGTGAAAGATGGGGTTTTAGAACCATTATTTTGTTATATTCCCATTCTATGAATTCTATTTAGAGGATAATATGATCTAGGGCTCCTTTATTGTAAAGGAATATAGTGTCATTAATTTCTTTAAGTTAGTGCATACATGAAGGAGGAATAAGACTCTTTTAGAAATAGTAAAGTACATGATAAATATTTCTATTTGCTTATTTCTTTTGGAGATATACTCTAATAATTACTATACATTTTCTAAATTTGATTTCAAAAGTTTGTTCCTAGGAAATCTGTCAAATCGTGGATTGGGTGAAAACCTAGAATATGATACTTCCATTTTTGGAGATGTCCAGCACTTGTGCTAGAAAAGGAAGTCTAACAAATTGAAATTAAGAGGTAGAAAAATGTGTGTTTTATGTTGGGTATCCAAAAGGAATTTCAAAAGATTGTTTTGGTCGTCATAAAGAAGACAAGATGTTTGTAAAGTTCTTGATGATGACTATTTGAATAATCTAAAAGCAAATCATAGATTGTTCTAGAAGAAAAATGTTAGAATTTGTTGTAGGACAACTATAAAATACATTTAGAAATGAGATGGTTGTATTAGATACACCACAAGACAATATTCTCTATATATATATAGCTAGTACACCGGTACAATATAGTAGTGTGAGGATTATCAATTACCAAATAAATTCATACTTTTGGAATAAACTTTTGAAGTCATTCCATAAGGATATGAATTTGATCCTCGATCCTACGTAAAGGTAATAGATGAAATGAATATGGATTACTGAATCAAAGTTATGTAAATTTAAAGTCTAGAACTTGTAGAGGCGCTTAATTGCATTAAGCCTATTGTTCTCAAAGAGATCTACAAGAAAATGAGATTGATAGTTTTGAAGGTGCAAACCTTCAAAGTCAAGATTAGTGGCGAAAAGATTTATTCAGAAAGAAATTGTTCGACTATGAAAAGATTTTTTCACCAATAGTCAAGTTTGACTCTATCTAGATTCTCTTATTTATTATATTTCATTTGGATGAAATATGGCAATGAATATCAAGAAAGCTTCTTTTAGTAGCAATCTTGAAGAAGACATCTATATGATGTAACTAGACTTGTTCATAGCAAAGAACTGGTAGTGTTTAGTATGCAAGTTGCTTAAAGTCCATTTATGGACTAAAGCAAGCATCTAGGTCATAAAATATCATCTTTGATCTAGCAATCAAATTGTTTGATTTTGATCAAGTAGGCCTTATGTGTGTAAAAGTTATATAGAATAATAAATTTCTTAATTTATATTGATGACATTCTAATCATTTAGAATGATGTAGAGTTATTGTCATCAATGGAATTTTTTGTTGTCTAGTCCAGTTTGATATAAAGTACTTAGAAAAGATTGGTCACATCCTAAGAATTAAACATTGTTAAAATTCAGGAATTAAGATGTTGAGTCTATCTCAAACTGCTTAAAAAGATTAGATTCTAGCCAAGTATAGCATGTATTACTTCAAGAAATGATTCTTTCCTTTAAATTTGAAGTTCCTTTATATAGGACTATAATCCTAAGACATGTAAAAGGAAGAGCATATTAAGACAGTTCCTTATACCATATCAATGGGAAGTCTTTATGCTATGCTATATACTAGGCTAAATATTTATTTTGCAGTGGCATAGTAAGGAAATATCAATTGAATCAAAGATCATTTAATTTAGTGGGAGTAAAGCATATACTCAACTATCTTAGGAGAATGAGGGATTATATGCTTGTCCACAAAAGTGAAGTTTTGATGTTTACTAGATGTACAAATACTAACTTGTAGTTTGATTGTGATTCATGAAGTTGGACTTCAAGATATGTGTTCATCCTAAGTGGTGAAGATACACATTAAGCGTAAGTATTATCTCTTTAGAGAGATATGAGTACTTGAGAAGTAGTAGTAGTAGAAAAGATAATTTATGCAATAAATCTGACTGAAACTTGTTTCCAAATCTTGCCTTAGAGTGACTATGAATTACTCTAAAGGGAGATAAGTGTCGGATATCTGATTAATTGTTTTTAAGGGCAAGTGGGAGATTGTTGGGGTTTTTGCTCTAAAATCCAATTTATTGGCATGCCATAAATAATTAAATTGTTAATTATATGAGACTATTTATAAATGAACTAATTGGACATTATCTTAGTCCATGAGATACATAGTATGTGATTTATGTGATTTAGTCACAGAAGATATAAATCACAAGTTATTTGTAAACTCAGAATTTTAGTTCGTAGTCGGTGATGAAATTGGGCATTTCAGCTACAAAGACTATAACATATCAACTAAGATAATTTGTCTTGATTATGGAAGTGGAGACTTCTAGTTGATATGTTGATATGTTTTAAGAGTTAAGACATATTGAACTGAACCGCTGTGAAATTTATTATTCTCCTAACGACTGTCAAATAAATAATAAATCTCACGACTTCTATTTACATCAACTCTAAATCCTGAGAGAATAATGAACCTGATCATGAGGTGTAGGTTGTTTTGATATATCAGAAGTGAGATCTATAAGACATGATCAAAATCTCAGTATGTTGGACAGCCGCATTTAATGTTGATGGAACATATATTCTCAAGATGGAATTCATAATCTCTTAACAGAGATATAAAATATTTTCTTGAGATAAGTTTAATGGGTTTGGTTATTCAGAGTGTTGGGCCTAACCACTTTAGTAAGGAGTTACTAAAGTATATATTTATGAAATTGGATTTCATAAATATATAATGAATAACATAAAGGATTAAACTGGGTACTCAAGGATTAAGATGTAGTAATCTTCAAAGTGGCAGTCTACATTCATGACTTTGTATTACTACAAATATTTTAATGAAGGGGTTGCATGTATAATAAAGTCTTGGATATAATTTATAGATAAGGCCTAGAGTGCAACTATATTTATATAGTGGTATTAAATATAGTTAATGGTAACTTTGGACTTGTCAATAGTTGACAGAAAAGCTCAAAGTCCATTGGAGCTAGTGCCTTATTGGTCCCTTTTGGTCCCATTCCAAGCCACATATTAGAGCCCAATTAGATAATCAGTTATATATAAGGAGAGAAACATACAGAATTAAGGGAGTGTGGTTTTCATTTAGATCACAAAAAGAATGCAATGATGTATGTGAGTGCAAGACACTCTTTTATTCTCTCCTTGAAAACTGATTGAGAGACCACACTTCTTGAGCATCAAGTGGAATTGGAGTGAAGATTAAAAATGTTCCCAAGTATTTCCATGTTTTGGTTTTGAATTTCACTGCACCAAGGTACGCTTCCTATTCTTTGTTCTAAAATTCATGGTTACATGTTATCTTTCATGATTGAAGTAGATCCGTATTTGTTGCTTCCGCTGTGTGTTTTGTATGAGATGAAACCAGATTTTCCAATATATATATATATATATCATGTTCATCTTTTCTTTTTCTTTTTTAATCTCACTTCATAATTAATTTTTGAAATATTTGCAAAACAATAGCAGATCAGAAATACAAAATTTGGAGAGAGAGTCTACTCTAGGAGGGCCCTCAATAACTAGGATCACCCATCCTCTTCCAGTACATTCTTTACAAAATTGTTCATCTCATTCTCTTTATAGACAAGTAGCCTCTACGCACATGTGTTACGTGTACTCTGAGGCTCTTCTAATTTTTTTTTTTTAATCTAAAAAAATAAATTTCATATATACTAATTTGGGTTGTTATATTATCCAATCACCAAAAAATAGAAGAGCAAACGAATGTGCATAGACGCTAGTAATATATAATGACTTGTTTTGGAGGCTCATTTGATATAATTAGAAGGTGTGCTTGACCTGGGCCAGGCCTGGATTAAAACTATGTACTACTAATGCGTATTTGAGATATGGGTTAAGTTCAATCTGATATTGAAGCCCACGCCAATCTCAAATTTGGGCAATGTACATTAAGAGGTTACTGTCCAAGCCAACCTAGTGACCTACTCAAGGAATATTAGTTTGTTTCTGTAGCCTTAATTGCACGTACATAACGACATTAGTTGTATTTGTTTGTTTCATAATGAAGATCTCATTCTTTAAAAAAAAGGAAAACTGTAACGAGGAGTCAAGAGCTAGTTCTCATGCATTTATTACTTTTGAGGCAAAGTTGAGATGAGTTTAATAAGTCTCATTTGCTCCTTTTTTTTTTTTTTTTTTTTTTTCAAAATATGTGTTTTTTTTTTTAACAGCCCAACATTCAATACCATAAAGCATCTAGTCTTACAACAATCTTATTAAAGTTTCCATTTATTTAATAAGATTTTCTATTTACAATATTCATAAATGAGTGCAACTAAAATGACAATACTGTTAAGATCAATCAATTGAAATACACGGAAATATATAATTCAAATGAGGAAATCCATTTAAAAATATGAGCAACCCCTATTAATAGAAAGAAAAGAGAGAAATATTTGATATATAATTTAGCCATGTTTATAGAAGAGTGATTAAATTTTAGTTTGGTTGTCAACATACTATAACCCTCCACTTGTATTTGGGTTTAATGTTAAGATTTAATTTGCAATAATTTTAAAATTAGGAGTTCAACTTTTTTTGTTTTTTTTTTTTGAGGAAATTTAAATTTTTCGGAGTTCAACCTGAAACTATAGAATAAAGAATTTAATTTGAAATAAATCCTGAAGAATATTTCTAAGATGTAATTTACTCTAAAATTTATTTAGGCATAAAAAAATAAAATAAACCTAGTGCTTGACACTGACTTACACAAGCATGCAACAAGAGTAAAAGTATAGTCTCAGGATGAAAGAGGCGCTAAATTATTAAATGCACCGGAGGAGTGCTATCGTGGTCTTTTTTTTATCTTTCAATTAGTAAAATGATATTATTTATATGAATGTGATATCATTTGGTAGTTTTTTATTTTTTATTCTTTGTGCTGATTAGGAAACTCACTCACATATTTACATAAATGATATCATCTCATTAATTGGAAGGACTATGTCATCAATCCTTCCTGTAGACCTAATAATTTCTCCTAGACGAAAGGGCAAAAATGTAACTTGCATTTTCAAGGAACATATATGGTACAAAGAACAATTGAAAACTAAACCAGGGAATTTAAGAACCAAGTATGCAACCCTATTAATTGTATTACATAAAAATTAATAATTTCTATCACAATTATCCTACATTGTAAATTGTTATTAACTATCTATTCTTTTCACATAAATTCATAATTATCTCTTCATCACTCACAGTATGCAGCGTATATAACTAGCAAAAATTGTACTAAAAGTTTTTGTGCAACCCGATATGTAGGGCTTATTTAAAAGAAATTGACTGGGGAAATCTGTTGGATTAGCTGGGCCCGGGCCTGAAACCTATTTTTCTTATAATTCCTCCTTTATTATCGGACTTTTAACATTAGCAGCAACCAACTGCGCAAAAGTTCAGCGAAATTTTCATCCAGGAATTGTGGCTTCACACTGCCTGATGTGAAATTTGTCACATAAAATTCACTAATTCATACTAATTATTCACATTGTTTTACACATAATATGAAAGAATAAGGATATAATGTGAAACGATGTAAAAAAAGTTTGGATGTGAAACAATCAAAGCCCAATTTTGACGGTCTACATTTACATGGTCTACTAAAATAATGGGCTCAACTTTAACATCATGTTTGAACGAGCCCTTATCTTCCTCACCATCTCATGAATTTTTTTTTTTTTTTTCAAGAGATGATGCAATCAGGCAATCAGCAAAGTCTAATTTTATCAACTGAAGTGAAATAGCTTCGCGGAGCCACAAATTATGCAACCTATTTGACCCCATTTTGAATTTATATTCTGTGGAAAACATTTTAAAAACAATGCATTGCAAGTTTACAACAAAGAAATGGTGATTGGGAGAATACAGACTACAGTTACAGTTAATCACATAATAGCTTAAGAAATTCTCCGATCATCCTGGAGAAACTTGCAGCTCAGTATGTACCATATATTCTTCCATCAAAGTTCCATAAATATACATTCCCAAACACATAATTTTATGCAATAGACAGATGTTGCACTACGCAATTATCACACATACATTTACAGCATAGCAAGATACCATTTTGAAGAGTCACCATACATGAGAGAGAGAGAGAGAGAGAGAGTCACCAAAACTCTCAGATTTTACAAGGTTAAAATTCTTTTATTTTTTCTTTTTAGTCAAGCTATATATAATTTCTTTTCTTTCTTTTCATTTTTTTAGTAAGTCCCCCACCCCCTCCTTTCTAGTTTCTACTAACTACAAGTTTTATAAAGACTTTGAATTTAATCATTATGGTATATAGATTTGAAATAATTTAATCCTAACAATTCAGAAGTATAAATTTTTATCACTTACACAAGTTACTAACAAAAAATAAGTAGAAAAATACTATGTTCATAATATTTTTAAAACAAATTTTAAGTAGCAGTTTATTATTAGTAGAAAAAAAAAGTAATTTATATATACATGAACAATGAAAACTACTGTTTAGGTGAATTAAGTGTTACATTTAATAAGATTAAACTATTTCAAATTTAGTCAGGAAAACAAAGAAAATGTAACTTGAGTTATAAGAAATTAACTAGGGTGAGTACACATGCACAAAGATGCCCTTCTATTAAGAGTTAAGACTTAAGCGGGAAGTATAAGTATGTGATATGGTCAAAGTGAGTCAACTTAGATAAACTCTAGGTAGAAAAGAGTAGTAATGATTAATGGATTAGTAAAATGTGGCATGAAAAATTGCAATTCACAAAACCCGCGATGTTCTCGTTGTGCTTGCAAATGGTCACAGCAATCTATGAGACATAGCAACAATATTGTTTGGAACATGCAGTGATCAAGTATTGTCTCACACACACACACACACTCTCTACCCCATACAAATGTGTCATTAAAAAATTACTATGAGACGAGTTTTAGGATCATGCGCAAAGGCACCGCACGCGCACTGACTTGACTTGCTTGCCTTTCTCTCTCTTTGTCTGAGTCTTAGCAGAGAAGTTCTGCTCTTGTTTTCTGCTGCCAAAACCATCATGTTTTCCACTGTACCTTATGCATATTGTAATGCAATGGTTTATTATGAGTGGTGTATATGCAAACATTTTTGTTCAGGAGCACTGAGACTCACTCTCTTCTCGATATTTTTGTCTTCCACACCTTTGGTCCTTCTTGTAATCTTGGATCTCCCATAAACCCTTTTGATCAATTCCCCTTTCTGTCATTGATTTTATTAAAAATATTTTCTATTGGTTTTTAATTCTTGAAGCAAACATTCTTAGATACAACTTCATTAATTAAAACCAACAACAGGCTTGGCCATGATTTGCACGGGGTTCAACTTTGTAAACCACGTGTGCTCTTTATGGGACCCACCTCTTAATGATTCTTTTTATTTTAATTTGTTTGTCTCATGCTTTTCTAATGGATGATGATCTTCTTGAAATTGAAATGAAAATAAAGTCTCATTTTACAGTCAAGATTTTGTGTTTTGTAGTTGTATTGATGTCTCAATATAGTAATTTTTTAATACTACATAATTATATATATATGACAGCTTTTCAAAGCAAATCAAAATACAAATAGACCTTGAAGAACCTTTCAATTGTGTGCAAACATCTCATTCCAGTGTGTTGCCAGCCATCAATGCATGCTATAAAATAGTTCCATTTGCCCCATATTTCTAATTCCTAGTTGTTTACAAGTTCAAATCTACTAATTTCGTTTAGGAATTATTCACCTATACTGTACAAATTTTTTAATTGCAAATTTTTAATCATAATTCTATTACAATCTGTTGCTTGAATTCAAACCTTTGTGGACCAACCTAGCTATTCTTGTTTTCTTATTCTCCTTAATTTGTTTCTTGTGGGAATGTACAAACATGCTTGCTAGGGTAATTATAATACGCATAGATTTTTGTTAGTTACAAGTACTTCAGTACATATCACTCTCATTCATGGTCCCTAAATCCTAGTTTTCTAAATTTTTCATGCTTATTCGTGCACATTGCACATGCACCGCAGCAATTTGAATACTAAGCATTGTTGCATTTTGTGCTTGGTGCAAGTGGTTTTGTTTATATTTATTAGTACATATAAAAATGTGATGATTCCAAGTCGCAATAGGCTCTAGACAGTGCGCTAAATTAGTTTGTTTACAGTAATAACTTTGAAGTATACGTCAAGAATACGTGATGATGACTCCTAATTTATTGACAACTTGCTATCTTAACATTTATGAAAAAAATTTGTGAATAACCATTGCAATTATTTATAGACTTATTGTTATGTTATGTCATTGCTCTTTGTTAGTTAATAAAGTTCTTAAGCTTATCAGGAAGAAAGAAAAAAAAAAAAATTATTTTTAAAAATTTGTGTTTTTATCTACGGGCCGGGATAGTTTTAGATTTTGAAAAGAAAATTACATCAATGTTATAATGAGATTTTAGTTGCTCATTCTAGCTAGCTTTGGTCATCAATTTAATTGTACGAAATAATTAGACTTTTTAAGTTTTAAGAGCTCGAGAAAATGCCTCCCCATGCCATTGCTGGCGGGACAGAGCATATGGGCATATGCCCATCAGTGATATTTTCCCATGCCTCTGTCAGCCATCTTCTGCTCTTATAAATTATTACAAAATTAAATGAATAAATAAATAAAAACTAATGGTTTTACAACTACAATAATAGCTTTTTACTATAACCATTATTATATAGATATTATAATGACTTAAAAAATGATTGAATAGAATAAAATTTTTTTTTTTTTTAAAAACATTTTGCGATTTTTTTATTTAAAAAGGCATAAATATGAATATTCACATGAACAAAATTAGGAATTCATTTTTTGAGGGACCAAAAAATATCAAAAAATAATAAAAATCTCTATAAATTTATTGTTTTTGGGCTTTTTGGGCTTGAGCTATTCCACTTAGTGGGCTACAAACTCAAAACGGGTCCATACAATTGGCACCGTCTGTGGGAAGAACTAGAGTTTTCAGTTGATCTCACTCTCAGAGATGGTAAGATCAGGTGTACATTGGGCAGAATCTTTGGGGTCCCAACATCAAGATCATTTTCTCAATCTTGAACGACAGAGAGGCCGGGAAGGAAGCGTACATACTACCTGCACTAATAGAAGCCAAGCTAAGGGTAAATGCCACATCTCTCAGGAAGAAAATGCCAGGAACATGCAGAAGGAGATTGATCACCTGAAGAGAAAATTGAGCCACGAACGGCGAAGGCAGTTTTCGCCAGATCCTAGCTTCTCTTCTGACAGAGAAGAGGATATTAGCTACAGGCGCAGATCGAGAACTCCCCCTAGCGAGAGTTTCTCATATGATGAGGACTATCATCATGAACGTGGAGATAGAAAGCCGTCCTCGGATGGCCTCAAAAACGATTCCATGAGTAGAGCACTTAACCAGATTGCAAAGTCTCCTTTTTCACGCTGGATTGAGGGAGGTAAACTACCTCAACGATTCTCCCAACCCACGTTCACCATATATAATGGACGAATGGACCCCGTTGAGCATGTTAGTCACATTAATCAAAGAATGGCTATGTATTCCAGAAATGAGCCCTTGATGTGCAAGGTATTCCCATCCAATTTGGGGCCGGTGGCAATGAGATGGTTTGATGGCTTGAGGGTAGGTTCTATTGACTCTTTCAAGGAGCTTACTCAAGCGTTTGGATCCAAGTTTGTTACGTGTAGAAGGGCTCCTCGGCCTTTGGCTTCTTTGCTGTCTTTGTCCATGAGAGAAGGAGAGACCTTGAAGACGTATTCAGACCGATACTAGGAGATGTTCAATGAGATAGATGGGGATTTTGATCATGTTGCCATTAGTACTTTTAAGCTCGGTCTACCTACCGAGCATGGCTTGAGAAAATCTTTGACCAGTAAACCCGTTACCAATGTACGTCAACTCATGGATCAAATTGACAAATACAAGAGGGTTGAAGAGGACCAGGAGTAGGATAAGGGCAAAAGTAAGGTTATCCCTCAGGAGAGGAGGGATTTTAGGTCGGACCGTTACAATAATAATAGACCCCGAAGAGATTTTGCTGTGCAATCTTTACCTGCAGATCCTCAGGCTGTGAATATTGTGTTTAAAGAATCAGTGCATCAAGTTTTGGAGAGAATAAAAAGGGAGCCTTACTTCAAATGGCCGAGTAAGATGAGTAAAGATCCCTTGAGACGAAATCAGAGCCTCCATTGTCAGTACCATCAGGAGCGAGGACACACTACCGAGGATTGTCGGACGTTGTGGAGTCATCTAGAACAATTGGTCAAGGAAGGGAAATTGCAACATCTCTTGTATCACCCTAATGGGCAGGATAACCAGCCAAGGTCTGGGACTCAAGGGAATATTTCTTCACGACCCCCAATAGGCACAATCAATGTCATCTTCGCCGCACCTTGGAGGATCGGTTCACAGCCCTCCAGGGTTATGTCTGTAGCTCGGTTGCTAGCCGAGGATGCAGGCTTCAAGCCGAAGAAGGCCAGAGTAGAGGTTCGACCGGCGTTGAGTTTCTCGAATGAAGACATGGCAGGGACCATCCAACCGCATGATGATACTTTGGTTGTAACTCTTAGAATAGCCGGGTATGATATAAGAAGAGTGATAGTAGACCAAGGTAGTTGTGTGGAAATCATGTACCCAAATTTATACAGAGGGCTGCACCTAAAACCCGAAGACCTAACCACCTATGATTCCCCTTTAGTGAGTTTCAATGGGAAGGTGGTGATTCCAAAGGGTCAGATCAGGTTGCTGGTGTAGGCAGGTTCAGAGGTGGTAGATGTGGACTTTATAGTGGTGGATTCATACTCTCCCTACACAGTCATCGTGGCCAGGCCTTGGCTTCACACCCTTGGGGCTGTTTCTTTAACTTTACATTAGAAGGTAAAATATCCGTCAGGGAACCAGATCGAGGAACTGGTAGGGGAACAATCTGTGGCTCAGCAGTGCCTTGTGTCCGCCATCTCGCATCAGTCAGCAGTTAAGTCTTTGACCTCGGTCAACGAAGGTTTATAGCAGTCAATGCCTACGACCCTTCCTGGTAAGGGGCTAACTGAGGAGGCCGAATGTGAAGATCCAGAGAAGTTCATCATAGGAGATGACTCGGAGAAGTATTTTCAAGTTGGGGTTAAACTACCTCCTTAGGAAAAACAAGAGTTGGTGGATTTTCTTAAGAAAAATGTGGATATTTTTGCCTGGGATGCCTACAAAGCTCCGGGGGTGAGTCCAGACTTCATCTGCCACCATTTGAATGTCAATCCAGCTATAACCCCGAAGAAACAGCCTCCTCGGCGTTCATCCAAGGAGCATTCTAATGCTGTTAAGGACGAAGTAGTGAAACTGAAAAGGGCTGGGGCTATTAAAGAGGTCTTTTTGTCCAAAATGGTTGGCTAACACAATAATGGTTAAGAAGAAGAACAAAAAATGGCATGTATGTGTAGATTTCACGGACTTGAATAGGGCCTGCCCCAAGGACTCTTTTCCTATGCCATGGATTGATCAGCTTGTGGAGGCAACGGTGGGCCATCCTCGGATGAGTTTCCTAGATGCCTTCCAAGGGTATCACCAGATACCTCTAGCTGTAGACGACCAAGAGAAGACAGCTTTTGTCACCCCTACCGAAAATTACCATTCTAAGGTGTTGCCTTTTGGTTTGAAAAATGCAGGGGCCACTAATCAAAGAATGATGACAAGGATGTTTAAACCTCAACTAGGAAGGAATATGGAAATCTACATCGACGACATGGTGGTGAAGAGCAGAATAGAATCAGACCACATTGTTGACCTCGCAAATACTTTTGATACCTTGAGGAAGCATGAACTGTGGCTTAATGCTTTAAAGTGTTCGTTTGGTGTCGGATCGGGGAAATTCTTGGGCTATATGGTTACTCATCGTGGAGTTGAGGTCAATCCTGACCAGATCAAGGCGATCAACAACCTGCAACCGCCTCGGAATCCCAAGGAAGTTCAGAGGCTTACAGGAATGACTGATGCTCTAAATCGGTTCATCTCTCAGTCGGCTGATAGATGTAGAC
This sequence comes from Quercus ilex subsp. ballota, assembly GCA_032727855.1. Lineage (NCBI taxonomy): Eukaryota > Viridiplantae > Streptophyta > Magnoliopsida > Fagales > Fagaceae > Quercus > Quercus ilex. Next base: position 47,149,865 of record CM064908.1, read on the forward strand.
CTTTCTTTCAGTTGTTAAATAAGTGGAAGGGGTTCGAATGGACAGAGGAGTGTGTAATAACTTTCCAACAGTTGAAAGAATATCTGTCTCACCCTTCCATTATGTCAAGACCTGAGGTGGATGAGGCGTTATTTGCCTACATTGCTATTGCCAGCCACGCAGTGAGTCTGGTATTAATACGTGTTGATAATGGTGTACAAAGGCCAATGTACTATGTAAGTAGGTCATTACATGAGGCCGAGGTCTGTTACTTACCTTTAGAAAGGGCTATTTTGGCTATCGTCCATTCTACACGCAAACTTCCCCACTATTTTCAGTCACGCACGGTTGTTATACTGACCCAACTCCCGCTTAAATCTCTGCTACATAGTGCTGATTATACAGGGAGAGTGGCTAAGTGGGGTACGATGTTGAAAGTTCAAAATAGGTATGAAACACCCTTGAACGTTTAGACCCCAAATAATAAAATTACCAATTCAAGCTTTATATCAAACAACTAATGTGCGGAACATGATAACAAGCTTATAACAGAATTGATAAACAATCTAAGCCAAATATAAACACATCCACAACAGTAAATATAAGGCAAAGATAAAGAGAAAGAAGATGCAAACACACGGAAAACACACGATGTGTTATCGAAGAGGAAACCGAAGTTCTCGGCGTAAAACCTCTCCGCCGCCCTCCAAGCGGTGATAAAATCCACTAAAGAATATAGTTGGGATACATGAACAACAGAAGACCCTCCAAGCCTAATCTACCCAAGTACCTAAGCCCTCCAAGCTTCTTGCTCCAACGAGGTTATGCCGAACCTATTTCTTCTTTAGCTTCCCGGATTCCGCTACTTGACCATAGCATCAACCAATGTATATTGGTTCCTTCCCAAACTGCTTCTCTAAACACCAAATGAACCTTCTCACAGACATGGGTGTGGTGAGATAAGAATTTGGTAAAAGACCTCTCAAGGGTATGACAATGGAGAGGAAGAGAATAGAGGAATTTGTAGAGACTCTAAGGTAAAGATTGGGGATGAGGCAATCTTGGTTTTCTCTAGGGTTTTCTCTCACAAAATTCTCTCTGGAAGCTCTCTCAAAATAGTGGGTATAAGGGTGTATATACAGTAGGGTGAGAAGGGAATGCAAAACGTCAATTTTTGCCAAACAGGGTTAACTCGAGGCTTGACCTCGCGGCTTGTCCAAGTCGGGAGTTCCAGTCGCGACGTAATGGCCTGGCCAGCCTGGAACTTTTGTCCTGTAGCGTGACAACTGGTGCGACCCTTCAGCTTCCCAGTGTGCCTCTCACGTGCCAGAGTTTGGCAGCTTGCCAGTCGCGATCCATCCTCGAGCCCTAGTCGCGAACCTCTGTTTTTCTTGCACACTCTTGAGCTTTTCTTCACATCTTCTCACACACTACCCTTACAATTTTTCCACCTAAATACAGGGTTACTAAGTGCTAAATTACAAGCAAATTAGTCACGGAATAAAGCCAATTAGATGGTTGATTAAATTCAACCTTACAATCTCCCCCTTTGGCTATTCCGTGACAAAACCCTAAAACAAACTCTAGACTTAATGCGTGAGTTGGGAACAGTTGGAAAACTCACTCACACCTAACTCTAGAATCTGTAAAGCTATTGAACATATGAATAAGTAACTCCTGAAACACAATAACATAACAATATCATTGTATGCAGAAAACTTAATAAGCATATGGAGCAAAGTAAGCATGATCAAGCAAAAATGAACATAAGCACAAAAGCAATAATTCATGGCAAGATCAGCAACAGTAGTCACTTAAGCAAAAGTGATTACTATGTTCATTCACACAGGAAATGAACATCCGGACATGCAAAACTGATAAACTCAATTGAAGAGAATCATTTGCAAGTCCAACACTCAACCAATGCATACAAACATATATGCATCTAGGAACAATCCTACAAGGGCACAAGAGTGTTGTACTTAAGATAATGCAAGGCATTAACAAGTACCAAAACACAAAGCATAAAGGCTGCATAAGCAAAGATTTGCAAATACATGGCACAAACCATAAAAGCCTACAAAACATGTAAAAGTTCTAGAAACAACCCTCAAAGCTTACAAAAGCAACAATGGGTACAGAACATCAACTTAAAGAGCTGAAGCTGAAAAACATCATACAATATATATGCTGAAATAAACAACTACCACCACAGTATTTTGATTTAACAAACTTTTATATACAGAAAAAAATCTAAAAAGGAGTGATGAAGAAATCTCCCCCTCAAAACGATCACTCCCCCTCAAGAGCTGCCCCCAAAAGTTCTCCCCCTTTTTGACCGGAATGGCCAAAGGGTCACAGTTGCAGCTTTGTGAAAATGCCATCAACTTGAGCTGCTAACACATCAATTTGGTCCTGCATGACAACCAGTCTATCCGACTGCTCTTTTTGGCCATCTCTGAGGGTCTTTTCCATTTCCTTAAGACGTTTGTGAAGGTTATCAAAGAGCATTTGCAACTTGTCAGGCGGAGGAGCAGACTGTGGTTGTGTAGTGCCTGGTTGCTGTGATGCATGGATGGTATGAACAGGTGAACCTTGCTCAGGAGTAGAGGAAGTGGCAGAAAATAGATGTGCACTCTTTGGAGCTTTGGATGAGTGACTCTTGCTGGCCTGTAGAGTGAACATGGAGATTGGTCGAGGACGAGCAATCACGTTCCCAATCGAGGGAGGAGTAACACCTTCACGTAAAACGAAGTTCATAATAAGACTACAGAATGGAAGGCACCCTCGTGCTACTGATCTGGTTGCTGTCTTTCTTATGATGTGATAAATATGGGCACAGATGTCAATGGTGGTGCCAGTGATGAGATCACATAGAAATTGAGCCCTTCCAAGATTTATATACACCGTGTTGGTCAGCGGATAGAGGTTTGAAAACATAATTAGCTTCAATGTAGTCAACTCAGGTGAAAACTTGGAAATACTGATTAATGTCCCTGTGCTAGAAATGTCATGGTCAGGACCAAGAATTTGAAGAATGTCCTAAATCTCTAGAGTACGATCATCATACGGCGTAAGGTCAGCATCCGCAGGACGTGTGATTTTGAGAAGTTCAGCTATGGTGTCTGGATTAATGATGAACTCCGTTCCTCTTACCAGACAATGTATTTCAATCTCAAGATCAACTAAGTTAGCGAGACATTCCTTCACAAGTTCAATCATCGGATCAACAAAATTTCCGAATAGAGCTGCCCAATCTTTTGTCTCAAAGATCCGAGGAACAAAAGTTGTGTCCAAAGTGTCAAATCTGACCTCCCGTTCCACTATAGGAGTTCCTCGGTCAAAAATGTTGAAGTAGGCATCTTGGTGCTGAGGAGATCTGAATAATTCATTATTGAGTTCAGTGGATGGCTGTGAGGAGGACCGTGTTCTTTTTGCAATAGGCACAGTTTCTTCTTCTGTCATCACCTCTTTTCCTTTCGAGGATTGTCGAGACATCTGTAAGATAGCAAACACACAGAAAAGTACCAAATGCAATACCACAGGGAATCAACAACAGCTTGATTAGATTCAGTTCAGAATGTGAGAAAAAAAATTTCACTTTAATCACAAACACAAGAATCAAATCAACAACAAGATACCAGATGGTTAAAATGAAACACACTCCACACTTAAGCACAAAAACTATAAATACCACAGAACCATAGACAAATGACCCACGGCCACATACAGAGAGTACCACATAGATCTCAAACCCATATGTTTAAAGAGAATGAGAAACTCTATCAAATGAACAATGCTCAGACTAGAGACAAACATGCTGAAGTATAAACACGATATAAAATAAACTCAGCAGCAAAAGAAAATAACCGCAAACAGACATAATCACCATTTAATGCAAACCCATATATGAACAAAAAAAACGCATAGCACATGTGCAAGGTTCAACACAAGAAGGTAATGGAAAACTTAGTAAGAATGAAATGAGGGAAAGAAAACTCATACCTTAGTCTTGGAGATTTATGCAGAAATGAGAGATTTTTTCAGTTAGAAACGAACTGTTTGAGAGAGAGATTGAAGAAGATAATGAACAGTCACTGAAAATCGAGGGAAAACTGAAAATCAATTTTAAAAACTGTCTTCAAAAACTCAAAACACACGTTTTTCGCGACTTGTCCAAGTTGCCAGTAAGTCGCCAGATCAAGCCGCGAAACACTGTGAAGGTAAGATTCTAGAAAAATCTTCTAAGTGTTTTTCGCGACTGGAAGATTTAGCCGCAAAGGAGTCGCGAGCTGAGCCACGAAAATCTCTGAGTAAACCTCGCGATTGTACCTTCCACCCGCGAACAAGCCACCAAAATGAGTCGCGAAAAGAGCAAAACTCAAAATTTTCAAAAATTTTCTAAGTCTTTTTCGTGACTAGAGTACTGACTCGCCAGCAAGTCGCAAAAATCTCTGACTGAGCTCACGACTGGGGCTTGCGACTGTGCTGACCCGCGACTTAGTCGCCAAAACAGGGCAACACTGTTTTTGAAGAAATTTCACAATTAAAAGCAAAGTACTTTCCAAAAACAAAACAAACACTCAAAAAAAATTTTGTTTGACCCACCAAGATAGAGCATGTGAAAACACATTTAATCAAGTACAATCACACAAATGAATATGGCATTCGTTGAACATAGACTTGTGTGATGTGTGTGGATATCAAAAGTGAGATAGTTCTTAGTCCAATGTGAAGTTTCAATGATCAATTCAATCAAGGCATACACAACTAGCACTAGATAATGTGACCTATCTCAATTATAGAAACATGCATATATGACCTCCCACAAGTACTTGATAACAATTCTTTGAAACTTTTCATTTGGCTCCATATTCAACATATCATTTGCAACTTTTGAGCAAAGAAAATCTCATTGTGAGATAGATGCCTGAAATTTTTGATATTTCAATTGATGAGTTAGCCTTTGGCTTTTTGAGCATCACACATTTTATTTTGGTCGCTTTCCCTTTTGCCTAGTCAAATATTAGTATGTGCGACAGGCTTTTGCAGCTCTATATCTCTTTTCATATGGAGATTTACATTTAGAGAGCTCTTTTAAAGCAAAAAAAATAAAAGGTGGGAAGATATATAGGCATGAGTCTATGCATGTCTCAAGATCAACAAAACCATTCACTAATCATTCATGACAAGGTTGAAGATCTATTTACAACAATCACATAGATTTCAGAATTTCTTCCACAAAGATATGAGTGCATGAGAGACAAGCTAAGCTCGTTAAATGCACAAAGCCATAAGTACAAAGGTACAGGGCAAAACATGCTTGGAGACAAAACTTAACAAAGTGATCAAACTTTTTAGATTTTCAACTTTTTATGTGTTTTTGGATTTTTGACACAAAAACAGTAGAAGAAAGATCAAAAACAAAAAAAAATAGCATTTTAAACACAAACAAACCACAAATTAAACAAATGCTCAAAAACACAAAGAAAATAACCAATTTTATCCACAAAGCATAGGAAGAATTAATGCATGGACATATTATAATGCTTATGCATGAGAACCCTTTGTCACCCACACGTCACGTGCGTTTGGGGTGATATCCTTGACGGATCGGGTACGAGAGTTAGGACTTTCAAACCTCCTGTTTAAGCTCTCCAAGTAAGTGGTGAAGGCGCCAATCATTTTTATCACGTCCGTCATTCCGGGATCACGGTTTTGGCTCCTTGATTGCTCACCACCCCAAGACCTCAAGTCATTTCTTCTTCCTCGTGACCGAGGTACACTCGCATTGTTGTCTGCTCTTAGCTTTTGACAGTTGGGTCTAGTGTGTCCTTGCAGTCTGCAATAGTGACAAATATAGTTTATTCGAGGACCCTGCTGCTGTCTTGGAAGAGATCTTCCTCTAGCTCCAGATTTGACTTCAGATTGATTTCGGGACTTGTTAAACACCCGTTGATTAGCCACATTCTTTTTCTTTTCAGCCTCAACTATCTCTGGAGTAGGCTTATCAACAGCTGTCTCTTTGGTTTTCACAAACTTTACTTCCTTGGTGACTTTGGCTGATGAGCTGCTCCCTCCGGTATATCCCAACCCGGACTTGTCTGAGGCATGTTTTTGGGATGAAATAACATCATCTAGCTTCCTGGAGGAGATCCTATCTACCTTGGCATGAGCTTGTACTACCTCTTGCTCAAGGAATCTCACTTTAATGTAAGCTTCTGATAGCTCACCATTAAGTGTTTCAATTTCACATTTAGCTTCCTTATATCGTGCCAGGAGACTTTTGTAATCTTCCTCAGCTCTCTTCATCTTCTTGATGGCTGCATTAGCCACCTTAGCATATTCACCGGTCTTCTCAAGGAGTGAGTTGTAAGTCTCTTGCAATCCCACTGTTTCTCCAACTTCCTCATCTTCAGACTCCTCGACTATTCCCATAGACTCCATATCAGAGTGTTCCCCAAGCTCCTTCCCAAGTGTACCCAAATCATCCGAGGTCTCCACATGTGCAACGGTCATGAAAGCGAAGTAATTTCCTTCTCCATCACAGCTATCTTCAGAGTCAGAATTTGATGAATCAGCATCACTCAAAGTTGTGACATAGACCTTTCCTTTTGTCTTCAAATAATTGGGACATTCCTTTTTGAAGTGTCCATGTCCATTACACTCGAAACACACAATGTCCGAGGAAGGTTGAGACTCCTTCCCTTCTTTCCTCGTAAACTCTTTCCTATCACCTCTTGAAGATGAAAATTTCCTATCGTTGAATGGTTTCCCACTGTTCTTCATCTTCAGGAATTTTCGGAAGTTTTTCGCTAGATATGCTACTTCCTTCTCCACTCCATCTTCTTCCGAAGGGTCATGAAATGCTACTCTCTCATCAATTGTTTTAAGAGCAAGTGATTTGCTCTTCTTCTGAGAAGGTAGGGACAACTCATATGTCTGTAGAGAACCAACCAGCTCTTGAACCTTAATTTCGTCAAGATCTTTGCTCTCTTCAATGGCTGTAACTTTGGGCCGGAAACTTTCTGGTAGTGACCGGAGGATCTTCCTTATAATCTTCGAGTTCTTCGTCTTTTCCCCCAAGTTAAATTTACCAACAACCACTTCGTTTAATTTGCTGTAAAATGAATCAAATGACTCTTCCTCACTCATTTTTAACTCCTCAAAGCGAGTGGTCAACATTTGAAGTTTTGTGTCCTTCACTTTCTTAGTTCTCTAATAGGTTGTCTCCAGAATTTCCCATGCTTCCTTAGCAATGGAGATGTGAGAAATCCGGTGGAATTCTTCTGGAGAGACACCGCAGAAAATAGCATTCAAAGCCTTGCTATTTGCATTTGCCGCTGCAAGGGCAGCCTTATCCCAATTTGCCTTAGGAGCCTCCGGTTTAGTCCAACCTATCTCAACTGCATCCTACACAGTCTCATCCATAAAACACAAAAACACCCTCATTCAGACTTTCCAAAATGCATAATTATTACCATCAAAAAATGGTGGAACATTGAGAGATTGAGACCTATCCATCTCAACAAGGGGTCAAGGATCACACTCAGGTATTAAAACCACAACAAGTGTACCCGCTCTGATACCAATTGAAAGTTCAAAATGGGTATGAAACACCCTTGAACGTTTAGACCCCAAATAATAAAATTACCAATTCAAGCTTTATATCAAACAACTAATGTGTGGAACATGATAACAAGCTTATAACAGAATTGATAAACAATCTAAGCCAAGTATAAACACATCCACAGCAGTAAATATAAGGCAAAGATAAAGAGAAAGAAGATGCAAATACACGGACAACACACGATGTGTTATCGAAGAGGAAACCGAAGTCCTCGGCGTAAAACCTCTCCGCCGCCCTCCAAGCGGTGATAAAATCCACTAAAGAATATAGTTGGGATACATGAACAGCAGAAGACCCTCCAAGCCTAATCTACCTAAGTACCTAAGCCCTCCAAGCTTCTTGCTCCAACGAGGTTACGCCGAACCTATTTCTTCTTTAGCTTCCCGGATTCCGCTACTTGACCATAGCATCAACCAATGTATATTGGTTCCTTCCCAAACTGCTTCTCTAAATACCAAATGAACCTTCTCACAGACGTGGGTGTGGTGAGATAAGGATTTAGTAAAAGACCTCTCAAGGGTATGACAATGGAGAGGAAGAGAGTAGAGGAATTTGTAGAGACTCTAAGGTAAAGATTGGGGATGAGGCAATCTTGTTTTTCTCTAGGGTTTTCTCTCAAAAAATTCTCTCTGGAAGCTCTCTCAAAATAGTGGGTATAAGGGTGTATATACAGTAGGGTGAGAAGGGAATGCAAAACGTCAGTTTTTGCCAAACAGGGTTAACTCGCGGCTTGACCTCGCGGCTTGTCCAAGTCAGGAGTTCCAGTCGCGACGTAACGGCCTGGCCAGCCTGGAACTTTTGTCCTGTAGCGTGACAACTGGCGCGACCCTTCAGCTTCCCAGTGTGCCTCTCACGTGCCAGAGTTTGGCGGCTTGCCAGTCGCGATCCACCCTCGAGCCCTAGTCGCAAACCTCTGTTTTTCTTGCACACTCTTGAGCTTTTCTTCACATCTTCTCACACACTACCCTTACAATTTTCCCACCTAAATACAGGGTTACTAAGTGCTAAATTACAAGCAAATTGGTCACGGAATAAATCCAATTAGATGGTTGATTAAATTCAACCTTACAGATGTTAAGGGCCTTTGATATTAAGTACATGCCTCGCACCTCTGTCAAGGGGCAGGTTCTTGCCGACCTGGTTGCCAAGTTTGCTGAATCCTCGAAAGAAGAAAAGATAGAAGAATAGAACATGGATGGAAAATCGGTTGGAATGATCTCCGGGCAGGGACTTGCACCCTGGAAGGTCTATGTTGATGGGGCAGCGAATCATAAAAGATCTGGCGTGGGGATAGTCTTAATATCCCCAGAGAGCATTACGATTGAAAAATCTTTAAGATTAGGATTCTCGGCTACAAACAATGAAGCTAAATACGAAGCTCTGCTGGAAGGAATGATCATGGTACAAAAAATGGGTGGAAAAGCAGTGGAATTCATCTCGGATTCAAGATTGGTCGTTGGCCAAGTACACAAGGAGTTAGAGGCCAGAGATCCTAGAATGCAAGAGTATTTAAACCCGGTTAGACATTTACAGTCTAAATTCGAATTTTTCAGTTTATTACAAGTCCCTAGAAGTAAAAATACACATGCGGACTCCCTGGCTACACTGGCAACATCCTTGGCACAAAATCTACCTCGGGTAATTCTCATAGAAGATTTATGTAGACCTGCCGAGGTAGGAAAGACTGTAACCTATATTCATCAAATAAGAATGGCTCCAAGCTGGATAGACCCTATTGTATAGTACCTTAAGGAGGATATTTTACCAGAAGACAAATCCGAAGTAGATAAAATACGAAGAAAAGATCTTTCTCTGGCCCGTATCTGCTTTGTGTACATCCAGAGGGAGTTGAAGTCATTTTAGAAGAGTTACATGAGGGAATTTGCGGAAGTCATACTGGTGGAAGATCCTTATCACACAGGGCCCTTACGTAAGGCTATTGGTGGCCGAAGATACAGAAAGAGGCGGAAGAATATGTAAAGAAATGCGACCAGTGTCAGAGGTTTGCCTCGAACATTCACCAACCAGGCGGAGTCCTTAATCCTATCTCTATTCCTTGGCCTTTCGCTCAATGGGGCTTGGATATTATTGGCCATTTCCCCAAGGCAACAGGGAATAAGAGGTATTTACTGGTCGGCACAGACTATTTCACTAAATGGGTTGAAGCTGAACCGTTGTCCAATATTAGGGATGTGGATGCCAAACGATTTATTTGGAAGAACATAATAACAAGGTTCGGAATCCCACATACTCTCATCTCGGACAACGGCTTGCAATTTGATAGCAAGGCCTTTAGGAGATATTATTGCTACATGGGCATAACGAATAGATACTCTACCCCGGCATACCTACAGGGGAATAGGCAGGCTGAAGCTGTCAATAAAGTCATAGTAAGTGGACTCAAGAGGAGGCTAGATGATGCAAAAGGGAGATGGGTCGAAGAGTTATCACACGTCTTGTCGACTTATCGAACCCTACCTCGTAGGTCCACAGGAGAGACACCTTTTTCAATGACGTATGGTGCAGAGGCTGTAATACCTCTAGAAACTAGGTTCCCCACCCTAAGAACAAGCTCTTTTGCTCCGAGCAGCAATGATGAACTACTGGAAAGGAGTTTAAATTTAGTTGAAGAGCGAAGAGAGAGTGCCATGGTCCAATTGGCATATTATCAATACAAACTCAAGCAAGGGTATGATGCCAACGTGAAGCTAAGACCATTGGCAGTGGGGGATTTGGTCTTAAGAAAGGTTGTGGGAGCTGCCAAGAACCCAGTATGGGGAAAGCTAGGACCCAACTGGGAGGGCCCATATCGTATAACATCAGTGGCTGGTATTGGTGCGTATTACATTGAGGATCTAGAGGAAAGAGTTGTACCTCGTCCTTGGAATGTAAATAATCTAAGAAGATATTATTATTAATGCGTGTTTTTCTTCATCTTCTTTGGGTCTGCTATACTCTTCCTCTTACATCTATGACATTATTTTAAGTGTCAAACAGAACCTTGGTCATGCCTAGCTCCTCGAACCACATATCTTGGGAAAATTGATATCTTTAGTTAAAGTTTCTAAGTGTTAAACAGAACCTAAGCTACGTCTGGTTCCTCAGACCATCTGTTTTGGGAAAATTAACACGCTATGACACCATTTTAAGTGTCAAACAGAACCTTGGTCATGCCTGGCTCCTCGGACCACATACCTTGGGAAAATTGATATCTTTAGTTAAAGTTTCTAAGTGTTAAACAGAACCTAAGCTAAGTCTGGTTCCTCGGACCATCTGCTTTGGGAAAATTAACATGCTATGACACCATTTTAAGTGTCAAACAGAACCTTGGTCATGCCTGGCTCCTCGAACCACATACCTTGGGAAAATTGATATCTTTAGTTATAGCTTCTAAGTGTTAAACAGAACCTAAGTTACATCTGGTTCCTCGGACCATCTACTTTGGGAAAATTAACACGTTATGACATCATTTTAAGTGTCAAATAGAACCTTGGTCATGCCTAGACCCTCGGATCATATACCTTGGGAAAAATAATATCTTTTAGATAAAATCGAATAGTATGAAGTTCTTCGTACCATAAATATAGTGTCAGCTAAAACAGTAAGGTTTTTCGTTGAAGTATTGAACAAGCATTAGCTCAAGTGTTAAAGAAAAACAAACTTCAGATTCCTTCCTTGGGTTAAATGGTTGGTCATTGTCTAATAGAGATGTAAATCAAAGCCCATGAGCATCACTTAAGGCATTTTAGGGTGCCTTGGACTTATCTATTGTCTGATCAGGGTTTAAATATTTTACTTAAGTGTTATAACATTTGTGAAAACTTTGTAAATCCGAAGTATGCATTGACAATGTTGCTAATTTACCAGTTTTAGTCTACTTTGTTTCTCAGTTAGCAAAATATGAAAATTATATTTTTCCTTATATAAACAATCAAACATTTTTATAGCTCAGATCATAAAATAGCTCTATCAATCAAGAATTGTTTGAAGCAGAACTGGCATTTAAAGCTGAAGTTTTCATCGATGAATAATAAAAATAAATTTTACATAAACGAAGAACATAAAAAAGAGAACTACATTATGGATATTGCAATTACTTTACAAAAATAAGAATTCAACGTTTTAACTTTATTTGGAACCCATTCTTGGAAGTCTTGTCAGCTTGAACAGATGCTTCTGCAAGAGTCACCTTCTCTTTATCCTTGGGATCTTCCTTGGCAGGCATGGTGACAGAAGCTAAGACCATCTCAAAGCTTTGTGAAGCTGCCCCGCCTTGTGGAACATCCATAGGTTTGTCCGAGGGCTTGCCCACATCAGAGGAAGTCTCCTTAGGAATTTCAGATTCTTTTATTTGTTCTTGCTGATTAGGGAGAGAAGGATCTTGGGACTATGTCTCTTTGACAACATCAGCAAGTGTCAGGGCTGCTGCACCTTGGGTGGAAGGAAGGGGTGAGGCACGTATGACTGGAGGGTAATAAATCTTTTCTGGTCTCCTCAGCTCGAAAGAAGCCTCAACCCCAGCTTGGTTGAGGGCTTCATTCCACGTCTAAGCACAGTAGGTACGGCATACTGTTGGAACCTCTGCCCTAAGAGTTTCCTTAATCTCGACCACCCTTATGTCATAACCAGTCTGCTCAGCCGCATCTCTAGCCTTTTTGGCCTCCCCTCTCGCCTTGTCTGCCTCAACCTTTGCCTTCTCAGTCTCATCTCTCTGCTTCTGGATTTCAGTTAACTTCTTCTGCAAAGCTGTAACTTGCTCTTTAGAAGAAGTCAGTTGTTCCTTGGCATCACGAAGTTGCAGCCTTTGGTCCTCGGCCTGCCTTTGAGCGTTCTCAAGAGCAGAATCAGCACTCTTCCTTGCTTGCTCTTCTTCTGTCAATTTTTTCCTTAAGTCCTTGTTGGACTGATCAGCAACGTTGAAAGAATTCATAGCTGCCACGCGTCTGTTTCTCTCATCATCCAACTGTTGATAGCAAGCGTTGGTTATCTCCTTAACCTTGAAAGTGGCTTGAACAACCTAACAAAAAAAAGGTGGTCACTTTTTGAAATTAAACAAAAAGAAGAAAAAGGAGAAAAGAGAAAAGAAGGAAGTTGCATACCATTCCCAGATAACGTTTGAGGTTGAGAAAAACCTCTGGCCTCCTGATAGACCTCAACTCGGCCATATTAGTGGGAAGTAGTAGAGCCTCCTCCACAACCGAGGCCACATGGCATCTAGTGCCCCCGTGGAAATCTCTGATGGATACATTATCCATCAAGGGCTCACCATGGACCATCGAAGTTGAAAGCCAGGCCTGAGGCTCGGTTAGCTGACCATCTCTCCTCTCAGAGCCCTTCTGCCTTATTTGACCAGTCTTTTGTTGCTTTGCAGCCTGTTGAGTCTTATCTTCGAGGGTAGGACGAGATCTTCCAACATCCAGTGGGTCTTTACCCTTCTGTTCTCTCTTCCTCTTCGGATCAACAAGTTCCTGTCTAGGTGGCAGTGATGGCTGAGGAGGAGGAGGAAGCTTAGAAGGAAGGATAGAAGGAGGTGAAGGAAGCTTGGCCTGAGATGGTTCCCCAGGTGCTTCCTTTCCTAGCGGGGACTCTATATTCCATCAAACTTCTCTTAGACTTCCTTTGAATCCCCATCTCACTCAATCTATCTGAGGTATCCTAGGGAGACGGAGATCGGTTGACCACTTCAAAGTCTTCTAGAGAGTTTGACAAATTTATAATTCCCTCTGTTCCTTCTCTTTCTTCTTCTTCCTCCTCTTCTTCCTTCGCAATGGGATGAGATGAAGATGCTTCTACAGAGGGAATACCCACAAAAAGTGGCTAAGTGATGGGTGTGCCTTCTGAGATTAGAACGCCTTCAGGGACAACAAATCCTTCGTAGGCGACACTAATACGCTGAAGGCGAGGGTCTTTGGCTCTTATCACACACTTCGGAGCTTGAAATGCCGTGAGATGGGTTTATATCCGAGGATTATATGAGCTGCTGGCAATTGGCCGTCCTCTTCGTTCACAAACACCTCGGGTCGTAGGATCTTGTCTAGACTTGCTCTGTTGACTAAGTTGAACCGAGGTATGGTAGAATGTCTGTCTGCAAAATCATCAAAACAAAAGGGAAAATTGGTCAGAAATAGAGATAGTAAGAAATAGAAAGGAAACATAAGCCGAGGTGTACAGATTTACGATTAGACCCCCACCTGGTTTTCCCTCTCTAGTCAGACAGGGTAGGCCATCATGCCATTCCCCAGAAAAGATTAAAAAATCTTCCTTTAATCCTTTGTTTGATAAAGGGAGGCATTGGATCAGCCTTACTTCGGGATACCTTAACTTAAGGTAATATCCCTGCCCCTTCAATTGGTGAAGATTGTATACCCAATTGACATCATGGTGTGTCAATTCTAGGTTCATCCTCTCGTCCAGGGCTTCTATACTCCCTAATACTCTGAACATATTAGGGGCGCATTGCGTTGGGGATAATCTAAAGAACCTAAGGAAACTCCTAGTAAGATTACCCATAGGGATGGTCATCCCTCCCTCAATGAAGGCGATCATTGGGATGACCACCTCCCCCTTTTTCCTATCATCTACCCATGCCCCTTGGGCGGCGTATCTCATGCCCACTGTTGGTGGGATCCTATACTCAACTCTAAATTTCTCTATATCCTCCTCCGATTCAACTAAACGTTTGAATCTACCCATTTTTCTAAGAAGTTGTGAGAAGAATCCAACAAGTTCGAAATGAAAAACGGAACCGAAAAGAGTAAAGGGTAATGAAAAGAGAATATGAGGAAAGAAATGAAGCTAAAAGGGTTTGAGGAAACTTACAGGTGTTGAAAAGTAGGTCCTCGAACAAGTTTTTAGTATTTGTAGACGCACGAAGAAATAAGAGAGAGTGGCAGGTTTAATGTATGAGCTCTAGAATTGTGTGATTGATGGAAGTAATGAATGAAATTGATTTATGAAGCTATTTATAATGACAGAAAAGTTACAAGCGGGAAAATTCCCGCTCGAGACCCCAGAAAACTCCCCATCGTTGGATTTACATCATGCCGTTGAACATGGGGAACAAAAGCGCCATCAGAATTTAATGAGGGTGCGCTTTAGACGCCCAAGCGTCAAGGGCGTGCCTTGGGCATTTAAAACAAGCAGAAGTATTGGCGGAGGACAAGACATAAGAGGTTCAAAAAGTACCCTATGATATCAAAATCCTCATTTTTGTCCAAGGTACTAAAAGCAGAATTTTGAGGGGCTATTGTAGCGATATTGGGCCTGGAGGACCATTACACGAGTTGTATAATGGACCTAAGGCCCACGCCGAGGACGAAATATGTCCGAGGAGTTATAAACATTATCAAAAGGGAACACGTTAACAAACAAAGAAGTCAGTTTAGATTATGACAATTTAAGGGGTTGTGCCAAGGATAAGAATCATCTCGGATAACCGAGGTCATGACCTGTTGAGATGATCTGCTATCCGAAGAAATGTCACAGAAGTATTTAATTGATGCAGATAAGCACTACAGAAGCTGAAGACATAGAAGGATCATCAAATATCCAGGGAAAAAGCTGCTACCTCCACATTAAATACTCTGCAGCTAACTTCCTGGCGGCATTAATGTGGAGGTGATACCTGAACAGTGATTTTCAGCCTTACAGCTACTACATGAAGACTTTTGGGAGGTGTTGATGGGACAAGTATCAAGATTCACAGTTGGGCATGCACGTGGAAGATAGGGATGGAAAAGAAAAAGAGTATAAAAGGAAGGAGAGGAAACCAATAATGGGGATCAAAAAATTAGAAAAGAAAGGAGAGAGCATTCAAGAAAGAAAAAATTATAACCCAGTTTGGAAGATAATAAAAAATAACAGTATACCTTGGACCTTTCCGAGGATAGTGTTTTCTTCAATATAATCCTATTTTGCTTCATTATCCTTTGGTCTAATTGATTCCAGTACATATTTTATCAACCACAACCCAGTTCTTCAACCCATTCTCTATAAATTTATTGTTTTTGGGCTTTTTGGGCTTGAGTTATTCCACTTAGTGGCCTACAAACTCAAAACGGGTCCATACAAGATGTTATTCTAAAATTTTCTTATAAAATCCCAAAAATCATCTATAATTGATTTGATATTTAATTTTCTAGCAATTTTCCTTCATTCTAATTATAGGGTCCGTTTTCGTAGCCCAAGCCCACTAAGTGTGGAATATGAGCCCAACAAACCCAAACCAATAAATTTGTAGAGTATGGGTGAAAGAACTGGGCCGGATATGGATTAAACAAAAGTTGGCTGTAGTATAGGAAAATAATTTAACATGCAATCACGTAAAAACCATGAAGGATTTGGGATCTGAAGTGGAATTTCATTGAATGTACTTAGGTTACAGATTCCAAAGCTACAGTAAAGTAATTCGTGTTCTTCTTTTTTCTCCCTCTTCCCCCCCACTCTATCAGGGGCTCTCCTTCTTTATATAGCCTCTTTCCTATACATCCCAACCGTCCACTTGTCTTCCATCTGCTATCACACTCGAGTGTAGGTCACATCAAACATCTTCTTTAACTTTTGGGAGTGGTGGTAGTTGAGGTTGCACTGTTCAGGGGTCTTCTCCACATAAATGCGGCCAGAAAAGTTGCTGCAGGGCATTAAATGCGGTGGTGGCAGCTTTTCCTTGAGATATTTCTTCATCCTTATCATCCCCAGGAGTGCCCAGAGCTTATCTTTGTCACCAAGATTGCCAATAAGGGCACTCGGGCTTTCTGTACGTTTATTTAATCAGAGTTATTCGTATCCGAGGAGTAAAACCTCCTCGAACAAAGGGTGGTCTCTTCGGATTGTACTCACCCGCCATCTTTGGATTCGTTGCCCACAAGTGAACTCTATCCCAGCCCATTAGTACTCTTCGGACATGAAGTGGTCTCAAAAACAGGGCCCCAGGCCCAGCTGGTAAATCTGGGCTTTTACCCCCCACAATAGCCCCTCAAAATCTCAATTTTTCCCTCGCATCCGAAGAGGAAAAGTGTGATTTTGACTTGCCACGGAGTAAAAGAGCTTGAGAACAGCCACGTGTTTGAACTGGCACGTGTGTGGGCATAGTTATAAGCGCTTCATCATTGCCGCTGCGGTTTCCATATTTCCAAGGCTTTGCATTAATTACACCAGGTGGCGCTTTGTCCTTTGTATCCAACGGTGAATGATTGATCTGACAGACGTGGTTCTTCCCCGGGGTTTGGGTGAAATAACTTCCGCCCCTTCACGTGACCCAGTATAAATCCTCAGAAGAAGTCATTTCTTCCTTACTTTACAAATTTTCAGACACTCCAGCAAGAACAAGCACGCGACTCCGTTCAAATCTCTCAGTCACCGATTCCAGTCTTCACAGAGTCTTCACGAATCTTTCTACGAGCCTGCAAATCTTTCTCCGACCTAGTTCTTGTAAGTCGTTGTCCATCAGATCCTTCAGTTTTCTCTTCGGCCAGTTATTTTTTGTTTAAGTGCCATGGGAAAACTCCAGTACCTGATAGATAGCCCTGAGCAAATGGAGGCGTTTAAGGCCGCATATCCCATACCCCCAAATGTGGGTGTGAGGTATTGCCCCCCAGAAAAAATACTAATGGACCGGAAGACGGGCAAAGTGGTTATCCCCCTCATCGCCTTCCTAGAAAGAGGGATGACCATCCCTATGGGTCCCATCACCACCAACTATCTTAGGAACCATAGGATTAGCCCAGATCAGTGCACGCCTAATATGTTTAGGATCCTAGGAGCGGTTGAAGATCTGAACCGCCATTTAGACTTGGGCCTCACCTGGCTTGATGTGGTGCACATGTATGAGTGCCACAGCCAACAAGGGGTGGGATACTATCTGAAATCTCGGTCCGACGAGGTTAGGCTGATCTCCTGCCTCCCCAAGTCCAACAAAGGGATGAAAGACGATTACGTGATCGTCTCAGGCACATGGCATGACGGTCTCCACTGTCCGACCAAGCCAGGAGAGCCAAGTGGGACATGCTAGATTTAGGTCCACTAGCAGTAGGCTTAGGATTCCCGCCCTTTTAACAATTTTCAATTCTGCGTTATTGTTTATGAGTTTCTAATAAAGTTTTGCTGTGATTTTGAACAGATAGGAACCGTGTTTCTCCTCAGCTAAGCCTTACCAATATTGCCGCCCTCAACTATTTGTTAAGATCAGAGATTTTCGTAAGTGAGGACGGGTAGCTGCGGTCGGCTCCACTCATTCTTGGGTACAAGACGAAGAAGAAAGACTGTCAACCGATCGGCAACGCTATAACACAAGGGGATCACCGCCTTAACCGAATAGACGTTGCTCGGAAAGGTTTCTTAGCACCACACGACCTTCTGCCAGTGCCACACCCTAACCCACGGGGTGTACCACTGCTCGCCCAACCAGTTGCCCAAGTCCCCCTTGAACCGGAAGCTGCAGGTGAAAGGGTTGGCTTTTCGACCTCCTCACTAGAAGAGCAAATAGACAAATTTCAGTTTAGAGGAGAAGGTTCGGGCGGGGTACAAGTTATTCCATCCTCGGACTCTGAAGAGGAGTTTGATAGGCATTCCAGCGCCCATCCACCCCTTCTGGTGACTGCCATTCCTGAAGTCTCTTCGCACGAGGAAGACATGGCAGACTTAAGGGCGCTAATGAAGAGCAGAGGGAAGAAGCCCGAGCCGAAGGGCACTGGGACTTCTCAACCGGTGGCGAACCTGCCTCTGCCACCACCTCAGGTTCCTGAGCCCGACCTAAGGCCCATACCGGACTTGAGGAAGAAGAGGCCCCTCGAAACCGAGGAGAGGGAGGTGGTGGTGGTGCCATCTAAAACAAACAAGCAGCAAAAGATGGTGAGAGACCACCGGAGTAGAAAGGGCTCATCTGTGGAGAGCCGGGAAGAGAATGTGGTGGCTGACGTTCGCCGAGCAGGACCTCGCACATGGTGTCCGAGGTTAGAGCTGGATGGCGCTCCGATCCCTTGGGACACCTCCCTCAGGAACTATGATGGGGGAAGGGCAGGCTTCGTTGCCAAAGCCTTAGAGCAGCCACTCCTCTTACCCCATGATATGGAGTCCTACAGGCGCTTCAACCTGCAGGAACTCTTCCTATCCCTTAAGAGGGATATAGCCATGGTAAGTGGGCTTAGTCTGCTAGGTTAAATCGTTGAGCCTTTATATATGTATATTTTTTTATGCCTTATACTCGGAGTTTCCATTCTGTAGGTGACACAGCAAATCTACGTGGCCGAGGAATGGAACAAAAAGGCCTACACCGAAGTCCAAGCGGAGGCCCACTCTCGGTTCGAGGCTGAAAAATCCCTGGGCAGTCTGAAGGAAGAATACGCTCATTTATCCGAGCAATTCAAAGACATGACCAACCAGCAGAACAGCCTCGACGCTGGCCTCAAGAATGCTGAAAAGCAGGCCAAGGAGCAGCGCAAACTGCTACATATGACCGAGATCAACCTGGCCACACAGAGAGAGCTAGTAAAAGGGCTCAGAAATGAACTTAAAAAGGCCAGGGAAGCTGCCCTACTGGCTGAAAAGAATGTACAATTAGCCAAGGAAGCAGTGGAGGCCGAGAGGAAGGCAGCTTATACGCTGGGGGTGGAGGAGACCCAAATCAGCCTCACCGAGCATTTCGCTGTGGTTGGCCGAGACTACTGCGACATCATGTGGGTGAAGGCTTTAGATGCTGCTGGAGTTCCTGCAGACTCTCCATTGAGGCTGCCTGGGAGTACATACTATGACCTGGAGATCCGCGTACTCTCAGAAGCTGAGGAGCATCCTCCAGCCAGCCAGGTCCCCCTTGCCCCTGTGGAAGCAAGTAAAGAGTCTGCGGGTGCAAAAGAAAAAGATGGAGAACAAGTCCCAGACCTTGCTGCTGCCCAATCCAGCCAAGTAACTGATCCCTCAGCTGCTCGGACGTAGATTTGACGTGGTTGCCAGTTTTTACTTAGTACTTGTAAACAATTTTAGTTTAGTAGTATGTTTTGTTATCTGTTTGTTTGTTTTTTGTTTTTTTTTTTTTTTTTTTTTTTTTTTTTATTATAAGAGCTTGTAAACCTTTTTATTCAAATTAATGAAATTCTATCTTTCGCTTTCAATACGCTTGTTGTTTAAATTGTAAATCTCTCTATTATAGCAAACAACTTGAACCATATGTTAACAGTAGTAAAGGTAAACTCAAACATGCTGTTAAGACAATAAGGCCAATAATTTAGATCAATGCTGAAGAGAGTAGGTTACTCAACAGTTGAAAAGGAAGGGAAATGGGTGATGAACAGGGTAATGGTGTTAATTGTATCAGTGTCACAATTAACAGTGTTAACTAACCCAAACTATCTGGTCCGAGGACTACAGGCATGACTGGATTTAAGTTTAAACACTTAAGGAACAGTAACAGTGTTAACTAACCCAAATCATCTGGTCCGAGGACTACAGGCATGATTGGATTTAAGTTTAAACACTTCAGAAACAGTAACAGTGTTAACTAACCCAAATCATCTGGTCCGAGGACTACAGGCATGATTGGATTTAAGTTTAAACACTTAAGAAACAGTAACAGTGTTAACTAACCCAAATCATCTGGTCCGAGGACTAGAGGCATGATTGGATTTAAGTTTAAACACTTGAAAAACAGTAACAGTGTTAACTAACCCAAATCATCTGGTCTGAGGACTACAGGCATGATTGGATTTAAGTTTAAACACTTGAGAAACGGCAACAGTGTTAACTAACCCAAATTATCTAGTCCGAGGACTACAGGCATGATTGGATTTAAGTTTAAACACTTCAGAAACAGGAACAGTGTTAACTAACCCAAATCATCTGGTCCGAGGACTACAGGCATGATTGGATTTAAGTTTAAACACTTCAGAAACAGTAACAGTGTTAACTAACCCAAATCATCTGGTCCGAGGACTACAGGCATGATTGGATTTAAGTTTAAACACTTGAGAAATGGTAACAGTGGGATATACAGAACCAGCATATTAATTGAAGAAAATGATCGACTAATAATAGTACCTTTTGAGGTTATTTACATTCCAAGGACATGGTATTACATGACCATCCAGGTCTTCCAGGAAGTATGCCCCAATGCCAGCTTCTGAAGTGATACGATATGGCCCTTCCCAATTGGGTCCTAACTTTCCCCAAGCTGGGTTCTTAGCAGTACCCACAACTTTCCTTAACACCAGGTCACCAGGTTCTAGAGGTCGTAGCCTTACATTAGCGTCGTAGCCCTGCCTAAGCTTTTGTTGGTAATATGCCAGCCGAACCATGGCACCCACCCTCCTTTCATCAATCAGGTCTAAACTCCTTTCTAACTGTTCATCGTTGCTAGTCGGACTGAAGGAACTGGTCCTCAAGGTTGGGAATCCAGTTTCCAAAGGTATGACAGCTTCAGCTCCATAGGTCATTGAGAAGGGGGTCTCCCCAGTAGACCTGCGAGGCGTAGTTCTGTAAGCCCAAAGCACATGTGGTAGTTCTTCTACCCATTTGCCCTTCGCGTCATCTAGGCTCTTCTTCAAGCCATTCACTATGACTTTGTTGACTGCTTCTGCTTGCCCATTACCCTGGGGGCAGGCAGGCGTGGAGTATCTATTTATGATCCCCAGCTCGCTACAATAACTCCTGAATGCTTTGCTGTCGAACTGCAAGCCATTGTCCGAGATGAGAGTGTGAGGAATTCCAAACCGAGTGACAATATTTTTCCATACAAACTTTTGCACATCCACGTCCCTGATATTGGCCAAAGGCTCAGCCTCAACCCACTTGGTGAAATAGTCTGTTCTGACCAGGAGGTATTTCTTGTTTCCTGCAGCTTTAGGGAATGGTCCCACGATATCTAAGCCCCATTGGGCAAAAGGCCATGGGCTGGACAGTGGATTAAGAGGTCCCCCTGGTTGATGAATGTTTGAGGTGAATCTCTGACACTGATCGCACTTTTTAACATACTCGAGGGCCTCTTTTTGCATATTCGGCCACCAATAACCTTGTGTAATAGCCCGATGGGCCAAGGACCTCCCTCCCGTATGGCTTCCGCATATTCCTTCATGTAGTTCTTCTAGCAACAACTCGGCCGCTTCAGGATGCACGAATAAATATGGTCCTGAGTAGGAGCGTTTATACAATCTCTGGTCTTCGGATAGCCAGAATCTGGTCGCCTTTCTTCGAATTTTATCAGCTTCCTCTCTTTCTTTAGGTAAGATGTCTTATTTCAAGAATTTAACTATGGGATCTATCCAGCAGGGTCCAGTCCTAACTTGATGAACCTGAATTACATCCTTTTTTGTCTCTGTAGGTCCATACAGGTCCTCAACGAGAATAACTCTAGGCAAATTTTGCGCCGAGGAGGTAGCAAGCGTGGCCAAAGAGTCGGCATGTGCATTGCCACTTCTGGGGATGTGCAGCAAACTAAAAGAGTCGAACTCCGACTGCAGACATTTAACTCGACTCAGATACCCCTGCATTCTTTCGTCTTTCACCTCGAACTCCCCTTGTACTTGACCCATGACTAACCTTAAGTCCAAGAACAATTCCACGGACTTACCTCCCATCTTTCGGACCATAGCCATTCCCGTCAGCAGGGCTTCATACTCCGCCTCATTGTTCGTTGCCGAGAAATCCAACCTCAACGACTTTTCGATGATTATTCTTTCAGGGGATATCAACACTAGCCCCACTCCGAAACCTTTTTGATTTGCAGCTCCGTCTACATACACTTCCCAACGGGAGGGGTCTTGCTGAGAAATCATGCCAACTGATTTTTCATCCATGTCCGACATGGGCATTACTTCTTCTAGTTGAGGCTCCGTGAACTCAGCCACTAAATCCGCAAGGACCTGGCCTTTGACCGATGTGCGGGGCATATATCTAATATCGAAAGCCCCCAAGATCGTACCCCACTTGGCAATCCGCCCAGTGTAATCGGCACTTCGGAGTATGGCCCTGAGTGGAAGTTGAGTGAGGACAATAACAATATGGGCCTGGAAGTAATGAGGTAGTTTCCACGTGCCGAGTACCACTGCTAGGATAGCCTTCTCCAGAGGCAAGTAACGGATCTCGGCCTCATGCAGTGACTTGCTTACATAATAAACTGGTCTTTGCACATCGCCGTCTGATCGTATCAACACCAAGCTCACCGCATAGGTAGCTACAGCGATGTAGGCGAACAATGCCTCGTCGGGCTCAGGTCTGGACATGATTGGTGGCCGGGCTAAATAATCCTTGAGCTGCTGAAAAGCCGAAGCACACTCTTCAGTCCATTCGAATCCCTTCCACTTGTTGAGCAGAAAGAAGAAGGGCCGACACCTGTCTGCTGATCTAGAGATGAATCGATTCAAGGTAGCAGTCATCCCAGTTAGTTTCTAAACTTCCTTTGGATTCCGAGAAACTTGTAAATCGTTGATGGCCTTTATCTGGTCGGGGTTAACCTCAATTCCTCTATGAGTCACCATGTATCCCAGGAACATGCCGGATCCTACCCTGAATGAACACTTGGACGCATTCAGGCGCAGCTTATAATTTCTTAGTACCTCAAAGGTACTTTCCAGGTCCTTCACATGCTCAGCAACAGCCTTGCTCTTTACTACCATATCATCTATGTAGACCTCGATATTTTTACCCAGCTGTGCCTCGAACATCCTCGTCATCATCCTCTGGTAGGTAGACCCCGCGTTCTTTAAACCAAATGGCATCACCTTATAGTGGTAGTTACCAATGGGGGTGACAAAAGCGGTTTTCTCCTGATCGTCCAGGGCTAATGGTATCTGGTGATAGCCTTGGAAGGCGTCCAGAAAACTCATCCGTGGATGGCCGACGGTGGCATCCACTAGTTGGTCGATTTTTGGCATAGGGAATGGATCTTTGGGGCAAGCCTTATTCAAATTAGTAAAGTCCACGCACACTCGCCACTTCCCACTCTTCTCCTTTACCACCACGGTATTTGCCAGCCACTCAGGATAAAAAACTTCTTTAATAGCTCCGGCTTGTTTGAGCTTCGCTACTTCTTCTCTTACTGCATTAGCATGCTCCTTGGATGGGCGCTGAGGAGGCTGTTTCTTGGGGGTAATCAGCGGGTTTACCTTTAGGTGGTGACATATGAACTCTGGGTCCACCCCTAGGGCTTCGTAAGCGCTCCAGGCAAATACATCAAGATTCCTCTTGAGAAACTCTATTAACTCTCCCCTCTCTTGAAGAGGTAGCTGTGATCCGACATGGAAGAACTTATCAGGATCATCTCCAATAACCACTTTCGTTAGATCCTCACACCGAGTGCCTTCATATGGACCTTCGACGGGCAATTCCCGAGACTTTAACTGCTATAAACCCCTTTCGGCTCTAGATGAAGACTCGGCTTCGGGCTCGGGCTGGATGGCAATCACTAGGCACTGTCGGGCCACGGATTGGTCTCCTCGGATCTCACAAACTTGCCCTTCAGACGGGTATTTGACCTTCTGATGCGAAGTAGAGGAAACAGCCCCTAGTGCATGAAGCCAAGGTCTGGCCATAATTGCCGTATAAGGCGAATATACATCCACAACAATAAAATCCACCTCACCACTTCGGCCTCGGTCTGGACAGGTAAGCGTATCTGGCCTTTTGGGGTGACTGCCCTCCATTCAAAATTGACGAGGGGGGAGTTGTATGGTATGAGGTCCTGGGGTTTCAGGCCTAGCCCCTTATAGAGATCAGGGTACATTATCTCCACAGCGCTTCCCTGGTCCACCATCACCTTCTTCACATCGTACCCTCCAATTCTGAGGGTGATGACTAGTGCATCATCATGGGGTTGGATGGTGCCGGTTATGTCTTCGTCCGAGAACCCTATGACAAGCGGAGCACCCGACTTAGCTCTCTTCGGAACTCTGCCTACGTCCCCTGCTGGCGGACGGCCTACCGACATAACTTTCAATGGCCAAGACCCTGTTCTCCCCGGCGCGGCGAAGACGACGTTAATAGTTCCTGGTGGCGGCTTTGAAGGGTCATCCCTTCGTGGCCCTGAGCCCATCTGCCCTCCTCGGTCGCTAGAGGGGTGCAAGAGGTGTCTTAGTTTACCATCACGAAGCAATTGGTCCAAGTGATCCCATAGGCTCCTACAATCCTCCATGGTGTACCCATGGTCTTGATGGTACTGGCAGTAGAGATTATGATTACGTCTCTCAGGATTTCCTACCATCTTATTCGGCCACCTGAAAAACGGCTCGTTCTTAATCTTCTCCAAAACTTAGGGCACTGGCTCTTTAAATACAGTATTGACCGCTTGAGGATTGGTCGACCCTGATTATCCAGCGAAATCTCTACGCGGTTTACTGCTGTTGTAGCTAACTGACCGAAAATCTCTCCTCTCCTAGGGGATTGCTTTATCTTTTCCCTTCCCTTGTTGCTGATCCTCTTCAACTCTCTTGTACTTTTCTATACGGTCCATAAGTTGGCGCATATTAGTGACTGGTTTATCAGATAATGAGGTCCTTAAACCGTGGTCAGTAGGGAGGCCAAGCTTGAATGTGCTGAGGGCCATTGCATTGGAGTTGCCCTCCATATCATTAAACATCTCCCAGTATCTATCCGAATACGCTTTCAGAGTCTCGCCCTCGTGCATGCTTAGGGACAATAGTGAAGACAGGGGCCTGGCTACTCTTCGGCAGGTGACAAATCGTGAACCAAAAGCCTGAGTGAGCTCTTTGAAGGAATTAATAGTGTTTGCCTTCAAGCCGTCAAACCATCTCATTGCCACTGGTCCAAGACTGGAAGGGAAAACCTTGCACATCAGAGCTTCATCTCTAGAGTAGACAGTCATCCTTTGGTTAAAATGACTCACGTGCTCCACGTGATGGGCTTCTAGATCGCTTTTTGCAATGAGGCTCTTCTTCGTAGGAAAAGGATTCACTGACCGGCATCCGAGATTTTTGCTGATAAATGACGTCCTGCTCGTCGTCCGAGTCATCATCAAAATATGAGGAAATCCGTTTCCTCTTTGCATGGCGCAGCTCCCTCTTCAATTTCTCAACTTCTAGTTGCAAGCCCCGATTCTCCTCTGCATGGACACGTGACTTCCACCATGTGACTGGCTTTGGCCAGTATGCACGGTGTGCACACTACCCTCACGATCCTGCCTCCTTTCCAAGTTAAGAAAAGGGTCTGCATGTTGGGATGCCCTAGATTCTGCTTGTTGTTGACTTCGTTCTGCCATCACCAACGGTTGTTTTCACTCCTGCACAAGCTCTCCCCACAGACGGCGCCAATTGTAGGGTCCGTTTTCGTATCCCAAGCCCACTAAATGTGGAATATGAGCCCAACAAACCCAAACCAATAAATTTGTAGAGCATGGATGAAAGAACTGGGCCGGATATGGATTAAACAAAAGTTGGCTGTAGTATAGGAAAATAATCTAACATGCAATCACATAAAAACCATGAAGGATTTGGGATCCGAAGAGGAATTTCATTGAATGTACTTAGGTTACAGATTCCAGAGCTACAGTAAAGTAATTCTTGTTTTTCTTTTTTCTCCCTCTTCCCCCCCACTCTATCAGGGGCTCTCCTTCTTTATATAGCCTCTTTCCTATACATCCCAACTGTCCACTTGTCTTCCATCTACTATCACACTCGAGTGTAGGTCACATCAAACATCTTCTTTAGCTTTTGGGAGTGGCGGTAGTTGAGGTTGCACTATTCAGGGGTCTTCTCCACATAAATGCGGCCAGAGAAGTTGCTGCAGGGCATTAAATGCGGTGGTGGCAGCTTTTCCTTGAGATATTTCTTCATCCTTATCATTCTCAGGAGTGCCCAGACCTTATCTTTGTCACCAAGATTGCCAGGAAGGGCACTCGGGCTTTCTGTACGTTTATTTAATCAGAGTTATTCGTATCCGAGGAGTAAAACCTCCTCGGACAAAGGGTGGTCTCTTCGGATTGTACTCACCCGCCATCTTTGGATTCATTGCCCACAAGTGAACTCTATCCCAGCTTATTAGTACTCTTCGGACATGAAGTGGTCTCAAAAACAGGGCCCCAGGCCCAGCTGGTAAATCTGGGCTTTTACCCCCCACACTAAAGTTAGAGGCTACTCTAATCTCTTATAAAACCAAATTATGTTTTCATATTCTATCTAGCAACTAATTAAAATAAAAAATAAATATAAAAAAACAGATTTAAGGAAAAAAAAATTTTGATGAATTGATAACTATAAAAATGAAGAAAATAAAATTGTATAACTTAAAGAAAATGCAAAAACGAAACAATTTGACACTACAGTAGTGCTTTCAATTCGACTTATTGAAACTATTGATCATCATGTTTTATTCACTAGAATTGCAAAACTAATTAAAAAAACAAAGATGATTTTCAAAACATAATTTTTTTTTTCTTTATCATTTTAGCTATATCATCACCCAAACATACAAATATAGTTAATCTCCTGTTGTTTATGTTCTTAACTTTTATAATTTTAACTAAAATTAGTAAATTAACTAAGAAAAATAAAAGAAAAGGGAAAGAAAGAATATATTTTTCAACCTCAAAATCTAAGTATTTTGCAATCAAGAAAGAAGAATTATTAATTAGATCAATCCTAAAATTCTTTTTTTATGAAACTAATGAGAGAGGTTACATATTCAAAGAACATTCACAAATAACAAACTATTTATGGAACTCTCTCAATCTAATTCAATAAACCCAATTCATGTTCTTCTAAAAGTCTTTTCATCTTTGTAAGTGGGGGAGGCCACTTTGGTCAAAGCCACCAAACCCTCTGTATTACCGTCCTTATATAAGATTTCAATATTAATTCCTTTGTTTACTAGAAATACTTGTCTTGGTAGACAAAGAGTTAAAATTTATTTATTTAACAAGGAGTAGACTTTCCTTCTACTCTTAGGAAAAACACAAACCAAATCAAATTAAGAATGAAATTTGAGACAACTTCTAATGTGGTATCTTGTGCATCACTGCATTGTTTGTATACAACATATGGAATTCATAGATGTCTGGTTCAAAATAATGGTGAGACATTACTTATAAGAGATCAGATAAAACTTAGGTATAATAGATTAAATTTTCTAATAAAATTTAATGAACTAAATTCAAATATATAGTTTTATTGAATTTAATTATCCTTGAAAAAGAAAACGTTGTTTATAATCTGTACTTTATTGATTAATGCAACTATGTGTTGGAACTTAATTAAAAAACCAAACATATATCACCTAAGGAACTACAATTAAGTTATTTTGTAAAACAAATTTGCTGTTTGTTGGGCCATATTAGCGTACGAATAAACTTATATCTAATTAGTGGTTATAGGTTCCATTCTTTGGAAGAAAAACATCGTTGGTCTTTATTTATTTATTTATTTATTTTGTCCACATTGACAGATCTACTATTTTCATATTGATGCAAAAATGGTCAACTACAGTGAAATTAATTAATTTATAAGTCTCATAGAATGAGCTGGATGGCTAGATAGTAGATATAGAGGTAGGGCAACCTATAATTGGGACCCATTTCAATGTCAACTACCCGTGCTATGAACCTAAAGTTAACTTCTCTAGCTGATAACGGAAACCAAAGGAAAGAGCCACATGCCTTTGAATTGACATGATGATGATGATCTAGACATATTTTCAGTAGCTCCTTCTGAAACTTTGCATTATACAACAGAAGCTTGCTTCTATTTATCAATTATTATTATTACTAGAGTGATAAAATTCTAATTATTATGATTTAAGATTATTGATCATGTAAGAGTAGATGTGACCACTGGATTGGTGGAATAGTGCATTTCAATGTCTTAAATCTTTAAAGTTGAGCTTTTTCCCCATTTCTTTCATATGCCAATTTTAATTAATTGCATTTGGTCTTTGGGTCTAATTGTTTCTCTTCCTCATATAAAAAGGAGTTAGGTCATGGATTCAATTCCATATGGGTTTGTGAGTTGCATGAACCTTAAAAAAATTGTAATTGATTCAGTTACTATTTTCTTAGGAAAATCATATATATGAACAGTAAAAAGGTCGATGGAGGTGGGTGAAAAAAAATTGTAACAGGGTTATACTGATTTTGATTTTATGATTTTTCTTGTCTGCTACCAAAGACTCTCAAAAGTAGGTTTTGGCCTTTTCTTGTTTGATCTGGTGGCTATTGAGATCTTTCTTTATTTCCCTCTTATTGAGCTTTTATTTCTATTAGTCGCAGACCCGCGCATTGCGCGAGATTATTTTTTTCTTAAGGTGATCTTATTAAATATATTTGGGGTAATAAGTAATAACACTCACATTTTTTTTATATTAAGGGTGTGTTGGGGAAGCGCACTATGCCCATCCCACGTCTGTGTTTGGCCCTTTTTTTATTATATTTTTTAAGTCCAGCGCCTCTTGCACTATTCATGGGACATGAACAGTGCAATCAAGCATATGAACAGTACTTTCAAGCATGAACAGTAATTTTTTATTGTTTTCAGTTTTCAGCAAAATAAGCGGTATCCAAACGTGTTAGGTTCTAAGGTCTTAGGATTTTATGTATTTAGAACTCTAATTTGTAATGTTGGCAAACCATGATCAAAACATTGTATTTAGTCTTATTTAGACTTGCTCAAAGTTGGTTTATTCTTGTAAAGTTGGAATCGAGTGGCTGCAGAAGTACTTGGGACTTTTGGCCTGGCTCGATCGATCGAAAATCGCATAGGTTGATTTTTCTGCAGAATTTCCAACTCAGCCCTACTTCATTAAACGTTTAGGGTTTTATGTTTTTACCCTAGGTATATAAACTAAACCCTAGCCACGTTTTTGAAGGTTGTCCATATTGTATTGTTGCTCATACATTGCTGTTTTGTGTGAATCTCTTGTGAGATCTTTGAGGAGCTTTCCTTTACACAAAACTTAGGGTTTTCATGGTAGAGATGATTTCAACATCTTGAAGATCATTACCGTTGCAACCATTGGAACTTAAAAGAAAAGCAAGCGGGGAGCTTGTAGCTGATTGAGGAATTCAAGAAAGAAGTAGTCCGTGGATTCGGAGCCTGCGCGTGGTCGTGTCAAGAAGTTCTACTGGTGGGTAGCATTAGGAAGTTGAGCGGGGAGCTTGTAGTCCTTTTGTAAGAACTTCAATTCTTTCATAGTGAATTCTGTTATGCCTTGAGGATCGGTGGGTCAAATCCTCCCCAGGTTTTTACCGTGTGGTTTCCTGGGTGATCATATCTTGTGTTATTTATTTTCTGCTGCTTTATATTCTTGATATGATTGTTTGGATTGTTTTAACCTAGAATTGCTTAATTTGACTAAATAACAACTTGGCTAATTAATCTAGGCTACGCAATCTGGTTGTTTAAGGGGTCTAAATTCCTGTCAAGTGGTATCAGAGCGGGTAGCTCTTTGTTTGTTTTAGATCTTTTGATCTAAGAGCTGATCCTTGACCCCTGTTGTCATGGATAATTTGAAGTGTCTTTCTGCTCATGCTTCTGCTGATTTTATTGATGCCTGTGATGTTTTGAATAAAAATGACACTATTGTTTCTGCTGATTTTTTTGATGCTTTTGAAACTCTTCGTAAGGAATTATCTAAATCTTTGAAAATTGCTAAGAAATTTAAAGAAGAGTTAAAATTGGCTAATCTTGAAAAAGAGGATTTGATTGTGAGATTAGATGAGTCTAATAAAAAGAATGATTTTTTGAGAAATCAAATTTCCTCTCAAGATGAGAAGATGAAAAGCTTGGAACAAGAGTTAGTTGAGTATAAAGTTAAACTTGAAAATTTGACTAGTTCTAAGCCTGCTGTTGATAACAGAAGTGTTTCTGTTTCTCTTAAGCCTAAAACTGAGAATGTTTATATCCCTCCTTTCAAGAGGAATAATAAAGAAAAAGCTTATTTTGCTAGGTTAGACAAAGGTAAAAGTTCTGATGTAGACGCTGAAGTTTCTATACCTAAGTCTAATCCTACTGTTAGAGAGCATAATAAATCTGTTTTTGTGCCTACTTGTCACCTTTGTGGTGTTGTTGGTCATATTAGACCAAACTGTTCTTTGTTGAGGTAAAAACCAAAATCTGAGACTAGATTTGCTGTTAGGAATACTGATATTCCTAAATTTGTTCCTGTTTGTCACTTTTGTGGTGTCTCCAGTCACATTCGTCCTAATTGTCATAAATTGAAATTTAAGCATTCTGTGTTTCAATCTAGGATATGTGATGATATTTCTCCTGCCATAAGTCCATATAAATCGTTTCATATTCTTTTGAAAAATTTGTGCTTGTTGGCTTGTGAAAGGAATTTGCAGAATTTCAGTCTTTCTCAGAAGATTGGTGTAATATCTCAAATACACTCTACTTCACATGGATTTTCACCTGCAAAGCCGAAGACTTGTGCTAGATGGGTGAGAAAAGATTCTCCAAGGTGAGTGTTGCTGACTTGTCCTTGATTTAATTCTTTCAATTAATTATGAACATGTTTTGTATTTGTTTTTGGTTGTTTTGTTTTTTAGTTTTTTTTTTTAAAAAAAAAATCCAAAAACATTGAAAATTTTCAAAAAGACAAAAATATTTTATTTTGTGTCTTGTTTTATTTGTTTTGAGGATTACATGAGTTATGATATCTCTCTCTTGATTTAGAATATACTTGAAATTGTGGAGAAACTTGAATAGTTTGTACTAAACTATTTTTGATTTTGTGTGAGTATGTACTAGTTTGTACATGTACTCAAGGGTTAATTAAGAAATTGATATTTCTTGTTTGTGTACCCTCTATAGCTTAGTTTTGCACTATCATGCATTGTTTTTGCATTGTTCATTTAGCATAATATGTGCTTTTTGTTTTTTGTCATAAAGTTTGTTCAAACCAAAAAGATTTTTGTGTTTTGTATTATAGATCTTGGATTTATAATTAAGGTTGGCCACCTTATCTTTACATAACTAGTTTATGTACCTTGTTTAGTTTTGATGAGCTTATTTATTGCACTTTACTAGTTAAAGTTTTGTAGTGCATGTTGTGTGGGAAAGATGTTTATGGTGTTTATCACTTTGTCTTGATCTTGAAGTCACATGTTATTTGACTGTCGGACTTGATCCTTTTGAGAAATGCATAAATAATCATCTCACCACTGTTCACTAGCCAATCATGAACACCTTAGTGCATATCATAAGATTTTATGCTCGAGAAAGTGTAGCACATGCACAAAAAGAACATAAGGTGTAGCCTATTTAATTGCTTAATGCTTAAAATTTGTGTGTACTATTAGACTTGATGCCAATTCACTTAATTAAAACTGGTGTGTACTATTAGGCTTGATGCCAATTCACATAATTAAGAGGCTAAATACAAGAAACTTACATGATTGCAAGCTTATGTTCTAGGAGATGTGGGAGTTATAGGATGTAACTCTTTAGGTGATAGTCTCTTTCAAATTCTATGTGATGAATTTTGTAGACTTTGTGATTGATTGCTATTCACATATCACCTCACATGTATCTCAAGCTTTTGCTAGTTGCACACACTACACAAGTTACTCTTTGTTAAACTTGGTACATTATATTGTGTGTGATTTTGTTGTGGCCATCCAAAATTAAAAGTTCCTTGATTTTAATGCAAAATGTGTATAATGTTTGCGCTTTGAGGACAAATTGATTGAAAGTCTTGATTTTGGAAGATCTGGGTTAAATTTAAGTGTTTTTGAAAAACTTTTCGTCTCATACTCATGCATTTTTTTTTATAAAACAATGTGCTTTGAGGAGTTTCTGCATTAAAATGCTCTGTTTTTCGAAAAACTGATTTTTCCAAACTTTCGATCGATCGACCCTGTTTTTCGATCAATCGAAATTGTGATTAAAATTTTTGGTTTGAGTCTGCCTGACTCGATTGATGTTCGATCGATTCTCGGTCGATCGAAACTGAAAAATTTTCAGTTTCTATGTTTTTGACCAAATTTTTTTTCCTGCATCATTTATGTTTAGGATTCACATGCATTGCATTGTTTTTGTATCCATCTTGCAGTTTTGCAGTCATATCTCTCATTGTTTTCACACATAACATGCATACACTTTGCTACATTGGGTACTCAACTTGATAAAAAATTGATTGATTAATTTTTGAGCTATGTACTTTCTAGTATATGCCTTTTTTTTATGTGTGAACTGTAGAAAATATTTTTCTTAAGAGATATGATGGATAATCAATGTGCGAATATTTTCTCTACTCATGCAACTGTTTATGGGTCACATAGTGCCATGTTTGCATTTTATTGAAAGAGAGAATATTTTTCTTCATGTGTATCCTCACCTTAGTTTTTAACTTTGAATTATGTGTTTTTAACTTTGATCCTGTTGGTGATGCTGCTGATCCCCCCCCTTCCTTTATTTTTCCCCAAAACTGTTTTTCTTAAAACTTGTTTTGTTTTTCCTATTTTTATAGGGGGAGAAAAGTTTTTTTTCACCTGTGTTGTTCATAGGGGGAGCTGTCTCTATTTTCTATAGAGTTGGATTGTTCTGTATCCCCTTGATTCTCTATTTTCTCTTATCCTTTATTGCGTATGTTGACTGTTTACTCTTTGTATGAGTTGTCTTTATCAATACGTGACAAAAAGGGGGAGAAATTTATGGGAATCATGTTGATATGTGTGGAAAATACAAGGATATTCATGTTAGGGGGAGTAACATTGATTGATATACATGTTATATTCATTGATTCTTGTTGTTTTGTGATTCACTGCTTATTGACTTATATTTATGAGTTGTTCATTCATATATGTCTTTATTTTGTGTTGTGTGAATCTTACAAGAATGTTATACCTGTTGTTTTACTCTTTTCTGTCACACATGCGTTTATGCGTTTGTTGAGTATTTCAGGATTATACAGGTTGATTCAACTAAGCTGCTGTCTACACTTGCAACTATGGATAGTAGTTAGGCTGAATTGAATTTTATGAGCATTATCTTTGTAAAGGGCTTTTCATTTGTAAAACTTTGAGCTGTTAGTTAAGGTTTTGTCACGGATTGCCAAAGGGGGAGTTTGTTAGGTTCTAAGGTCTTAGGATTTTATGTATTTAGAACTCTAATTTGTAATGTTGGCAAACCATGATCAAAACATTGTATTTAGTCTTATTTAGACTTGCTCAAAGTTGGTTTATTCTTGTAAAGTTGGAATCGAGTGGCTGCAGAAGTACTTGGGACTTTTGGCCTGGCTCGATCGATCGAAGAATAGACTCGATCGATCGAAAATCGCACAGGTTGATTTTTCTACAGAATTTCCAACTCAGCCCTACTTCATTAAACGTTTAGGGTTTTATGTTTTTACCCTAGGTATATAAACTAAACCCTAGCCACGTTTTTGAAGGTTGTCCATATTGTATTGTTGCTCATATATTGCTGTTTTGTGTGAATCTCTTGTGAGATCTTTGAGGAGCTTTCCTTTACACAAAACTTAGGGTTTTCATGGTAGAGATGATTTCAACATCTTGAAGATCATTACCGTTGCAACCATTGGAACTTAAAAGAAAAGCAAGCGGGGAGCTTGTAGCTGATTGAGGAATTCAAGAAAGAAGTAGTCCGTGGATTCGGAGCCTGCGCGTGGTCGTGTCAGGAAGTTCTACTGGTGGGTAGCATTAGGAAGTCGAGCGGGGAGCTTGTAGTCCTTTTGTAAGAACTTCAATTCTTTCATAGTGAATTCTGTTATGCCTTGAGGATCGGTGGGTCAAATCCTCCCCAGGTTTTTACCGTGTGGTTTCCTGGATGATCATATCTTGTGTTATTTATTTTCCGCTGCTTTATATTCTTGATATGATTGTTTGGATTGTTTTAACCTAGAATTGCTTAATTTGACTAAATAACAACTTGGCTAATTAATCTAGGCTACGCAATCTGGTTGTTTAAGGGGTCTAAATTCCTGTCAAAACGCATGTTAAAAATCTGTTTATAAATGTTTAACCATGGTTAGTATAGACAGTACTCATAACTTTAGAATTAAAATACAAATTTATAAAATACCAAAACGTTTGAAATGACAAATCTCTCCATAACTCATTAGGGGGGGGGGGGGGAAGGAAAAAAAAGCAAAAGACAATTACTTAATATTTTGAAATAAACTTTAATTTAAAATTTTTAAATTAGAGAATTTAATTTTAAAATTAAGAATAATTTTGGAACCTACCTTAAGCACAAGCAGGTTAGTACACAATATTTTAATATTAATTTAACAAAGTTTGGTCAAACAAATGTAAAGGGTAAAAATATTTTTTCCTTTCAAGTTTGGGGTAGAGTGTCATTTCTTCAAACCTCAAGGAAGGGGAATGTAATTACCCCTATATTATTAAAGAATATACATTTTTCTTATAAGTTAATAAAATACCTTTTTATTTATTTAAAGAATACACATATTTTTAACCTTTACATATCTTTTTTTTAATGTGAATCTTTATATATACCTTAAGTAAACTCTATATATTTCACTTCTTTAGATGTGTAAAATCATAGACTACTACTTCATAATGAAAGTAGCTAATTAGTTTTATCAACTTTTTTTTTTTCATAATTTCATTTATAACATTTTTTACTATTATCATATATTTACTGGTTAATGATTTTCATAACAGAAGTGTTAAATGAGATGTAGCATCGTTTATTAGATTTTTAAATATAATTGTGTATGAAGATAATATATGTAGGGTCAATTTTTGTAGCCCAAGCTCACAAGATATGGAGTATGAGCCCAATGAACCCAAGACAATAAATTTGTAGAGCGTGGGTGAAAGAACTGGGCCGGATATGGATTAAACAAAAGTTGGTTGTAGTATGGGCAAATAAT
The DNA here is from genome assembly GCA_032727855.1 of Quercus ilex subsp. ballota. Lineage (NCBI taxonomy): Eukaryota > Viridiplantae > Streptophyta > Magnoliopsida > Fagales > Fagaceae > Quercus > Quercus ilex. Next base: position 47,185,257 of record CM064908.1, read on the forward strand.
CTAACATGCAATCACGTAAAAACCATGAAGGACTTCATGTCCGAAGAGGGATTTTATTGAATGAACTTAGGTTACAGATTTCGGAGCTACAGTAAAGTAATTTTTTGTTCTTCTTTCTCTCTTTCTTCGATTCCCCCCCCCCCTTTTCTATCAGGGGCTCTCCTTCTTTATATAGCCTCTTTCCTAAACATCCCAACCGTCCACTTGTCTTCCATCTGCTATCACACTCGAGTGTAGGTCACATCAAGCATCTTCTTTAGCTTTTGGGAGTGCCGGTAGTTGAGGTTGCACTGTTCAGGGGTCTTCTCCACATAAATGCGGCCAAAAAAGTTGCTGCAGGGCATTAAATGCGGTGGTGGCAGCTTTTCCTTGAGATATTTCTTCATCCTTATCATCCTCAGGAGTGCCCAGAGCTTATCTTTGTCACCAACATTGCCAGGAAGGGCATTCGGGCCTTCTGTAAGTTTATCTGATCAGAACTATTAGTATCCGAGGAGTAAAACCTCTTCGGACAAAGGGTGACCTCTTCGGATTGTGCTTTTCAGCCATCTTTGGGTTCGTTGCCCTCAAGTGAACACTATCCCAGCCCATTATTACTCTTCGGACATAAAGTAATTTAAAGAACAAGGCCCTAGGCCCAATTGATAGATCTAGGCTTTTACCCCCCACAATATATATATATATATATATATATATAAAGTTAAATGAAATGCCAAAAAATGGATTTTAAAATTTTCTAAATCTATTTCTTATGTAATTTATATTATTACATGAGAACATGTCCTTTAAGTTATGAATTAGAGTTTGATTAGTTTTAAGTTTTAATATATTGCTATGATTGTGTTTAATTATTGATTATTAATTCAATTTTTTAAGTGAATGTAACAGTTGATTTTATTGCACTGTAAAGTTTTTAATGTTCTCCATATTGGTCATATTTATTTTTTATTTTTACTTTTCCTTACAATCATTTTGTTTTCCAATTAATAGTTACTAATTGACATTTGATTTTTTTTTCTTTACTCTCTCTCTCTCTCTCTCTCTCTCTCACCATAGGCAACCTATTGTTTTCCAAAATTTGATGATGATTTAATTGCATTAAATATGCATTGTAGGGATTTTCTTTTTTTAGTTTTGCTACCCTTAAGTTAGTATATCCATAACTATTAGTTTCTTTATATTATATTTGGTTTGATATCCTCGTTATTATTATTATTTTTTTTTAATTTAGTGTTTCCTAATTGGCATTTGTTTTGTATTATATTTTTTCTTTGATGTATTGGGTTTGAGAATAGTGTGTCCCTAGTATTACTTCACTTTATGAGCACACTTTTATTTTTTGAATTTAAGTAAAATTTTAATTTTTTAAATAAAAAGGAGACAAAAATATAAATAATTTAATGATATGGAAGATGTGGGGAGATGAATAGTGATATTAAGGTAGAAGGTAGTGGGGAGATGAAAAGATAAAGGTAAGGAAAAAGCTTGGACAAAGTATAAATGTAAAAAAGAAAAAAGAAAAAAGAAGAAGAGCACAATTTTTTAAGGTTAATTTTATTGATTTGAATTTAAATAAAATATTCCATGTTTAATTATTAAAAATAAAAAAAGAGAGAAAATATAAATAATTTAGTGATGTGAAAGATGTGACTGAATTTAAATTTTGAATAACATAAGATGTGAAGAAAAAAAAAGTAAGAATAAAATATATAACAATAAATACCAATGAAGAGAACAATTGCACATAAAATATTTTTTTTTTCTTTCTTATAACTCTAATTAAGATTGATGGTTTTTTTCAATATGTGTTTTAATATTGTGTTTTTTTAATTTCCCATCAGAATGTCTTTTCTTTTCCTTTTATAATTTTGATTGAATTTTGGTTTGGATTAATACTTAGTTGTTTTTGGAAATAGGAATTTGAATATGCCTACCAATTTTTTAACTAATAAATTATTATAAAATCTATTTTTTATATCTTTAGTTTTATTTTAATTTTGTTTAAGTTAACATTGTAATTTTGTGATTTTTTTTTTTTATTATTATGATAATTTCCTTATTCCGTAAGAGATGAGTTGTACATTAAGCAAATGTAACACACTACAACAAAGTTAGAAGAATATGGTTCACCTTAAAAAATATTAATGAAATACACACAAAAAAAAAATATTAAAATGATATATTTGTAGAGATAAAAAGATTAAAAAAACAAGTGTAAAAATCTTGGAAACATATATAGAGAAAATAAAAATGGGACTAATACTAATTCTTGGAAACATATATAGAGAAATAGAAATAAGGATGCTAATTAAAGAACATTGGCAATACCATCAATCCCGTTTGAAGCTTAATCATAGCTCCACTAATTTGCTAACTTTCAACTTTTGGCTGGTATATATTCAGGTGTTCTCCAATGCCATAAAATTCTTTATTGTTTGGTTTTACTTGAATTCCGACAAACTACCCGATTAAATTAAGTGAGAAAATGAGCATAATGATTATAGTGTAGAAAAAAAGAAGAAGAAAGAATTCCCAAAGATTAGTAATTTGGCATAAATAGAAGAATGTATAAAAAAATTCATCGAAAAATTGAGAGAGAAAGAGAGAGAAAACCTTTTTTTGAATTCTGGCAAATTACCCAATTAAATTAAGTGAGAAAATGAGCATAATGATTCTAGTGTAGAAAAAAAGAAAAGAAAGGATTCCCAAAGGTTAGTAATTTGGCATAAATAGAAGAATATATAAAAAATTCATCGAAAAATTGAGAGAGAGAGAGAGAGAGAGAGAGAGAACCTTTTTTTTGTGAGAGAAAACCATGTATAGAAGGAAATAGATAATTACAAATTTATAGTAAGAGAGTGTGAAAAAGAAGAGACAAAATAAAGGAAGATGAAGAGAAAGAAGAAGAATAATATTTATGTAAAGAGTAGTGGGGAGATGAAAAGAAGAAAAATAATATTTATGTAAAGGGTAGTAGGAAGATGAAAAGGCAAGGGTGGAGAAAAGTTGGAAAAAGTGTAAATATTAAAATAAAATAAAAAGTAAATGTTAAAAACAATTATATGAAATTTGGAAAGAAAATGATAATGAGGTGTATGTTGATGTAGCTCAACTGGAGTGTAACAACAATAAATGCTACACTTCAGCTTTTAGATATATATAGATTATTATTATTATTATTATTAGTTTTACTGGATTATCAACTGTTGAAGAAAAAGTATATATATTCCTATTAATGATCTGAAATTTGGCAATGTGACAATTCTCTTATATATATATATATATATAGAGAGAGAGAGAGAGAGAGAGAGAGAGAGAGAGAGAGAGAATCGAATCATATTTTAAAGCAAAAGAACGGTCCTTTATGATCTTAGATTGGTAATGTGACAATTCTACCACAATCCAAAGTCGCTAACTTATTGTCAATTATTAATGACTTGAAAGTGTAAGTCTCCTCAGAGAGAGAGAGAGAGAGAGAGAGAGAGAGAGAGAGAGAGAGAGAGAGAGAGAGAGAGAGAGAGAGAGAGAGAGAGAGAGAGAGAGAGAGAGAGAGTTGTAATGGGATGACTGGATGAGAAAGAATATGCAAAGTTCCTATTACACTCTAAAGAATCAATTAGTTGTAAAATGAAAGGGTAAATTGCAATTTACACCCCTAATGTTTAGGGGTGATTGGATTTTACACCCTGAAATTTCAGAATTTGGATTTTACCCCCTGAAATTTGGGGAGTTTGGATTTTACGCCCTAATGTTTCAGAACTTGAATTTTACCCCCTAAAGTTTAGGTTGTATGGATTTTACACCTCTAAATTTTGAAACTTTAGGGTGTAAAATTTAAACATCCCAAAACTTTAGGGAGTAAAATCCAAAAACTTCTAAAATATAGATATTAAAATCCAAATTCTGAAACGTTAGGGTATGAAATCCAAACATCACCAAATTGCAGGGGGTAAAATCCAAATTTTGAAACTTCAGGGTGTAAAATCCAATCACACCCAAACCTTAGGAGTGTAATTTGCAGTTTACCCAAAATGAAAATAGTATTCTATGGTGGTTATTTTTACAAGTAGTACATATCGATCGGAGATTTTTCTGCTCAAATAACGCATAAATATAGTTAACCTCTAAAAATCTAAAAGAAAAATACACCAATCATTTTCAAAATAAACAATTTATTTGGAAAAACCAGTATATATTTTAACGAAAAATCAAATTAAAAGGCTCTTTCATAACAAATTTCACGTAAATGCAAAAGAAGATGGAACTTAACCCAATCCCCATTTTGGCAAACCCACACCCAATTTGTCTGATCCACACCCACTCGATCTCGCTCGTCGCACCCCAGCACCGACTCGCTCGTCGCACCCTAGCACCGACTCGCTCGTCGCCGGTATCAAACCCATCCATCGATCTCGTCACCGTTGCCTTCAAACCACCCACCGATCTCGACGCTGTCGCCTCCTTCATCCCCGATCTCGTAGCCGTCGCCTCCTTCAGATAACCCAACCTTTGCCGGTATCAGACCTAACCCAGTCGCCTCTCTCTCTTCATTCTTCTCTCCATTTGACCGATTGAGACTGGATTTGATGAATTTTTTGGTTTGGTTTGATATTATATATTTGTTTGGATGCTGAGAAAATGTTAGCATCAAGTAGAAAATGTGTTTTTACTAGTATTTTCAAGAACACAACCAAACACTAAAAAATATTTTCCAAAGTATTTTTTAAAATGTCACCAAACACCTGAAAATATTTTCTTTTTCTGAAAATATTTTCACCTGAAACCATTTTACACTTGGAAAACATTTTACATTGAACCAAACACAGCCATGCCATAAATCCAACGTCAAACCTCATATTCATACGCTGAAAGTTCTTTATTTCCACTAAATTGAATATTCATGGCTTTTAGTTTATCTACAACTGTTATCTTTATTCAACTGAATAATTTTGATTTGAGACAACTAAAAGTTTAACTCATGTTCAATTGGTATTTACTTTTGATTTGAACATTCAAAGGATTGAGGGTTTGGTACTACCTTAACTTAAGAGCTTAAGTTAAGGTATAATGATTAAATGATGCATACATGATTAATTGTGATCAACGCATGACTAAATTAACCACAAGACTAACTCGAACTAAAAAAAATAATAATAAAGCAAGTAAATCGAACTAAAAATTAAAGATCTAGCCTAAATTTACTTGCATTAATGTAATATAACTACTACAATAGAGGTTCAATAAATTTTAGAGGCTCAGATTACAAATTATAAATAAGTGAATTTTAATTATTTTTTTTTCTTAATTATTATAAATGTGAGAGGAAAGATTTCACCTTGATTCTAAGGTATAAGGATCTTGAGAAACAAATAAGGTTTTGGTATAGAGTTGGAATGAGTTTTTCTATTAAATATAATCTTAATGTCTATTTATATTTGTATTTTGGTACTTAGTGTCTGTTTGGATAGAACTTATTTTGCTGAAACTGAAAAGTGAAAACACTATAGCAAAATAATTTTTAAATGTGTGAATAGTACCTTGTGACCCATTTTTAATGAAAAAAATGTTGAAAAGTAAAGTTTGTGGGTCTCGTGCACTGTTCACAGGACCCACAGGTGTGATGAAAAGTGGCTGAAAAGTCAGAAATATACGGCTACTGTTCATGAACAGTAGCATGAACAGTAGTCGTTTGTCCCTCTGAAACGCGTGCTGCAAAAAAAAAGAAAAAAAAGAAAAAAAAGAAACGCAAACTTAAAACGCAACAGTCGGATCCAAGCAGATACTTAGTATGTGTTTGGATTCATATTATTTGAGCTGCGTTTGCCTTTTTTTTTTCTTTTTTTTTTTTTGAACCAATGCCCCTTGCATTGTTCGTGGAACATGAACAGTGCATTAAGGCAAATGCACAGTACAGAAAAACGCAAATATAACTTTAAATTTGTGTCATACGACACTATTTACACATTTAAAAATTATTTTGCTACAATATTTTCAGTTTTCAGTAATAAGCGGTATCCAAACGTACCATTTCTATAACTTATTATAAGAAATAAGGTAAATTGCAAATTACACCCCTAAAATTTGGGGGTGATTGGATTTTACCCTGAAGTTTTAGAATTTGAATTTTACCCCCTGAAGTTTGGTGATGTTTGGATTTTACACCCTGACGTTTTAGAATTTGGATTTTACCCTCTATAATTAAGAAGTGTTTGGATTTTACTCCTTAAAGTTTTGGGGTGTTTGGATTTTACACCCTAAAGTTTCAAAATTAGGGGGTGTAAAATTCAAACAACCGTAAACTTTAGGGGGTAAAATCCAAGTTCTGAAACGTTAGGGTGTAAAATCCAAATACTCTAAACTTCAGGGGTGTAATTTGTAATTTACCCTAAGAAATATTATAAAATTAAATATTAAAAAAAAGTTATTGTCGGACATATATTTTCATGACCTCAATTAATTATTGAGAAATGCGTTGTCAAGTCGTTCTTAATTTTTCCTCAAAAAAGAAAAAAAAGTCATTCTTAATTTTTTGGATCGTTGCCTAAAACTTTTGTTTTTCATTTTAAATTTCAGATTATTATAACTATACCTTTGGGCAATATGGGAATGGCACATAATAATTTAAGATGTATTTGAAAATTGAAATCTTAATGGTTGAACACCTGTTTTTCACATAAGATTCTTTCTTGTTTCCACGTGTCAATCATTGATTGGAAAGAATTAAATTAAATTATAAATAAATAAGTCACACAACTTGAAAATCCGAGTTGTCATTCTCCACCGTAACTTATTTTGATAGATACAAGAGATTGAATTCATCGTACAAAAATAGAAATAAGGTATCCTCCACCACATCCTGGCTTAACTATAAAAACCTGTCCATTGGGACTGCGATTTTTGGACCACATTCCCAATAAATATACTCTCTATAACACACTTCACATACTCATTACTCTCTCTCTTTTTTCTTTTCTTTTTTTCTTTTTTTTGAATCATATTTTGTTTTTATACTCTTTATGCATTTCTGGGTTCATAAAAATGAAAGTGCAATTTTGGCAGATGAGCTCCACTGCCCCCAGTTTCTCTTCCCGGGGAAAAAGAGCTGGTACATGCATTAAACTTCAGCCAAAATTTCAGCCATATTTTACGTGAAGGAAAATATCTAGGTTTATTTTCTTTTTTCTTTTTTGTTTACTTCTTTTTTAATGAATGGTTTATCAGGTGTTTTTCTTTGGTAAGGCGTGTCATCGGATTTCATTAATAAAACAGAGTCTAATATGACCATTCCATATTGAATAGTTAATTTAGGAAATATCTAGTTAATAAATAATAAACTTGAGGAAGCACAAAGTTTGAGGATTAAGTTTAAAGATACGATGACTATAATTTAAGGCTTTTAAGCGATATTTGAAGGTGCTATACTTAGAAAAATGTTGATAAAGATTGGATTTTGTTAATAAATGACTTAAGGTCATTGATTTAGAAAATAATTTAAAAAAATTTTTATATGAAAAAAAAATTTATAATTTTTTATATTTTTCATAAAAGTTATATTAAATCTAATACATTAACGACATCAGTTAACTAGATCCAAATAAATAAAGAAGTTAATATGACTAGTTTATCCTTGAAAAAGAAAAAAAAAAGCCATTTTGTTGTGTGCAGCCAAAAGCTGGAAAACCATAAAGGCAAAATTTGCAACCACGTGGCCGAGGCTGGCTGACGCTATTGAAAGAATGCGCTATAAGAGTTGGTGATTATTCCAGACTCTACACGCCAAATGTGATACATGATCGATGTCTCTACGTGCACTAAAAACATAAAAGAAAGTGATAGACCTAGAGTTAACTTAAAAAAAAAAAAATGCACAAAGTTAGTTTTTGCAATCAATTTCATTTTTTTCGTATGTTAGTATTGGGGAGCCTCCTTTCAACTCATTATAGCAAAAATTGAGCAAAATTGGTCCTCCTTCTCTCTGCCCCATTCACCTAACTCAACCCCAAAGTCCAACCCGATTGAATTGAGGACCCTCCCACCCAATTTTTTCTAAAGTCCAAACCCTATTTACAGGAGTAAAGAACTAAAAAAGAATATTGAATGAATGGGTTAGGGTTAGAGTTTGAGTTAGAGCTTGAGAGAGAGAGAGAGAGAAACCCAAAAAAAAAAAAAAAAGGAAAAAAACAAACCTAAATGAATAGCTGGAAAAGGCTGGAATTTTCAACCTACTCCTCCAAGAATCGCTTCACAATCTTCACGCTTGGTTCCAACACCTGCCTCTCCCAAATTTCTGACTTTGAAACGTTTGAATTTGACATAACCTCTCGAAACGCCTCCGTGGCATCTAATCTCCGTAGGTCCCACCCTGCCCTTTTTAGCCGTACGATCTTCCCTATCTGCTTCTTTGCTAGCTGACACGTGTTGTCCTTTATTTCCCTCACCGCGGCCATATATGCCTCCTCCGTCCGAACCGGATCACCACCAACTCCACCTCCATGCCCATCATGTGGTGGGTATTTTTTAAAATAATTTTCAAACTCAGGTATTCCGATTGCTTTCTTCAACCCGGAGCGACTCGGAAACTCGCTGAAAAACTCGGTCAACTCGTCCAACATCCCCGAGTCGAACATGTCCTCGACTCGGAGCGACAGGTACTCCGACAAGACCCTCATTGACACGTCGACCCATAGGAAACAGCAGTTGTACCTTAAAGTGGAGGAGGGAAAGGAGCGCGACGAGGGGTCGAATACGTTTGAGTCGGGATCGAACCGGTCGACAAGGAGAGCATGTACAAAGGAGTTGGAGCCACCTACGATTAGTGGTAGTTTTCTTCTGGAAACGATGTCGGAGACGACTGAGCCAGCGAGGTTTCGGAAATCGAGAGGTGAGAAGTCGTCGTGGAGGACTGGATCGACCTCGCCGAGGAGATGATGAGTGATGCCACAACGTTGGTGAAGTGGGATTTTGTTGGTGGTGATGTCGAGGCCATTGTAGACTTGCATTTTGTCGGAGTTTATAATCTCAGCGTGGAATCGAGTGGCCAAGTCGATGGAAAGCTTGGATTTTCCTGTCCCAGTGGCCCCCATGATAACAACAATCTTATCCTTCTTCTTGTTATTGTGATTGTGATTATGGTTAGTCTTTCGGTGATGAGGAGTAGAGTCCATGCGAGGCCAACGGGGTTTTTTGAAGAAGAGCTTGGGTTTGGAAGAAGAGAAAAAAGAATAGTGGGAATAAGAAGAGTACGGGGCCTGGGTAGAGGAATAAGAGTACTGGTCAAGCCTCATCTCTATTCTCATAGAGAGAGAGAGAGAGAAAGGACAGGCTGGTGTTGCTCTCTTCTTGCTGAGCTGTGTGTAGTGTGTACTATCTCAACCAAAAATATCACTCACTCCCCTCTCACCTCTCACCCTGGCCTGTACATGAACATGTACATCAGCTCTCTCTCTTTCTCGCTCGGGACCAGAATGCCATTTCAAATTTTTTAGATTTTGCCTGTCCTGTGGGATGAACAAATGGAACCGTCAACTAATTTAAAGCCGTTGAAAATCTAATCACAATTAAGAAACTCAAAAACAATTGATAAATTGTATTTATTTTCCAAAAAAAAAAAAATTTGTTTGAAAAATACAGGTCAACTTGACCCATCCCGCGACCCGACTCGACCTGCAATCCGATTGACCCGATCAGACCCCGACCCAACCCACCCGTTTTGTCATGTCTAACCACCCCCACAAAAAAGTTAATTATAAAAATATTATGACCTTTTTAAATATCTCCAGAAATTATTAATAATAATCATAATAATATTTTTTACACAAGTAAAAGTATCAAGGATTTACATCATTCCACTTTTAACCTACATCCAAATGAAAAGATAAAAATTCACTAGTAAAATTTAAAAATTACAAAATCAGTGTAGAGTTACTATCACAAAATGTCAGTAACTCCTTGTGCGTGGTTATGTACTTTACAATAGTACACCAACCTTTCTCTCATTGTTATGTTTTTTGTTATCCATATTGAATAAAATTTAGAGGGCGTTAGGTAGAGTAGTTTGAGTAATGTTATTTGTGTTTTTTTGAAATACGTGTAGGTGAAAATGTATTTAATGTTGTTTAAAATATAAAAATGTGAGATTGAGATGATAAAACAAACATGCCAAAATTTGGTTTTCTTTTTTCCTTTGATACTACTTTGGTACATCAAACTCTCACTCCGTGTGTGTGCAGTTGCATTTTTTGCTCTTTCTTTGGCTTTCTAGACACACACACAAAATATAATGTCACTATCAATTGAAATTTCTTTCTTTGGCTTTCTAGACACACACGAGATATAATGTCATATCAATTGAAATTGTATTTTAAAAAGATGATTTCACAAGTGTGTATGAAAATGTGCAATACACAATATATAAAAAGATTTAGCCTATGTAGGATAATATTGTTACAACTGTATCAAATTTTTGGGACACAATTAATTATAAAATATTATGGGTTTAAAAAGCTCTCCAAAAATTAATTAAAAAAAAATATAAACGAATATAACTATAAAAAAAAAAAAAAAAAGACAAACACAAATAAAAAAAAAACACCAAGAATTTACATATATAGCTCAATTTTTGGCCTATGTTCACAAGTTGTGGTAAGGAGAAATTTCGCTGACAAATTTGGGGAATACAAAATTAATGTATAGGTATTATTACAAAACTCAAATCCTAACAAATATTCATTCACAATAGCTTTTTCTCACAAATATGAAAGTCAAAATAAAAAAGAAAATTTCTGAATTGTACTACACCACACTATCTGATAAGGATAAAATCATAAAGTATACAAAGCATTCCAAATTGAAACCGTTGGCCTTACTTGTAATATGAAGTCTACGACTTTAAGCTGACGAGGTCAATGTAAGGAGGGTGGAAAGCCGACGACCCTAAAGCTGACAGCTTCAACATAATCTTGACTTGGCCACCACGCATGAGTATATAAGGAAATGTCGTGTATCCCATGCTTAGTGTTAGTCTCCTATAAGGAGAGGATTCCGCAATATACGCCAATGAGGATTATTATAAGGAAAAGACTTCTAGCCCAAGGAAGAGATGTCAACCCTCTACTACTATAAAAGCCTCAATACCCTCATAAATCAAGGTACGCATAATTCACCCCAGCTCTGACATTCTAGAGTTGTGAGAAAAAATCTAACTTGACATTCGGAGGGTATTTGGCCAGCACCACACCGGTGCTCTCTGTTAGGTCTTCCCTTTTTGTTGTGCAGGTGTTATTCTTAGTGTACGAGGACCGTGTGGCTTACTGGTAATTTTTTTAGCATCATCAGTTGGCGTCGTCTGTGGGAAATGTCTTACAATTTGTAAGCCATATTATCGCTTCCCGGACAAAAGAGTTGCATGGTACTCACTCATTCGATGGCAACCACTAACGACATTCAAGAAGAGGAACCACCCACGACAGCCCTCGAGAGACAGGTTCAAACTCTCGCCGCTGCCGTGGAATGCCTCACCAAACAAATCCACGACCTGGAAGAACAGTTGTGCTAGAAAAATGTAGCACCGAACAACCAAAGAGAAGATCAAGAAGGAACCAACGCTGAAAAAAGGAACCAAGAAGGGCCTGAAGGCAGCAACGCCCCAAACTGACAAGAACGACAAGACACCAGCCTTCCCTTCGGCTTGGATATAGCCCCCCCTTACATGGTCGCAGATATGCAGATGATGAAGAAAAGGATGGACCTCATGATGAACGCCCCCAAAGGACGGGTGTCTAGTGACCTCGACGATTTGGTCCACCGAACCGATTCGCCATTCACCACCTTCATCAACTCTTTCCCCCTACCGCAGAAGTTTCGCATGCCGCAGAAAAAGAGCTACGACGGAGCCAAGTACCTTCTTGATCACCTAGACGCATCTTCAAGGAGTAGTAGACGAGATCATGTGTAGGGCCTTCCCTACAACGCTGAAGGTTCTCGTGATAATTTGATTCAGCCGGCTGACGCCTAACTCTATTGGCACTTTCAAAGAGCTAAGCGCCCTATACACTTAGCACTTTATTAGGGGGTACAGGTATAAAAAGTCTACTACATGCTTGATGAGTATCAGACAGCGAAAGGACGAGACGCTGCGATCTTACATAGCCCGCTTTAATAAGGAAGCACTCTCGATTGATGAAACTGACGACAAGATACTTGTAGCAGCTTTCACGAATGGGCTGCGGAAGGGTAAGTTCCTATTTTCACTATATAAGAACGACCCAAAGACTATGTCGGATGTGCTTTACAAGGCCACCAAGTACATGAATGCCGAAGACGCGCTACTGGCTCGCAAAGAAAAGCCAAAGAAGAGAGAAAGGCAGGAAGATACCCGGCAAGACAGAGGACGAAAGATGGCAAGAACCTGAGAGCGAAGGGATGATAGGCGCTCTAAGCCCCCTATGGGGAGATTCACGAGCTTCACTCCACTGACCACTCCAATCAACCAAGTCCGAATACAGATCAAGGACGAAGGAGCCTTGGCCTTCCCTGGAAAGCTGAAGGGAGATCCCAACAAGTGCTCAAGAGACAAATACTGCCGATTCCACCGCGATCACGGTCATGACATAGCCGACTGCTATAACTTGAAACAGTAGATTGAAGCCCTCATTAGGCAAGGCAAGTTACAGAAGTTCGTCAGTAGGGAGAGAGCAGATCTACCTTCTCAAGAGCAAGCTGCCCAACGGGACAATGAGTGTCCAAGACAACCCTTAGGAGACATAAGGATGATTGTGGGGGGCACAGCAGCCACCGGCTCATCAAAAAAGGCTCGAAAGACTTACCTCAGAATGGTCCAGAACGTCCAGCTCACGGGCGTCATCTCGAAGATGCTGCTGGTCGACAACCTCATTATATTGGAAGAAGACACCCGACGTTTTCACCATTCGCATGACGACCCGCTCGTCGTTAGCATCCAAGTAAGAGACTATAACACATACCGGGTCTTGGTTGGTAATGGAAGCTCCGCGGATATTCTCTACTATCCAGCATTCCAATAGATGAGGATCAACGGAGAACGGCTAGTTCCAACCAATGCTCCACTTGTCGGGTTTGGAGGGACAAAAGTATACCCCCTAGGTGCGGTAACGTTACCCGTCACCATTAAAGATTATCCTCAGCAAATCACTAGGGATGTTACATTTCTTGTGGTCGACTGCTCCTCTGCCTACAACACCATCATAGGGCGACCTACCCTTAACTTGTGGAAGGTCGTAACTTCGACCTATCACCTGATAATCAAATTCCCCACTGAATACGGAGTAGGGGAATTGCGAGGGGACCAAATAGCTGCGCGTGAATGCTATATTACGATGCTAGAAACGGACAATCATTTACAGACCATGAACATAGAAGAACAACGGATGAGGGAAGAACCCGTAGAGAGGCTCAAAGAGATACCCCTCGATAGCTCCAGGCTAGACTGGACCACAAGGATCTGTACTCTCGCCAACCCAATGGTTCGCTCAGCACTCATAACTTTCCTTAAGGAAAATCAGGACGTGTTCGCCTGGAGTTATGAAGATATGCTAGGATTGACCCTTCAGTCATGGTACATAGGCTGAATGTGTCGCCATCTTTTCCACCCATCTGACAGAAGAAGCGAGTTTTCACCCAAGAACGAGACCGAGCAATAGCAGAAGAAGTCGGCAAGTTACAAGAGGCAGGCTTCATTAGGGAAGTCTACTACCCCAATTGGTTAGCAAACGTGGTAATGGTCAAGAAAGCCAACAGGAAATGGAGGATGTGCATAGACTTTACGAATCTGAACAAAGCATGCCCCAAGGATAGCTACCCTCTCCCTCGAGTCGACGTACGGGTAGACTCTATGGCCCAGCACCAACTACTGAGCTTCATGGACGCCTTCTCAGGATATAATCAGATCCGAATGGATGAAGCGAACCAAAAGAAGACTTCATTTGTTACCAGCCAAGATCTTTTTTGTTACAAAGTAATGCCATTCGACCTTAAGAATGCGGGCACAACATATCAGAGACTCATGAACAAGATGTTTGCAAACCAGATCAGAAGGAATGTTCAGGTCTACGTTAACGACATGTTGGTAAAAAGCCGAAGGGAAGAAGACCATCTGAAGGATCTCAAAGAAACATTCGATACCCTTCGCTCTTACACCATGAAGCTCAATCCGAGTAAGTGTACATTTGGAGTGATAGCGGGAAAATTCTTAGGCTATATGGTATCCCAAAGAGGTATCGAGGCCAACCTAGACAAAATCAGGGCTATAGTAGAGATGGCCCCCCCGAAGAACGTAAAAGAAGTACAGAGTTTAAACGGCAAAGTAGACACCCTAAACAGGTTCGTATCAAGGGCGACGGATAAATGTCTACCATTCTTTTGCACGCTGAAGAAATCTTTCGAGTGGACTGCTGAGTGTCAGTAAGCATTCGAGGAGCTGAAGGCTTACGTCTCTTCCCTTCCGCTGCTAAGCCTTTCACAACCGGGGGAAGAGCTTTTTCTCTATCTGGCTGTCTCCCCAGCAATCGTCAGCGCAACCTTAATCAGAGAAGAAGACAAGGTTCAAAAGCCCGTGTACTATGCCATTCGGGCATTTCGTGGTGTAGAGGAAAGGTATCCACCCATGGAAAAGCTCGCATTCGTTTTAGTTACGGCAGCTCGCAAACTCAAGCTGTACTTTCAGGCCCACACGGTAATCGTCTTGACCGACAAGCCCTTACGAAGAGCGTTGAGCAACCCTGAAGCAGCTGGTCGACTAGCGCTATGGGCGATAGAGTTGAGTGAGTTTGACATTCAGTACTGCCCGCGCACTGCCATCAAAGGGTAGGCCGTCGCCGACTTCATAGCAGATGTCACCAACGGGGAAAGTAAGGGGGTAGACGAATGTTCGCGGTGGACAATACATATGGACGGGTCGTCAAATAGGCAGGCCGGGGGTGTAGGTGTAGTTCTTCTCTCTCTTGAAGGAGACCAGATCGAATGTATGGTCCACCTCGATTTCCCTACCACCAACAATGAAGCGGAGTACGAAACTTTAGTAGCAGGGCTTGATCTCGCCAAAGCTACAGGAGCCGCAAGCATGGTCATTTATTGCGACTCTCAGGTCGTCACCAACCAGATAAATGGGGATTATGAGTGTAGAGGCGAAAGAATGAAGAGATATTTGGACCAAGTAAGGAGGAGGGTAGACAAGCAAGCCGACCGCTTGGCCAAAGCCACTTCAGCCGAACATATGACCACCCTTGATAATGTACTCTCTTTTGTTCAGCTTTCTCCACTAATAGATTTCATCGATGTGCAGGAGATAGGTTCCAAAAGCAATTGGACCACGCCGTTAGTCTCGTACTTGAAAAATGGTATCTTACCGAATGGAAGGGAGGTAGCAAGAAAGTTGAAGGTCCAAGCAGCGAGATTCGTCTTAATAAGAGACATCTTGTACAAGAGAGGCTTCTCCTGCCCATACCTAAGGTGTTTAGGTTCTGAAGAAGCAGACTATGTCATGAGAGAAGTACACGAGGTGATCTGCGGAAACCATTCAGGGTCGCGGTCGTTGGTGCCCAAACTCGTCCGAGCAGGGTATTACTGGCCCACCATGCAGAAGGATGCTCAGGCATATGTCAACGCTTGCGATAAATGTCAAATGTTCAGCAATGTCATCAGGCAGCCTTCCAAAGAATTAACCCCAATAACAGCCCCATGGCCATTCACCTAGTGGGGGGTTAGACATCATGGGGCCGTTTCCAATAGCAGTGTGACAGCTAAAGTTCCTGATAGTGGATATAGACTACTTTACAAAATGGGTGGAAGCTGAAGCCTTAACTACCATTACAGAAAGGAATGCGCGAAGCTTCGTTTGGAGGTTAATCATATGCAGGTTTGGGATCCCTAGAGTCTTAGTCTTAGACAAGGGAAAATAATTCGACAACGACCACTTTCGAGACTTTTGCTCACAACTAGGAATCAGAAGTCACTACTCCTCCTCTACCCACCCTCAAGCTAACGGACAAGTCGAAGTCACGAACCGATCCTTGCTCAAAATTATCAAGACTCGGCTCAAGAGGGTAAAAGGAATATGGCTTGAAGAGCTGCCGAGCATACTATCAGCATACAGGACAACAGCACAGACTCCTAAAAGAGAAACACCATTTCGGCTAACATACGGGAGTGAAGCAGTCATTCCAGCCGAGGTCGGACTCACAAGCTACAAGGTGGATAATCATGATGAAAGCAGAAATGATAAGGCTATACGTCTACAGCTTGATCTAGTTAATGAAGTCAAGGCGACAGCAGAACAAAGGCTTGCACGGTACCAGGACAACATGGCTAAACACTACAATTCTCGGGTCCAACACAGAGACTTTCAGGTTGGAGATCTCATTTTAAGAAAGGTCATGGGTGCTGCTAGAGATCCTACCCAAGGGAAGCTTGGCCCTAACTGGGAAGGACCTTACCGAACCACATCATGGCAGAGGAAAGACACTTACCACCTAGAGACGCTAGACGGACAAAAGTTGCACCATCCATGGAACACCAAGCACCTACGGAAGTATTACCAGTAGAGAGGATGGCATGAAGAGCGGCACCCCTTTATTTCTAGTTTACCTTAGTTAATTTTAGCTACACTCCTCAGTTTTTCTCTATTCTTTAGGCTTCGTTACAATAACTCTTTTTTAGCCTAAAGGGCAGGTTTCCTTCTTTTAAAGAACTACTTTTTCTATGAATGCATGATTTATTGTAATAAGAGGAGTTTATTCAGATATGGCTAAGATGTTTATCTACAGAGATTTCAAAGTCCAAAAAGTGGATGACTTCATCCCAGAAGGATGAAAGCTCATCATGTCTATAAAATGGACAAGCTTATTATCAAAGTCCATGAAGCAGACGACTTCATGAAATATTATCGTCTACTCATATTATCATCTAAAAAGTAGACCCTATTATTAAGTCCAAAAAGTAGACAACTTCACCCCAAAAAGGTGAAAGTATTAAACCCATAAAATACACAAGTCCACAATGCAGACGAGTAAATAAAGTAGACATCCCTAATACTCAAGTCCAAAAAATGGACAGATTTATTAATGTCCATAAAGTACACAATACTGTTAAGTCCGTAAAGTGGACAACTTTATTATTCAAAACCAATGACATGGGCTACTTCACCCCAAGAGGATGAAATGATGTTAAAGTCCCTTGAAGGGACAAACTAAAAGTCCATAAAGTAGACAGGTCAATAAAGTGGACAAACCCGTTACTTAATAAAATGGACAAGGTCATTGGAGCTGACGGCTTCACTAAATTGCCATTTGCTTAGAAGTGTCACTGGAGCCGACGGCTTCACTAGATTACCCTTTACATGAAAATGGTCATTGGAGCTGATGGCTTCACTAAATTACCATTTACTTAGGTGTTACTGGAGCCAACGACTTCACTAGATTACCCTTTACATAAAAATGGTCATTGGAGCTAACAGTTTCATTAAATTACCATTTGCTTAAGTCGTCACCAAAAGCTGGCAGTCTCATGAAAGTACCATTATCCAACAATGGATGAGCCTCCCAAGTCAACAAGTCAGACATCCATAAAAGCTGACAGGATTATAAAGTAGATGGATTTATCAGTCCTTAAAAATGGGCAAGTTCTTTCCAGAAGGACAAAATTGTGATTGTAAAGTCTGCAAAATAGTAGACGAATCTATTAACTGAAGAGACGGGTCCATAATCATGCACGAAAATGGTTAAATCAATACTATTATGTCTTGATCCATGACTAAGCTGACGAGCTCAGCAAACGACCAGGAAATAGCCATTAAGTCTACAAAGTAGACGCCCCTAGGAAAAAGAAGCATATAGACAAAGGGCAATGCATACATATTAAAAGCAAAGGGTGCCAAGTACCATAAATAAGAGTAAATCACTTAAAAATAAAAGCCCAAAAACAAAGGGGAACTTAAAAACATTGTTTGCAAATTAAACAAAATATAAAAGTTGCAAAAATAAAGCTATGGCTGGACAGCAAGAGCGTCACTCGAAGTCTCGTTACTTTTTTGAACAGGAGGGTTCTCCACGGCTAGATGCTCAACAGACGGGTTGGAAGTGGTGATGGGAGGATTCGCAGTAGGCTAAGCTAAAACGACGCCACCATCGTCAGGAGGAAGGGCAAACTCCATGAGGTTGTCACCTTTGACAGCAACGGCATCACTAGTAGGCGTCGTCAGTGGGGGATCATCCATAGTAATCCCGGATAGGTCCAACTCAGGGAAGGCTGATGCAACTTGCTTGAGGCAATCATCAAACCCAGTGCTGTAATATCCAGCACAGGAATCAATGAATGAATCCGACGCCTTGAATTTCTGGACCGCGTCAGTCCCAGCCTTCTCCACTTGCTCGCGGAGGGTCGTCAACTCTTTTTCTAGCTTCTCCTTCTGACGACCTGCCTCTTCCAACTTATCCCTCGTCTCCTTCAGGTCGACGTTCAAAAGACAGGTGGCCTCCTTATATTGCCCGTGTTGGTTCATCAAGTTAGTGTTGTGCTTCCTAACCTAGGTGACGACATCCTCCTTAGCCACACATCGGTCTTGAAGTGCCTTTACATGTACCAAAGCCTGAAAAGGATATGGTCGTTAGTCAGTAAACAAGAAAAAGATAAGATAAAAGTTAACCAAGGAAGGAAGCTTACCCATGCTAGATCAAAAAGAGCTGACGCCTCCAAGTCTTCCATCCCTAGTTGAGCACAGGGGTCAATATCCGTCGGTTTTATAAAAGACCCTACTTCCTCGACAACATAGTCTTTATGGGTAAGCAAGCAACGGGGTCCCTCAGTAACGGGACCAGAAGAAGTCATCATCCCCTTCCCTGCACCGCGACTTGATTTGGGGGGTGACTTCTTCGGGGGCACATCTCTAGGAGTGACGGCTACCTTCTTAAGAGGACGATCGTCCTTCCCGTTAGGTTTCCTCTTGGCCAAACTCTTAGTAACGGCCTTGGGGGTTGACAAAGATGCCAACTCCCTCTTAGCCATCTTTTCTTCCTTTTGATGGGCAGCATCAGCCCTTATCCTTTGCTTAGCTACCTCCATCTTTGTAAAGACAACAGATGTATGTTAGAAAAATTAGCGGTAAGAGCAAAAGTGACAGAATGATAGAAAAAACTACTTATGCCGATGAGAAAATTAGTCCAACTTGCGAGCTTTAGGCGTCGGTTCCGGGCCCCCGCAGTATGAATAAAGAGTGTCAAGAGTGATTAAGTCCTGACACTTTCGTTTCTCGAGAGGGATGTCTAAAACCCGACGGAAGAAGTACTTCTGCTCTTCAGTTATAAGGGGACGAATGTTGGCTAAAAAGAAAAACAGGGTGATGACATTAAAGCACTTAAAAAAAAAAAGAAAAAAAAAAAAGAAAAGAAAAGAAAGTGAAATAATGGTTAAATGCTGACAAAGTTAAAAGCTGTCAGCTAAAACCTGAATCCCTGACAAGAGCCCAAGTATTGTCAAAATAACCACGGGGCATTGTCTCCCATTCTTCCTGTCGACACACCAAGTCTGTCCCTTCAACAAAAAAGTACCTACTCTTCCAGTTTTGTTAGAGTCTGGCATATCAGACATTAATCTCAAATCTCTCTCCCTGACGGTAAAATGGTATGTTCCCTTAAAAGAAACAATGTGCTGAGGTTTGTACCAATAGAAGAACTCGTCCAAAGAAAGTTGACGGTTTCCTCCGCTTAGACGACCCCATAAGATCTCAGCACCTATAAAGATCCTTCAGGTATTCGGAGCGATTTGGCTGACAGACAACCCCCGAAAATTAGCCAGCTGATGGTGTAAAGTTGTCAATGGTAGTCTAAGCCTCGCAGCGAACATAGCATCGTACATACCAACATCTGTGGTCCTCCCGGTATATCACTTTTCATTTTTTTTGGGGAGACGGATGGGCATATGGTCTAGGATTTGGTAACGAGTGCGCAACTCCTTAAAAACCCTATCACTCATCTTTGGTAGAAATTTATTGACGGCCCATTCCTCGGGACTGATGAAGGGACGGTTGCCTCCAGGACTTTCTGAAGTTCCTTCATAGGACTCCTCATCACCTTCATCTCCGTCACTATCCCTCTCCGCTCCCTCCTTAACTTCATCCTCCTCACTTACTATTTCCTTCTCACCTTCCTCTCCATAACTTCCCACTTCCTCGTCAGGAGATTGGGCTGACGTCTCCCTCTCTGACGACTAAGAAAAGCTCCCGGACTCATGACCTGAACCGAATACCTCGTTGTAGCCCGCTCCATCGCGGATTGACGACTGATCACTTGACGCGTCACTTGACATCTGACTACCTACAAGTGATGGATTCATTCTAAGAACCTAAGATGACAGCCTCACAATGGAGTTAAATCAATCGGAATAAAATACATACGAAGAGAGAAAACTTACAAGTCTCTTGAGTGAGTGACGGTCTTGAAAGCGGCAGCAGCGGCACAAGCAACAGAGTAGATGAGTTGACGGAATAAAGGCAACGAGTCTTCTCTCAAGAAATCAGCAAGGATGAAATAGGAGAAATGAGGAGGAGAGGCGAGTTATATATAAGAGGGAAAATGCACGGAAGACGAAGTGACGCCCTCGTCCATAAACGGAGCCAACTAGAATGCGCCACGTGTCCAAGCATTTAATAATGGCTGCTCGAGGAATCACCCATAAATGATTTTCCCTCTCTCCTGTCCAAAAGGAAAATTAGCAACGAAAGTATAACTCCATAACCCGTCAGTTTAAACTAATGAGGATATGGAGTAGGGGCAGCTGATAAGTATAAAATCGTAAAGTATACAAAGCATTTCAAATCGAAACCGTCGGCCTTACTTGTAATATGAAGTCTATGGCTTTAAGCTGACGAGGTCAATGTAAGGAGGGTGGAAAGCCGACGACCCTAAAGCTGACGGCTTCAACATAATCTTGACGTGGCCACCATGCATGAGTATATAAGGAAATGTCGTGTATCCCACGCTTAGTGTTAGTCTCCTACAAGGAGAGGATTCCGCAATATACGCCCATGAGGATTCCTATAAGGAAAAGACTTCTAGCCCAAGTAAGAGATGTTAATCCTCTACTACTATAAAAGCTCCAATACCCTCATAAACTAAGGTATGCATAATTCACCACAGCTCTGGTATTCTAGAGTTGTAAGAAAAATTTTAACTTGACATTCGGAGGGTATTTGGCCGGCGCCACATCGGTGCTTTTTGTTAGGTCTTCCATTTTTGTTGTGCAGGTGTTATTTTGAGCGTATGAGAACCGTGTGGCTTACTGGTGATTTTTTCGGCATCATCACTCTCTCTGGATAACAAGCTGCATATATATAGAGCAAAAAACTACCAACTTCCACATAGTAGTATTGCTCTGCATAAGAAAAGTTCATGTCGGCAAGCATGCATTTAATATAGATGTCATATAAGAACCACATTTTGTTTTTACAATAAATGGAAAAGAAAGACATGCATTTAATGCTTGTGTAATTAAGGAAAAATTATAAGAAAACTTAATTTTAGCTCTTCATGCGATTCTTTGATGATTAAAAACCATTTATGGTCAATTTAAAAAACAAATAAGGGAAAATGGGTTAAATGGGACGTCGTATTAATCGAATCGTTGTCAATTTGAATTCGAGAGGTAAGATTAATCGAATAATGGTTAATATTAATCCAAGGGGGCGTTGGATTTATCGGATCATGGTCAATTTGAATCTAAGGGATCAATCAAACCATGGTTGATTTGAATTCAAATGATTATATTAGTCGAATCTTGGTCGATTTGAATCCAAATGGGATGGTTTGGATTCACTTGGAAATTTGTCTTGAAATTCCTTTTTTGTTCATGTCATGCATGCATATGATGATTCATATTCTTGAGGGCTTACTCGACTAACTTATCTCGACTTGGTATTGATTACATTAATATGTACGTGGTAAAGGTTTTGTTGCTGAACGAATTAAGGCATCTATGATCAATCCTGAGCTTTCTATAGAGGAGTATTTCGATAGTAAAGAGTAAACATTATCTGATGATGATCCTAGTCACCATACTAATGCGGGTTAGAGCACGCCTTTTTCTTGAGGCCACCCATGACACATTGGGTTCTCAAGCCGCCTCAAGTGTAGGTCCATCCTCCATTAATGATACATTTTTTCAAGATACATTTTTCCTCATAGACGGGTGGCTATTGATCCTTTTGTTTCAGTCACTCCCAACATTCTAGACACATGTTTGATGAATAATCTAAACAAACACCCTTGCTAACATCCATCTTTGCATGGTACATCATTTATTATTGATTATTATACTTCCTTCAACTTGTTGATTCTAATTCTTTGAATTATGACCATGTTCATATTCCTCTATCTTTGCCTCTACTACAGGAATGGGAGAATATGGATAGTGGTTGTGATGGTTGGATGAAGTTCCATAGAAGCTAGACAGTTGCCCATGTAGCTTGTGGGGGGTTTCTTGGTTGATTAGGGATTCAAGGATGATTTTTTTTTTAGTTGTTTTGTTTTTGGGAGATCCAAAGGAATTATCCACCAAGACAGCTTAAAGGAAAGTATGAAAGAATATTTTGTCAAGGGGGAACAAGGAAGGAGTTTTGTATCTTAGGAAACTCAGGAAATTAACCACTTGGAAAAATTTAGGGAAATTAGGATTTAGCCTCTGAAAGCTCAGTTAGTGTGAAAACACTAAAACTTGTTCAGACCCTCAATTTTAAATTCCGCCTAAATTGCTTTTACTCTAACTTATCTAAGTGCGGAACAAGAGTAAATGAAGCGCAATAAACTGGTAACACTACTCTAAGGCATAAGCAACCACAATGAGTAATGAAAGTAAAGCTTAAAGAGTAGGGAAGAGAGATGCAAACATAAGATAACACCGTGACGAGTTATTGAAAAGGAAACCAAAGAACTCGTCGAAAAACCTCTCTGCGACCCTTCAAGTCAAAATCAATCCACTAGTGAATAAGTTGGAACATACGAATATCAAAAAGACCCACCAAGCCTAATCTACCCAATGTACTTGAGCCCTCCAAACTCCTACTACCAACGGACTTCTCGAAGTCTTGTCTTCACTAACTTTTTGGATCCTGCAATTTCGCCCGATTGCATCCGCCACTCAATGGTTTCTTCCAATGCTTCCCAAAGGCACCAAAACTTCTCTCAACACTCAGAATGGTTGAGGTAAGTGTTTAGGCTAAGCACCTCTCAAGGATGTATAGATGGAAAGGTAGGAGTAGAGGAAAACTAAGAGAAATTGTATAGATGATTATGGGTATGACAATCTCTAACTCTCAAGTGTTTTGCTAGGGTTTTCTCTCTGAAAATCATTTCTTTACAATTTTGTGGGTAATGAGGGTATATATAGTGTGTGTAAAGAATTTGGTAAATCACTTTTCATTTTTGCCAAACAGAGTGTCTTGCGGGTACCTCGCGAGATGACTTTTCTTACGAAGTACTCGCGAAATGACAGGCTGGCATGACTCTTCAGCTTCTATTCATGTGCTTCACACGTGGCCTTTTTGCGGATTTCTTTACTCGTAAGCTTCTCACAAGCTAGTCGCGAACTACATTGATCTTCTTTTGCAAGCTTGATTCTTCACCAATCTCTCACACTCATTCCTTACAATTAAACCCACATAAATACAAGGAAATGATTGAATTAATTACAAACAAATTTGGCACGGAATTAAAGCTAATAAAGGCTAGTTGGAAATCACAACTTTACAGCCTCTACTTTAGGAAAATTAGTTTGCCTCTACTTTAGTTTTTGGCTGAATTTGTTGGATTTATATGATACATTTGGTATATATGCGTATGCACTAAAATAATGCATGAATACTTTATTAAACATGATTAATATAACATTTGAATGCTTAAGTTGAATAAGTTGAATGAACTTATAGTTAATACTTTATTCTTTTGCTAGTATTATTGTCAAATTTCTTATAAGAAAATCACTTGTATTGCAAGATTCATCTTCCAAGAAAATTTTTATTGACTTGAATAATTTTCTTTACAAGTTATGAAATAATGTCTCATCTTTTCATCTTAATGATTAGGATGAAATAAAAAGATCATATTTACGAAGAGGTTATTGTCAACCTCTTGGCCATAATTTCCCTAAAGAAAGAAACTAGTGAAGTATTGCGTCGATTTAATCCTGACTAGTTTAAATAATACAAACAGGTCATAAAACAAGGATGATACATATTGTTTATATTGTTACTTATTTAGGTAAGATGTTAGGAATTGGATGAGAGATCAATAGTTTAATGATTGCTTGGTTGTGTTCATTGAAAAAAAATGTAGTTGATTGCATTGATGATGAAACTACCATATAACAATTTCAAAATATAAAAACTCGTAGAATAAAATTTCAAAACTTTATCTATTTGCGCATGATTTTTTCTCTTTGTAATGTTAATATATTCAAGTTTTATTTTTTATTAAAATTGGTTTAATTTAAGTTTCTAAATGACCACCCTGGAAAAAAAAAATTTCATGGAGCTACCACTGCATGCTAACACCATGTGGCATACATCTATGCTAAAACATATTGCCACACTAGCTCATATTTGCATCCATCCACACAATACATCACACATATGCATGAACATGTAAATATGTGAATATCAATAAATATGCATATGCTTTCATATCATTAGGATAAATCCATACATGCTCAAAAATTGACATCATATAGTATAAATCATGCATGAAGATGTGAATGTGAACATACATGAACATGTGAACATATATGAATACAAGTAATTATGCTAAAATCACGCTTGTATCTTAGCATTCACAAAAGACATTAATATGACACTTTACACATACTACAATGAAAAATAATCTCATGATATTTTATCTTTAGCATTATACTGAAATTGACTATTGTGGGCGCAATTGGGGGAGTACACCTCGGCCGAGTGGACCATGGCAGAGAAAAGAAAAGGAGTCGCCACCTAGTTTAGGTCTAGGAACCATATATATAGCACCCTTATGTGGAAGGACTGATCTTACTACCAGAGAATGGGTTTGGAGTTTAGGTATGACTTGGGAAGGTGTTAGGCACCCAAGGCCACTTGACTCGTGGGTCGGCTTCCACTCATTGTGCCTTGTGTCTTAATCTCATTAAAGGCATGTTCAGTATTGCCTCTTAAACTCACACACACACTAGCATACATCTAAGTATCAACATGGCATCAATCATCCCAAAACCCAAACATGCATCTTGTCCTATCCCACACCCTACAATCACATCACATATAACATTGAAACCCTAACACACATCTCACCATGCATCTCATCTCATATTTCATCCAAGGCAACAACATGTATATATCAAATCATGGCAGAAACATAGGCATAGTACAATTAAACAAACATGTGATTGCATCTAAACATCATCCAAACAAACATACTCACACTCACCATCAAAACAATATATTATAAATGCATGTTCATATGAATGCATGATTTACCTCACTCCACTACTCCACCACTCCACCACAGCACCTATGCATCAATGCATGTTTATATCATATGCATGTCCATGTAAATAAATAAATAAATAACCCTAACTAGCATCAAAGAGGGTAAACAAACTAAAACAAGACAAAATAGAGAGACAGGAACTCAAGGATAGAACAAAAGAGATTAAACAGAGGCTAAACATGTGAAAGACAACAAAAGAAAAGGCAAACAGGATTAAATTAAGGTTTTTTGGGCACAATTATGCATGTACATACATAGGCTTGCGTACGCAGCCCATCTATATACGTACGCATACATGCCCCCAAAACCTTAGCCCAGAAATGGAAACACAGAAAATAGAGCAGAACTGAATCTAGCAATCTAACATGCTTTAAAAGAGAAAGCTACTGAACCTTAGGCTATATAAACATAATAAAACATAAACAAAACAAGAAAAGCAAAAAGAAAGCAGAATTAAAACAAAGAAAAGAAAAGAAAAGGTTAGAACTCAATACTTCAAACATAAAGCTTTCCAAGCTTGATTTTGACTGTTCCCCTCAGTCAATATATTCACAACCAAATACAAAAGTGATTAGTAATCTTAAAGCTCAAAGATCAAGGCCAGAAAAGGCCCCAATCAAAAAATATTGACTTGGGGATGTTTTGTGAAAAACTCTCTCTTTGATTCACTATTTCTAGTGAATCTTTTGTTTTCCCTTAGGATTTTCTCTATGTTTTGAAAAAGGTACCATGTATGGCTTTTTGTATTGAAAAAATGGGGGTTTAGAATGGCTCTCAGACGATGTGGGATTCATTCCAAGCCTCAGCTTTAATGCAGAAAACTTGCCTTTCATGGTTTCCGAAACCCTAGCATGTGTACACGTGCATAATGCTTACATACACGGGTCTGACGCATGCCCTAGGGTTTCCATGTCCATTATTTTCCAATAATAGTTATATTCAGCTCATAAAAGAGTTATATTTTTCATAAAAATCTTCCTTAAGTCAATTTCAATCTAATTAGCTCCTAAACCAACTATGAGCTTTAGAATTTTACCATCATTGGGGAACAGGGGCCTATGTCGTAAGGGTATAAAATGTGGTGTCGTAAGATGCCCCTATTTTGATTCGTGAGCTCCACTAACAGAATCAATGTTTTGACGTAGGGTTCAGGCCTAACCCATGCACACAGCATACAACACGCATACATAGGGTGGGGTGCAACTCTGTAGAGTTGCATGGGATTCATATGTCCGAATTCCCACATTTGTTACTCAAGAAACGAGCAACAATAGGTTCACTATCCCAGAACATGTTTTGCCAATTGCAAGCAAAAGGATTGACTCACTATCCTAGAGTCACTAAAAAAGAAAAACAAACATGGCCAACAGCTGCAACCATCGACCAAACAAACAAGGTGCTCTTACGAGCTTAAAATGATACATATTTGTGGTGTCCATCTAGGGCTCTTGCCTCAAACTTCTTCGGATGGCTTTTGCCTCTTATCTTCCATCTCTATCTCTGCCTGTTCTAGTAAGGCTCTTGCCTCGGGGTGACCTTGGCCTCTATCTTTATCTCTACCTTTTCTATTATGCTTGCATTTCAAATCCCTCAAGATATGGGCACAAATTCTGGCTTGCATAGGATCTGTGCCTGCATATTCAATTCCTGGAGGATATGTGCACAAGTTCTGTATTCTTCTCTTTTGACTTGTATGGAATCTATGCCTACATATTCAATTCCTAAAGGATATGTGCATAAGTGGCCTTAGTGTTCTGACCTACGAGGAAGTCCTCAGTGAAAGACCTACTGTGGAGAATGACTTGTTGAGGAGTGTATTGGTGATCCGCGAGGGAGCCTTCTTGGTAATTTCAACCTACGAGGAAGTCTTTGATGGTGTGTAGTCCACTGGAGAAAATATAACTCGCTGGGGAGTTTTGGTGGTGATTTTGATTTACGAGGAAGTCTTTGCTGGTGTGTAGTCCATTGGAGAAATTTTTCTTCTTCTTTTTCATGACTCACTAGGGAACTTGTGTTGATTCCACTCACGAGGGGGTTTTATCAACTCCATGGGGAAATTTCTTCACAACTTTCAAAGGGGTTGTTCTTGTGCCTTAGACTCGTGGGGGAGTCCTTCCATGATACTATACTTTACTGGGGATTTGGTTGATGATCTTAACTTATAGGGGAATTCCTTTAGGGATTTCTATTCTACCAAGGAATGTTCTTGATGCTCATAATCCACTAGGGAGAGTTTTGAGAGTTTTTGTGTCTTTTACCAAACTGAGGGTATTTCTGTCATTTTGGGATGCATTCTTGAATTTTCTTTTGCACCTTCTACCTTCTGGGAACCCACTAGGGATATTTGGAATTTCTTTTTTTATTAAACTACACATAGTTTAGTAGAGAGGCCTAAACTACATGTAGTTTAGCCATCAGACCTTTCCGCCTCTTCAAATTTTTTCTAATGGTTACTAACCATTTCTTTTTCTTCTGATTTCTCTTCATCTTCCTCATCTCTTCACATTCTCTCTAACTCTCCAACTTCCATTTTTTCTCTCTAAAAATACTCTCTACTTCTCTCTCATTTCCTCACAAACTGATCTTTTCCTCTCAAATTCTTTCATCCAAAACTCTATTTTTCTCTCAAACTCTCTCATCTCCATGGCATCCAAGTCCAAGAAAAGTTCGTATATGATTTTTGCCGATGTGTTCAACCTCACCTGTAAGAATGGGGCTGTGAGGCTGAATGAGTCCCCCTCACTAAGCCATAGGCCACATGATCATCTCTCGGAGAGTGCAAGGATCGGATTGATAAAATTTTCAAACTTTTCTCATTTTCGAGTTTTGCTTTGATCTTCCATTTTAATTTTAATCTATTTTTTGGGCATGTAAATGCCTATGTTGTACTGTGGGATGCGTTTAGATGAAAACTTGACACTTTAGGAGGGGTAGGAACATGTTTAGGATGAGTTTTGATTGAAATATGTTTGAAAATGTTGAAGAACATTTCTCTATTTATGTTCATGTGTATGCTGGTATCAGCTTACGTACGCGGCTTGTACCCATGCGTATTATATGTTTTTAGACCCCTTAAAACACAACTAGATTAACCTAGTTATTTAGCCAAGTGATTACTTAGTCAAATTATCAGATCTAGGTTAACACAAATATATCATATCATTGTAAAGTGCGGAAAATAAATAACACAACAATATGATAACCCAGGAAAACCAAACTGGTAAAAACCTGGGGAGGATTTAACCTAGCTATCCTCAAGGTAAAACAGATCCACTATGAAAGAATTGAAGTTTACACAATAGCGACTTATACCACTAACATCCTATTGCTACCTCGAGTAGGAAACTTACTACCACGACCACATGACAGCTCTGAGTCCACGGACTACTTCTTTCTTGGATTCACAGCAAGTAAAAGCACTCCCGCTTGTATATCTTTAAGCTCTTAATGCAGCAACTGAATCGATCGTCAAGCGCTTGACAATATCTTGATTCTTAATAACCCTAAGTATATGTGAAGGCAAACACCTCTAGATCTCACAAGAGATTCACATACACAGCACAAACAACAACTGCAACAACCCAAAAACGTGGCTAGGGTTTTCCCTTTTATACCTAGGGCAAAACATAAAACCCTACACGTCAAACGGGCTTGGGCTGAGTTGGAAAATTCTGCAGAAAAACAATCTACACGAGCTTCGATCGATCGAGCTAGGTAGATGTACACAATAAATCTTGTAGTACACTCGATTCCAACTTTACACATAAACATACTTTGAGCAAGTCTAAGAAAAGACTAAATGTTTTGATCATGGTTTGCCAACATTACAAAATGAAGTTCTAATACATTTAAACCTAAAGTCTTAGAACCCAACAAACTCCCCCTTTGGCAATCCGTGACAAAACATAATCTGGATAAAATGCTCAAAGTTACAAAAATAGCCCATTACAAAAACATTGCCCATTAAAAGCAAATTCAACCTAACGACTATCTATCAGTTGCAAGTGTAGACAGTAGCACGACTGAATTAACCTGTATATTCCTGTAACACTTAACAAACACATAAACGCATGTGTAGAAAATACAAGTAAAACAAAATAATTTCTTGATTTCACATAACATAAACTACAAGACATATATCATGAATAACCTCATAAATAAATCAATAATCAATGTAGCACACTGTGAAACAAGAAACAGAAATAAACACATCACAAAATCTGACCCTGTCATAGACAACTCAAATAAAACAAAATACATCATGAGCCAAAAAATATAAATACATGATGAAGCACCTAGATACAATCTAAAGCTCCACAGCTCCAAAACAACAAAAATCTCCCCCTATCAACAAAATCTCCTATCCATATGTACTCCCCCTTTTTGTGAAGAATTGCCAAAGGGCAATCACTCATCATCAAAAGGATGTGGTGGAGGTGACCGTCTAAAACTCGCCAAATTTGCTCTCAAAGCCTGAAGCTCGGTAAGCACGTCCATCAACAGCTGACCATGAGCCGCCTGAACGGTCATGATAGTGTCCAAATCACGACGAATGCTAGAAACATCCGATGCAAAAGGTGGAGGAGCAGCAGCAGCAATTGGATCAATATAAGCATTTGCAGTTGGATCACGTGAAGTAGAAGGAAAAAGAGGAGGAGGAGGTGCACCAGAAGAGAAAGAATATACTCTAGGGCGTTTAGAGCTAGCATGCATATGAGCAGCCCTCTGCCTAAGAAAGGTGGCACCTATAGGAGTTATGATATGAACGGGCTCAGACACTGGAAACTGCTCTAATCCTAAATGTAACAAAATCCTACGAATGAAAATAGGAAAGAAAAGAGCATAAGCAGTAGAACTACTCCTTTCAACCTCAATCAAACAACGAATGAAAAGATAAGGAAAGCTCATATGAGCATCTGTGACAAAGGCATAAAAAATGCACATCTCTTTAAAGGAATTGTGTGCAAGTGAGAGATAAGCCAAATGGAATGGCAAGAAATCCGAAAAAAGAGATAATGAATCTCGGTCAACTCGTGAGAGGTGATCCGATGATCAGAACCCCACTGGATAGAAGTACCAATAATAAATGACATAATGCCATCTAGGGGAGGAGACTCATCGTAAGGATAAACGGGATGCTGGACCAGTGGCACCCGAAGAGCATCAGCTACTATCGAAGGAGTAATGGTGTACTCTTCACCCTGTATCCAACTCTTCACCTGAGTGTTGGAATCATAGGAGTGGACTGAAAGGTTCGAGTAGAACTCTCTGATCATGGCAGCCAGAGGGGGATGTGAAATGTCCAACAAAGGAAGCCAACCCCTATGCTCAAAGATTCTCCGAATCTCACCATCTAACTCATCTAACATGACCTTCCTCTCAGCCCATACATTCCTATGAATGTTCAACTTCTCATAAGTTTTTTGCTTTTTCTCACTAGGGAACCTCTCACTATCAAAGGAAGAAGAAGAAGTAGAGGTGGAGGTCCTATGAGCTCTAGTCTTCCTAACCATGATGCTAAAGAGTAGAAAGGAAAGACAAAAAAGAGACAAAAGACAAAAACAAGAAAAACCCAAGGGCAGACTGCAAGTTAGAACATAAATAATATAGAAAATCACAATCTATATGATGCATGAACAATATCAACACATGATGCATGCTCTAATGCAGTGAGAATAAGTTCAATTGCGCTTTAAAATCACAAAATTGGCTTGAGCATAGAGTTTATATCAAAAATCCCAAATTTTGAAAACCCACTTTCACAAATCTCAATAAATTGATCAATTGATCATTACACTAGTTAGATAATAGATTATAATGACCAAATCAATCAATCAAACAAGCCAATTTCATCGATTAATGCTCAATTGAACAAAAACCCCAATTCGGGTAGTTTCAAGCTAATAATATACACACCAATTTTAGTATTTAAACCGAGGCTACACCTTATATTATTTTTGTGCATGTGCTACACTTTCTCAAGCACAAAATCTTATGATATGCATTAAGGTGTTCATGATTGGCTAGTAAACAGTGGTAAGATGGTTATTTATGCCTTTCTCAGTAAGTTCAAGTCCGACAATCAAAGGCATGTGATTTCAAGATCAAGATCATGTGATCAAAAACTATAAACATCTTCCCACACAACATGCACTACAAAGCTCAAACTAGTAAAGTGCAATAAATAAGCTCATCCAAGCTAAACAAGGTACATAGACATGTTATGTAAAAATAAATTGGCCAACCTTGATTTCAAATCCAAGAAAAATAATGCAAAACACATTTTGCTTCCCTTTTCCTTTTTTTTTTGTTTTTTTTTTTTTTTTTTTTTTTTTGTTTTTTTGTTTTTTTAAATTCTTGATAAGAAATAACAAAAACAACCTAGAATGAAATGCATGAATGTTATGCAATGCAAATCCTGGAAAAGCAAAGAAAATAAAAACAATAAAAAACAATGGTGACAAAGAGTAGAGCGATGAAGCACAATGATCATGTCAAAAAGACTCAATTAGATCAAGCTTTTTGCATCCAAAACTTTTTAGATGCAACTCTAGCATTGGAGTTGTTATTCACATTAGAATTCTGAGCAACTCCAGGATTGGAATAAAAGTTTAAAGCCTTTACCAACTCAACAATAAGTACCATAGGATCTTATGCTTGAGGCACAGGTACTTTTGGCTTATTTGCTCACTTAGCAGCTTGCAACTTGAAACAGTTTGAACGAATGTGCCCAGACTTTCCACAAAAATGACAAACCCATGCAGGTCTATCATGCAACTTGCCCTTAGGAGGGTTAGGAGTCTTAGGTTTAGATTCATGAAGATCAAACCTAATTTTCCTAGGAGTGTAACTTCAACAGGTTTGACAACCTTACTCATGAGAGGCTCAGAAAAAGAAAAAAAGTTTGTGGAATGAGTTTCAGGCACATAGATGCTTTCTACAAAACCTAAACCAGTTTTGTCTAAGAGTGACTTTTGAACACTCAGCATGTGATCAAGTTTGGCGTCCCTTACTCGTGTACACAAACTCCCTTCATGCTACATGTTCGTGTTCTTCATTTTACATGGACGCGTGATCCAATTTGCATACACATGTGGTGTCCTTGCGTACACAGATGCGGGCCCACGTACGTATGCTGGCACTCAAACCCTATTTTGACAGTTTTAACTCTTTTTTTCAATTATTTTCTCATTTGACTGCTATTTTAATTCTCTATTTTCATCTTTTTACAGGTCTTGCCTGCCTTCTTGGGTAGGGGTAGCACCAACCGTGTTGCTTCATGGTATAGGGTCTTGATTGAGGAGACAAGGGGCCATATATGTGTTGTGAGCTTTGAGCCTATTATCTATTTGCTACTGGCGACCTCTGCCAACACCATTTTGGTGTAGTGCTTGGCTAAGAGGTGGTGAGATACTACCCACACCTTCCATATTCTTGATTGGGAGATGACGGTGACTCCTCATGACTTTCACTGGATAACCAGCCTTAGGTGCAATGGGATGCTTATTAACCTTCAGATCGTCGAGCGTGCAATTAGGTATATAGTTGCTCAAGAGGAGGTACTCGATGGATACGATCCGTTATTATGACATTGAGATAGATTATAAGCCTTTCCCGCAAGTGACTCATGGTGATTGTGCCTGGATGGCTAGGGCCTTCTTGCTATATATTTTGAGGGCATATCTCTTCGCTAAATGGGGGGGGGGGGGGGGGGGGGCGGGGCGAGGGCTAGATAGTGTTCCTGAGGTGGCAGTCCCTCTTTTGTGATTTTGAGGAGTCTTAGGAGGCGAACTGGGGCCAGGCATGCCTTGCTTACCTGTACTTTTCCTTGGACACACTCAGTGGATGGACTCTACGCTAGCTGGTGTGACCTTAGAAGCTCCTTGTGGTTAGTTCTATCATCCTTTCTAGCACCTTACAATGTGTGTGTTTCCCATTGTTGTAATTGCGCTTATTTTTATGTCATCTAGGCTTTAAAAACTGTGCTTCACAGTCTTACAAACTGTATCTATATTTGTACCTTGCAAATAGTTATCTTGCAAGCTACATTCATATCCATACCTTACAAACTGTACCTATTCTTCTTGTAAACAGTCATCTTGCAAAATGTCATTTTGCCAACTATCATCTTGCAATCTGTCATCTTCTTTTCAGTGCTAGGCCATGAAGTACGGTCTTATCGCTCATGGAGTGGAGGTGGATCTGAGGAGCTTCTCTCAGTTAGGACTCACTTTGACAGACTTTCTTCTAAGGAGGTTGTAGGGGCCTTTTTTGATTATGTTAGGCTGGGCTGCCTCTTTCGTGGTTATAGGCCCATGTGTTCTGGGTTGCGAGAGTCGAGACCGGTCCAACTGGAACTCAACTTGGCCGGCTGGTGCGCAAACTGGCCCCGTCTGCCAGGAGAGTGTTTGCGGCAGGCAGTGCTGTTTCAGAGAAGCTTGCAGCAGGCAGATATAATTGATAAAAAACAGAGTAATATATATATATATATATATTCTAGAATAACCAGATGATTCTTTTAATAACGAATAACCAAATGACCCATAATCACAATACATGAATAATTTTGGCAAATAAAGTAGTAAAAGCAAATGGTAACAAAGATTAATCAACTATTAAAGAGAATAAACTCAGTCTAGTCTGCGGGGCAAGGTCAAGGAGGAAGAACACCTCTTCTCAAAAACGATTAACCTCCGAGGAAAAAAAGGAAAATTTATGCCGTGGAGATTAATGAGTTTGAGGGAGGTGGACCCGAATGAATAGTGCCCAGGATGATTCTAAAAGAGAGTAGGGATTTGAGAAGGAGAGAAGGGAAGGGACCTATTGGTGCATGCCATCAACACTTCTATTTTTTTCTCTCTTTCTTTCTTGCTTTTCTAGTCTTTTCTTAGTGATTTCCACAATGGTAGTTTTAGTATTAAGTTCCTCTATTTTTCTAAGTGTGTTACAGAGTGTTTTCCTTTGCCTTGAGTTGTATTGCTCTTGTGCCTCTTGTGTTTGCACACGGAAGAAGGCTTCCTTTATAGTGCCTGTCGTGACCGATTTTACTATTCTACCCTCTAACCGTTTTTGTCTGGTCTTGGGCGTACTTGCCGACATTACTGTTTCGTCTGCGAGTTCAGACACAGACAACTTTTGTCCGTTAGTCTGCCGTGGCACCTCTTCCTGCTGCGGCGCTGTTTCTCTCTCTCTCTATCCCTCATGGCATGCACCTATTGGTTCCAACTCAACCTTGCCTCTTTTGGGTGGTATGTCATCCCAGCAAGACGTATCCCCCAAAAGAGTTTAAGTAGGAACCTTAAAACAGGCCTTCCCCTCTCCCTACCTCCAAACCATGCCCTCTTACCTCTGACCCACGACCCCACCACGTCCTGTATTAGCTGGGTACAGGCTGGTGATGCCTGGGCCTTGCGCGTGGTTATGTCTGAAATCTGCCTGCTATTCATGCATCTGCCTTGTACTGGACATTTTGCTTGCGTTGCCAGTCGTCCGTTTTTGGCTTTTCCGATCTGTTACTCTGATTTCTCACTCCCATAGGGTCTGGACTTTACCGAGTACTGGGCTTTGCATTCTCTTCGGCCCAATTCTTTAGTTGCCTTAACTTCTCACCGTGCTACTCGACCTTTCCTGCCGCGGCGATTTGTTCCTGCTAGGCCTCTTTTCAGGCCTGCCGTTTCTTTCTTTCCCCCAGTGGATTAATATGTCCACTGGTGTTCTCGCTTGTGGGCTCCAATGTCCCTTTCTTTTCACTTGGGCTTGTTGGGCCCATTTACTTCCTTTGGACTTCCTCGGTCCATTCGCTAACTTTGCATCCCATGGGCATTTACTTACTCAATTGGGCTTCCTCGGCCCAATTTCCTCATTCTCATCCTTGGGGTTCATGGGCTTGCCATTATCCCCTACTTTCTTTGCTTTCATTACTTTGGGCCTGCCGCGGCCCATTCTCTCTTTTCCATACCACATACTGCCCATGGGTGGTGTTTTCTCTCTTTTCGGGCCTTTTTAGGCCCATTTACTCCTTCAAGACCCATTTATTTAAAATAAGGGCCTGTGATCCATTATTCCTGCTGCTTGAGCCTAATGGTTTTTTCTTAGCGTGCTGTTTATCTGCTACCCACGTTTATGGGTGGGACTGCCTTCCGCCTATTTCAGAAAATGACCCTCAACATTTAGCCCCCTGAACATATGGGGCGTGCCTGCGATCCATATGTGAATAAAAGACCTTTTTGTCCCCTTTTTTGCTTCCCTGCTTTCTTTTGCTTCGCGGGCTTTTTAAAACTGTAGGTCCCTTCATATACATATATATTTCTTTTTCTGCTGTGAACAGTGGTGACTCTTCGATTTTCCCAGAACGGCAGTTATCCAAAGACCCAACTGCCGCTACATTAATTTCATTCTTCTTTCGATGGCTGACCCGTCACCTTCCTTCAAACCGGTATTAATGACTTAGGTATTTAATAGGAGAGTCTCTTCAAAAATCAAACACAAATACCTTCTTTTCCAAAATATCGTGTCCGTCCCTCTTCCCTTACCGTCTTCTCTTCCTCGCGCACCCATACCCCTTTTACTCCGTTCGAACCATCGCACAATGGCACTGGTGAAGAGTCAGAGTTCTTCCCGCCACAAAGGGAAAGAGAAAGTCCCTGATCCTCCCGCCGGACAAGAAATAGGCAATGAGGCCATATACACCGAGTCCGATCATTCCGACGAAGAAGATGCGCCGCATGACCCAAACAGCGAGGTCGCTCCTTTGATCGATCCTTGGTATAATGCCTATCCACGCTTCCCTGAAGTTCCCAGCGATTATGTGCCGCCGCCGCCAGGCCGTGTGTGGATATCCATGTGTAGACGGAACCCCAATATCTCTTGGGCTCCGGTGTCTTCTTCTATTTCCGATTTGGTCATCCGTTAGGGGATCGCTCTTCCTGTGCCGATTCATTTTGAGTTTAGGTCAGTCACGGCCTTAGGTTGGAAGGAATGGGTTGGCCGTGAACTATCCGATTCGGCCTTTATGGGTTTGCTACAGTAGGCTGGCGTTTTGAAGGCCATCATTTTATCCCGGAGTCTTTCTAACTTCAGAGACCTTTATAACCTTCGTCACTTGGTCCGCCGATGGTGCGCCACTACCCATACATTCTTCTTCTCCTGCAGCGAACTGACCGTGACTCTTGAAGACGTGGCCAACCAACTACTATTGCCGATCCTAGGTGATACGGATCTTGCCGCTATAGAGCTTTCTT
Source organism: Quercus ilex subsp. ballota (assembly GCA_032727855.1). Lineage (NCBI taxonomy): Eukaryota > Viridiplantae > Streptophyta > Magnoliopsida > Fagales > Fagaceae > Quercus > Quercus ilex. Next base: position 47,222,035 of record CM064908.1, read on the forward strand.
CGGAGGAAGAAGCCATTGAGGCCGAGTTGAGAAAGAGGATGGCCGGGAATGCCAAATATCATACTGGGTTAATTCTTCCTCTAAGTTTTCTGCTGCCGCCCACCGTGCGGCCTTTGTTGCCTTTTGGCTTTGCAAGTTCGTTTTTGGTTTGCCCCCTTATTCCGCCATCAAGCCTTTGTATTTCCGCTTGGCTATTAAAATAGCCGCTGGAGTGAGTCTGCCGCTGGCCCCCATGTTCTTGGGGCATTTGTATGTTCAGTTGGACATCCTGCGGAGTGACGAGAGCCAGGCGGGCTCCTGCCACATTGTCACTTCCTCTGTTCACAGCACCATCCTGCAGCAATTGTTGTTCGAGCTCAGTGCCCAATACTTAGCGAAATGTAGGCCTGTTCGTTTTGCGAAGGAGAAGTACCAATCATGTTCGCAAGTAATTACTGACTTCTGCAGCAGGTTTAAATCTGATTTCCCTTTGGCTTTTCGTTGGTCTGGTCTGAAGCCCCTTGGTCACTTAGTTGTTGAGTCTTTTGATAGTGGTGTTGACTTTTCTTGGAGAGCTTATAAAAATTTAGGCAAAGGTTACACTTGTGTTGATTCTGCCATGGGTCCGTTTACTGATACTGTTGGGACCACCACCCCTTTGGCTAGTTTTGATGAGATGGGGATCACTTATCTAGCGGCTACCAATGTTGGATGGCTGCCATACTTGGCTGACGAGGGCGTCAGATTTGTTCATTATCCTGCCAACCGTGTGAGGAGGCAGTTTGGGCTGGACCAAGACATCCCTGATGACCTTTCCTATCTCAGGGAGTTCCCTACTTCAGTTCGGCCTTTCCTGTGGCAGACTGCTTTTGACTTTTGGAGACAGCGCTTTAGTGCGGTTACTGTTCCTGGCTCGTCTAGAGAGGGCCTTTGCACTCCTGCCATGCATGGATATTGGCAGGTAGTGATGACCTCATTTAGGCAGGAGTTGGTAGGTAGTCGTGGCTTTTCCCTTATCCCTCCTGAAGGGTTGAGCATGCTTGTCTCTCCCAACCCTCGGTTGCATCTGCCTTCCAAATCAGCATTAGCTTATGCCAGAAAATAGAGCCGTTCTACCATCTTTGAGTGGGACGATGAGTAGAAAGGGTGGTGTTGGCTCACGAGTGATTTTCCCCCTGGTTGGGAGAAGAAGGTTAAAGTAACCAATATTCCTGTGGCAACCAAGAAGACTCCTGCCAAGCACAAGTCCGCAATCAACCCCAAGTCTGTTGCTGCGCAGCCAACCACAGGTGCTCCCCCTTCTAGCAGGACATGGGGCAGCAAGAGGAAAACAACTCCCCATCCTACATCTGCCGCCGAGCGAAGGGTACATTTTTGTTAGAAAATTTTTTCTTTTCCCTTTTTTTTTTTTATTATCTCCTTTGTTTTGGCTTTAACTGCTCAACCCACGCTGTGACCACTGCTTTCTTTCTTTAACACTGCCTCTTGTCCCCCCTTTCCTTTGTAGTCCAAGCATAAGGAGGATACGTCAGCCGCTCGTCCTATCGAACTTGACGAGCCTGCGTTTGAGGTAATTTCCACTATCTCCCTTCCTTTTTTTTTTTTTTTTTTTTTTTTTTTTTGCACATATTTCACCTGCCATGTGTCCTTCATATGTCTTGATCATTTTTAAGTTCTTTTATTTCTTTCCACGTGTGTATATGAATTTCCCCTTTCTTTTGTGTTCCAGGATCAGCCCGAGCCCCTTTCCGTCTATCATCCCACGGCCGAGGAGATGTCTGCTTCCATGGGCATACTCGTGGTGGGTTCCTTTTAGGGGGCTGGTGAAGCTCTTTAGACGCCCACCACTCCTGCTATTGAGCATGGTATTCCTGCGGAGTTTCCTAGCCCTCCAACCGGATCGGTAGCTAGAGAAGAGGGTACTCACACTGAGGGGGTTAGAGAAGCCACTCCATCTCCGGCCGAGATGCCCATTCCAATGGAAGCTGCTCCTCTTACCATAGCTCAGATCGAGGCTGTTTCACCCATTGCTCCTCTTATAATTTCTACCAGTGATCGTTTTGCGACTCTATTTCAGGCTGCGAAGGACAGTCCTTCCCTGGTGGTTACGCCTTCTTCTATTCCCAGTTCGGCCACTCGTGGGCCCGATGTTGATTTGTCTTCTGAGGAGTCCGAGGACATTCTGGAGGATTTTGATGATGAGCCCGTCCTGTCGAGGAGGGTTTCTGAGTTCGAGGAGGAAGAGGGTGCTCCATTCGAGGCTGGGTTTATAGGTATTTCCTTTTCCCCCTTTTTATTAAGTCCATTTTTTCCTTCTTTATCTTTACTGGGCCCACTCTTCTTATATGCCTATTTTTTTTTTTTGTTTGCAGAGACCTTTGAAGGGCTAGACATTGCACCAAGTGTAGGGGTGCCTACGGCAACCACTCCTGCCGCGCCCACAGCACCCATTCCTGTCATATTTTCTGCACCAGCCTCTGCCATATTTATAGCATCGGTTTCTGCCACTCCTTCTGTGCCTGCTTCAGTTCTTCCCGCAGCCCCCATTGTTGCTAGTATTGGTAAGCTTTCTCTTCTCCTTGTCTACTTTCGTTTGCTCCCCATGGGTTTGTTTTTTTTTGTTTTTTTAGTTCCTCACCTTATGCATTGTGTTTTTCCTTGGCAGGACCTTTTCCTATAGCCCCGCCTCAGTTTGAAGCGAGCAGCAGTTCCGCTACCCTTCCAGGTCGCGTGAGCGAGGCTGCTGCCTTTTTTACTCGCTTTGATCAGCCTGAGGTCAATGACCTTGATCCTTCAACTTTCTGGGGCTCCGGGCCTCCTTACGTGGACTTTCATGGTTTTAGAGTCCCTGAGGACTGTGCTGCTCATTTGGTGATGATCTATAACAACCATGGGGACTTCATGCATGGCTTTCATCTTGGCCGATCCGTTAGAGAGCATTTTTTGAAGATGTTGGGGAGTGTGTTGAATGACATAGAGCATAGCTTTATTGACACTGTCTCTACCGAGAGGATCCTGCAGTGGAGGGCTGCGGTGCAGGAGCTTATCAGCGTAGGCTTTGCTGTGGAGTTTATTTTGGATTATCTCCGAGAGATTGCCCGTGCTGTTTTCACAAGGAGAGTTCGTCCCACAGTTGATGCTATTGACTCGCGTCTTGAGATCCTGAGAAAGGAGGTGGCAGACTTGGAGGGCCATCGCGAGCGTCTTCTTTCCAGTATTGGTGGGTCTGACTGTTTTAGAGACCAGTCTCTTATCTCCGAGCTTCGTTGATGATGATGCAGTTTCTCCCTTATTTTGTTGTTTTCCTTTTCCTTGTGACTCTATCTAGTACATTATGCTTTCTCATAGCACTTATTTGGCTAGTTTGCCATGGTTTGGGTTTGTAACTTAACTTTGTGATGCTACACTTTACGTTTTGCTATGACATATGATGATAATACTTGGTGCTTTTCATTACATCCTACCGAAAGCAAGTTACAACCTCATGCTGTGACACAGTCACTTGAAAAATGGTAGGGTAAAAGGAAACATAAATTCTTCTTTTTAAAACAAAACAAAGGAAGAGAAAGAAACAGTCATATAAGTTTTCTGCTCAGGCATAATATTGCTTCAACCATTTCCCGTTGATGGGATCCATTAAGTCTTTGACATCCATCTGAGTCAAACGGTAATACCCACTTGGGTGTGCTTCCCTTATCACAAGGGGTCCTTCCCACTTTGGTGCGAATTTGGATGGTCCTGCCAGGCCTCTTCTAACATAGTCTGCCACTTTCAAAACAAGTTGTCCTTCCACGAATACTCTTTCTCTAGTCACCCTGCCGTAAGCTTCAGTCATCTTTTGCCTATATCTGCGGTTGCGTTCCTGGGCCTTTTCCCTTTCTTCATCAAGTCCTTCTAGGTCTTCACACCTTTCTGCTGCGAAGACTTCTTCTTCTTCCCCTCCTTTTTGTTGCATCTTCATGACCCTTAGGGATGGGGTCATTATCTCTGTGGGGCTCACCACTTCAGTCCCATAAACCAAGGAAAAAGGTGAAAAACCTGTAGCTGACTTAGGCGAGTTTCTGTAAGCCCACAGCGCGTCTGGCAGGTGCATTGCCCATCCCCCTGTATACTCCTGACCCATTTTACTTATAATTTTTATAAGGGTTTTGTTTGTTGCCTCCGCTTGCCCATTCCCTTGAGGGTAATAAGGTGATGACCGATGGTGTTTGACTTGGTAGAATTCTAGCATCTTCCTTACTTCGCTGTTTACAAAAGGTGTGCCATTGTCACTGATGATTCTGTGGGGTACCCCGAACCTTACGATTATGTTTTCTTTGATAAAGTTTGCCACTGCTCCTCCGGTGGCTTTGCGGAGCGATACTGCCTCTGCCCACTTAGTAAAATATTCCGTAGCAACTAATATCCATATATATCCTCGTGATGGTGGGTTAACCGGTCCTACCAAGTCAAGCCCCCAAGTGTGGAAAGGCCATGGGGTCACCATGCTATGCAAGTTCTGCGGATGGGTGTGAATTAAGTTGGCCTGTACTTGGCAACTGTGGCACTTTTTTACGAATTCTGCCGCATCCCTCTTCATGGTAGGCCAGTAGTAGCCCATTTGCAGCAGACACCTGTAAAGTCTTTTCTTCCCCTGGTGTTCGCCGCATTCTCCCGAGTGTACTTCTTTCACCATTTTTTCTGCTTCTTCAGGACCCAGGCACCTCAAGGGGTCTCCATTATACCCTTTTTTTAAAAGGATCATATTGTGCATGAAGTAGCGTGTTGCCAATCTCTTGAGCTTATATTTTTCACTGTGCTTCTGCGGTAGGATGTCTTCCGTCAGGTACTGCACAAATGGGTCTCTCTAGTCCTCATAGGCGGATACAACATAACTTTCTTCTCTGTCTGCCGCAAGTTGGCAGGGCTCACACTGAACTTGGACTTGGTCTGCGTCTTTACCCATGTTTGGCCAATAAAAGCCTGCCCTTTGAAGCCTTCCGTAAAGGCTGACCTCTCCGCAGGATTCGCAAGTCCTATCATGTACTTCTTTCGACCTTCTCTGGGCCTCCTCTAGTCTTATGCATCTGGTCAAGACCCCACTTGGCATTCTGCGGTACAATTCCCTTTTCACTAGTGCGTAGTCTTTTAGCGCCTTCAGTCCTGCGGTATCATCTTCATTTGCCAGGGCCCTTTTTATGGGAATCCGCCAGTCCCCGTCGCACCGTTCCTCTAGGAACTTTTCCCTCAACATATCAATTATCGATTCTATCCTTTTGCTAACCTCTACTCTGGTGCTATCTCCTTCGAATATTATTTGCGAGCCTAGCGCGGCTAACGCGTCCGCAAACCGATTTTCATTCCTGGGGCCGTGCTCTATTTCAAAAGTTGAAAACTTTTCCTCCATTTTCTGGGCCATTGCTCTGTATGGGGCTAAGTTAGGTTCTTTCAGAGAGAAACTCCCATTGGCCTGGTAGACCACCAAATTCGAATCGCCTAACACCTTTAAGTGTTTGACTCCCATTTCAAGAGCCGTGGCCAGCCCAGTTAGATAAGCTTCGTATTCTGTGGTATTGTTTGAACAGGGGAATTCCAATTTGAACGACAGTGCTATCGTTTCGTCTTCTCCATGGTACAAAACTACTCCCACCCTTCCAGATTAGGCGGTGGAGGACCCATCAAATTTCATTACCCAATGCTTTCTGGTTTCTTCTGCCATAGCTACTTCCCCCGAAACTTTGTCATCCAGTGGGAACTCTTCCTCGCTTGGAAATTGTGCCAATAAGTCTGCTATAGCCTGACTTTTTACCACCCTGGGTGTCCTCATTCTCAAATCATATTGCGACAATTGTAGCAACCATTGGGATATCCTGCTAGAGAGGATCGGTTGCTGCAGCAAAGCTTTGATGGCGTGGGATTTGGTCATCAGCCACACTTCGTAGGCCAAGAAATAATGTCGCAACCTCTGTGAAGCATATACAATGGCTAAACACGCCCTCTCCGCCTTTGGGTAACGGGTTTCTGCATCCTTCAAGGCACGGCTGATATAATATATTGGTTGCTCCATGCCACCCCCATCTTCTTGGGCGATTAACGCACTAATGGCATATGAACTGGTGGCCAAGTAGAGCAACAGTGGCTTCTTGTGAACTGGGGCCTACACTGTGGGGAGGTTCATCATGATCTGCTGTAGCCTTTTGAAGGCTGCCTGCTGCAATTCTCCCCACTCAAAATCCTGCCCCTTCCTGAGCAACTTGGTGAAAGCAGAGGTGATTGATGCCAACTCGGGGATAAACCTTCGGATGTATGAGACCTTTCCCAAGAAGCTCTTTAACTCTTTTACTATTTTTGAAGGTCTCATGGTCGCGATTGCCGTAGCTTTGGCAGGGTCCACGTCTATTCCCCTGCTATGAACCAAGAAACCCAGGAACTTCCCAGAGGACACCCCAAATGCACATTTGAGAGGGTTCATTCTCAGTTTGAAGGCCCTGCACCTTTCGAATACTCTCTTCAACACTTGGAAGTGTTCCTCTCTCCTTCTTGATTTTACTACTATGTCGTCCACGTAGTCTTCTAGTTCATGATGCATCATGTCGTGAAATATGGCCGTCATCGCCCGCTGGTAAGTGGCACCTGCATTTTTCAATCCAAAGGGCATCACTGTGTAGTAGAAGTTGCCCATGGGTGTCCTGAAAGCGGTTTTCTCTGCGTCTTTCGGGGCCATCCTGATTTGGTTGTATCCGCTGAACCCATCCATAAATGAAAACATGGCACTTCCTGCCACAGAATCTATTAGTAAATCCATGTTTGGCAAGGGCAACTCATCCTTTGGGCAAGCTTTGTTGAGATTCCTGAAGTCTACGCAACATCTTATCTGGCCACTCTTCTTCTTCACGGGCACGATGTTGGATAGCCATCGTGGGTGTTGGATAGGCTTAATGAATCCTGCAGCAAGCAATTTCTGTACTTCTTTAATTATTTGCCCTTCTATCTCCGTGTGGAATGTCCTGGCAGGCTGGGCTATTGGCCTGGCCTCCGGGTCCACATTTAACGTGTGTGCAACCAGCCCAGGGTCTAACCCCAACATTTCATTGTATTCCCATGTGAAGACAGCTTTAAATTCTTTCAAGAGCGACACCAGCTCTCCCTTTTCCATTTCAGTCAAACTTGCACTAATTAGGATAGGCCTTGGTCCCTGTGGAACGGATCCCAAGTCAACTTCTTCCATCTCTTCTTCTGCCATAACCTGTACTTCCTTTTCTGTCACAACTTCCTCATTTTCCTTATTTTCTCCTTCCGACTTTTCTTGAACCACGCAACACTCCGAGTCCTCGTGCTGCCGTTCATGGGTGGGGCCCTCTTGCGTTTTACTCGTGGGCCCCTCGCACCTTCATAATTTATACACTATCCTGCCGTCAGGACCTCGGATCCTGACGCAGTGAGGTGTATCCTCTGAGTCTGCGGTTGGCGCTTCTTTCCTCTTCCTTTTCCTGGCCAGTAACTCCCTTAGGTCAGGCTCTGGATCGTCCTGGATGTCTCTCCATTTAGGTACGAAGGTACCTTGCGGCCTTGACACTGAATTTTCCCCGGATGGAGCCCATTGATCGTAGAACATGGTTTCTACTAAGTGAGCTTCTGCTTGCTCAAATGGTGAATGATTCGCTGCTATGCGTATCATCCTTCCATTCATCCGTCCTTTCACACATTGGTGGTATGTGGATGGAACTAGTCTGTGTTTATGTAACCATGGTCGTCCCAAGAGCACGTGGTACGAGACTTTCATTTTTACCACGTGGAACCGAGCTAGAGAAGCTATGGGTCCCACTTTTAACCACAATTGAATATGGCCAGTGGTGTACTCTCCCCTTCCACCGAATCTTGTCACTTCCATTGGACACCCTTGGATTTTTCTATCCGAAATCCCCGCGGCTTGCAGAGTGCTCAACGGGATGAGGTTTACGGAAGCGCCTGTATCTACTAAGGCTCTTTTTATGGGGATTTGATTTATGAATGCTGCTAGATAGAGAGGTCTCCTGTGGTCTGGATACCCCACTTCCATATCTTCATCACTGAAGGTGATTTCGGTTGACTCCTGTAAGAGAGCCCTGTCATCTTGGACTTCTACTGACAAAAACTCTACCCCTGCCCCGGAGGCAATGCTTACTAGAGCCTCGGTGGCCACCTTCCTTTCTTTTGCTGTGAGGCCTAGCTGATCAAATAAGTTTTTGAATTTGGAACTCTGCTGTAAAGTAGTGATCGCTGCGGCAGGCAGGGTCGGATTCTTTCCTTCGTCATCCCCTGGATCCGCACAAATCACTACTGCTGCTACACCCTTCCCTTTGTGATTCGGGAATGGGTTTCTTTGGACCTCCTGCTGGGACAGTTCTAAAGTCCCTTCCTTTATCCTACGGTGCACTAGTCTGCGGAGCGCCCAACATTCTGCGGTAGAATGTTGGACATAATTGTGTAAACGACAAAAACGCGGGTCCCTCCTTTCCTCTTCTGTTGGCTCCCTAGCAACTTGGTTAGGTTTGAAGACGCCATCAGCTATCCATTTGTCTAGCAGTACGTCCAGTTCTTTCACGGTGCATGGTATTGGTGGGGGAGTATCGTACTCTCTCCCATCGGTCTTTCTCCTCCGCTCACTAGTGGATACCGCTATGGCTTGCGGGGCACTTCTTTTGTTCGTGCTTGGCTTTACGGACTGGGTAGTTTTTCTTACTTTTTGTAATAGTTGCGCGAACTGGGAGATTTCAAGGTTTTCTAGAACTGCCCTGTACTCCCTAATCATATTCGTCATACATATCTCCACCAGCGTCCTTTCTTCACAGTGGTCATAGCAGTCAAGTGCTATGTCCCTAAATCTCTTGATGTACTCCATCAAATCTTCACCATTCCTTTGTTTGCTCGCTTGTAGTGTTGCAAGCGTCACCGTTTCTTCTCCATGGAAGTACTTGGTACAAAATACATCTACCATATCATCCTATGTTGGGATCAACCCTGGTTTTAGGCCAATGTACCAGGTATAAGCCCGGTCACATAATGATTTAGAAAATTCTCAAAGACACAAGTCCTCGTCTGCGGTATAAGGGCCGAGCGTGTCAATGAACTTGCTCATGTGCTCCACAGCACTTCCCTTCCTGCCGTCATATTGTGCGAAGACTCGCGGTTCATACCTCTCAAGGTATGGTTTACTGAGCACCCTTAGCGGGTATGGGGGTCTATGTGCGTAGAATCTCTCTTTTGGTCCTCTAGCTCTCTCTTGTTCCAGGAGAGTTGCAACTTCTGCCATAGTAATAAAACGTTGATCCGTATTCTGCGGGACACCTCCTACCAGTGTCTGTTTTGCCGCATGCTCTGGATCGTGCTGGCTTCCCTTCTCTTTTGTTCTATCCGTCTTTAATTGACGAATCTCTTCCATCATTTGCTGCTGTGAATGCTGTAGAGCTTGTAACACTTCCACAAAGGTATTGGCGTTGTCAACGGGGATCCTTGGAGGAGGCTGGGGTCTAGCCCCCATCTCGTTAGCACCTTATGCCTGATTAGGCTGTGGTTGGCGGGGCGTTGTAGGGCTGGACTTTGCTTGTGAGGGTACAGCACTCATGTTGCGAGTAGTCCTGGACTTTGGAGGCATCTGTTTGCGAGGGCTCTTATCCCTGAACTATTTCTCAACTCCCTAGTGGAGTCGCCAATTTAATGTAGGGGCCTTTTTTGATTATGTTGGGTTGGGTTGCCTCTTTCGTGGTTATAGGCCCAAGTGTTTTGGGTTGCGGGAGTCAAGACCGGTCCAACTGGAACTCAACTTGGCCGGCTTATGCGCAAACTGGCCCCGTCTGCCAGGAGAGTGTTCGCGGTAGGCAGTGCTGTTTCAGAGAAGCTTGCAGCAGGCAGATATAATTGATAAAAAACAGAGTAATATATATATTCTGGAATGACCAGATGATTCTTTTAATAACGAATAATCAAATGACCCATAATCACAATACATGAATAATTTTGGCAAATAAAGTAGTAAAAACAAATGGTAACAAAGATTAATCAATTATTAAAGGGAATAAACTCAGTCTAGTCCGCGGGGCAAGGTCAAGGAGGAAGAACACCTCTTCTAAAAAACGATTAACCTCTGAGGAAAAAAAGGAAAATTCCTGCTGTGGAGATTAATGAGTTTGAGGGAGGCGGACCTAAATGAATAGTGCCCAGGATGATTCTAAAAGAGAGCAGGGATTTGAGAGGGAGAGAAGGGAAGGGACCTATCGGTGCATGCCATCAACACTTCTATTTTTTTCTCTCTTTCTTTCTTGCTTTTCTAGTCTTTTATTAGTGATTTCCACAATGGTAGTTTTAGTATTAAGTTCCTCTGTTTTTCTAAGTGTGTTACAGAGTGTTTTCCTTTGCCTTGAGTTGTATTGCTCTTGTGCCTCTTGTGTTTGCACACGGCAGGAGGCTTCCTTTATAGTGCCTGCCGTGACCGATTTTACTATTCTACCCTCTAACCGTTTTTGTCTGGTCTTGGGCGTACTTGCCGACATTACTGTTCCGTCTGCGAGTTCAGACACAGACAACTTTTGTCCGTTAGTCTGCCGCGGCACCTCTTCCTGCCACGGCGCTGTTTCTCTCTCTCTATCCCTCATGGCATGCACCTATTAGTTCCAACTCAGCCTTGCCTCTTTTGGGTGGTATGTCATCCCAGCAGGACGTATCCCCCAAAAGAGTTTGAATAGGAACCTTAAAACAGGCCTTCCCCTCTCCCCACCTCCAAACCATGCCCTCTTACCTCTGACCCACGACTCCACCACGTCCTGTATTGGCTGGGTACAGGCTGGTGGTGCCTGGGCCTTGCGCATGATTATGTCTGAAATCTGCCTGCTATTCATGCATCTGCCGTGTACTGGACATTTTGCTTGCGTTGCCAGTCATCCGTTTTTGGCTTTTCCGATCTGTTACTCTGATTTCCCACTCCCATAGGGTCTGGACTTTACTGAGTACTGGGCTTTGCATTCTCTTCGGCCCAATTCTTTAGTTGCCTTAACTTCTCACCGTGCTACTTGGCCTTTCTTGCCCCGGCGATTTGTTCTTGCTGGGCCTCTTTTCAGGCCTGCCGTTTCTTTCTTTCCCCCAGTGGATTAATATGTCCACTGGTGTTCTCACTTGTGGGCTCCAATGTCCCTTTCTTTTCACTTGGGCTTGTTGGGCCCATTTACTTCCTTTGGACTTCCTCGGTCCATTCGCTAACTTTGCATCCCATGGGCATTTACTTACTCAATTGGGCTTCCTCGGCCCAATTTTCTCATTCTCATCCTTGGGGTTCATGGGCTTGCCATTATCCCCTACTTTCTTTGCTTTCATTACTTTGGGCCTGCCGCGGCCCATTCTCTCTTTTCCATACCACATACTTCCCATGGGTGGTGTTTTCTCTCTTTCCGGGCCTTTTTAGGCCCATTTACTCCTTCAAGACCCATTTATTTAAAATAAGGGCCTGTGATCCATTATTCCTGCTGCTTGAGCCTAACGGTTTTTTCTTAGCTTGCTATTTATCTGCTGCCCACGTTTATGGGTGGGACTGCCTTCCGCCTATTTCAGAAAATGACCCTCAACAGAGGTCAGCTAAACATTCATTTTCCCTGTTGCCTTCTTTTGCATGGCTTTTGGATTCTTCATCTAACCTTACATGCTGTCACAGGTCATTTGGAGTCCATAGGCAAGTTCTCCTACTATTGCAGACCCAAACTTAGCAGACGCACACTTAGAGTTTGCATCCATCATCACTTTCGGGATCACCCAGCCTTTCAAGGGTGTCAGTCTGAGGGTTCTTTACTTGGTGGAGAGGGTATGCTGCCAGTTGGTGGGTGAGGATGTACTGTGAGTCCCGATGGATCCACCACAGTTCATGCTTGCCTCACTTTCCATGACTGATGCCGAGTACCAGCTTTGGAGGAATGGCATTCCTTATGCCAAGCAGCTTATGGATGATTTGGATTATGATGAGTTCAGCGAGACTCATCTCATGCCTTCCCTCATTCAGGAGGTATGTATCCTTTCTTCATTCTTCTTTTCTTGTATTTCTGCACAAATGATGCTCAAATATATTGGAAAAACATGGTTTGTATCGCATACAAAACACACGCAATGGAAAATTAATGGATCTACTTCAGTCGCAATTGATAACATGGACTATGTGAATTTCATAATTTAAGAACAAGAGAGCGTACCTTGATGCGGTGAAATTCAAAACTGAAGATTAGAAGTACTTGAGAACACTTTTAATCTTCACTCCAATTCCACTCATGCCCAAGAAGTGTGGTCTCTCAATCAGTTTATATGTATGTGTTCAAAGGAGAATAAGAGAGTCGCTTACACTCACATACACACCATTTCCATATATAACAAATTTATGTATGTTTCTCTCCTTATATATAACTGATTATCTAATTGGGCTAGCCTTTTGGGTCATCCCAATTGGGTTTTAGTATGTTGCTTGGAGTGGGACCAAAAGGGACAAATAAAACACTAGCTCTAATGGGTTTTGGGCTTTTCTGTCAACTCTTGACAAGTACAAAATTACCATTAATTATATTTAATACCACTATATAAATATAATTGCACTCTAGGCCTTATTAATAAATTATATCCCAAAACTTTATTATACATTCAACCATTTCATTAAAATATTCGTAATAATACAAAGTCATAAATGTTGACTGCTAATTTGAAGATTACTACATCTTAATTCTTGAGTACCGATTTAATCCTTTAAGTTATTCATCATATATTTATGAAATCCAATTTCATAAATATATACTTTAGTAACTTCTTACTAAAGTAGTTAAGGCCAACATTCTAAATAACCAAATCCACTGAACTTATCTCAAGGTAATATTTTATATCTCCGTTAAGAGATTATAAATTCCATCTTGAGAATATATGTTTCCTCAACATTAAATGTGGCTACCCAACATACTGGAAGTTTTGATCATGACTTTAGATCTCACTCCTGATATATCAAAGCAATTTACACTTCATGATTAGGTTCATTATTCTCTCAGGATTAAGAGTTGATGTAAATAGAAGTCGTGAGATTTATTATTAATTTAACAGTCGTTAGTAAAATAATAAATCTTACAGCAGTCCAGTTCAATATGTCTTAACACTTAAAACATATCAACATATCAACATATCAACTAGAAGTCTCCACTTCCATGATCAAGACAAATCATCTTAGTTGATATGTTATAGACTTCACAGGTGAAATGCCCAATCTCATCACCGACTACGAACTAAAATTCTAAGTTTACAAAGAACTTGTGATTTATATATTCTGTGACTAAATCGCATACTATGCATATCATGGACTATATAATAATGTCCAAATATTCATGTTACCATTATTTTAGATAATAATAAAACAACTTTATTAATCACAATATAATGTCATACATAGCATCATACAATAGGATTTAAAGGGAACATATCCCTACAAAATATGATGCTTATATCAGGCTGACCCTGCTGCTGGTGGTCTTATTGATCCCCTCATCTACCCTGGTTGGTCTATGCTAACGGCCCTTACAACTTTGTTTGGGAGTGTGCAATGGGACATAACACAAACGTCATGGGCTACCTTTTTCCTAAGGGCACACTAGCAATGAGTTCTCCTTCGTCCTTGTCTTTTCTTGCATCTCTCAACACTTGTTATAACATCATCTTCTTCTCAAATTTCATCCCACTATAGAAGAGCTTGTCTGGCTTGTTGGGAACCTTATGCTAGAGGTGACCGAGTATTCCAGGCGAATCTATAGTTCTGGAGGGTTTGCTCACCTAGGTGATGGTGACTATGATGATGATAATGGTGATGATGGTGCTGGCGCTGGCGGTTTTGAGACTACTCCCAACTATTAACTGACGAAAAGGTGCCACTAAGGATGATCCTGCAGACAGACAAACACATACAGACATAGACATACAACATATTTCTCCTTTTTATTTCCTTTTCTTTTTTTATTTAGCATGCATTTCTACTTTTTGGATTTTATTTGAGACATTGGATTGTATTTCAAGAACATATTTTACAATTTTGCTTTTATTTGAGATATGTACTTAATTTACAACTCATGGGGATAATTGCATGCAATTTTATTTTCCTTAGTCCTTGACACTCGAAATCTGAGCTTGATTTTGTCATAAGTAGTCCTTTATGTTGTGACAATCATGGGAGGAGCCTTAATGGTGGAATCACAGTCCAAATAGGAAAAGGAATTTGATTCTGCCCTCCTTCTTACGCATGCATACACATATATGTAGGTGTTGATCATGCGTGCATGCCGCGGGCTAGAAAATCCTAGCCGCCTTTTTTAAGTATAAAATAGCCATTGGGGCCTCCAAACACCCGCAAAAGATGTTTTAAGCTCAAGAAACACTCAATAAGGTCCCCCAATGGCAAACTTAACCCCTTTGGAGGTCTAGGCATGGATAAAGAAGCTTGGTCCCATTTTCAAAGATGCTCTTATCCCTCTTGGCCTATCTTGCATCCTTACCTACCATCAAATAAAAGTGGACGAACCTCTCCTTCGTGCTGCGGAAAAATTTTGGATCCCAACTCGGCATGTCTTCCAATTCAATGGTGTGGAATTATGCCCTACTCTTGAAGAATTTAGTGCAATGATGGGCAAACCTAATGTTAGTACTTTCATTCTTCCCATTATTGACAAGGATTTCTCTGACATGGCTCATCAACTCTTGGGAATTCCTCTTGCTATGGCTCAGAGATGGTGCAATTTTAACAAGTTGAATATCCATATGGTTTTCACGTACTTTTCTTAAAAAGAATGCTCCTTTGGCTGGGGAACAGCTTTCTCGTTATCTCAATGCCTTTTGTCAATGACTTCTTGCAAGATACTTCGTGGTGCATGAGACACCTCATGTAGGTCAAAGGATGCCTTCGGTGGTCATCAATCTAGAGAGGGGAAGTCACATAGGCATGATCCTGGTTTAAACTCTCAATGGTTTGGATGCTGTTCATAGAGGGAAAGCAACTTTCTTCGTTGGGAGCCCTTGTAAACACCGCATTTTGTACTTGTTAATAAATTTTGGTTTCCGGTTCCAATGATGAGCTTGAAATATGTCAACCAAGGGAAATTAAAGAGTTCACAATAGTTTGGAAATAATCACAACTCAAAAGTGCTCAAATCGCTTTGAAATCAATACTGAAAAATGACATTTGCTCACTATTTTAAACATAACTTATGTTTCACAAATTGAGTGGGGTTTGTTTCATTGGAAAGTAGACATCCTGAGTTTCAACGTGAACACAAATTTTACCTAATTTATACTTATATTGAGTAAGTTATGACAATTTGAAGTGGGCCAATTGGGCAATCCAATTTTCTGGGTTTTAAAACATCATTTTAAGGGCCC
The DNA here is from genome assembly GCA_032727855.1 of Quercus ilex subsp. ballota. NCBI lineage: Eukaryota > Viridiplantae > Streptophyta > Magnoliopsida > Fagales > Fagaceae > Quercus > Quercus ilex. The sequence goes on from CM064908.1 coordinate 47,237,404, forward strand.
AAAACATCATGCTTTTATGTGGGCCGGCCCATTGACCTATGGAATGTCCAAAGACAATTAAAAAGCCCTAAAAGTCCTAATTTTAACTTATAAATACTCATCTTATGACTCCAATCAAAACCCTAACTAGAGAGAGTTATTTTTTTACCTCCATCTTCTCTAAAATCCTAATTCTCTTTTATAAAACTCACACACAGCCCCTTAGCACATTTTTTTACAAATTAAAAACCTCTCTTTAGTTAGTTCTAAGGCATAAACTATTTTCTGAATATGATTTCTCAAAACCTTTTTCAAAACTAATCTTGTTCTTGAGTTGTGATTATTAAAAACTATTGTATTGTTTAATTCTCTTGTTCTCTCAACTTAATCTTTGTGTTGTAGGCACTGAGGGGTTGGTTAAATATCAACCAAGTTGTGTTCCATATGCAAGGTGAGTCTCTCTTCATGGTTCTCCCTTAATTTGGATCTTTTATAACTTTTGTTCCTATTGTTCTTAATTGATTTATTTGTTATATATGTTTTAATATGCTTGTTTAGTTTAGGTTTATGTAGTTTTCACGTTTTAAAGCATGTTAAGTTGTTAGTTTCCTTAGTTTTCATTTTTGCTTTGTTTCTAGGTTATGGTTTCTAGGGGCCTGTTTGCACACGCATAATTCTACATGCACATGCAAGCTTCTTGTATGCGCAGGCATAGAACTAGCTTGCGTACACAGGCTTATGTATGCGCACGCATACTTCAGCCCAGAAATCCTAATCCGAGTTTTTTTGCTTCTTTTTCTTTATTTCCTTGTGTCATATGCCTATGTTTTGGCTCCTTTTTATGTTTTTGAGTTTCTATTCCTCTGTTTAATTGTTTGTTTGCCTTTAACATGCTAGATTAGGATTTTATTTTCTTTTCTTGGTTTAATACCATGAACATGCATTCACATGTTCATTCATTGATGCACAGGTGCTGAGATGCAGTAAAGTAAGGTAAGTCATACATCCACATGAACATGCATTGGATATGTATTTAATGATGAGTTGAACATGCTTGGTTGGATGATGTGTTCTTGATGTCTAGAATGCAATCACATGTTTCTTTGATGTTGCCATGTCTATGTTTCTGCCCTTGTGATATCTGCTGTTTGCTGCCTTGGATGGGATGATATGATATGCCTGATAGATGTATGCTAGGCTTGATGTGAGTTTCCATGATAGATGTATGTTAGGGTTTTGGGATGATTGATACCATGTTGATTGCTAGATGTATGCTAGTGTGTGTGTGTGAGTTTAGAATAACAATATTGAATATGCCTTTAATGAGATTAAGATGTAAGACACAATGACTGGAAGCCAACTCATGGGTCGGGTGGGGTTGGGTGCCTAACACCTTCCCATCCCCATACCTAAACTCTGAATCCATACTCTAGTAGTAAGACTAGTCCATCCACATAAGGGCACTATTTTATGGTTCATAGACGAGCTTAAAACCCAACCATGTAGGGTTACCCAATTATGTGTGCATGTGTATGCTTTGTTTGAATTATTTGTTAGGCTAATAAAATGGGTCAATCTTTTTTAGTTTTTTATGTTCTCAAAAAAAAAAAAAAAAAACAAAAACAAAAACAAAAACAAAAATTATTCAAGTTTTCAAGTTCTTTTTTAAATAATTTTTTTTTCAAACTTTTCACCCAAAAAAAAAGGTGTGAGTTTTTAGCTAGGTTTTTTTTTTATATCTTTTATTTATATATATAAATTCTTTTTTTTTTTTTTTTTAAGAGTGGGTTTCTTTGTAAATTTTTTTTTTCAAGAAAGAGTTGCTTTCAAAATAAAAATTTTCAAAAAATAAAATGGAAGTTTTTAGTGAGATTTTTTTAAAAATAAAAATTCCTAAAAAAGGTTTTTTTTTAAAGAGTTTTCTGTACAAAAAAAAAAAAAAAGTCAAATTGAGTTTTCAAAAAAAGAGTTTCTTTCAAAATAAAATTTTCCAAAAAAATCTTTTGTTTGTTTCTTTAGTAATAAAATTTTTTCAGAGGTTGTCCCATTTTAGTAGCCCATTTTTGTTTGATGTTTGAGTCTTTCCTTTGTTGTGTCTTAGGCTTAGGCCCATCCATGTTTTGTCTTGTCTTGTCTTGGGCCTTAAGCCCATCCTTGTCTTTTCTAGGAGCATTAGGCCTATTCTTGTGTTGTCTTGGGTCTTAGACCCATCCTTTGTTGTGTTTTGGCCTTAGGCCCATCCGTGTTTTGTCTTGGGCCTTAAGCCCATCCTTGTTTTGTCTCGGGGCATTAAGCCCACCTTGGTGTTGTCTTAGGTCTTAGACCTATCCTTTGTTGTGTCTTGGGCTTTAGGCCCATTCTTGTTTTGTCTAGGGGCATTAAGCCTATTCTTGTGTCGTCTTGGACCTTAGGTCCATTCGTGTTTTGTCTTTGCCTTGTCTTGGGCCTTAGGCCCATCCCTATTTTGTTTAGGGGTATTAAGCCCATCTTTGCTGTGTCTTGGGGCCTTAGGCCCATCCTTGTTCTTGTCTTGGAGCCTTAGGCCCATGTCATGTCATCTAGGGTTATTACCTTATTTTATCTTTTGTCAAGAGCCCTAGGCCCACTCTTGTTTGTCTAGGGGCACTAGGCCCATGTTTTGTCAAGATTTGTTATCTTTTAGTGTTTTCATTGTCGTGTCTTCAAGTTTCATTCTTTTGGGCCTCATCTTCTTGGGTTGTGTCTATTCTTTTTGTTCTCATTCTAGGGGCTTGGTTAAGTGGGAATTGAATGTAAAATTTATTGTTGGTGATCTTCATGAAATGTTTCTCATAAGGATAAGTCTCCTGTAGGTGACCCATCATTGCTCCTAAAAAGAATATTGCACAACCTTCTTGGTCTCGAACTTCTGATAATCGCCTCATAAGAACTGATCTTACTTCTGTTGACCAAATGGCATCAAGTGACCAAAATATTTGAAGAAGATGGAGGAAATGAAGGCAAGGATGACTGCTCCTATCATTGAGAGGCTTTACCATCTTGAGGGTGCTTAAGGACAGAAGAAGAAGGTAGTGCAAGAACCTCAAGATAAAGATTTGATCTTTAATGATGATTTTGAGGAAAAAGAGGTTGAGATCAACAAGGAACCTAAAAAGAAAGAAAAGTCAAAGGAAACCAAAGAGATGAGTAAAGAAATTCAGAAGATGATAGGTATGCTTAAGAGGTCCCAAGGTATGGAGGACTACATGCTTGATATTGAGAAATTGTGTCCATTTCCCGATGTCCAACTCCCCCTAAAGTTCAAGATTCCAAAGATGGATTCTTTTGATGGAACTGGAAATCCCAAGAATCATTTGAAGCAATATGTTCTTGCCATGAAGCCTTAGGTCTTACCAAGGAGCAAATTATTATGTGTTTCCCTCGAACTCTTAGTGGTGTAGCCCTACAATGGTATCTCTCATTGGAAAATGCTAAGATGAATGATTGGAACAAGATGACTGAAGCTTTGGCGCAACAATATTCATACAATGTTCAATTGGATGTGAGCCTTAGAGACTTGGAGACTACAAAGCAATTAAGCAATGAGTCATTTTCTGATTTTCTAATGAGGTGGAGAGGAGATGCTTCTAAGATGCCTATTCGTCCTAGTGAGAAAGACCAAGTGAGGATGGTTATGAAGAACATTCTACCTACTTATGGGCGCCAACTTGCACCAATTCCTTTGAAGACTTTTGTTGATTTGTATGATGTTGGTATAGTTGAGGATGCTATTAATAGTGGACTTATTAAAAAGAGTAATGCAAAACCTCAAAAGAAGTTTGGGGTGGGGTAGTTTATTCAAGTAATAGTAGTAACAATGGTGGTAAGAGAAGTGAAGTTAATGTTGTTAATGTTTAAAGAAAGTTCTCCATTAGGAATGACTTTATCCCAAGCACTTGAAAAATTTTCAACTAAAGAAGTCATCAAGCCATTGGATCTTGGAAGGTATACACCAAACACCTCTGCTCCAAACTACAATGCAATTGAGTATTGCAAGTACCATCAAAGCCATGGTCATTCTACTGATAAATGCACTTGTCTCCATCATGACATTGAAGACCTCATTCAATCTGGCAAGGTCCCTTTGCCACCCTTCAATCTCCCAAAATCAAGACTAATCCTCTTCCCGACTACCATGGCGTGCCTCGTCCTAATTGGGGTTGATTGATCGAAAATTTTAGTATTTGTTATTGTATCCACAAGAGTTTTTATTTTTTATTTTTTTATTTCAGTGTGTTTTTCAATTTAGAAGTGTTGTTATTATTTCAATTTAGTGTGTCTTTGTTGTTTCAATTCAATGAGTCTTTCAATTCATGTACTCTCTTTTAATTCATCAATAAAGTGGTTTGCAATGGTTTGAGTTTTATGATAAGTTCTCAAAGTTTCAAATTGATTTGATTCTCAATATGTGATGTTTCATGTTTTACCATAATTAAAAAATGGAAATTGGGATGAAGAGAGGCCATCATTCTGCTATCTTAAACACATTTCCCTTTGCTCACCCCTTTTGGGCCTTCAAAGTTGTTTTCTTTCAAAGTAACCCATGTCAAGGATTACCCCTACACTAGGGGCAATGCATAAATAAAGTGATGTAAAGAAAAAGAAAAAAAAAGTGAAAAATGAAGTGATATAAAGAAAAAAGGTGATAGTGAAGAAAGTTCAAAAGTGATAAAATGTAATCCTTGACCAAGTTGTAACCCTCAAGAAAGTAAGTTTGAGCCTTTGTTATCCATTTCTTTGTGAGCCAAGAACCAAAGCCTTCATTATAAGCCAAGTAAAAGTCCTCTTTGATCAATTGAAGTTGTTCATGTGAACTACGTTAGGCTTGATCCCTTTTGGGTACGTAGGCAACCCTGTGAGGTGCAGCCAAATCACATCATGTAAATTGTGTAAGTCATGTATTGAGAATTTGAATCAACAAGATTTTTTTGAGGATAAGTCGTAGCACTTATTCATTGTTTATCCTTTTTTTGTATTTTGTAAAAGTGAAAGAGCCTGTTAGGTTGAAAACCTGCAAGGGCGGTCTAGGCAAAAGTTAGGGTAAAAAAAAGTGAAAAAAATAAAAGAAAAGAAAAACGAAAAGAAAAGAAAAAAAAGTGAACCAGTCAAGCTAGGGGCAAGGTTGACCCTACAAGGAGGATGCATCCTAATAATTGTACATCTCAAAAGTTATCCATAATCAATCAAGTGTTCTGTTCCCATTTTTTTACCATGCCTTTTGGGATGGTCCTATTTCATGTCTTCTTTTCTTAGAGTTTATTTGACCTCATGTTCTGTGTCCTTGCCATCTTTGTTACACTTTGTTTTATGCGTTTATCGCTTCCTTAGAAGTTGTCGTGTCTGTCCTTATTTTTAGTGTCTTCATGTTTGTTTGCAATCCTTGCAGTTGGTCTTTGATATTTGATGTTTGTTTTAATGTCATGTGTGTTTTTTGCTTGTTTGTGTCCTTGTTCCATCTTGGGCCTTAGGTCCATCTCATACTTCGTTTGGGCCTTAGGCCTTTCCTTGCTTTGTGTTGGGCCTTAGGCCCATCCTTATTTTATCTTGGGCCCTAAGCCCATCTTGTTTAACTTATTGTGTGTTTGCATGCTTTGTTTATGTTTGTGTGCATCCTACGTTGTTGTGTTCATCCTTTTTGTTATCTTTTGTGATCACATGTTTGTTTAGTGTTTTATGTGCGTCTTCTGTGTTTGTTTTTTCTTTTTCTTATGTGAGTCAAGTGTGTTTACGTTTTGTATTCTTTCATGTTTGCATGAATCTTGTGTGTTTGTTTTTGCAAACCTTGTGTGGTTGTGTGTTTGTGTAAGTCATGTATGGCTATTTGTGTCTTTGGTATAAATGCTAATTTTTTAGTGGCTTGTTTGTGTTTCGATATAAATTTGAAAACATCCCAAATTTTCTTATGGTACATTTCTTGTTTGCATGTATGTGTGTCATGAAGGTAGAGTCCTTAAAACTCGAAAGTAGAGTCCTTAAAACTCGAAAGCATCTCAGTTATTTCCTTTTATGCGGTTTTTCACACTTCTTGTCGGAAACGCACCAATCACCTTTTTTTGAGCATGCCCCCATGTTTGCATGTTTGCTTGCATGTTTGTGTGTTTGTGTGTAGTGTGTGTGTGTGGACTCAAAGTTTATTAACTTACAAAATGTTGTCTCTTCAGGCTTTTAACTATACTGGAAGCCGACCCACGGGTTGAGTGGGGTTGGGTGCCTAACACCTTCCCAGCCCATACTTAAACTCTAAACCCACACTTTAGTAGTAAGACTAGTCTTTCCACGTAAGGGTGCTATTTAACTGTTCCTAGAGCTAATCTAGGTGGCGACTCCATATTTTCTCTGCCTCAGTCCACTCGGCTGAGGCATACTCCCCTTTCCTTTAAGGAGGAAACCGCTGTGCCAAAAACCCTCTCCTCCTTCAGTTATGATCCCTAACTTTTGCATAGGTTCTCAACCTAGCGGGATTCCTCTTATTTTTGCATGGATTGCCTTTTGGTTTTCAACCCATCGAGGCTCCTTATATCGTCTTTGACTTTTTCTCTCCCCTTTTTCCACTCAATACCCATGCTATATTTTTCTCTCCCTCAGATATGGCTATATAAGAGGCTCTAATTGCTTCATCCTCCCGTTGTCCCTCCTAGTCAATATCAACCAAAACATTATCATGACCGCAAGCTTAAAAACAAGGAGATGGACCTTGCTGAGTTCCTGAAATGTCTCTCTCCTTTAGGGATTCAATGGGTGGTGGAATGGTGGCGCATTATAGGCATGGTCAATCGTTTCTTCAAAGGCAATTGTGTTCCTTTGATTCAGCTTCGCCGTTGCTCTTACTACTCCCCAAGCCGCATTACGAGGCAATTTGGTGAACGTCAAGGAGTTCCTAATGATGATGGCATCTTTCACATCTCGGTCTTCACTGAGAGGGTCTTGGGCAGGGTAGATGAGACTTGGTTGAAGAGGATAGTGGCTAAAGATATTTGTTTCCCTCGGTTTCTCCATCCAACCTTGGCTTACAAGACTTGGTTGACTGATGACATGAGGTCGGTTCGTACAGAAGAGAAAGATTACCAGAAGCCCAACAAAAGGAAGAGGACCGACTAACTACCTTGATATACCCCAAATTTTACTTTTCTGCACTTTATGATTCTCTTGTCTTTTCTTTTTGAATTTAATAAAGGATTGGAATGTTCCAAATCCCCTATGGAAACAATTTATTATCTTTTAATTTGAGCAATAAGAGAATCAACCATTTCATTATCTTAGCTTATTGTCTTTACTTTTTTCTTTTCTTATTTCTATGCCATGTAATTTTTGCCCATGGCGTCCTTGTGGGAATTTTCGCCATGCCCATGGTCTTTTCCCCTATATTTTGCCTAAATTGCCCTTTCGGGTTTTCAACCTAGGAGGGTTTCTTTGCCTTAATTTTTGCCTAGGCCGCCCTCTCGGGTTTTCAACCTAGCAGGATTTTTACTTTTTCAAATGTTATACTTTCAGAGTCTATCTAGGTTGATTAGGCGAAGCATCTCTTCTCTATCCAAGTCTATAATTCTTGTAGCACCTCTTGACATGATCTTCTTGATAATAAAAGGCCCAAACCATCTTGGCTTCATCTTTCCTCTTGGGTCAAAAGTCTCATCTCTAACTACCTTTAGGACTAGATCTCCTTCTTTAAGGTTTCTAGGTTTCACCTTCTTGTTAAATGCTCTAGCAATCCTTTTTAGATAACCTTGTGCATGGTATTGTGCTCTAACACTTTTCTCATCTATCAAAGCCAACTGTTCATATCTTTCTCTCATCCATTCTTCTTTTAAGACCTTGGTTTCCACTAGTACCCTTAACAATTGTATCTCCACCTCAATAGGAAGTACCGTTTCACTCCCATAAACCAAAGAGAAGGAGTTTACCACAGTTGATGCACGAATAGAAATTCTGTAGCCCTATAAGGAAAATGGAAGTTTTTCGGCCCAATCCTTGTATGTCACTACCATCTTAGCTAGGATATTCTTGATGTTCTTATTGGTTGCTTCTACGGCCCCATTGGTCTATGGTCGGTATGGTGAAAACTTATGATGCTCAATGTTGTAAACTCCATGATCCTTTAAACCTCTCTTTCAAAGTAGGTGCCATAATCTGAGATGATTTCTTGCGGTACTCCAAACCGATAAATGATGTTATTCTCCATGAACTGGGCCACATGCTTGGCTTTTAGCACAGATAGGAGACGGCTTCTACCCACTTGGTAAAGTAGTCGATTGCCACTAGAATGTACTCGTGTCCATTTGAAGCCTTAAAGGCTATTCTTCCAATCACATCTATGCCCTAGACTGAGAAACAACATGGAGAGGTCATGCTGTATAGCTCAGATTCGCATGTGTTTGGCAGTCATGGCAATTTTTCACAAAATCCACATAATCAGTCTCCATCACATTCCAATAGTACCCCATCCTTAGGATCTTCTTTACTAACAGCCTCCCATTCATATGGGGACCACAAATCCCTTGATGAGCTTTTTCCATGACTCTTTCGGCTTTTTCCTTCTTCAAGCAATGAAGGTGTATACCATCATAGGATCTCCTATGGAGTTGACCTCCACATAAGATGTATTGCATCTCCATCATCCTAAATGAATGACGCTCTCTCTTATCGACACTATCAAGGTACACTCCCAATTCCAAGAGCTTCATGATGTCACAATTCCAAGGAACTTCTTCTTCTTCTATAGCCATAATTGAGGACTCTATCCTGCTCTTGTGTACCAATTCATAACTCTGCTCAATCTCTAAGGGTCGTGTCCATACTCCTTCAGGTATTTCAACCATGGAGGCTAAGGTAGCCAAGGCATCCGCAAACTGATTTTGAGCCCTAGGTATGATAGTGTATTCAATCTTATCAAAGGTCTTGGTCAAATCCTCTAAATATTGTTGATAAGGTTTCAAGTGCTCCCCTTTCACCTTCCACAATTTCTGTGCTTAGGCTATGACTAAAGTCGAATCTTTAAAGACTTCTACCTCTTTTACCCCTCACTCTCAAAGAGCTTCCATTCTAGCAATAAAAGCCTCATATTTTGCCATGCTGTTGGTTGCCTCGAAGTTCAACTTGATGGCCAAAGGTACATAGGACCCATCGGGGGTGATTAAGAGTACTCCTATCCCATTTCCATATCGGTTCACTGCTCAATCGAAACACATTTTCCATGACCCTAGTTCGATGTCCAAAATATCCTCATCTGGAAAATCCTATTTACCATCCTCTCCTTCAATGGGTTTCTCAACACAAACATCTGACACTACGCTTCCTTTGACAGTTTTTCTTGCCATATACTTCAAATCAAATTCTGCCAATAGGATTGACCATCTCAAAAAATCTTCCACTCAAGGCAGGCTTCACAAATAAATACTTCAAAGGGTCCATTCTGGCTACTATCTATACTTGGAAAGGTAGGATGATGTGCCTCAATTTCTATACGACCCATACAAGAGCTAAGCATTACTTTTCTATGGGTGTGTATCTAGTCTTGTAATCATGGAACCTCTTGCCCAAGTAGTATATGACTCTCTCATTCTTGTCATCATCTTCTTGTGCAAGTATACTTCTAACCATATCTTTTATGATAGAGAGGTAGAGTAGTAATGAATTTCCGTTCATGGGTACCAATATAGGTGGATGGAGAAGTTATTCCTTAATGAGTTCAAAGGCCTTCTGACACTCATCACTCCATGCATGGGGTTCATTCTTCCTTAAAAGCTTGAATATGGGCTCAGTGGAGGTGAGCTTGGCAATGAACTGACTGATGTATTGTATCCATCCTAAGAATCCTCTTATCTCTTTCTCACTCTTGGGTGGAGACATGTCTAATATGGCTTTGGTCTTTGATAGGTCAACTTCTATCCCTTTATCACTCACCAAAAAGCCTAACAACCTTCCAACAGTGACTCCAAAAGTACATTTCTGTGGGTTCAATCTCAATCTAAACTCCATGATCCTCTCAAAGAATTTCCTCAAATTAACTACGTGGCCTTCTCTATCTTTGGACTTCACGATTATGTCATCAACATACACTTCTACCTCATTGTGCATCATGTCATGTAACAAAGCCGTAGCCATTCTTTGGTAAGCTGCACCTGCATTCTTGAGCCCAAATGGCATCATGATGTAACAATAGATTCCTCATTTTGTGGTGTAGGTAGTCTTAGTCATGTCCTTAGGAGCCATCTTGATTTGGTTATATCCCGAAAATCCATCCATAAATGACATCATGGCATTGCTGGCGGTATTATCCACTAAGACATCTATATGAGGGAAGGGGAAATCGTCCTTGGGGCAAGCCTTGTTTAGGTCTCTAAAGTCCACACATATCCTTACTTTTCCATCCTTCTTGGGTACAAGTACAACATTGGCTATCCAATCCGCTTGGTGCAAGGGTTTGATGGATCCTACCTTCAACTGTTTTGTGACCTCTTCCTTTATCTTTAGAAGCCATTTGATTCTCATACGTCTCAACTTCTGCTTCACAGGTACCATGTGGGCATGAGTATCAATGTGGCGTTAGGCTATCTCGGGTTCAATGCCAAGCATATCTTCATAGGACCATGCAAATACTTCTTGGAATTTTGTGAGAAGCTCCTAGAGATCTTTTCTTTCTTTTTTATTTAGGGTTGAGGCAATTTTAATTGCCCAAATTAAGAGTTTCAAAAGTTGGTTCCATAGGTTCAAATTTCTTTTCCAATTGTTTATTAATTTCATTTTCAAATTCATTGGAATCATTTAAGTGAAGAATTTCAATATTATGGAACACATCAAAATAAGCCAAATCGAATTCATCTTATTGAAAATGTTGAAAGTACATCTGAACTTGCATTACAAAATTCCTTTCCCACATTCTTAGAAAACCCAACCCAAGTCCAATTATTAAGTTGCCCAACAACTGGCACAATGAAAGTAGAAGGATCACTTGGCTCCGCAATGGTGATGGCGAGCACGTCCCCCTCCATGTTTAGCATAGTTCCCATTACTTCAGCATCCATATAGTCCACCCTATCGACTTCTTCTTGACCTTCCTTGATCACCATAGTAGGTTTCTCCTTGAAAGTGAGCTTTCATTGAAGAATATCTCCCAGCCGAGATTCACCTTTCTATCCTTGTCCACCCAAAGCTCAGGAAAGCCACAGAAAGTGAAGTCTCCTCCTTCCTTCACAAAATTCCCATTTAGGGTACCAAGGTTCTTTTTGATTCTATCGCAGCCTTCGAAGAATCCTAAACCTTCTTTGGTTAGTTGAGTTTCGAAGTCGGGAAATTCAGCTACTCCTCTTCCTTCCTTTCCAAGGCCCGTACCAAGAATGTACCCCATGTTTTTCATCATTGCAATCACTTTATGCTCTTCCTAAGAGAAGGTTGTAGTTAGGAGTGATGTCCATCACGTGAAATTCCATAATTTTTTCCGATGGACCAATCTTGCAAGGAGCTTTGAAAGTTCATATAGCCTTCCTCGAAGTATTGTCATACGCCCTAACAATTAAAGTAGAGGGGATGCTTGTCTCCACATCTATCCCAATGATGAGAGCAGTCCTAAAAGAGCACACATTTAGTGCAGATCCATTATCAATAAGCACCATTGGAACCTTGGCACCCATGCACTCAGTGGTGATTTACAAAGGCCTAGTGCGAGTGGTCCTTTCAAGAGGGAGTTCTTCATCAGAAAAGGTGAGGGAAGGATGAGATGGAGCCTCAACTCCTATGAGAGATAGCACTTCTTATGGAGTAGTTTCCATGGGCACTTTTTTCCCATTTAAAGCATCTAAGAGAGCACTGCGATGCTTGTGAGAAGCCATTAGCAAGCCCTATACGGACATATGAGCTTGAGTCTTCTTCAAATGGGTCAAGACCCTATCCTCTTCTTCTTTCTCTTCTTTACCTTTGAAACCGATGGGTTTGGACCCTTCTCTTATGTTCTTACCAAGGTGGTCCTTTTATAAAAAGGATGGCTTGTAGTGTTTCCCACTCCTAGTAATGTTTGCAACATTGTCCTCAAGGACTCTTTTCTTCAACTTGATCATTCCTTTGGGGAGTATCCCCACACAGCCATCGTGTAGACATCGCATTTTATACCCCTTACGACTCGGGCTTCCATTCCCTAATCAAATTACAAATTAACTTGAGAGGTGTTAAAACGGAAAATATAACTTTTTTGAGTAAATAAATCTATTTTTGGAAAATAAAAGGCCCAGGAAACCCTCGGCCTGCATGCGCATGCAACTAAGGTTTTAGAAACATATGAAAGGCCAGTTTTCTGCATTCACATCGTCTGGGAGCTGTTCTAAACCCCTATTTTTCTCACTATATAAATCCATACATGGGACCTTTTCAAAACACAAAAAATCCTAAGGAAAAACCTATGATTCACTAAGAAATAATGAATCAAAGAGGAAGTTTTTCACAAAACATCCTTAAGTCAATTTTATTTGATTTGGACATTTTCTGGTCTTGATTTTTAGAGTTTAAGATTGCTAATCACTTTTATATTTGATTGTGAATAAATTGACTGAGGGGAACAGTCAAAATCAAGCTTAAAAAGCTTCTTGTTGAAGATGTTGTGTTCTAAGCTTTTCCTTTTCATTTCTTTACATTTTCTCACTTTAATCTTTCTGTTTTCTTTGTTTCCTTTGTTTCTTTATATTCTAACATGTTTATTTAAGCCTAGGCTTTCTTTGCTCTATGATTTTATGCATGTTAGGTTGCTAGATTTAAGTTCTGTTCTGTTTTCTATGTTTTCATGTTGCTGGGTTAGGGTTTAGGGTGTGTCTATGTGCGCATGCTTCTACATATGTATGTAGGCTTGAAGTATGTAGGCTTCTACAACTGACCTGTGTACGGTCTATGTCTGTGCATGCATACTCGTGCCTAGAAACCCTAATTCAAGCTTTTCTATTTCTGTTTCTTTATTTCTTCCACATGATATGCTTCTATTTTGCCCATATTTTATGATTTTGAGCCTTTGTTTCTTTGTTTGTATGCTTGTTTGCTTCAACATGCTAGATTAGGGTTTCTTTTCTTTTCTTGCTTTAATACCATGAACATGCATTAATGTGATCATGCATTAATGCCATAAGTGCTGTGATGCAGTGAGGTAAGACATGCATTCACATGAACATGCATTGATTGGAATATGGTTTTGCTTGGAAGATGAACGCGGATGAAGTTTGTAATAACATGTTTGTTTGGTTCTTCATGTATTTCTTACTTTAGATATGATATATGCTTGTTTGCTATCATGATTATGCTCTACCTTGACCATGATGATAGATGTATGCTAGAGTTGGTTAATTGCCATGATATATGTATGATAGGGTTTGAAACGTGGTGATAAGCATGATAGATATATGCTAGGTTTGAGATGAAATGCCATGTTTTATGCTTAGATGCATGCTTGTGTATGTGTGTGTTAAGATGCAATGTTGAATGTGCCTTTAACAGGATAAAGATGTAGGACACAATGAGTGGAAGCTGACCCACAGGTCGGGTAGTTTTGGGTGCCTAACACCTTCCCAAAATCGTACCTAAACTCCAAACCTATACTCTAGTTAAGATTAGTCATTCCACGTAAGGACGCTATATTCATGGTTCCTAGACCATAAAACTAGGTGGCGACTCCTTGTGTTTTCTCCACCCCGATTCACTCGACTAAGGCGTACTCCTCATTACGCCCATAGTAGTGACTCCACCGCACTATTTTAATCTCATCTTCTTCATCCTATATTCCTTGGACTTCTACCCTGTTAACCTCCACAATTTCTATCAACTTTAAGCAATCCCAATCGACTTATTCTATTTGCACCCAATTCTGATATGGAGGAGGAGCTCGATGATAATCAGGCAAAAGGTTCTTCCTATTGTTGGGCTTGGTGATGATGTTTGGATTTGGGAAGGGTCCATTGTCTATGAGGTATTATTTTTCATGCCTAAGGCAAAAGCAATTATCGATCTTATGGCTAGGTTTTTGATGGAAGTGGCAATATTCATCGAGGTTCCAAGTGGAAGGCACAGAATTAGGCATAGGTGTGAGGTTTAAATGTTTAATGAATCCTTTGAAGGTTATGTTCTCATATGCTTAGGCAAGGATAATTCCTAGGTTGGAAAATTATCAGTGGGCCTTCTCAGTGAAGCTTGGGTAGGCTAAAGTTTGTTGAGGTATGATGACACTTACATTCATAGGGTTAGGTGCTTTAGAAGTGGAAACTCCTCCCCCATATGTCTTCTTGATTGGAGGTTTGCTCTCACCTTTCTCCAATTGTCCATTATTGATAGTATCCTCGATTCTAGTTCCACAATCACACAATTCCCCAAAAGAACTAATAGGCGAGGACATGAGCCTACTATTATATGCCAGAAGAAAATTTTTGATAATCATGTTGATTTGGTCATTCTTATTTGGCCTATTAACCATCCTAGATGCCTTCCTTTTCCACCTTGTCATATTTTCAGAAAATGTCTCCCCTATTCCTTGCTTGGTCATATCCAAATCCCTTAAAGTCACATCAATCATAGTATTGAAGATGAATTGATCCACAAACAACTCCACTAGCTCATTCCAGACTTTGGTTTTAGTTGGGTCCAAGCTATAGGACCACCTCGATGCACCTCCCGTAAGTGAGAGAGGAAATGCATGCAAAGTTTCCTTCTCATCCAATCCTTTCATCTTAGAAATGCTTAGATACCTCCTAACATGTTGCTTTGGGTCTCTAGTCCAATCAAAATTTTCCACATTGGAGATCTTGAACTTTAGAGGCAATGCAATGAGAGTCTTAGAGCTTATGCGACCCATACTATAGAGACAATCATCCATCCCTTGGGCCTTGCGAAAGGCTAGTTGCATCTTTTCCATCTTCTCCTTCATAGCCACGGTGTCCGCGGTAAGCTTCTCAAATTGCTTATTCCTTTCATATTCAGCCTTATTCCTTTCATATTCAGCCTTATCCCTTTCATCCCAATCTTCATCTTCATCATGTATATGTATCAACTTCTTAAGCTTGCTATCCTTTAGCTTGTTGAGACGACTCCCCATTTTCTTGAGAACATCGCTTTGTTCTTCTATTGCCTTGAATATCTTTTGTGTTGTTGCATCATCGATCAAAGCAGCCATTACTTCTTGAGATGCTTCCCTTTGAAATGTCCCTTCTTGGAATACCTCTTCTTGATATGTTTCCTTAATTTGGACCAAATGTCTTCCGTTCTTTTCTCGGAGTGAGGACGTACTTTCTTGATCTTGGTGGTGCAATGGTACCTAAAAAGAAGTCCTATTTTATTAAGCCCATGTCCCAATTAAAAGGATATTTTCATTAGATGTTTTTAGAAAAGTCTTTAAGTCCATTTTAATGAAGGCCCAATTACTCACTATGTTTCCTCTCATGAACCTTGCCCCTTATTTCATTGGGCTTTAGTCTATTTACAACAAGCTCTTATCTTACTCTCGTGGGCTTTCATTAGAATGTGCTTAGAGATTTTTGACCATTTGTCTCAAATATGGGCTTACAAAGTATCCATCATCTTTGGGCTCTTCTTTTTTTCCATTCATTATCATCATTTTTTTTTTTTTTTTTTTGGAAATAGCCTTCTAGATAGGATATATTGTAGCCTTCCTTTCAAAGTCCATGAATTTCTCATCATTTTGGGCCTAGGCATGCAACAAGGAGGCCCAAGATTAGGGAATTTCATATTGGTATTATAGGATGTTGGATGCTAAGTCCATAGCATACTTGCTACCTTAGGCCCAAGGTCCTCCTTTTTAAGATGCCTTTTTATTTGGGCTTATGATAGCAATTAGGCTATGGTTTTATGAACCTTTCAAGTTGAGATATGCCTTTGGATTTTTGGGATAGGCCTCTTATATATGAGAGCTTCTTTTCTTTTATCCCAATATCTTAGGGTATGCCATAACTTTTGGGTCATTCTCAAATTTTTACATCTTTTATTTTGTCCTTTAGAATTAGGTGAACACAAGATGTATCGTTGAATAAACAAGAGATATAAAAGGGTACCCTTTTATTTGTAAGATCTAGGATCTCTCTAAGTGGTGGTAGTCTCCCTAGAGCTAAAATGACAGATCAGTAGATCACTCACAACTAGGTGGGCCATGATTCCAACCAAGGGCCCAAGTGGACCTTTATGGATTGGTGGCAAACCATTAACGTACTCAAAGCCCATCATAGGAAATGGCACAGATTGTGAGTTGGTGGGATGAACTTCGAAAGACTTTGGCCTAAATGAAGCATAATTATCTTCCCACTTATCACCAACCAAGGTAAAAGGGACAAAAGAACCAAGTGAAGTGTGTACAAACAAGAATTGAACAAGCCCTTATTTAGATTAAGAAATAGGACACATTGGAATTAAACTATCTATCCCCAGTGGAGTCGCCACAGTGGGTACAATGGGGGGGAAGGGGTACGCCCTAGCTGAGTGGACTGTGGCGGAGAAAAGAAAAGGAGTTTCCACCTAGTTTAGGTCTAGAAACCATATATATAGCGCCCTTACATGGAATGACTGATCTTACTACCAGAGTATGGGTTTGGAGTTTAGGTACAGCTTGGGAAGGTGTAAGGCACCCAAGGCTACCTGACTGGTGGTTCGGCTTCTACTCATTGTGTCTTATGTCTTAATCTCATTAAAGGCATGATCAATATTGCATCTTAAAGTCACACACACACTAGCATACATCTAAGCATACATAGGCTTGTGTACGCAGCCCATCTATATGCATATGCATACTTCGAGTATGCGTACGCATGCAAGGTGCATAGGGCATGCGCACGCATACACGCGCGAAAAAATCCTAGTCTAAAAATAGAAACACAGACCACAGAGCAGAACTGAATCTAACAACCTAACATGCTTTAAAATAGAAAGCTACTAAACCATAGGCTATCTAAACATAATAAAACATAAACAATACAAGAAAGGAAAAATAAAACAAATAAAAGAGAATAGGGAAAGGTTAGAACTCAATACCTCAAACACAAAGCTTTCCAAGCTTTATTTTGACCATTCCCCTCAGTCAATCTTTTCACAATCAAATACAAAAGTGATTAGTAATCTTAAAACTCGAAGGTCAAGGCCAAAAAAGGCTCAATCAAAAAATATTGACTTGAGAATGTTTTGTAAAAAATTCCCTCTTTGAGTCACTATTTCTAGTGAATCTTGTGTTTTCCCTTAGGATTTTCTCTGTGTTTTGAAAAGGTACCATACATGGCTTTTTATATTGAGAAAATTAGGGTTTGGAATAGCTCCTAGACAATGTGGGATTCATTCCAAAACTCAGCTTTAATGAAGTAAACTTGTCTTTCATAGTTTTTGAAACCACACATGCCCATGTATGCGTATGCATGCATAATGCTTATGTACGTAGGTCTAGAGCATGTGTACGCATACACGTGTCTGCGTATCAATGCCCTAGGGTTTCTGTGGCCTTTATTTTCTAAAATTAGTTTTATTTAGCTGATAAAAGAGTTATATTTTCCTTAAAAACTTTCCTCAAGTCAATTTCAGTCTGATTGGGCCCTAAACCAACCTTGGGCTTCAGAATTTTACCATCATTAGAGAACGGGGGCCCGAGTCGTAAGGGGTACAAAATGCAGTTTCTACAACTAACATGTGGGTAAGCATATAATTTCATGTGTAAATGTGTTTGAATCATTAGTTTATGATGTATGGTTTTTGAATATGGACAAAGTGATACTGGATAGACTTTTGAAAATTATTTGAATAATTTGACTATGCTTTGGAGCCAACTAAAGGGTGTTATACATTGGCATAAAAACTAGTTTTAATTTATTTATAAGGTATATCACAAGCCTATAGTTGATTTTGGACTTAGTAATGAGAATATAGTGTGACCATAGTCATAAAGATTATTAACTAAATGAAAATTTCATAAGATCTGTGAATTGTTTCAAAAACCTCAAAATAATTGCTTAAATTGGAACTTTTTGTAAATTATAATTTTTTATATGAACATTAGCAATATAATTCCATCAACATCACATAAAAATCCTTTACACTAAGATATATTCATCAGATTTTCCGAGTACATGCATGGATTCAATGAAAGTACATCATCATGTTAATATGGACATGTTATTCAAGTACACACTACATGGAAAAAATCGATGAGGTAGACTCAGAATTGAGTATAGCATATTGTAGGCTGATCATGGAAAAACTTGTAAACCATGCAAGAATAGGTGAACAAGGAATTTCAAGCATGAATTCAAGTAATCATCAAGCTATATCCATAAAATCAAGCACTCATCATATGATTTAATTAATAATCAAGAGAAATTGAAGTGGGTATACTACTTATAAATGGCTAAATCAAGCAACATATAGATATAATATTAAGAATAGGTTCATTGTGATTACATGGACACAAAAACATAGATTGACATGCTAGAATTAACTTGAAAATTAAACTCTAATCTAATCATGCATAGTAATAAATACTCATGGTAATCAAATCATATAAGAGCATTCACATTTGGGATTGTAAAACAAAACCTATATTAATACCACAAAGTTACTTTATCGAATTTACAACATTATTTTACAATTTACTCAACATCTCAATTTTTATTTTTCGTATCAATCCCAACACGATTCAATTTTTTATTCATTTCACTCTATTTTATCTCTCTTCCTCATTCTCTCTCTCTCTCTCCTCACCACACCACAGCAGCCACAATCCCACCACCACCAATAATCAACCACCACCACACCAAACTAGCTCGCCACTATGATCCACCATCACACAGACCAAAACCCACCACCACATTATCACTAAAACCACATCCCACAACTCACGTCACCATGACCCACACCTACCACCGATAATAAAAAGAGATAATATACCTTTGTAGACTTAATCTTGACGGGATGGGGGAGATTGAAATATTGGCTTTTCTGGATTGTTTAGGGCAAGGTTGAGAGCAATTTTTCAGGGTTGGAAGCTAAAAGAACTGAGCAGAAGAGCTATTGGATTTAAGGAGTGCAAGTAATTGCCAAGCTCAGCTTTAAAATAAGCCTAAAGCTCTATTCGCAGGTATTTTTGTGGGGGATCTAGGTTTATTGATTTTATTTTCTAGTTTCATTTCATACTTTGCAAATTGGGATTCAATTTAAAAAAAAAAAATTTAATTACGTGTTATCTAAAGTAAATAACTAGTAGTGGCCTTGTGGTAATTGGGATTTAGGACTAAAAGTGATTGGTGAAACAACTATGAAACAACTTTGTATGGTAGGATCTCAGTTTACATACCAAAGGTAGGAATCTTTCATATGTTTCATGATTTACGTTGGAGTTGTTATGATGAAGGAATTATAAATTTTGAAGATGACGTTACTAATTTTTATTATTGTAATTTGTGTTGTGGGTAAAAATCATAAGTAGGAATGGCAACGGGTTGGGTTTGGGGCGGGTTTCTTTATGCCCAAACACGCCCCCGTTACCCTAACCTGCCCCATTTAATAAAATGGTTTTTTTAACCCCCAAACCCGCCCCATTGGGCCCCATCCAGCCATGCCACTTCAAGGCCCAAATTGTGGCCCAATAAAAAAAATTTATGTTGGACTGAAGCCTATATCGTGGCCCAATAAAAAAAAAATTACATTTGCCCAAATTCAAGCCCTATACTGTGGCCCAAATGCCAAACCAAGCCCTATACTACAACCATTACAAACCTGTTAATCATAAATCAATAAATCACATGTTAATCATAAATCAATAATTCATAACTAAGATCATAAATCAATAAATCACCTAAATTTTTTTTTAAGGGGAAATAAATCACCTAGCTAAGATCACCATTTAATCATAAATCAATAAATCATAGCTAAGATCACCTCTTAAACATATAAATAAAAGCTACAAAATAGATTCCACAAGTCCAAATCTAAGACTATTACAAAAAGTTCAAAAAGTTACAAAATAAATCCCACAAGTTTAGGATAATTACAAACCAACAAGTTAATCCAACAAGTCCAAGAAATTAAAAAGCTACTAACATAGTTGAAGAACCTCCATAGCTGTGACACAACATTTTTCCTCTTCATTAGGCTGCACATTACCAAGAATTGTTTGAATTGTACAATCTCCTAACATAGTTGAAGAACCTACAACAAAAATGAATTAAAAATGGAATAAACTTTATCAAATTATAACTAGCAAATATAAAAATACAATTTTGGTTTCATTTTATAAATACAAATTATACAATTGCTAACCTTTGATTTTACTCCATAACCAATTCTAAGCACACATCAATGCTTCAATAGTCTTGAATATAGCATTTTATAGGATTACCCTGTATAAAGTTATAAAAATCTTGACTCGAATAGTGTACTTCGAGTGCAGTGTCATTTAGGATTCCACCACCAAACTTAGTTTCTTATTTTTTTCCCCCCACAAGTTAGTACTCAGTAATAAAAAAAACCCGTACATTCATTGGATTCTAAGTCCAATACACACTATCACAGAACATCAAAACATATAAACCTTAAACCATATAAACAAAATTGATCTATGTTCTTTTAATATCACCTAAGCATTCAAAAATTCCAACCAAATATAAAAAACCTAGAAAATCTTTAATTAATTCAAAGCCTCTAAGCTACTTAAACCATCTATTTTGATTGGTTTACTTAAGATGATTTCAAATCAAATATTTTCAAAAAAACAATATAATAATATCCAAGCAGGAAAAAATCGTCAGATTCAAGCTAAACCAGCATATAGGTAAGCATAATAATATCATATAAACAAAAAAAAAAAAAAAATCTCCTTTATTATTTTCTCAGCAACCAAACAATAGGGGAGAATGAAAGCAATCAATCAGAGCATCAATCATGGGAAAATTAAGCTAAAAGAGCATCAATCATGGGAAAACTAAATTTTTTATAAAAAAATCTAAAATTAAAGAGCATAAATCAACATCCAACCAAAAACATTTCCAGAATCTAAAAAAGAAAAAGAAAAAGAAAAAGTAGAGTCGAACTTGTGGAGAACTATGGGCGCAAAATGACGAATGGTGGCAATGCAGGAATGAGGAAGTGACGAACGATGGTGGTGCAAGGATGTAAGCGACAGGTGAGAGTGAGTGAGGGTAACAGTGAGGGAGAGTGTGTGACTGCGTGAGGGACTAAGGGACTGAAAGGGGCAGCTGATGAGAGGAGAGGAAAGTGAGAGTTAGGGTTAGGGTTAGGTTAAGATAAGAGGTATATATATATATATATCCTGATTCTTTTGTAATTATGGTATATGTGGGTCAGGTTCTGGTTCGGGTTCAGGTTTAGGTTTCGGTTTTGGGGCGAGTATCACAAAAACCCGCACTTAACCTGAACTCGCTTCGGGTTTGATTTTTGAAACCCAAACCCGATCCTATTGTTTCGCGGGTCAGGTTGGGTCGAGTACTCGCGAGTCGGGGTGTTTTTGCCATCCCTAATCATAAGTTGTAGTTTGGTGCAACAATCATTCATCGTGGAACAAAAATCATTATTTTGTAACAAACTATTGATAAATTGAATAAAACATACATTTAAACTATTATTAAAATATGAGCTAGTATCTGCAATCAAGTTATTAAAATAAATGTTAATTTTTTTTTTTAATCATATATAGTGAAAATATACTTTTTAAAATTTTTTAAAAAAAAGTGTTTCTTTAAAAATGCTACGATACATACTTTATTTTAGTGTCTGTCAAAAACTGTTGCAAGTTTGTTATTTTTTGCAACATTCCATAAACTTGGCAATTTCGAAAAGTGATGCAATAGGAAAATTGTTGCACATCTCTTGCAGTGGTTGGAAAAGCGCTACAAAATATTTTGTAACATTTGTTTAGGCTTTGTAATAGAATCAATTTCTTGTAGTAATTGTTACATGCAAACAAAATATATTTTTCTACTTTAACATGCTATGTGTGTGATGATGCACAAAAATCGTCAGTGAGCTGATCGTCCACATGCGCTAATTAGGGTACCTGAAGAACAAGAGAACAATGAACCAACAGAAAGCATCAGTGGAGTGCCGGCCAAAGATCCTCCAAAGGTTAATTCATTAAAATAATCACCAAGAACTCAATAGTGTGGAAGCTAGGGATTTTCAGCGTACCTTAGGTATGGGGAGGCTCGGTGCTTTTATAGCAGTGGAGGGTTAACTAAGAACCCATGAATGTAGGGATTTTCCTTGTGTGTAGGATATAGAGTTAATGCTTTAAGATCTCAGGGCCTTACAACCCATGTTAGGAAGGCACAAATGTGGAATCAAGTCCTAAGGCGTGAAGCGTAAGTTATTTCCATGTAAGGGCTTATCCGTGGAGAATATGAAAAGGCCTGTAAGCCCAACACATCCAGTTGTCAGGTTCACGCAAACTCATCCGTCAGCCTAGGTGCTATTCTATAGTCGCGTTGTGTGTCTTATCTATCCATCGACTTTTAAGTGCTCGCCACCCATTACGATCATTTGCTGAGTACCTGATGAATCCCATGAACTTGACAAATCTCCATAAGGTCAACGGGTCTCGTGGAGGGGAAGGACCTGTCTTAACGAGCCATCAGGCAAGGGTCCTTCATCCTTAGAAGGAAACACTCATGCCAAAAATACCCTTATCAACTACCCCTTACTCTATTGTTCATCGGGACGACTGACGAATTGCGGAGTACATCAGGATCTTCTAGGTCATTAACTACCTTGTCTTCTGGATTATTAATAAGGGCATTTAACTATCTTGCCTTGAGGTTTGGGCCATTAAATGAGGGCATTAATGCCTTTCACCTATGCAAGTGACACGTGGCGCTTTGGATTGGGCGTTTCTAACAGTTGCGCCGCTTCGTTCCTCATGCCTCTTCGCCCTATAAATAGCCTAATTCCTTCATTAGCCTTTTTGTTCTTTTGTTTTACTTGTTTGTGTGCTTTGGGCTTCTTCATCTGTCATCAATTTTCGTTGGATCATCTGTCGGTTTCAGGGGATAATTCATCGATATAGTTTTTCAACCGTTGGTTTTCAAAGTAAGTCTTCTATTTCCAGATTTTCATTTTCATTCATACCTTTTTTTCCTTTTATTCCCTTTTTGCAATCCCTATGGTCATCAGTCTAGTGTTCAGTCCTCGCGTGTGTAGATACTTAGTATACATCCATCACTTTGTAGTTGAGACGATGCTAGGTGATAGAGAAGTGATGAGTGAAAATTCATCGTCAGTCCATCTAGTTGCGTGGCGACGACAAAGTCTACCATCGGGACATGAACCTATGGCGAAGGATTTGGCTAACTCCCCAAAAAGGGAATTGTCGGGATGTTCTTCTGAGGAAGAGGAAGGAGAAGGGGAAGAGGAAGAGGAGAATGAAATGGTAGATGAAGAGGAGAGGAAACCCTTTAAATCGTCGTGTAAGGATTTCAGGTCATTCATCCTTCCGCCTATTTGGTCAGTGAATGACTTTATTCGTAAAATGACGAAGGACATCTTTAGTAGGCTTCGTCCTCACTTCCAAATACCCGACGACGTTCCCATATGAATGGCAAGAAAAAATGAGAAGTGCTACTCTGGGAAAGCAACAAACGTTGACTTTTATGAAGCCTTACTCATAGCCAAGCTGAGGTTGACCCTCACCAAGCTACACCGTCAGCTTACTAATTACCTAGATGTGTCCTTCTGTCAAATCGCCCTAAACGCATGGAGGATTTTCCTGGGGCCGAAGTGTTGTGGGGCCAAATGAGTGGGGATTTTCGTCATCTTACCTTCGATGAATTCTTCTATTGTTACAAGCCCCAGTAGATCGCGGCATCCAAGGGTTTCTTCAACTTTATGTGTCGTAAAACGTCGCTTAGGTTAGTATCTGATATGCTTGATTCCAATCGTGATTGGAAAGGCATGTACTTCTTCGTACATGATTCAAATTGGGTATGTAGATTCGACGAATGGGATAGCGTGCCTAATGGGTTTGACAATACTTAGAGGGGTTTTAGATAAGTCTGGTGAGTCGTTATTCCCTAGTTAGTGTCTTGTCCGTCGACCTTTACTCTTATCTAGCCTTGACATATGCCACACTTTATCTTTTCTCAATTCTGGTGCACCCGACGATTAGTAAGGAGCAGGAGGACTTTATCAATCGCATTCTCTCAATCCCTCTTGCGAATATAAGTTGGAAAAAGTTGGCCACACTCGACAATCTACACGCTTTCTGTGGTGGACCCATACCGACGGATGAAGCCTGGCGATTGGATGCTCAGTCTCGTTTGCGTAAGTCTCATTTCCATTCTTACTTTGTTCATTTGTTTACGTGATTCGTTGACAACATTACCTGTGTGTTGTTGTGGTTTTTGTTTTTTGAGATGGATCTTAGGAAGATGAGGTCTCTAAAGGTGAAGAAGGCCACTGCTACCCGTGCCAAAATGGGGGAATCGTTGTCCCTTTCAATGAAGGTGGGCTTAAAGAGAAAAGGTCAGGGCAATGATGATTACCCATCCATGAAGATGCCTAATCCTCCTATCCGTCCAGACTAAGAAGGGCCTTCTCAGAAGTGCTCTAAGCCCCCTCGTCATGGTATGGGTAAGGGTCTCATGAGCTTTTAGGGACCCGTTACCGCAACACCCGTCGTTTTACTTGTGAGGGACAAGCGATATGTTGTAAAGATAGCCCAATCCATTATCAAGGATGCAGACCTTGATGAGTGCTCCGAGCACGAGACAGAATCATTGGGGGATTCTGATCTCTTCGACCTGACGAGGGTAAGGTCCTCTTTCTCTTCTAGTAGTTTACATCATCTATCATAAATCTATCTCAAGTCAAATTGTCCATTGCCTTTTTCCAGGCCTTGGCGAAGTGCGAGCTTCGCAAATCAGGTGCACAGATTAAGAGGCATTGGTCAGGCATTTGTGTACCCACATGGCCGCTGATAGCGAGGACTTGAAGAAGTTCAAGGATGCCCTTCTTCTACTTAATGGCGAAGTGAATAACCAGAAGGCTCAGCTAGAAGGGAGCCCTCGTCGAGTGGAGGAGCTAACCAAGGCTAACACTAACTTGATGACAGAGTTGGCTGCCCTTTGTGAACAGGTCGACAAGGCCAAAGCCGATGCCGTGGCGGAGTACAAAGATTTTCAACCCTACTTTGATTAGCTTGGTGACCAATACGGTGAAGGCTTTGAGGATTTTTGTAAGCTAGCCGTCACCTCCTTTCCTGGTCTAGACTTCTCTCAAATCCAAATCGACACCATAGTCTCAATGACTACTCGTGGGGGCAACGTGATTGTGGAGGTTGATGATGATGAAGCTGATGGACAAGTAAACGTAGAAAAGGCAAGCCCGACGAATGAAAAGGCCAACAGGAAGACGACTGTTGTTGATCCACTTGTGTTTGACATTCCTCCAGCTTAGTTTAGCTTTGTTAGAGTTAATTTTCATTATCCATTTTGTTTTAAAGTTAATTTGAAAACAATTTGGGTTCCTTGTTTTGCGGCATAACTGACATTTTATGGCTTCGTCGGATTTGGCAAAGCCTTTAATTATATATTTGCATTTTCTCCATATTATTCTTGCATGTGTTTTATTCGTCGCTTTCACCTTTACCTAGTGTTGCCTTTTTGAACTTTCTTTGTTGTTTCTATCAGATGTTTATTTATCAACTTCGGTAACATGTGGGATATTTCAAAATTTTTATGTGATTAGACACCCGTCGGTATCTTCAGTTGTTTTCCACTCCGTAATTAGGACTGATCACTTTGATTAGGTAGCCATTGGTGACCTTAGTTGTCAGTCCACCCCATGGATGTGACTTATCGTTTTCCTAAACGACCAAGCACCCGCCAGTTTCTTCGGTTGTCAGTCCACCCCATAGGTAGGACTTATTTTTTTTTGAATGACTGAGCACCCGTCGATGTCTTCAGTCATTGGTCCATCCCGTAGGTAGGACTTATTATTTTTCTTAATGACTAGGCACTCGTCAGTGACCATAGTCGTCAGTCCACCCTATAGACAGGACTTATTATTTTCCTAGATGACTAGGCACCCGTCGGTGTCTTCGGTCATCAGTCCACCCCGTAGGTAGGACTTATTATTTTTCTATATGACTAGACACCAGTTAGTGACCATAGTCATCTGTCCACCCTGTAGGTAGGACTATCATTTTTATCAAACTCTTTGTTGTAGACACAATTTCTTAAGAATAGTTGCTTTATTAAAAATAACCTCAACAAAATAAAGAAAAACATGAATTCCAATGGTTTTTTATGAAAAACAAATGCAACAACATAGTTTGTGGTTGTTGCACCATTGGTAGTATATCCTTAGGTGTTCAGCGTTTTAGGGTTGGTGTAGTCTTTGCCCATCAAGTGTTTCCTGGTGGTAGGTTCCCCTTCTGTAGCACTTAACGACCTTGTAAGTTCCTTCCTAATTAGTGCCTAGCTTTCCTTGTGCGGGATCTTTGGAAGCATCGAGGTTTAACCTTTGTATTGTAGTGCTTGGCCATCAAGTCTTGCTAGCGAGCTAATTGCTGTTCAGCCGTCTCCCTGACTTCGTCTAGCATGTTTAAATGTAAATGCATCCCTTCTTCGTTCCTTTCTTCATTGTAATGAGCTATCCATAGCTTGCTCACCCACTTTTGCTAGAATGATGGCCTCACTTTTGAACGCAAGGCAGAAGGGCGTCTCCCCTGTTGGCATTCGCGCTGTTGTTCTATATGCCCATAAGATACTTGGTAGTTCCCCTAGCCGTATCCCCTTTGCCTCCTCAAGCCGAGTCTTGATTATCTTGAGCAAGGATCAGTTTGTGACCTCAACATTTCCATTGGCCTATGGGTGAGCGGGTGAAGAATAGTGATTCTTAATCCCCAGTTGTTGATAAAAGTCTCTGAATGTATTGTTGTTGAACTTTTACTCATTATCAGAGAAAAAGACCCTAGGGATTCAGAATTGGCAAACTATGCTTCTTCAAATAAAGTTTTGAACATTCTTTTCTGTAATGGTGGCCAGTGCCTCTGCTTCCACCCACTTGGTGAAGTAGTCAATTCCTACGACGAGGAATTTAAGTTGTCGTATTTGTTAGGATTAGTACCCTAAAATCCTATTGTATGATGCTATGCATGTAATTATGTATGAGTTAATGTTGTGATTAATAAAGTTGCTTTATTTATATCTAAAATGATGGCAACATGAATATTTGGACATTATCATATAGTCTATAAGATGCATAGTATGTGATTTATGTGAAAAGTTATGAAAGATATAAATCACAAATTCTTTGTAAACTCAAAATTTTAGTTCGTAGTCAGTGATGAAATTAGGCATTTCATCTGCGAAAACTATAACATATCAGCTAAGATGATTTGTCTTGATCATAGAAGTAGAGACTTCTAGTTGATATGTTGATATGTTTTAAGAGTTAAAACATATTGAACTGGACCACTGTGATATTTATTATTTTCCTAATGACTATCAAATCAATAATAAATCTCACGACTTTTATTTACATGAACTCTTAATCCTGAGAGAATAATGGACTTAATCATGAAGTGTAGGTTACTTTGATATATCAGTAGTGAGATCTAAAATTACGGTCAAAACCTCAGTATGTTGGGTAGCCACATTTAGTGTTGATGGAACATATATTCTCAAGATGGAATTCATAGTCTCTTAACGGAGATATAAAATATTCCCTTGAGATATGTTTAATGGGTTTGTTATTCAGAATGTTAGGCCTAACTACTTTAGTAAATAGTTACTAAATATATATTTATGAAATTATATTTCATAAATATATGATGAATAACTTAAAGAATTAAACTGGGTACTCAAGGATTAAGATGTAGTAATTTACACAGTGGCAGTATATATTTATGACTTTATATTACTACGAATATTTTATGAAGGGGTTGCATGTACAATAAAGTCTTGGGATATAATTTATTAATAAATTATATTTATATAATGGTATTAAATATAATTAATGGTAACTTTGGACCTGTCAAGAGTTGACAGAAAAGCCCAAAGCCTGTTAAAGCTAGTGTCTTATTTGTTCTATTTTGGTCCCACTCCAAGCCACATACTAAAGCCCAATTGGAAAGGACCAAAAGGCTAGCCCAATTAGATAATCAGTTATAAGGAGAGAAACATACAGAATTTTTGGAAGAACATGAAATGGTTTGTATGTGAGGGTTAGACACCATCTCATTCTCCCTTGAACAAATTCATAAAAACTGATTGAGAGACCACACTTCTTGGGCACAGGTGAAATTGGAGTGAAGATTGAAAGTGTTCTTAAGAACTTCTGATCTTTGGTTTTGAAATTCACCATACCAAGGTACACTCTCTTATTCTTGAATTCTGAAATTTACATTGTACATGTTATCAATTGCGAATGAAGTAGATCCGTTAATTTTTTGCTACATGTGTTCTGTATTCAATACAAACATATATTTTTCCAATAGTATTGTCGTAGGGAAAGGTTCCATGATGTTGAGTCCCCATTAGGTGAAGGGCCATGGGGCACTCATCAAAGTGAGCTATTCTGACGGCTATCTAATAACGTTACTGAAACATTGGCACTTGTCACACGCCTTTATGTAGGACTGGGCCTCCTTCTACATTGTAGGCCAATAGTAACCTGCTCGTATGAGTTTGTGAACTAATGATCACACCCCTGCATGGTTTCCGCATACCCCCTAATGGCCTTCTCTCATGACATAGTCCGCCTCGTTGGGAACTAAACATCTTAGGTACAGGTGTGAGAAACCTCTTCTGTAAAGCACATCTCCTATCAGCACAAACCTCTTCCGGGAAGTATTGTGGTCGTCCGGTAGCGTTCCATTTTTTAGGTAAGAGACAATTAAAGCAATCTAGTCAGCTCTGTTGGGTATTAGCTACACTTCTGTTTCTTCAATAGTGGGGGAGTGTTGTGTGAAGGATAGTACCTGACTGCCGATGGTCATGTGTTCTGCAGACGCTACTTTGGCTAGTTGATCTGCCTACTCGTTCTTTTTCCTTGGGATTTGTACAAATTTTGCTGTGAAATTATGATCCATCCGCCTTTTAACAAGACTGAGGTACTTTTTCATCTATTCCCCTTTGGTCTCGTAATCCCTATTAAAATGTCTGACGATGACTTGCGAATCACTATGGATGACTACTAACGAAGCCGCTACTGCTCTAGCCAAGTCAAGGCTTGTCAACAGAGCTTTGTACTCGGCTTCGTTGTTGGTTGTCAGGAATTGGAGGTGAACTGCACACTCTATCTTGTCCCCTTGTGGAGATTGCAAGACTACTCCGACCTCACCAGCATGTCGATTAGACAATCCATCTGTCCAGACTACCTCTAGTACTACCCCCCAGCCTTCGTCCTTCGTTGTGAACTTCACAACGAAGTTGGACAATGCCTGGGCTTTGATCGCGACACTTGCCCAGTACTGTCGTCAAACTCACTTAGTTCAATAGTCCATAGAAACAATCGTCCAGCTGCCTCCAGATTATTCATTATCTTCCTTAAAGGTTTTTCTGTCTGGATCACTATCGTGTGCGCTTGAAAGTGTGGCCTAAGTTTAATGGCAGCCGTGATTAGTTTAAAGGCTAGCTTCTCCTTGAAGGGATACCTTTCGTCTGCTCCTTTGAATGCTCAACTAGTGTAGTAAATGGGTAACTGCACTTCGTCATCCTCTCGAATAAGAGCAGAGCTAACAGTCATAGGAGATATGGCCAAGTAAAGGGAGAGCTCTTCATTAGGTTGGGACGGACTGAGCAGCGACGGGGATGATAGGTGTGCCTTCAGTTCTTCGAAGGCCTTCTAACATTCGTTAGTCCATTCAGAGGCTTTCTTCAACTTTTTGAAGAACAATTAACAATTATCCATCACTCTAAAGACAAACCAGTTGCAGCAACCCTTCCATTTAAACTTTACACTTCCTTGATGTTCTTCGGGGGTGTCATCTCCAATATGGCCTAAATTTTGCTGGGGTTGGCCTCAATGCCCCTTTGGGACACCATGATGCCAAGAAATTTTCTTGACAATACCCTGAACACACACTTGTTGGGGTTAAGCTTCATGTCGTAAAGACTGAGGGTCTCGAATGTTTCTTGAAGGTCGCCTAGGCGGTGATTTTTGCTCTTACTTTTCACAAACACGTCATCTATGTATACTGCCATATTTCACCCGATCTGTGGGGCAAACATCCTGTTCACAAGCCTCTAATATGTCGCTCCCACATTTTTCAGCCTAAACGGCATGACTTTGTAGCCTTAAAGTCCTTGGCTCATAACGAACGAAGTCTTCTCTTAATCGAGTTCTTCCAACTTGATCTGGTTGTAGCCAGAGAAAGCATCTATGAAGCTCAATAGTTGGTGTACAACCGTTGAGTCCATGAGAAGGTCAATCTATGGAAGTGGGTAACTGTCCTTTGGGTAGGCGTTGTTTAGGTCGATGAAGTCGATGCATATCCTCCATTTGCTGTTTTCCTTTTTTACCATTACTACATTGGCCAACCACTCAAAATAGTATACCTCTCTAATGAAATCCGCTTCTAGCAGCTTGTGAACTTCTTCAGCTATGGCTTTGTCTCTCTCTTATGTAAAGGCCTTCTTTTTTTGTCGGATGGGAAGGAAGGACCTGGTATGTCCTCGTGGCTCCAAGCAAAAACGTCTTAATTATTCTTTAGGAAGATGGTGAACTCCCTGTGAATCAAAGGGTTGGCCTATGTACCGATATGGGTTATTCAGGCTGGGTTATTGTCATCTAGGGAGATTTCTTCCAATGCCTCCATTAGCTCCACGGTGACCTGTTGTTCTTTGATGTTTAATGCTTGCAAATGATCATCCATTTCCAACATAGCTATGTAGCATTTGCAAGCCACCATTTGGTCTCCACGTATTTCTCCTATCCCGGACTCTGTCAGGAAATTCACCAGCAAATGGTACATAGAGGTGGCTGTTCTCCATGCATTGAGTGCAGGTCTCCCGATAATGGCATTATAAGTAGAAAAGTAGTCGACAACCAAGAAGGTGATCTACCTAGTGAGCTGTTGAGGATAAGTGCCAATGGTTACTGGTAGGGTAATGGTCCCGATGTGGAAGACTTTAGTGCCCCCAAACCCCATGAGTGGCGTGTCCGACGGCAAAACCCATTCCTTATCAATCCTCATCTACTAGAAGGCTGGGTAATAGAGGATGGCAACTGAGATCCCATTGTCTACTAGGACCCATCGAGTATTGAAGTCAGCTATCGACAAGCTAATGACTAAGGCATTGTCATGAGGTTGGTCGAGTCGTCGGGCATCATCTTCTGTGAAGCTGATGGTTGGTTCGTCAATTCTTGCCAACTTAGGCAGACGCCCAGTGATTTGCACACTTTGTATCAAAATAAAAAGATGTTCTTGAAAATATTGTTTGAAAAAGGTTTTGAAAAAAAGATTAGAAAATAGTTTATGCCCTAATGAGTAATAGAGAGAGGTTTTGAAAAACCAAAAACGTTCTCAATGATGTGTGTACAGAAAGTTCAAAGTTAGAAAAGAATTTTGGAAGATTTTAGGTGAAAAATCAACTCTCTCTTGCTAGGATTTGAGTTTGGAGGCGTAAGACTGTATTTATATGTTTAAACTAGGATTTTCGGGCCCATTTAAAGGGTTTTTGGACGTTCTAAAGGACCTAAGGGCTGGGCCCTATCCAAGAGGGAGGATTTGGGCCCTAAAAAAAATGAAGTTTTGGGCCTCTAGAACTCGGCCTGCATATGCAGGTTTGGGGCTGTGCACGCATGCAAACTCCCCACGCACGCATGCATATCTAGAAACCCTAATTTTAACAACTCTAATGGCCCAACTTCAAATGGCCATAACTCACTCAATATAAATCCAAATTAGTTAATATTTATGTTTAAATTGAAGCCCAAGATGTCGACTTTCCAATGAAATAAACTTTACTCAAATAAACTTTGTGGATAAAAGGTTATGATCGAAACAGTGAGAAAATGTCATTTTTCAGCATCTTTTTCAAAGCTATTTGAGCACTTTTGAGTTGTGATTACTTCCAAACTATCAAAATAACTTCAATTACCATTTGTAGATATTTCAAGCTCATCATTGGGACTGAGTACTAAAATTTATTAATCGAATACAAAATGAGATGTCTACAACTAGTTCATTGAGGTTAGTGGACACCCGTCCCCTCATAGCGTCGATCATAATGTCCATCTTCTCTTTCATCATTTGCATGTCTTGTGCCATGCGTATTGCATTATTCTCCAATTCAGATGGGCGGTCAATGTCTTCTTGTCAATCTCGCTTGCTGGGGACATTGCTTTTGTCAGGACATATGTAAATTATGTTAGGAACAGATGTCAAATATAGAATTGGCTAATCCTTTGACAAAACGCACTTTACTTGTAATTGGGTAGATCTAGGATGTATTTAATACTTCAAAGAATAAGAGTTCAAGTCTAGTATTGAAGCCTTGCAAATCTGTCCAAGAAACAAGTGAAGAAGGGTTGTTTATTAAAGCTAGACAGATTCCTGACAGATAGCTATCTATCGAGGTCTAGACAGCTGCTTGACAGATACTATCTATCGAGGTCTTCATACTATCTATCGAGAATTAGGAAATCAGAATTCTTAGATCTGATTTTCGGCCCATGTTGACATGTATGTGTAGGGTTTTTTTTTCTCACAATCCTAGACATATATAAGGCTTATTTTGAAGGCCGTCACATATAAGAATACAAGGAGAACACATGCAAAAGGTGACCGATGCCTTATTCTCTCAAAAAGAAGCTATTGCGTCTTTACGCCTTAGGATTTTGTAACCAAGTACTTCTTGATCTTCATTGTTGATGAAGTGAAGAACTTTGCAGCTAACATCTTGTTCAAGTTGGTGAGTTAGTCACATACTGGGAGTCGTGCATCATTTGTTAGTCACGTACTGGGATCCGTGCAAAAGGGTGGCATTCATATATTGAAGAGTTCAGAGGTTCTAAAGCAGTAGAAGGTTTCTACTGTAAGTTCATCTACAGAGATTGTAGAGTTTAGGGACAAAGGTTTTGTACTAGATCTGAAACTTTTCTTTACTATAGTGAATTATTTTTCGGGAAGGTTTCCCCCCCAGGTTTTTTACTGTGAAACTAGTTTCTTTCATTGGTTTTCCTAGGTCATCGTATCTTGTCTTATTTAATTTTTTGTTGTGCATGATATTGATGTTTTTTTGTTAAAAAAGGTTTATTCATAATAAATTTAATTAACAAGTTGGGTTTAAAACTTGTTAATTCTATCAATCGAGGTCTAAATTTCTCAACAAGTGGTATCAAAGTGATCGGGTTCACTCTGATTGGATTAATTTCCTAAGTGTGATCCTTAACCCCCGTTGTCATGGATCGTGTACAATCTCTTTTGATTCCTCCTTTATTTGATGGTACTAATTATACATACTGGAAAGTTCGTATGAAATTTTTTTTGCAGGCTCTAGGTGAATAGGTATGGCAAGCTGTTGAAGTTGGCTGGATTAAGCCAAAGGAAGCGTCGGTGGATTGGGATGAAGCAACAATCATAGCGGCAAATTTCAACAGTAGGGCCTTGAATGCTTTATTTTGTGGGGTGACCAATGAGGAATTCAAGAAAAATATCATCCACGGAAGTTGCCAAGGAAGCATGGACCATTCTTGAGACCACCTATGAAGGTACTAAGGCAGTAAAGCCTGTGAAATTTCAAAGACTCACTAGTAGTTTTGAAGAAATAAGGATAGAGGAGGATGAAATCTTTGATGAGTTCTATGCTAAACTCAAGGATATTGTGAATTCTGCCTTCAACCTTGGAGAATCTATAGCAAAATCTAAAGGTGTTACGAAAATCCTTAGGTCCTTACCTAAAAGATTCCATGCCAAGATCACTGCCATTGAAGAAGTGAAGGACATTGATCAAATTCATTTGACTGAGCTCGTAGGGAACCTTCAAACCTATGAGATGGGATTAGGTTTAATGGGAAAATGTGGAAAGAGTAAAAACTTGGCTCTTAAGGGTATAGAGGAAAAGATTGATGACTCTGAAGATGAAGATGAGGATGAGGATCTAACTTTCATAACTTATGAGATTATCAAGCTTCTTCAGTTTATGAAAATGGATAAGGATAAACCTCCTAGGAAATCTAAATCCTCTAGGAAGGATAAGAGTGAGAAACCCCTTATCTAGTGCCATGAGTGCAAAATTTTTATTCATATGAGGATAGAGTGCCCAAACTATATTATAAAGGAAAAGGCCAAGAGGTCAAAAGATAAAGGGTTGGTTGCTACTTGGAGTGATACTGAGAATGACTCTTATGATGAGTATGTGGATGCATGTGGTCATTTGATGGGTTTTGCTACCACAACCGATAAGGTGATTGTAGAGAGTGCTAGTAACAGTGAGGATTCTTCTGATGATGAAGTACCTAAGAAGTTGACCCTTTAGGAAGACTATAATAAGTTATGCATTGAATTCATAAAATCTGAAAAGACTTCTCATCGCTATAGAAAAGAGCTTTATGAGGCAAAAACTAAAAAAGCTGATCTATTGGTCAAATTAGATGAGATTACAAGGTTGGTTGAGACTCTTGTTGTGGAGCACACCTTATTAAAAGAGAAGGTCAAGAATCTTGAGGTTGAGCTCAGTCAAGCTAGAACTCAAATAGAGAGGTTGTCTAGTGCAAAACTTGATGAGGTATTAAGTGCTCAAAAGCCTAGTTCTGACAAGACTAGCTTAGGATATGTTGTCTCCTCCAGCCCTCCTCTTCCACGGCTTCTAGATCAAAGACTATCTTTGTGCCCCAATCTAAGAAAAGTGATAAAGGTGTGAAATCTAAAACTGATTTGGCTAATTCTAAATCCTTTGTTAGACCTCATGTTTGTCACCATTGTGGTATTTCTGGACACATTCGTCCTAATTGCTTTAAGTTGTATCCTCAAAAACAAGTGTCCAAACGGTCATAGGTTTCCTCTCAAGGACCTACACCTTTGTTTGGAGAGTTATTAAAAGCCTTGAGTTTTCATGGCCAAAGACTCGTGCTATGTAGGTCAGAAAGGAGCCCAAGAATTAATTTTCTTTTCTGTTTGGACTCTACTTTAATTCTTTCTATCTAAAGTAGGACTCTCTTTGCTTGATTTCTTATCTACTTTTGGAATCATGCCTTCATGCATTTGCATCTTTCTTTCATGCTTTCATGTTATTTTTTTGTTTTTGTTTGGTTGTTTAGTTTTTTTTTTTTTTTTCAAAAAAAAAAATAAATCAGAAAAATACAAAAACATTGTGTGTTTCGTATCCATTGGTACTTGTGTACCTTGGATGGCTATTGAAACAAAGTTTTCTAAACTTTGTATCATTTGTAACTTAGATGAGCATTTTTATGCACAGTGAGCTTTGTGACTCGTGTTTGTGATGAGTAAGATTAAGTAATCTCTTGTACTTAACACTCGTATCACTCTTTTTGATGGGTAGGACTAGAAAATCCGAAGAAAAATGTATAAATAACTATCTCACCACTGCTGCCTGCCAATTATGAAATAACATTTGTGTGCTTCGGCATAGCAAAAGTGGAATGTCAAATGCTTAACATCATTGGATATTTCTTTTCTATCACTTATATGCTCATTCATGGTTTGCTTAAAAGAAAAAGAATGCAAAGAACAAAAAAAAAAAAAAAAAAAATCAAAATCAAAATGCTTTATATATGATTGTAAGTGTGTCTTCTAAGAGATGTGGGAGTTATAGAATGTACCTCGAAGGTGATAGTCTCCATCAAACAGTTATGATTATGTATGAGTTAAAGTATTTTTCTCATATCTCAAATCTTCATAGCATGTAGACACTTATGCAATGTTGCGACGTTTTTTCACACACAACACGCAATATTCTTTGCTACTCTTGATACATATGCAGGTACAATGTGATGGCCATCACAAGGAATACATGTGTTAATGTATACTCACTAAACTGTCTTAACTTGTTTTTGAAACATAAAATTGGTTAGACTTTTGTGTGTATGTGTGTGTGTGTTTTTGGATCTGTGTGCTTGACATTTTTCTTGTTGAGAGATGATTTTGAGAGCTTAAAATGTTATTTGGATTTTTGGTTGTATAGCATGCTTGATTGCATTCATATCTGTGTTTTTCTCTTCTTGAAAAACTGTTTTTAAGCAATCTCAACAGCTACTGGACACCTCTTGACAGCTAGGTTTTCTATCGAGCCCTTTCAGCTGTTGGAAAATCTGGTTTTGTATCTCATACAAAACACTCAGCGGAAGCAACAAACACGAATCTACTTCAATCATTGCAAGATAACATGTAACCATGAATTCTAGAATAAAGTATATAAAGCGTACCTTGATGCACTGAATTTCAAAAACCACGACTTGAGAATACCTTTAATCTTCATCTCAATTCCACATGGTGCCTAAGATGTGTGGTCTCTTAATCAATCTTTTATACATAGACTCTCAAAGAAAAATCCTTCTTCTTCTCCTTGAAGAGAAAAAACTGATTTCTTTTCTTTTCATCATACGTACATTAAAAATATTTTCATAGTTTCATTATTTAATAACTCTTATTAAATAATAACTGATTATCTAATTGGGTTAGCCTTTTGGGCCTACCCAATGTTGGGGTTTATGCCCTAAAATCCAATTTATTGGCATTTCATAAATAATTAAATTGTTTAATTATATGAGACTATCTATAAATGAACTAATGGGACATTATCTTAGTCCATGAGATGCATAGTATGTGATTTATGTGAAAAGTCATAGAAAGATATAAATCACAAGTTATTTGTAAACTCAGAATTTTAGTTCGTAGTCGGTGATGAAATTGGGTATTTCATTTGCGAAGACTATAACATATCAACTAAGATGATTTGTCTTGATCATGGAAGTGCAGACTTCTAGTTGATATGTTGATATGTTTTAAGAGTTAAGACATATTGAACTGGATCGCTGTGAGATTTATTATTCTCCTAATGATTGTCAAATGAATTATAAATCTCACGACTTCTATTTACATCAACTCTAAATCTTGAAAGAATAATGGACCTGATCACAAGGTGTAGGTTGCTTTGATGTATCAGGAGTGAGATCTATAAGTTACGGTCAAAACCTCAGTATATTGGGCAGCCGCATTTAGTGTTGATAAAACATATATTCTCAAGATGGAATTCATAATCTCTTAACGGAGATATAAAATATTTCCTTGAGATAAGTTTAATGAGTTTGGTTATTCAGAGTGTTGGGCCCAACCACTTTAGTAAGGAGTTACTAAAGTATATATTTATGGAATTAGATTTCATAAATATATGATGAATAACATAAAGGATTAAACTGGGTACTCAAGGATTAAGATGTAGTAATCTTCAAAGTGGCAGTCTATATTCATGATTTTGTATTACTATGAATATTTTAATGAAGGAGTTGTATGTATAATAAAGTCTTGAGATATAATTTATTAATAAGGCCGAGAGTGCAATTATATTCATATAGTGGTATTGAATATAATTAATGGTAACTTTGGACTTGTCAAGAGTTGATAGAAAAGTCCAAGACCCATTGGAGCTAGAGTCTTATTTGTTCCCTTTTGGTCCCACTCCAAGCTACATACTAGAGCCCAATTGGAATGACCCAAAAGGCTGGCCCAATTAGATAATCAGTTATATATAAGTAGAGAAATATACAGAATTTCATATGGCTTTTCATAGGTGGTCTTTTATCAAGATCATATGTGGAATGAAATGGTGTATGTGAGTGTTGGACACTCTTTTATTCTCTTCTTGAAAATTGATTGAGAGACCACATTTCTTGGGCGTTAGTGGAAATGGAGTGAAGATTAAAAGTCTTCCCAAGTAATTTTCAAGTTTTGGTTTTGAATTTCATAACACCAAGGTACGCTTTCAATTCTTTGTTCTAGAATTCAAGGTTACATGTTATCTCTCATGAATGAAGTAGATCCATGATTGTTACTTTCGCTGTGTGTTTTGCATGAGATGCAAAACCAGATTTTCCAACACCCAATTGTGGCTTGAGATGAGACCAAAGGGAACAAATAAGACTCTAGCTCCAATGGGTTTTGGGCTTTTCTGCCAACTCTTGACAAGTCTAAAGTTACCATTAATTATATTCAATACCACTATAAGAATATAATTGCACTCTAAGCTTTATTAATAAATTATATCCCAAGACTTTATTATACATACAACCCATTCATTAAAATATTCGTAGTAATAAAAAGTCATGAATATATGCTGCCACTTTGAAGATTACTACATTTTAATCCTTGAGTACCCGGTTTAATCTTTTATGTTATTCATCATATATTTATGAAATCCAATTTCATAAATATATACTTTAGTAACTACTTACTAAAGTGGTTGGACCCAACACTCTGAATAACTAAACCCATTAAACTTATCTCAAGTGAATACTTTATATCTCCGTTAAGAGATTATGAATTCCATCTTGAGAATATATGTTCCATCAACACTAAATGCAGCTGTCCAACATACTGAGATTTTGATCGTAACTTATAGATCTCACTCCTAACATATCAAAGCAACCTACATCTCATGATCAGGTACATTATTCTCTCAAGATATAGAGTTGATGTAAATAGAAGTCGTGAAATTTATTATTCATTTGACAGTCATTAGCAGAATAATAAATCTCACAGCAGTCCAGTTCAATATGTCTTAACTCTTAAAATATATCAACATATCAACTAGAAGTCTCCACTTCCATGATCAAGACAAATCATCTTAACTGATATGTTATAGTCTTCGCAGATGAAATGTCTAATTTCATCACCGACTATGAACTAAAATTCTGAATTTACAAAGAACTTGTAATTTATATCTTCTGTGACTAAATCACATACTATGTATCTCATGGACTAAAATAATGTCCCATTAGTTCATTTATAGATAGTCTCATGTAACTAAACATTTTAATTATTTATGAAATGCCAATAAATTGGATTTTAGGGCATAAACCCCAACAATCTCCCACTTACCCTTAAAGACAATTTACCATATATCTGACACTTATCTCCTTTTAGAGTAATTCATAGTCACTCTAAGGCAAGGATTGGAAACAAGTTTCAGTCAGATTTATTACATAAATTATCTTTTCTACTACTACTTCTCATGTATTCACATCTCTCTAATAAGATGATACTTACACTTAATGTGTATCTTCACCACGTAGGATGAACACATATCTTGAAGTCCAACTTCATGAATCACAATCAAACTACAAGTCAATATTTGTACATCTGGTAGCTATCAAAAAAAAAAAAAACTTACTTTTGTGGATAAGCATATAATCCCTCATTCTCCTAAGATATTTGAGTATATGCTTTACTCCTACAAAATAAAGTGATCTATGATTCAATTGATATTTGCTTACTATGCCCACTGCAAAATAGATATTTAGCCTAGTATTTTGCATAGCATAAAGACTTACATGCTGTACTTGGCTAGAATTTAATCTATTTAAGCAATTTGAGATAGACCCAACATTCTAATTCCTGAATTTTAACAAAGTTCAATTCTTAGGATGTGACTAGTCTTTCCCAAGTACTTTATATCAAACTGAACTAGACAACAAAAAATTCCATTGATGACAATAACTCTACATCATTTTAAATGATTAGAATGTCATCAACATACATTAAGAGATTTATTATTCTATATAACTTTTACACACATAAGGCTTTTAAATACTTGATCAAAATCAAACAATTTGATTGCTTGATCAAATATGATATTTTGTGATTTAGATGCTTGCTTTAGTCCATAAATGGATTTTAAGCAACTTGCATACTAAACATTACTGGTTCTTTGCTGTGAACAAGTCTAGTTACATCATATAAATGTCTTCCTCAAGATTGCTACTAAAAGAAGCTTTCTTGATATTCATTGTCATATTTCATCCAAATGAAATATAATGAAAAAGAGAATCTAAATAGAGTCAAACTTGACTATTGGTGAAAAACTCTTTTCAAAGTGGAACTATTTCTTTCTGAATAGATCTTTTCGCCACTAGTCTTGACTTTGAAGGTTTACACCTTTAAAACTATCAATCTCATTTACTTGTAGACCTATTTGAAAACAATAGGCTTAATGCCATTAGGCGCCTCTACAAGTTCTAGACTTTAAATAGAATCTAATTCTATTCATATAATCTTGATCCAGTAATCCATATTCATATCATCTACTTCCTTTGAGTAGGACCGAGGATCAAATTCATATCCTTGTGGAATAACTACAAAAGTTTATTCCAAAAGTATGGATTTATTTGGTAATCCTCCTACTACAATATTGTACCGGTGTAATAGTTATCTACAGAATAATGTCTTGTGGTATATCTAATACAACCATCTCATTTTCAAATGTGTTTTATAGTTGTCCTACAACAAATTTTGACAATTTTTCTTCTAGAACAATCTAACTTTAAAAGAGTCTTATTCCTCCTTTATGTATGCACTAATTTAAAGAAGTCATTGGAACTTCATTCATTTACAAAAAGGAACCCTAGTTCTTATTATCCTCTAAATAGAATTCATAGACTAGGAATACAACAAAATAATGGTTCTAAAAGCCCATCTTTCACCAATCTTAAATATCATTTAGATTAATAAGATCTAGACATAAGTGCCAAGACATACAATTAGAAAGGATGAAAACTTTCTCTTTAAAAAGTAAAACATGTAAATTTCCATCTAGTAGACAATTATGGACAAAGCTTAGCATTACCAAACCAGAAACACTTTCCTTAGGTCATACTTTTGAGTCTAATTTCCTTTAGGCAAATATTAGGGCAAGTAGCTTGCCCAACTGTTTGGTATTATAATTCTTCTTCTTACCATCCTTACCTTTTGGTTTAGGCTAAGAATTTGAATTAAATCATATTGATCCTAGCCTTAGCTTTTAGGATGTCTTCCGTTACGTAGAACTCACTCATCAATTCAGATAATATAAAATAATTTACTTATTTTCAAAACAATTTGAATTTATCAAATGATTCTAACAAGGACTTAAGGATCATATCCATATGAGATTAACATTTAATCTCTTCATCCAAGAATTCCAATTCATTTTAAAAACAAAATATTTTCATAAAATGGCATAGAATTGGAACTCCTTAAGCCTTTCATAGCACTCAATATGATTCATACCAAACATCTTATTTATACTTAATATAAAGTCTAAGTCTAGTACTAACTCTTGCATCTCATGCTATAGCACAATTGAGATAGAAGCCAATGAACATTTTAGCATTTCAATGGAGACTATGATCATCTCATAAGCTATCTTCCATTAAATGCATCATGTATAGGAAATTATGACTATGCTGAATCGAAACATAAAAATGTACTTCAGCTACTTTAAGCACCATGTCCAAAATTATTTGTTAGTTAATGTGATTCAATTAAATTAGTAGCTAAAGGACAAAATTTATGCCAACTTTATTTTGAGACTATGAACATAATAACCAAGACATTATCATTTTGCAACCATATAATATGGAACCCGAAAAACATACTATACTAGGTGCAACGACAACCTAATCCCGCAATTAATATTCCTCGAAAGCAAGGTCATACCAATCACTATGCTCAGGCAAGAATTATTCTCATTATTAATGCTATCATGGTAACTCCTACCAAACAAAAATAATTTGCCGCTTTTCCTTTAGGCTCTAAGTAATAATGACATAGTTCCGAATGGAGGTTAATCATTACATTTAGTCTAGTATACACCATTGCCTAGAATCAATGTGAGTCACCAAGTAACTCCACGAAAGCGTGGTCGTTCTCAATGTAAAAACACACTTCATCCATCATTAAGAAGTTTAATTTGTAGTACCATGAATTAAACACCCTCCAAAGGGAGCAAGGCATATACGCCAAGGCGATGTGCCTAATCACACTACTATAAATTGGGAAGTTCAATCTTGTAGTACCATGAAATAAACATCATCCGCATGGAACGCAAGGCTCGAGGCTAAGACAAGATGTTTACCCCACACCACTATGAACCGACAATGGAGGCCGTGAGATCCAACCCTTGTATCTCTCCCCCACTAGAAATTTTAAAACAAGTGGATTGACATGAAATCATTATGATCTAATCACAATTTTAACCCTACACATCAAATGTGTTTAATTGTTTAAATTCAATGTGATGTTACTAAGTCAAGTCACAATAGTGTAACGAACATTTGCGCAATCACAAAGAAGTTTAACCTTGTAATCAACGAAGTAAATACCCTTCGCATGGAATGCAAGACTCGAAGTCAAGATAAGGTATCTATTCACATTATAATAAACTTAACAAAAGGGTTATTTCAGCACTCCCACTCATTATTTGGGTTTTTCTTTTAAATAACTGTGATCCCATCACAATTTATAACCTTGCACTTGATAAAGACTCTAATCTTATTAGAATCACTAACTAAAATGGAAGTTCTAAACTATTTAGGATTCCTTAAACACTATTAAATCAAAAATTAGTTATATAGAACTCTATCCTTAATTTACTAGAAAAAATATTCTAATCTCATTTGAAACTATATAACTTTTAATTAGAATTTTAATCTCATTAAAAACCTCTTGTGGGATCAAAGAATTTGGCAACCGGGGCCCACTTTATACTAAGCCCAAGGCCCACGCCAAGTAGGAAGAAATGGCCGAGGACAAAAGAAGCAAGTCCAAAGTGCCCTGAAACATCGCCGAGGACGATCCTGTCCTCAGCCAACCAAGATCATAGAAGGGAAGAGTGGCATGCCATTAAAGGCAGCCTCCCAGAGCATCCCAAGGAAAAGGACAAGTATAATGGGTCAGCCATGGGAGCACGGTGGAGGAGCAATTCAAGGAAAAACTGTCACCTCCGCATTAAATGCCCACAACTAACGTCCTGGCCGCATTAATGAGGAAGTGACCCCTGAACAGGGCTGCCTTGGTTGCTGCAACTCATAGAAAGTTTGGTAAGGTGGCTGATGGGACAAACACTCGAGTAGTGACCTACATGATAAAAAAATGGAGGGCCAAGATCAACTGGAATGGGGTATATAATGTAAGGAATTTTCCAGGAAAAAGGGGGGCGGGAATTAGAAATAAAAAAACACAGCAACAATTTGTATTGTCTTCGAAACCCTTATAACCAGACACTGAAGAAATAATAAGAACAGCAAGCCCCTCAGAGGAGGGCCGAGGACAAACTTTCACACTTTAGTCCACGTCCTGGTTATTCGGTCTACTCATAACTATGTCTAGTTGTTGTAACCCTCACTAAGGCCTAGTTCTTCAATCCATTCTTTACAAATTCATTGTATCGGGCTAGTTGGGTCTGAGTCCACTCATCCAGTAGAAGAAGTGTTCAAATCCAGTCCCTGCAATTGGCGCCGTCTGTGGGAAGAACTTATGTGTTAATAAAGGTAACAATCGAGCATGGTAGGATCAGGCCCTCATCAAGCAGGCTCCCATCAGCCTGAACCGGTTGGATCCCAACAACAAGGTAAGTTTCCCAACCTTGAGCGTGACCGAAATGAGGAGAATGGAAGGTTTCGAGAGGGAAGTGTGCACACTACCCAAACTAGTAGAAGCCACTCTCGCGTGGGCAGTCATGTGCTCTAGAGACAAAATGACAACCGGCCCATGCAATCAGAAGAAGTTAGAAGTCACGTATCTCAGAGACAGAATGTTAAACAGGCCATGCAGCGAGAGATAGACGACTTAAAGAGAAAGCTGCGCCGTGCACAACGAAGGCGATCTCATTCTAGCCCTGACATGCCCTCCGATGATGAAAGCGACAATTACTATAGGCAAAGATCGAGAACTCCTCCTAGTGAGACCTTCTCTCACGAAGAGGAGCACTACCGAAGACGTAAACATAAAATCCCATCTCCTAGGGGCTTAGGAAACGATGCCATGAGCAGGGCACTGGATCAACTCTCCAAGTCACCTTTCACAAGCCAAATAGAAGGGGCTACGCTTCCTCGGTGATTCCAACAGCCAATCTTTACCATTTACAACGGCAA
Source organism: Quercus ilex subsp. ballota (assembly GCA_032727855.1). Lineage (NCBI taxonomy): Eukaryota > Viridiplantae > Streptophyta > Magnoliopsida > Fagales > Fagaceae > Quercus > Quercus ilex. Next base: position 47,281,450 of record CM064908.1, read on the forward strand.
AATAGATCCTGTGGAGCATGTGAGCCAGTTTAACCAAAGGATGGCTGTCCATTCCAAAACGAGGCGCAGTTGTGCAAGGTTTTCCCATCCAGCTTGGGACTGGTGGCGATGAGGTGGTTCAATGGCTTAAAAATGAATTCCGTAGATTCGTATAGGCAGTTAACCCAAGCTTTCGGCTCCCGCTTCATTACAAATAGCAGAGCTCCTCGGCTCTTGAGCGCGTTATTGTCTTTATCTATGCATGATGGAGAAACTCTAAAGGCCTACTTGTACAGATATTGGGAAATGTATAATGAAATGGACTGCAATTTTGATGACGTCGCCATCAGCACCTTCAAAAACAATCTCCCAGCCGAGCACGGCTCGAGGAAGTCTCTGACTGGAAAGCCTGCCACTAGTGTGCGCCAACTGATGGATCAAATCGATAAGTATAAGTGAGTAGAGGAAAACCAGCTGCAAGGCAAGGGAAAAGGGAAGGTTATCCCTCAGGAGAGGAAGGATTTCAGGTCAGATCAATATAACAGCAACTGCCCGAAGAGAGATTTCATAGGGCAACCCGGAATAACCAACACACAGACCGTCAATGCTGTATTTCGAGAGCCAGTGCATCGGGTGTTAGAAAGAATCAAGAACAAGCCATACTTTAAGTGGCCGAATAAGATGGCGGGAGAATCCACAAGGCGCAATCCAAACTTTTATTGCCAATACCACCAGGACCACGAACATATCATCGAGAACTGCAGGAACCTCTGGAACTACCTAGACCAGCTAGTCCGAGAAGGAAAGCTGAAGCACCTTCTGCATCATTCCAGCGGTCATCAGGGCCAGACCCATCAGGAGCCCCAGAAAGAAACTGCACTAGGGCCACCTGTAGGGACGATCAACGTAATCCTGGCAGCGCCAGGAAGAATGGGCCCGTGCCCTGCACGAGTGTTTTCTGTGGCTCAGATGCCTGCCGAGGAGTCCCAACCAGAGCCGAAGAGGGCCAGAATGAAGTTCCACCCAATCTTGAGTTTTTTAAAAGAAGACAAGACTGGAACCACCCAGCCCCATGACGACGCACTAGTGATCACTCTCAGAATAGGGGACTACGATGTGAAAAGAGTGATGGTGGATGATGGTAGTGGGGCCGAGGTCATGTACCCCGACCTCTATAAGGGGCTGAGGTTAAAACCAGAAGATTTGATGCCCTATAACTCTCCTTTGATGAGCTTCGACGGGAAGCTTGTTATTCCAAAGGGCATCATTAGGCTGCCCATCTAGACCAGCCCAGAGATAGTGGAGGTGAACTTTATCATGGTGGATACCTACTCTCCATATATAGCCATCGTCGGTAGGCCATGGCTCCATACCTTGGGGCTATTGCCTCCTCCTTCCATTAGAAGATGAAGTTCCCGTTAGGGGACCAGGTCCTCGAAATTCGTGGTTGCCAATACATGGCAAGGCAATGTATGGTGGCTGCCATTTCACATCGACTCGATGCAGAGTTCTCGGCCTCTGCTGAAAAGAACTTATAGCAATCAAAGGCCCCGGTGTCGCCTCCTGATACAGCTACCGAGGAGGCAAAATGTGAAGATTTAGAGAAGGTGGTCATTAGTGGTGACCCAGAGAAGTTCTTTCAGGTCGGGGTTCAACGGCCTCTTCAGGAGAAGGAGGATTTGGTTGAGTTTCTCAAAAGAAATATTGACGTATTTGCATGGGATGCCTGTGATGCCCTAGGGATTGATCCGGCCTTCATCTGTCACCATCTCAATGTTAACCCGTCCATCACTCCCAAGAAGTAGCCACCCCAACGCCCATCAAGAGAGCACGCTGATGCGCTTAGGGACGAGCTTAAGCTTGCAAGGGCTATCAAAGAGGTTTTTTACCCTGACTAGTTGGCCAACACCGTGGTGGTCAAGAAGAAAAGTGGAAAATGGCGGGTTTGTGTGGACTTCATGGACCTAAATGAAGTATGCCTGAAAGACCCATTCCCCATGCCTCGGATAGACCAGCTGGTGGATGCAACCACGGGCCATCCTCGGATAAACTTCTTAGATGCCTTTCAAGGCTATCATCAGATACCACCAGTTCTAAAGGATCAGGAGAAAACAGCTTTCGTGACACCTATAAGGAACTACCACTACAAAGTAATGCCGTTCGGCCTAAAGAACGCATGGTCCTCTTCTCAAAGGATGATGACGAGGATTTCGAGCCGCAATTGGGCAAGAGCATCGAAATCTATGTTGATGATATGGTGGTGAAGAGTAAAGTGGTATCTGAGAATTTAGGAGACCTCGGCAGCACCTTTGATGTCTTAAGGAAGAACAAGCTGCGCCTAAATGCTTCCAAATGCTCATTTGGTGTGGGATCAGGCAAGTTTTTAAGCTACATGGTTACTCATAGGGGAATTGAGGTTAACCCTGACCAAATCAAGGCTATTAATGATTTAAAACCATTGCGAAATGCCAAAGAGGTCCAAAAGCTTATTGGAATGATCGCAGCCTTGAATCGATTCATTTCCAGGTCGGCGGATAGATGCAGACCATTCTATATTTTGATCAACAAGTGGAAAGGATTTGAGTGGTCCGAGGGCTATATTGTGGCCTTCCAACAACTCAATGAGTACCTATCTCGGCCACCTATCATGTCCAGTCCCGAGGCCGATGAAGTTCTATACGCATATATTGCTATGGCCTCTCATGCTGTGAGCTTGGTGCTAATACGAGATGACAATGGCCTTCAAAAGCCAATCTATTACGTGAGCAAGTCACTACATGAAGCTGAGGTCAGATACTTACCCTTGGAAAAAGCCATACTAGCTGTGGTCCATGCCACGCGAAAGCTTCCCCATTACTTCCAGGCCCACACAGACCCAACTACCCTTGAAGTTTGTACTTCGGACTGCTGATTACATAGCAAGGATTGCCATATGAAACATAATTCTTGGAGCTTTTGACATCAAGTACATGCCTCGGACCTCCATAAAGGGTCAGGTCCTGGCTGACTTGGTGGCCAAGTTTGCTGAACCACCTGTAGAAACAGTGGCAGAGAAGTGAAACGTGGATGGAAAATCTGTTGGGGTAATCTCTACACCCGGACCCCCATGTTGGAAGGTGTACGTCGATGGCACAACAAATCAAAGGGGGTCCGAAGTGGGGCTAGTCCTAGTATCTCCTGAGAAAACTATCATAGAAAAATCCCTGAGGCTCGAGTTCTCGGCCATGACTAACAAAGCCGAGTATGAGGCATTGTTACAAGGAATGGCCATGGTGCAAAAAATGGGAGGAAAATCAGTTGAGATGTTATCGGACTCAAGATTGGTAGTAGGCCAAGTAAAGGGAGAGCTGGAAGCCAGAGATGCAAGGATGCAGGAGTACTTAAGCCAGGTCAAACACTTGCAGTCAGGCTTCGATCTTTTCAGCTTGTCACACGTCTCCAGAAGTGGAAACACCCATGCGGATTCATTGGCCACACTTGCTACTTCCTCGGCAGGGGGTCTGCCTCGGGTTATTCTTGTCGAACACCTGGATAGGACAAATGAGGTTGCAGAAGGAATGGTTCGTGTCCATCAGGTTAGAGTGGGTCGCAGTTGGATCGACCCTATAGTGAGATTCCTCAAATATGATATTCTACCCGAGGAGAAGTCAGAGGCTGAGAAAATACGAAGAAAAGCTCTTCGGTTCTAGTTGTCTGAGGACCACAAATTGTATAAGCACTCCCATTCTGGGCCATATTTATTGTGTATTCACCCTGAAGCATCAAAACTACTGCTTGAAGAACTTCACGAAGGGATCTGTGGGAGTCACACAGGAGGAAGATCTCTGTCGCACCAAGCCATTACCTAGGGATATTGGTTGGCGAGGATGCAGAAGGAAGCTCTAGAATATATTAAGAAATGTGACTAGTGCCAAAGGTTTGCCCCATATATTCGTCAGCCAGGAGGGGTCTTCAACACTTTTTCCAGTCCATGGCCATTTACCCAATGGGGCCTGGATATTATAGGCCATTTCCCTAAGGCTGCAGGAAATAAGAGATATCTGTTGGTCGGCACAAATTATTTCACCAAATGGGTCGAAGCTGAGCCGTTGGCCAACATCAGAGACATGGATGCTAAGAAATTCATCTAGAGCAACATTGTTACACGATTCGGGGTTCTTCACACCCTCATTTCAGATAATGGGCTCCAATTTGACAGCAAAGCGTTCAGAAGATACTGTTACGAACTAGGGATCACAAACAGGTACTCAACTCTAGCTTATCCTTAGGGAAATGGACAGGTCGAGACTATTAACAAGGTCATAGTCAATGGGCTTAAGAAGAGACTGGACGACGCCAAAGGGAGATGGGTAGAAGAGCTACCACACGTCTTATGGACTTACTGGACTACACCACAGCGGTCAATAGGGGAGACACCTTTTGCCATAACCTATGGTGTTGAGGTTGTTATCCCTCTAGAGGCACACTTCCCAACGCTAAGGACGAGCTCCTTCACTCCAAGCAATAATGACGAACTACTAGGTAAGAGCCTAGATCTGATCGATGAACGAAGAGAAAAGGAAATAATCCAATTGGCCTATTACCACCAGAAGCTCAAGTAGGGATATGATGCCAATGTGAAGCTGAGACCACTAGCACCGGGGGACTTAGTGTTCAGGAAAGTTGTGGGTGCTGCCAAGAACCCATCCTTTGGAAAGCTGGGACCCAACTGGGAAGGACCATACCGAATTACTTCGGTAGCAGGGATAGGTGCATACTACTTAGAAGACTTGGACGAAAAAACTGTGCCTCGTCCATGGAATGTAAATAACCTGAGAAGGTATTATTATTAATAAAAGCATTTCTATATTTCAAATTTTAAGCCTATTATGATTATATATCTTGTATTTTGGTAACAATCTTAGTACTAGATAGAACCAAGGTCTTGCATGGTCCTCGGACTCAAACTTATGGAGAAACTAGTTACTTCAAGAAATATCTAAGTACTAGATAGAACCAAGGTCTTGCATGGTCCTCAGACTCAAACCTATGGGGAAACTAGTTGCTACAAGAAAAATCTAAGTACTAGACAGAACCAAGGTCTTGCATGGTCCTCGGACTTAAAACTATGGGGAAACTAGTTACTTCAAGAAATGTCTAAGTACTAGACATAACCAAGGTCTTGCATGGTCCTCAGACTCAAACCTATGGGGAAACTAGTTACTTCAAGAAATATCTAAGTACTAGACAGAACCAAGGTCTTGCATGGTCCTTGGACTCAAACCTATGGAGAAACTAGTTGCTTCAAGAAAAATCTAAGTACTAGACAGAACCAAGGTCTTGCATGGTCCTCAAACTCAAACTTATAGGGAAACTAGTTACTTCAAGAAATGTCTAAGTACTAGACAGAACTAAGGTCTTGCACGGTCCTCGAACTCAAACCTATGGGGAAACTAATTACTTCAAGAAATGTCTAAGTACTAGACAGAATCAAGGTCTTGCATGGTCCTCAGACTCAAACCTATGGGGAAACTAGTTACTTTTAAGGAAGATCTAAATGTTAGACAGAACCAAGGTCTTGCACCGTCCTCAGACTCAAACCTATGGGGAAACTAACTACTTTCAGTAAAGGCCTGAGCGTTAAACAGATCTCAGGTGTTGTGTAACTCCTTGGACCACCACCTTTGAGGGAATTAACGAGCTTGAGCATTCATCTGAGTTAAAAATACAGCCAAAGGAGAGCCTGGCATCTCAGACCACTTGCCTTGTCCTCATTCAATAAAGACGTAAACAAACACAAGCCCATGAGCATCACTTAAAGCATTTTGAGGTACATCGAACTTAACTTCCCTGCATAGTCAATAACTAATTGTTTCCTTAAGGTTAGTGAGTTTTTAGAACAGTCCCATGGGTACCTTTGCACATTGTGCTGTGGCATTTGATCTTAGGATTTAAAGGTTTATCTTTGTGGGTGCTACGCGCTTAGCATTTTTTACCTGTTATGATAACCAACTCATGAGGTATGGGATTCATATTATAAGGCTATTGCCTTTCATAGTCTATTTAGCAAAAGCAAGCCGTGGTAATGAGGTGGCTCAATTGTTAATCAAAGTCTAAGTGGAAATTATTATTATGGACTTTACTTTTTTTGGCTACTGCTTCAAAAGTGGAAAACAAGTCACACTGTTGAGACCGTTTAGCTAAATAATCAAAGCGCAAATTATATAAATAGTAGAACCCATCATATCCACAATTAACAAATGAAAAGGGAATTGCATACATTCATTCAACCCAAGTGTTCAATTACAACAGTTCAAATATTCAAAAAAAAAAAAAAAAAAAAAAAAGAAAAGAAAGAAACATGAGGCAAAAGCGCAGCAGAGGTGGCCTATTTCTTCAACTTTATAGTCAATTTGTCTTTAGAGGGTTGTGGAGAGGCTGTGTTAGAGGCTGGAGGATCCTGATTTGGAGGAATGACTTCAAGGGGAACAGCTTGAAGGGGCTCAACCAGGAGAGCTGACTCCTTGGCATGAAGAGCCTGAGCATCAGCTATAGACTCTGCAGTTTTCTGGGGCGCTTCAGAATTCAAGCCTTCATTTGTTTCTATCGCCCAAGAAAACTCACCTTCCTCGGCTGGTTCATCAGAAGCGGTCACAACCAGAGCAGCCTCAGGTCGAGCAGTCTCAGCCTCCTCAAGAGCAACTTCAGCCTCGGAGCTAGAGGGGGTAGACTCTTGGATGGCAGGAGGCAAGTATACACTCTCCACCTTCCACAGATCTGATGAAGCCTCAACCCTAGCTTGTTTGAGGGCTTCATTCCAAGACTGGGAATAGTTGAGCTTGCATACCTTGGATACTTGAGCCTTGAGAGTGGCCTCAGTCTCGGCCACTCCCAAGGCAAAAGCTTCCTCCTCGGCTTTCTCTTTAGAGGTCTCTACCTCTATCCTGGCAAACTCCGCCTCTTCCTTACCCCTCAAGGCTTCATTCCTAGCCCACTCCGCAAACTTCTTTGCCCTCTCTGCCTCGACCAACTTCTTCTTCAGATCAGCGATTTGCTCCTTGGCAATCTTCATCTGATCCTCGGCCTCACGTAAATGCCTCGTCTAGTCCTCGACCTGTTTCTGAGTGCCGGCCAGGCCTGCTTCGGCGCTATCTCTAGCCCTCGTCATCTCCTTTAGATCTTCCCTCACTTTCTGGAGATCGGCCTCGAAGTTTTTGAGGGTCCTTGTAGCATCCAAGCGCTTGTCACGCTCAAGATCTAGGCCTCTGCTCTGCTCATGGGCTACCTCTTCTAGCCTGTAAGTGGCCTGGACAGCCTGCTAATTGAAACAAGCACACGATAAGTTAGAAACCAGAGAACAAAAATCAGCGGAGTCACAAGTGTTAGATGTCTTACCATGCCCAAATACCTTTTGAGGCTAAGGAAGACCTCCTGCCTCCTCAAATTCCCCAACTCGGCTATATCGTCGGGGAGTAACAAGGCCCTCTCCAACGCGTCGGCCACGTAGGTGCCTTCACCCCCTCGGAAGTCCCTAAGGGAGACGTTATCTATCAAAGGCTCCCTATGGAGCATCGGGTGGGGAGCCAAACCTGTGATCTTTCTCTCTTGGCCCTGGTACCCGATTTTTAGTTGCTTTGAAACTCGTTGGGCTTCATCTTCCTCTTGAGAGGAGCGAGATCTCCCCCCGTCCATTGGCTCTTTGCTTTTGGAAACCTTCTTCCTCTTTGGGTCGACGGGCTCTGGTCGAGGAGGTGGAGTTGGCTGCGTGGAAGATGGCCTGGTCTGGACAGGTTGGGCCTTAGGTGGAGGGGAAGGAAGCTTGGGTGGAGGAGGAGGAAGCTTGGATTGTGGCTTCCCTGGCGCGTCCTTCCTCGACTGGCCCTCAATTATGTCGAGCAAGCTGATTTGGGGTCTTCCCTTGAAACCTATCTCGGCCTGGGAAGAAATCCCTACTAATAGGAGATCTGCTTCGGTTAAATTGGGGTCGCCCAAGTCACCAAAGGGATCCTCAGATGGATTGACTTGGTCGAAAACACCAAATTCGTCCTCGGACGAACCCAAATCAGCAACTTCTTCTTCTCTCTCTGCTCTTTCTCCCTTGGCCTCTACAGCCTGATAGGATAAAAAAGGGCCTGCCAACAGAACACCTGCTGGGATAGGAGATCCTTTAGGAAGCAGGAACCCGTGTTCTGCTACAGTGATCTTATGAAGCTGAGGATCTTTAGCTCTGATCACGTACTTGGGAGCTGAAAATGACTTCTTGAGGGGATCGTACCCAAGGATCTTGTGAGCGGCTCTGACTTGGTTATCGACCTCGTTCACAAAGATCTCCACCCTAAGGATGGTTTCCAAATCTTCTCGATTGACCAAATGAAAGTGTGGTTCAAAGGCGTGTGGATCTGCAAAAAGAAAGCACATTCATATTAGCAACCAAACAATGCAAACTGTGATAACACAAAAGATCAACCCTCTCCGACTCTGAATACCCCACCTGGTACCCCCTCCTCTGTCGGACAGTGAAGGCCATTGTGCCACTCCCCAAACACGATGAGAAATTCCTTATTTAACCCTTTGCTGGACTCGGAGAGGCACTGAATAAGCCGAACCTTATCGTCCTTCGTCTTCATATAATAGGACTTACCCTTCAAATGTTGGAGGTTGTAGCACCAATTTACATCGTGGTGGGTTAACCTCAACCCCATTTTCTCATTTAAAGCGTCCACACAATCCAGGATCCTAAACACGTTGGTGGCGCACTGGGTTGGAGCTAATCGGAAATGCCTAAGGTAATCCCTCATCACCGGCCCCATAGGGATTCTCATACCACCTTCTAGGAAGGCAATTACGAGAATCACTATTTCCCCCTCTTGCCTCTTAAAATGCCACTCCCCTTTTTCATAGTATCTTAAATATACGTTACTGGGATTGGCCATGAACTTCTCCATTGCCTCTTCAGACTCAACCAACTTTTTAAACCTACCCATCCCTAGGAACGGCTAAAGGACTCAGGGAAGGACGAAAGAAAGAGAGAAATCGCGAATTAGAGGGAGAAGAAAACTACAGAAATGAGAAAAAGCTCCTCGGACAGGCTTTTTATGCTGAAAAGAGATGTAAGTTTGGTTGGAGACTTGACCGAATTCAAGGTATGTGCGCAAGAGCTCTTGAGGGCAAAAGTAAAGAAGCAAATTGGTTCAAATAGGTATTTATACCCCCAATTAAAAAGGACCGTGCGGGTTTCCCGCCCACAAAGGCGAATAAATCCCCACCGTTGGATTACCATCACACCGTTGAACGTGGGGAGCACAGAGCCGCCATAATTTAATGAGGGCGCGCTCCGTATACCGAAGCGCCAAGAACGTGCCTTGGATAAATGAAGAGACTCTGGCACTAACAGAGGACAAGACTTGACAAGCCATGACAAAGGCCAAAGGACATCAAAACCCTCATTTCTATCCGAGGAGCCAGACAGCAGGATTTTGAGGGGCTATTGTGGGATCAAAAAATTTGGCAACCGCGGCCCACTTTATACTAAGCCCAAAGCCCACACCGAGGAGGAAGAAATGGCCGAGGACGAAAGAAGCAAGTCCAAATTGCCCTAAAACATCGCCGAGGATGATCCTGTCCTCAGCCAACTGAGATCACAGAAGGGAAGAGTGGCATGCCATCAAAGGTAGCCTCCCAGAGCATCCCAAGGGAAAGGACAGGTACAACGGGTCAGCCATGGGAGCACGGTGGAGGAGCAATTCAAGGAGAAACTGTCACCTTTGCATTAAATGCCCACAACTAACGTCTTGGCCGCATTAATGAGGAAGTGACCCCTAAACAAAGCTGCCTTGGTTACTGCAACTCACAGGAGGTTTGGTCAGTGGCTGATGGGACAAACACTCGAGTAGTGACTTGCATGATAAACAAATGGAGGGCCAAGATCAACTAGAATGAGGTATATAATATAAGGAATCCTCCAGGAAAAAGGGGGAGGGGAGGGAATTAGAAACAAGAAAACACAGCAACAGTTTGTATTGTCTTCGAAACCCTTGTAACCAAACCTAAAGCAATAATAAGAACAGCAAGCCCCTCAGAGGAGGGCTGAGGACAAACTTTCACACTTTAGTCCACGTCCTGGTTATTCGGTCTACTCATAACTATGTCTAGTTGTTGTAACCCTCACTAAGGCCTAGTTCTTCAACCCATTCTCTACAAATTCATTGTATCGGGTTAATTGGGTTTGAGTCCACACATCCAGTAGACGAAGTGCTCAAATCCAGTCCCTACTCCTCTAATTAAAATAAATTAAGGACTTTTATTCATAAAAAAATTTAAGATTAAGAGTTCTATTTAACTAATATCTTTGATCTCATTAGCTCTTTTAGTTAGAACCATGTGTAATCACATCACACATTGCCTTACACCTTATACATTTAAAAACATTTAGAAAAAAAAAAATTCAAAATTCCCTTCAAATGCATTTTCGCAAGAATCTCGTGACTAAGCTCTTCCCGCGAAAATGGGTTAAGACAAAATAGTGAAAATACAAAATTTAGAAAAAAACTTTAGCTATTGTCTTGCGGGTATCTCGCGACTAAGCGCTTCCCGCGAAAATGAGTTGAGCAAAAAATTGAAAATACAAAATTCAGACAGAAACTTTCGCTACTGTCTGGCGACTATTTCGCGAGTAAAGCTTAACCGCGAAAATTTTTGTGCTTCAGTGGCATTTTTCGTGAGTTGCCTCGCAAGAAGCTTACCCGCAAAAAACCCGTGTTTTCAGTTTTTCAAGGGCAAAACTGAATTGTTTTTAGAATTTTCAAGTAACCGTTTTTGACATCTTCATTGTTCTTCCATCAAAAACACTTTTTGATTTTATCAACGAAGATTTACAAATCAAACATTAGGGTTTTCAATGTCAAGATCAAGAACCATAATAATGCTAAAAATTTTGAAAACATAATCCTAATCTCATTAGGAATAAATTTCATTATCCTAACATTAACATTTTTTTTTATCATAAAAATATATCACTAGACTAACATCTGTACATGCTAAACATACAAGAATGAAAACTATTCATTCATACATGTACGTCTAGCATAAACAAAAGGCTTTATAATAAACATGTAAACAAAAGCATGTTAATGGCAGATTGAAAATGTCACATGGGTCCACGAAACCATGCAAAATCAAAAAGCTTTATAATAAACAACAAATCATGCCAAGATATACATCTATATCCAACCGGTGCAATAACTAAATGCACGCACATGACAGTTATTTCAATAACTATACCAAACAACAAATCATCAAGAAGTTTATGGCCAAGGATAAACTTCAATCTATATATCACATGTATAAATCATGGCATATTAATTCCAACGCTAATAACATAGAAAGCAAACTGTGCAATCTAATATAGCGTTTGCTCAGTAGATTCGCTCCATGAAACTTAAAGACACTGCCTAATTACCTTGCACAGTATCTTGAGTTTCACGAATCTTGATGAAAAAAATACAAAAATTCATAAAACCATGATTATCAAAACATGTCTACACAAAAGAACACGCTCAAGGACACAATTATGCAGAATATATTACTGCAGAAAAATAAAACACCAAGAAAATGATATTTCTTTAATTCTAAAATCTAATCACATGTTATACAAGCATGATATTGAAGACCGCTCTGATACCATTTGTTGGAAAATCTGGTTTTGTATCTCATACAAAACACACAGTGGAAGTAACAAACACGGATCTACTTCAATCACTGCAAGATAACATGTAACCATGAATTCTAGAATAAAGAATATAAAGCGTACCTCGATGCAGTGAATTTCAAAAACCACGACTTGAGAATACCTTTAATCTTCATCTTAATTCCACATAGTGTCCAAGATGTGTGGTCTCTCAATTAGTCCTTTGTACATAGACTCTCAAAGAAAAATCCTTTTTCTTCTCCTTGAAGAGAAAAAACTAATTTCTTTTCTTTTCATCATACGTACGTTAAAACTATTCTCATAATTTCATTATTTAATAACTCTTATTAAATAATAACTGATTATCTAATTAGATTAGCCTTTTGGGCCTACCCAATTGGGCTTTAGTTTGTGACTTGAGATGGGACCAAAGGGAACAAATAAGACTCTAGCTCCAATGGGTCTTGGGCTTTTCTGTCAACTCTTGACAAGTCCAAAGTTACCATTAATTATATTCAATACCACTATAAGAATATAATTGCACTCTAGGCCTTATTCATAAATTATATCCCAAGACTTTATTATACATACAACCCCTTCATTAAAATATTCGTAGTAATACAAAGTCATGAATATAAACTGCCACTTTGAAGACTACTACATCTTAATCTTTGAGTACCCGATTTAATCCTTTATGTTATTCATCAAATATTTATGAAATCAAATTTCATAAATATATACTTTAGTAACTCTTTACTAAAGTGGTTGGGCCCAACACTCTGAACAACTAAACCCATTAAATTTATCTCAAGGGAATATTTTATATCTCCGTTAAGAGATTATGAATTCTATCTTGAGAATATATATTCCATCAACACTAAATGCGGCTGCTCAACATACTGAGCTTTTGATCGTAACTTATAGATCTCACTCCTGATATATCAAAGCAACCTATATTTCATGATCAGGTCCATTATTCTTTTAGAATTTAGAGTTGATGTAAATAGAAGTCGTGAGATTTATTATTCATTTGACAGTCGTTAGGAGAATAATAAATCTCACAGCAGTCCAGTTTAATATGTCTTAACTCTTAAAGCATATCAACATATCAACTAGAAGTCTCCACTTCCATGATCAAGACAAATCATCTTAGTTGATATGTTATAGTCTTCACAGATGAAATGCACAATTTCATTACCGACTACGAATTAAAATTCTGAGTTTACAAAGAACTTGTGATTTATATCTTCTATGACTAAATCACATAAATCACATACTATGCATCTCATGGACTAAAATAATGTCTCATTAGTTCATTTATAGATAGTCTCATATAACTAAACAATTTAATTATTTATGACATGCCAATAAATTGGATTTTAGAGCATAAACCCCAACATCAGCTTCATTTTATCGCATTCTCGATAGCTTCTCGATAGCTACTCGATCCATCGAGAAACTTTCTAGATGCTCGATAAATCCTCGACAGATTCTCAATCCATCAATGTTGGCTTCTGCTCGATAGCTACTCGATGGCTTCTACTCGATAGCTGCTCGACAACTTCTCGATCTATTGAGATTCTCTTGCATGCGTTGTTTTTCACATGTTTTGCAACTTTCTATTATCTTGTCATCCATAGCATCTTGTTTCATTACAATCATGCATTTATATAGATTCCTTGTACCCCCTTGATCATCCTTGATCATCTTTATATTTCTCGAGTGAAACTTTCTAACTTCTTATACCCTTTGTCAATTATGACAAAAAAATGGAGAAATTGTGGGGAAAATATGGTTTCTTTTTATAATATTCTACATGTTTGGGGGAGAATTATATGCATTTGTAAATGGGGGATGTGTTTCATCTTGTTAGGAGAAGTGCTTACCTCCTTCTTCTTGTACACCGGTCTTGTGACCATGTTTAAATACATTGTGCTTATCTTTGATATATGTATATATATGATGATGTATGTTTTCTTCACCTTCCTCTACATGTGTTGTTTTTTTTCTATCTTTGTACACATGTTTCTTATTTATTGTATGCAATCTATTATTTCTGTTTCACACTAAAATGCTGTGATGAGTTTTATTTAAAATGTTTCAGAAATATAGGTTGTCAAAGTCTTTCTTGCCATGGACTCTCTTCTTGCAAATTTTTTCAAGAGTTTGTGTTATGATAGATTTTATTGTATTCAATAAATGAGTATGAGTTGAGTGATTTTGTAACTTCTCTTATATGTTTATTTGTTTGTTGTGGTTTTGTCACATATTGCCAAAGGGAGAGATTGTTAGAACATGTGTAAATTATGTTAGGAACATATGTCAAATATAGAATTGGCTAATCTTTTGACAAAATGCATTTTACTTATAATTGGGTAGATTTAGGATATGTTTAATACTTCAAAAATCAAAAGTTCAAGTCTAGTATTGAAGTCATGCAAATCTGTCTAAGAAATAAGTGAAGAAGGGTTGTTCATTAAAACTTGATAGATTCCTGATAGATAGCTATCTATCGAGGTCTCGACAGCTGCTTGACAGCTACTATCTATCGAGAATTATGAAATTAGAAATTTCAAATCTGATTTTCAGCCCATGCTGACATGTATGTGTAGGCTTTCTTTTCTCACAACCCTAGACATATATAGCGCTTATTTTAAAGGCCGTCATATATGAGAATACAAGGAGAACATATGCAAAAGGTGACCAATGCCTTATTCTCTCAAAAAGAAGCTACTGCATCTTTGCACCTTAGGGTTTTGTAACCAAGTGCTTCTTGATCTTCATTGTTGATGAGGTGAAGAACTTTGCAACCAATATCTTTTTCAAGTTGGTGAGTTAATCATGTACTAGGAGCCGTGCGCATCATTTGTTAATCACATACTAGGATTCGTGCAAAAGGGTGGCGTTCATATATTGAAGAGTTCAGAGGTTCTAAAACGGAAGAAGGTTTCTACTGTAAGTTCATCTACGTGGATTGTAGAGTCTAGGGACAAACGTTTTGTACTAGATCTAAAACTTCTCTTTACTATAGTGAATTGCTTTTCGAGAAGGTTTCCCCCCCTTTTTTTACTGTGAAACTAGTTTGTTTCATTGGTTTTCCTAGGTCATCATATCTTGTTTTATTTAATTTTCCGTTATGCGTGATATTCATATTTGTTTGTTTAACAAGGTTTATGCATAATAAATCTAATTAACAATTTGAGTTTAAAACTTGTTAATTTTATCAACCGAAGTCTAAATTTCCCAACAGCTTTCTTCCTGATCCTCCCTTTTCCCATTGATCTCTTGTCAAGAGGTGACTGTCGTTCTACTCTTCATTATCCCGTTTATCATGCTGGTCATTAGGACGTCGTTCATTCCTTTGATTCAATTGCTACTCCAACTCTTGGTTGCGCTAGGTGAGCCGTTCAACTGCTGCGACTAGGGTTTGCACTTGTCTTTCTAAGGCGTTGGAAGGGTTCTCTATCTCCTAGTTGATGGTGGTCATCGATCGCTTCTGGACCATGCAACTCTTTGTCTTAGAAGCAATGATATGGCTAATCACTTGTTCCCATAGACGATGCCAACTAATGATGTACAAAAATCGTCAGTGAGCTAATTGTCTACACACGCGCCAACTAGGGTACTTGAAGAACAAGAGAATAATGAACTAATAGAGAGCACTGCTGGGGTACCGGCCAAAGACCCTCCAAAGGTTAAGTTGGTGAAATAATCACTAAGAACTCAATAGTGTGAGAGCTAGAGATTTTCTGCGTACCTTAGGTATAAGGAGGCTTGGTGCTTTTATAGTGGTAAGAACCCATGAATGTAGGGATTCTCCTTGTCTGGAGGATACAGAGTTAATGCTCTAAGATCTCAGGGCCTTACTTCCCATGTTGGAAGGCACAAACGTGGAATAGGGTCCTGGGGCGTGGAGCGCAAGTTATTTCCATGTAGGGGCTTATGCATGGAGAATACGCAAAGGCCTGTGAGGCCCAACACATACGGTGGTCAGGTTCACGCAAACTCATCCGTCGGCCTAGGTGTTATTCTCTGGTTGCGCTGTGCATCTTATCCATCCGTTCGCTCTTAAGTGCTCGCCGTTAGGATCATTTGCTGAGTACCTGACGAATCCCATGAAGCTGATGGATCTCCATAAGGCCGGCGGGTCTCGTGGAGGAGGGGTAGGACCTGTCCTAACAAGCCGTCAGGCGAGGGTCCTTCGTCCTTAGAAGAAAACACTCATGCCGAAAATACCCCTATTAGTGTGCATGGTGCTACATTACCGGTACATGTTGAGACATACTCACTCCTAAATTTTTTTTTTTTTTTCTAGGAAATAACACGCATGCATGTTATCATCAGAGGAAACAAGGTAGTTAGTACTAAACTTGTCTTTGGTCAAGCAAATTGTAGGCGTGTAGAGGAAATGCCTTTAACTCCCAAAGAAGATGGTGAATGTGAACTTCCTTCCATATGCCTTTATGGCCTATTTGGATGAAGGGGAGAAGGAGGGGGGAGTGGAGGGGAGTAGAGTAAAGTAGGCTAAAAATAAACTAATTTTGTACTAAATCTACTCTACTCTACTCTTCTCCCCCTCCCTCCCCCTCAATCCAAACAAACCTTTAATCACAATTAGTAATGTTGTTTTTGAAACATTTCTTAAGAGGGGGGAGGGTGGAATTCAATGTGACGAATGAGAAAGTATCTCTAAAGCTCATTTATCATCTCTCTTACAATATATTGATTCCATAATGTGGAATCATGAAAGAGATGATAGATAGACTGAATACACGAAATAATTATTACATAGTTGACAGACTTCTTGTGAAGATATGAACACAATGTCGGTTGCTGAATTTCAATCATATCTATCATTGAAGAAAGTTGGTGTAAAGAGTAGGTGCGTGCTGCTAATTCAAAATGTTGAAAATTGATACTTGAAAGCAAGATTCAGAAAACCGTAAAGCGTGTCAAATTTTATCCCTTTATTTTCCCTACCCTAAATTCTTGCATAAAAGTTTTGCAGATTTGGAGCCGAAAGAACTATGGTCAAAAAGGTGGAATTGGAAGCAAATTTAAATCAACTGGGTCAAGATCTGTTTTTGGCATGCTCTAAATCAAAGTCGGGCCATCATGGAAATCAGTAATCATTCTTTATTAATGCCACCTCAATATATAACACTTACATTATTTACAAGTTTAAATGAATAGGAAATAAGAGAATAAGAAGTGAGGGGAAAAAAAAAGATATTAATATATTATCTTCCACAGTTTAAATGTTAGGAGAAAACCATATAATTTAAGTTGAATTATGAATATAACCCTTTTCTTTAATTCCTTTTTACTATTAAGGGCGATTTTAGTAAAATCACTTTTACCTAAATCTTTTTATTTTTTTGAGTCAACTCCATTAAGCTTGGACTAGTTGGATTTTCATCAATTCAAATCCTTTTTTTTCCCCCCTTGAATAAAAACTCCTAAATGAAAGATTTCGGTCCCTATCCTTTTTTTTTTCTCTCTTTTTTTTTTTTTAATTATTTTTACTTTCACTCCATTCTGGCAGCAAATTAGAGTACTAGTACATAATATATTTCTAAGCAAATTGGTTTGTTCCTGTCCATAGGGCTATAAAAAAAATTCCAATATTTATTCATGAATAACTCGAGTTTGGCTGTTTGACTTCAAGTTTGATGCTCAATTAATTAACTAAAGATTGAGCATCAATTTTAATCTATTAAATAAGATTTCTGAAACACCATTTTTAATTTTTAATTTTTTTTTCTAAAATCCACGCATATACTTTATTTTATAGCTTTTTTTTTACCAAGCCATTCTATATCCTAAACAAGTAACTAATTACATACCCGGACCCCAAAACTCTCGAGTAGTAGGGACATCAACCAGTTGCCGAAGAGAAAATTAAAACCAAAAATTGGGCAGATTTGAGAGATGGTGACGGGTTTAAGGAATTTTTTTTGGGCTAGAGCACTGCCTAACTATCAAATGATTGGCTTTATCCGTTGAATATATAATTTATATATTGAAAAGAAAGTTACTTTGGGTGGGCTCCTTCAGATTTTATGGTGGGTTCCAAGTACCAACTACCAAATTCCGCCAATGGTCAAGCACACATAATGCGCGTGCTTCCGAATCACTTCAGTAGGTGACTAATAAGGTTCTTTTTTTTTCTTTTTCTTTTTTCAATTTATTTGTTTTGTACAGTTCTTTTTAAGCATTTATGAAAAGTTTTTAATCTTTTTTTTTTTTGGGGTATAAATTTATTTTTGTCAATTTTCATTAAAAAAACAAATAAATTTCAATAAAAGTTAACCCAACTCACAATTAAAAAGACGCTTCCTATATTTTATAAATCCCTTGAACGAGAAAGAAGTATAAAAGGGTCACATATCAAAAGCTTTGTTGATCAATTGGTTTTTAATATTGTTTCTTATGAGAATAAATAAAGAAAAAAAAAGTCACACAATAAGTCTCAAAATACTTTTTTTTTTTTTTTTCTGGTAACTATTAACATGGCATGTGCTGTGATCAAGAGAGTCAATCTCATACCGGAAGCCGTATCGGTTTAACCAGTAGAACGATATATTTTGGTACCAATCAATACGAGTGTATTGTTTTAGGTTTACCACTATTATATATATATATATATATAAGTTTACCAAAAAACATTATCTCAATTCAGAATAAATTATTCATGATTTTAGACTTTAGCATAAAAAAATAATAAAAAAATAAAAAACACAATATAAAAAATAGAAAGTTTAATTGTTCATTGCATACTGAGAAAACAAATAATATTAATAATTTAATGCAAATAAGTTATTATTCTGCCCTTACAAAAATTCAAAAATTACAAAACTAAAAAAAAAAAAAAAAAAAAAAAAAAACTTTTGTATGTACCGCCGATACGCCTGATACTGGTTGGTACACCCAAAATCGGCCGGTATACATGATACATGGCCGATACGTCCGGTATTTAAACCGGTACCAAACGTTAGCGTTTCAATACCGATACGGTACATACCGGCCAGTATGCTCAGTACCAATATGGTACCAACCACCTTGGTTGTGATTAACATACAATAAAAAATTTGTATTAATGGTTAGTTTTTATGAAAATAATGTTGCTCCAATCACAATTTATCATATTAAAAAATTAGGATAAAAAAATATTGTATCATTAACTTGTTGGTAAACATTTACTTGTTCTTTTTTCCCCAGTGTGAGATGATTGATATGGACTTTTTGATACTATCTTAGATTGATATGGACTTTTTGATACTATCTTAGGTATTCTTTCGGTTGTTGAGATAAAGGCATGCACAACACATTACCAATTATTGAGCAAACCCTAACCCAGACCTACTTAAGATGCAAATTCTCCTAAGATGTAGATAAGTCATAAGTTATATAAATTCAAAAGTTCAAATATCGCACGTCCCATAATCTTTGACGCACTTTGGCAAATTACTACTTTTCAAATTATATATATATATATATATATATATTATACAAAGTTTTGATAATTTTATTCTATAATATTTTATCGTACAAATTTCCAAAAGAAAATATCTGACTATGTGACCGATCAGTAGGACCTACAATAGCATTTCAAAACTTAATGTCAAAGATTCATTCTTATGTAGAATGATCATAGGCATGCTGCATATAAGAATATATATATATATATATATATATATAGGACAAGTGTAATTTGAAGCAATTTTATACCACTTAGCATCTTTTTATTAGACGTGACTTTTGACAAATTCATCGTTGAATTACATATTCTTTTTATACCCACAATGTTTGCAAAATTTCAAAATAATCATAGGTTTAAATTCAAGTTTTTGTAATTTAAAATTATGCATAAACGATGAGCTTATAAAACTAATAATAAATAACATCCGATTAATATGAAATTTGGCATGAGTTTTAAGAACATAGATTAAATGTAATCCAACATTGGGATTTTCAAAATATTAATCTAATAAAATGTTATTAGGTAATGTAATATTTCTTAAAGTTACACCAAGTGCAACTTTATCTTGACCCATATATATATGGTTGGGTTCAAGTTACAACTAGTGTAATTTTAAGTAGTGTTACATCACTATTTTTTTTTTAATTTAATGAGAATTTTGATAAATTTATCGTTTTAAATTATCTTCGTGTATTTTTATGCTTGTAAAATTTTAAGTTGATCAAAGATCAATAACCATGTCATCAATCAACTGTTTAAATTCAAATTTTTGTAGTAAAAATAATGCATAAAAGATGAATTTATGGATCAAATCATAAATAACATCCTTTTGGCATGAAAATTGGCATGCATGTTAATAACATATAGAACATGTAATAAAAAAATGGAATTTTTAAAATATGAATTGAAAAACAAGTTATTTGGTGGTGTAACAATGCTTAAAGGTACACCAAGTCTAACTTCAACACAACCTATGATTACATTTTTAAAATAACATCAATGTGGTGCCGACCAAATTATGTGCCTTCTATACTTTTGTAAAATAATTTTTGTTTATAGATTCACTTTGTTACCTCAATAAGAATAGGAGACCTCCGTACATGGTAGAAAAGCAAAAGGGTAAAGGGGAGGTAGCACTGTAAAATGAATATCACGATATTGAAATAGGGCTGTAAATGAACCAAGCCTTCATAAAATACTTGGTTTTGGTTGGATAAAAATCTTGTTCATGTTTGTTTATTTTTAAACAAGCCAAGTTTAAGACTTAATTTTAGGCTTATTTAATAAATGAGTCAAGATCAAGCAAAAACAATTGTTTGTGAACAAACTCGTGAACATTAGAACTCAATACAAAACAAGCTGAGCCTAAACTCATTTATGACTTGGTAATAAGCTTGATTTGACCTTAACAATTCAACTCATATATCTTACTTAGACTTTAAGTAATTGGGAGCTGGGAATACTCTTCCAAACCAAATAAGCTTGATAATAAGCTTAATATGCAAATTACCAACACATTATTATTATTTTTTTTTAATTTTTTTTTTTATGTTTAATATGTTACACACAAACCGAACAAACTAAATTAATAAATTTTGCTGTCAACATTAGTTCCAACTACTACATCATGGAAATATGCTTAATGGCTCAATTTCTTAATGTGATTCGTTGACTGAGTCATAAAATTCAAAGAGCTAATTGAGATTAGAAGATCTCTACATATTTGAGCTATACATATATATATAGATCCATGAATTTAAATTCGTAACATACTCTCACGTACATGTGTATTGTTTTCAGCTTATTTGTGCTTATCGAATCGTCCTAGATGCTAACATATCAACAGATTTAGGATTCAAGGAAATACGCAGTGTGAATAGGACTTCTGATCACTTCCTAGCTACCTATCAATACAATACAATCTTCCTTCCTGATACACAATCTGGTTTTAAAATAGACATGCAATCACTTAACTAACACATATAATTGTCGGTATCAAGTTTGACAATATATAGTTTCAGTTTCAGGATAAGAGTAAAGTAATACAGCGAAAATCATTGTGATACTCGTGGATGTTGAAGTACTTACCTGTGAAACTTGAAGAGCTTTTTAGAAAGAAAATGCGAGATTTTGGACCCAGCTAGCTTTTCACACTGCGCCCTGAAGTCAGACGCATTTGCTAGCTGGTAAAACATGCATAATGATTAGTGAAAGACTTTATCGGTTTCTTGACTGATGATTTCCATGAAAAATGCATGTTTAGAAAGAAGATTGAAGGTTGAAATTTACCACCTATACAGTTTGCTACTGCTAGTTAACCCGGCTTTGTGTTGGCCATTTTGTTGCATGGATATCCAGTTATCTAGTAGCACTAATATATGGCTTAATAATTCAGTCAAAAAGTAATGTTCAGCACCGAGAATTTTCAAAGATTTGACAAAAATTAAAGTTGAGAAACCTTTGATAAATGTCAAAGGTAAAATTGCAAAATATCTTGAAGAAATGTTCTGTCATTCTTGACATGACATATAGGTCTAGAATAGAATAAATAATGCTACTATCACAACAATCTGGTACTTGTTCACAGTTGGACTGTGAGGAGAGAGATGTACACCCACATGAACCTATTACTTATAACTTGTTATGTGAATATATAATAGGTTTTGTTGTGGTAGTAGCAATATTCAAAATAAAATACAACATTGGATTAAAACCTTTTTCTCATATTTTCTCACTAGTTCTCAAAAGAAAAAGGCTGATAAAAATATACATATATGAGTGGAAGTACTTTAGAAAAGAAAATTGAAAAAAATATGAAATTATTACTGTCCTTTTTGCCATTAGAACGGTGATGGGGTGCAACCAACACACTCTCACACATATCACTAAGATACTCTCCCAAAAATCACCAAACGCAAATAAAACCAAAACAAATTATCTAAAGTTCCACAAGAAGCAAAATTAGAGAATATGAGGAGTTTAATCTTATAATATAATTGCATATAAATTCATAGGTTTGAACTTTTAAGCTAATAATTGATGTAGAACAAACAGTCATAGTCTTCCTGAAATATCAAGGGCGTCTAAAATTATGGCACAAGGTAAAAAGTCATTAGTAGAAAGTTTTTGGGCTACAGAGTTGAAATTGTGTGAAATTTGGCAAGCTGAAGAAAAACGGTCTTTTGATCAATATAATAGTAGTCGCTTTGCCACAAGGTGCGCTGTAATTTTGGCGAATTCCTTCATTTAGGATTTGAAAACAGTGATTTTACCGTTTTTAGTAATTTTTGTTTCCTTAATAACCTTTTGCTCAAAAGTCTAAATAAGGTTTCGTTTGTTTTGGGACAACTCTTAAAGTCAGTAATTTATGATTTTGCATTTAACTCAATTTTGTCATTTTTGGTAAAATTCGGTATTTTGCCACTAAATCTTGTGATTAATGCGAATTAGGGTTTCAAACGGTTTCCTAGTCATCCTAGAGTTTTACTTCTTTAATATTTATATGTTTTGTAGCCTCAAAAGGAAAATTAGATTATTTTAATAAAATTCAGATTTATCACCTTTGTGGATTCAAAGAATCTCTTGTGGATTTGAGGATTCTCTCATAAATTCGAAGTTTACTACTAGAAAATAGTAGTTTAGTTTTTGTTCCATCAAAGAGAGTATTGTATGTACTTTCTTCAAACTTCTGCGACATCAATAATATTTTTATATATCTCATATTAAGACCTAAATTAGAGTCATTCTAAAGTATTATCTCCCCATCAATCACTAAACACCAAAATTCAAACATAAAATCATTAGAATATTTAGTAAACAAACCGTATCATATATTTTCTTAAACATTTTCAAATGAGAAAAACTTGAAAATTACAAAATTGAGCATAAAATCATTAGGATATTTAGTGAACCAACCATATCTTATATTTTCTTAAACATTTTAGAAAGAGAAAAACTTGAATATTACAAAATTGAGCCTAAAATCACTAGGATATTTAGGGAATGAACAGTAACATATATTTTCTAAAACATTTTCAAAAGAGAAAAACATGAAATTACCAAATGGATCTTAAAACAATTATAATCAAATGTGATTATGTTATTGAATTTACACATACTACGTACATTCATTGATTCCCTAAAAGGTGTAGCCAACACTTACACACGAATCATGACTTACCATACCCAACATCGTTACAAATATACCATACCCAATATTATCACAAATAATGAAATTAATTATATATAATATAAAATTTATAATATCTTTAATATTATTTTCTAAGCTCTAATATCATTTTCTCTAACTCATATCATTTTTTTTTTTTTTGGAATAATTTCATTAATTTGTAGAGGAGGATTTGAATTCGTATATGTTAGAAACATTTAAAAATGTCAATTGAACTATACGACTCTCGACAAGTCACATTAATTTTTTTTTTTAATTTTAAAAAGAAGTCACATCAGTTTATATATATATATATATATATATATAAGATATAAATTTTACTATAATCTAATTTAAGTGTATATGTATGTAAAGCTCAATCTTAAAGACTTGAACTCTAACTCTTACCTTCCACACTCCACACTCCACAAGTTAAGTACTTGTGGAGTGACCATCTTAACTTGTGAAATAATCATCACATCAAAAGAATGTGGTTGTAAGTCACGTCAGTTTTTAATTGCACAATACTGTGGTCAAGCACATTAATGGTAGTTATATTGGCTAGACTTCCGCAAACCAATTGATCAATCTGCAAATCATATCTTTGTACCGACCACCTTGGACAAATTTTCTTTAGATAAAAACGTGAACCAAACCCTTTTTGGCCGACGTTTTTTTCATTGGCTATCGGGTACAATTTTGTTGACTTTTATTTGTTTCAGAGTTTAAAAGTAGAATGAATGTTACTTCAAATTTGATTTTCCAAGTCACGTTACAATTACAACAGTTCTCATTTTGGGATCAGAACGTCAGGACCCACTTAAATAGTGACGTGTCAACATCTATAATGTTATCGACGAATTGGGGATGTGGAATTTGCATCATTTTATTGTGAAGGAAATTCAAAGGTGGTTTTCAAAATTCAAAGTCATTTTTGAGCATGAGTATGCTTTTTTACTAAAAAAATCCCCCTTTTTCTTTTCGGCAAACCCCGTGCCAGCCAAAAAATAAATTAAAAATTTTAAAAAATTAAAAATAAAACAAAACAAAACAAACAAGATTGATGCTCATGGAGCTGGGAACAAGTTGGTGATAAACATAAAATTATATATGTACTTAGATTTTCCCTTCATTAACACATTAAGGATCTATTTGAAATTTGTTTATTTTGCTGAAATTGAGAACTTTTCGTTGAAAATATTGTAGATAAAGGTAAAAATTAACTGAAATAGTACAGTGAGACTCATAAATAATACTAAAAAGTGTAATAGAGCAAATAAATAATAGTAAAAATAAACTGAATAGTAAAATAAGCTCACTTTTTAATTTGGAGCCATACAACATACGAATTAAACTCAAAAAGGAATAAAATGCAAAAGCCACATCGATCATATAGGTAATTCAATTTATTTAAGTAGGATATTCTACCCAAGTGGCAATTTTCATATGGTACACACACAGATATATATATATATATATATATATATTCTTTAAGATTCAATAGTTTTGGATTAATTAAAACAGCTCAAGACTTTCAAAAAAAAAGTCCCGGTTCATGTTCTCGATCGGCAAGGAAGAAAAAAAAAAAAGATTCCATTTTCATTATTGTTTGAGGTGGCTGGCTAGACTCTGCAAAGTTACAAGTTGACTAAGCTTCCCACCCACTACCACTACTAGACCAATGTCTCATAGTTGAGATCATTCATGAAGCTATGCTAGAGGCTTCCATTTAAAATAAAAAATAAAAAATAAAAAAGCATGTGAAACTGAAAGAGACACATAATATAAACAAGATTAAGCTGCTAATTAATGAAATTGAAAATTTTAAATTAACATTAAAAAAAAGGATTATAGTATGATAAACAAACCTAGCTTAGATTACACTCCACTTGGCATAATTACAACTCCCACATTGCATGTCGGGTCACTTTTAAAGCCGTCATACTACTCATCATCATGAAGTGTCTTCAGTTTTTGTTTATACGACAGGACTTGATAATTCAGATAGCTAGGAACTAATTAAAAAATAAATAAATAAATAAGTGAACTTAATACAGACAAAGAATAAATAAGTTAGATAAGATGGTTACAATATATATTAGCAGCTACAACCCAGGCTTGTAATTAACTGTGAGAGCTGTAAAGTGGTTCCCACGAACGTCAATATAATATTTTATAAAAATTGTTGTCTTTTTCTTTTTGTATTGATGAATGATGATGTGAAGTAGGATAACTCATAAAACCATAGACTAAGATAAACAAGCTTATATACAACATTAATTAATTAATTTTATTATGATCATGTAAATGTAAAACACTAGGCAAATTGTGTATGCACTCACGTCACCAATTGTGAGTGTGGAGAGATCAAGAATTGTTAACTTATTTTTTTTTGAGAGTTTTAGGGCTCGTTTAATAATGCTGTTTTAATAATACTGTTTGTATTTTTTAAAAATATATATAAATGAAAAAATATGTAAAAGTAAATATAATATTATTTAAATACTAAAAATTGTTGTCTAAACACCTGTAACAAACGAGCTACTAACTTCTAACTTCCAAAAAGAAAAGTGATTAATATGTTAGTGTTAAGAAAAGTGATTAATATATTATTAACACTAATGTAAATAGCCTTTTTATTTTTTTTGAGAAACCTACATAGCTGTTGAGTTGTCATGTCATGTCATGTATATCAATATCACATGAAGAATCTTCTATAAGTTTAACACACGTGGTATACAACTGATAAGTTAGTAACTTTCCACAGATTAATTGCTTTTTGTAGATAACCATGTATAACTAGCGCTTTTTTTTTTTTTTTTTTTGGAGATTAGTTAGTTAAGTTATAACATGGAAAATCTAGTGTACTAACAGGTCTAATATCACTAAAAAAATAAATAAATAAATAAATAAAATAAATAAAAATGGTATCTATCACAGCCCATGCAAACTTATGATATGCATGGGCCAGTCCCTAATTAAGAGCCCAGAAATACGTAATCCAAGCCTTTAGAAGATGCTAGCAGCTGGCTCAGCCCTTTTCCTCTCTACAAAAACCCATTTAAGGTATGAACCTTTGTAAAATATTGTAGCTTCCAATAAAAAAATAAATAAAAGGAGGGTAATTGATAATAGGGTCACACTCATACTACTTAATTAATTATAAAGGCTCCTCATTCATCTAGGCCTCCAAGCTCAGAATTTTTATTTTGTTTAAGAGGGATCTATAACATATTAACATAACATCTTTTTCACATAGTAGTATAAGGAACCCATCCCACTTCCCACATCAACATGAGTGAAATATTTTTTATATTTCCATTACACCCAATATCACCTTACAAGCTCCAAGTCACGATACCATTTCTTTCTCTGAGTATATAAAATGGATGCAAATTATAGCCTCTACTTTGGAAGTTATTATGGCTTGGTCTAGCTTAGCCAAGCGTCCAAATTAAGCCCAATGGAGACTACGCAACACATTAAAGGCAGGAAAGCCCATAAAATTTATCTTCAAACGAATTGGTTTAGAACCTAGCTAATTAATTAGAGGCTAAGACCAATCACTGGGCTAACCGCATGCATAACCCATTTGTTTTGCAATTATATCCCATTTACCAACCTTTGGACTTACACAGTCTCCGATCAAGGCAAAAAAATACTAGCAACCTAGAGAGGAGGGCTGCTCCGTCGTGTAGTTCAATGACCAAAATAAATAAACTAGCCTTCGTTTCCGTGTATTAATCACACACAATATATCTACTTGGAAAATTATTTAGAAGCAGAGCTGGTTATTGTGAGTGTTTGTCCTCCACGTTCACGATTTGCAATCCACGTTTTCTCTTCTTTTTTTTTTCTTTTTTTTTTTTTCCCTGCAAGTGAACAGTAAAATCACTGTGCAGGGAACAAAAATTACTGTTCATGCACTGTTCATTACTGTTCACGCACTGTTCACGCAATAAAAAATATTAAAAATGGGTCCCACGGTACTATTCACACATTTAAAAATTATTTTGCTACAGTGTTTTCAGTTTTCAGTTTTCAGTTTTCAGTTTTCAGTTTCAGCAACAATAAGTCCAATCCAAACGGACCCATTATAAGATGGTTCAATTGCATCACTATTGACATAATAGGAAACTTTAGCAATTGATAGATCAATCTTAGACTTTGAGCAAGAAGATGTAAAACTAACTGCTAGAGGAGGCACATAATAGTTAAATGGCTCTGTGGATGCAAGGAATTTAACCAGAGAATAATTTCTTCCCTAGGTACACAATTAATTTAGATTATGGGAAGTTTGAAAAAGAAGTCAGATTTTATCTCACTCTCATACAAGTGCCTGAAAAAGGAAAACTCTTATTCATATCTGTTAGGTTCTAAAGGTTTAGGAATTTATGTATTTAGAACTCTAATTTGTAATATTGGCAAACCATGATCAAAAGAACATGTTTAGACTTGTTAAAGTATGCTCAAAGTTGATTAATTATTGTAAAGTTGGAATCAAGAGACTGTAGATGTATTAGGGAATTTCGGTCTGGCTCGATCGATTGAAAAATAGATTCGATCGATCGAAAATCGATCAGATTGCGTTTTTCTACAGTTTTCCAACTCAGCCCTAACTCTTTAAAACGTTTAGAGTTTTTATGTTTTTGCCCTAGGTATATAAGGCAAAACCCTAGCCACGTTTTAGAGTTGCTCCAGTTGTATTGTTGCTCATACATTGCGGTTTTGTGTAAATCTCTTGTGAGATCTAGAGGAGCTTTCCTTTACACAAAGCTTAGGATCTTCTAGATGGAGATTACTTCAACATCTTGATAATCAACTTGGTTGCTGCCTTTAAAGCTTAAAGAATATCAAGCGTGGGTGCTTGTACTTGATTGAAGAATTCAAGAAAGAAGGAGTCTGTGGATTCGGAGATTGCACGGGGTCGTGTCAGTAAGTTCTACTGGTAGGTAGTATTAGGAAGTCGAGCGGGGAGCTTGTAAGTCCTTTTGTAAGAACTTCAAATCTTTCATAGTGAATTCAGTTTTGCCTTGAGGATTGGTGGGTAAAATCTTCCCCAGGTTTTTTACCGGTTTGGTTTTCCTGGGTGATCATATCATGTGTTATTTATTATTCCGCTGCTATATATTTTCATGATATGAGTGTTTGATTGTTTTAACCTAGAATTGCTTAATTGGACTAAGTAACAACTTGGCTAATTAACTAGGCTACTCAATTTGGTTGTGTGTTAAGGGGTCTAAAACTGTTCAAGTGGTATCAGAGCGGGTAGCTCTTTTTGTGTGAGATTTTTTTTATCTTTGAGCTGATCCTTGACCCCGTTGTCATGGAGCATGGACACTCTCTTTTTGTTCCTCCTCACTTTGATGGGAACAACTATGCTTATTGGAAAATAAGGATGAAAGCATTCATGAAATCCATTGATGAGAGAGTTTGGAATTCTGTTGAATACGGATGGCAGAAGCCCACTACTCCTGTGAGTGAGTGGCAAACTTCTGAAAAGGAAGCAACAGGCTTCAATAGCAAAGCTATGAATGCCATCTTCAATGCTGTTTCAATGGAGGAATTTAAGAGGATCTCAAATGTTGAGGTTGCTCATACTGCTTGGAAAATCCTCCAAACTGTGCATGAAGGCACAAAGACAGTTAAGATAAACAAACTGCAGCAATTAACTTCTAAGTTTGAGAGCATTAGGATGTCTGATGATGAATCCATTGATGAATTTTATGCCAAACTGAATGATATTGTTAATTCTGCTTTTAACTTGGGTGAAATCTATGATCAACCTAAAATTGTTAGGAAGATACTTAGATCTTTAACTGAAGACTTTAGACCCAAAGTGACTGCCATTACTGAGAGCAAGGATGTGGACTTCATCCCTGTTGATGAGCTTGTAGGATCTCTTCAGTCCTATGAGTTTGACTTACCCAAAACAAACAAATCTAAATCAATGGCTCTTAAGTCTGTTGATGATGTTAAGCTGGTGGATTTGATGATGAGCTTTCTGCTACAGAGATAGTTTACCTTGCCAAGAATTTTAGAAATTTTCTGAGAAATACAAACAGAAGGGCAAGAGGTACAAACACTATTGAATCTAGAAACTTTAGGAAGAATGATCCCACTAAGGTTAATAACTTTGAAAAACCTAGAGAAAGAGTAGGTCAATCTTCAAACAATTCTTTGGGTGCTCAGTGTTTTGGTTGTCAAGGGTATGGTCATGTTAAATCTAAATGTCCTACATTCTTGAAAAATAAGGGTAAAGCTATGGCTGTAACCCTTAGTGATAATGAGATTTCTGATGATGAGTCTGAGTGTGATGAGGATGGAAACTTCATTGCTTTCACTGCTACTGCAGTAGTCAATGAAAGCATATCTGCTGAGGAGAACCCTTCTGATGGGAAACTCTCTGAGGATGCAGATCTTCAAGAGGCCTATAATAAACTTTGCAAAGTTGCTGCAAAAGATGCTATGAATGTTGAACTTGGCCTGAAGAAAATTGATTCTCTTGAGCTTGAAAAGAAAAATTTGCTTGTTAAATTATTTGATGCTAATGATCTTTTGAACCATGTGAAATCTGAGAACATGCTTTTACTTGATAAAGTTAAAACTTTAGAACATGATTTATCTGTTGCTAGAACTGCTAGTTCTAAACTTGATCACATGCTGAATGTTCAAAAGTATCCTTTTGATAAATCTGGGATAGGATATGTTGAAAGCATCTCTGTGTCTACTCCACATACCACGAACTTTGTTCTTGCTTCTTCTTTTGAACCTTCTGTGAGTGAGGTTATGAGTGAAACTGTTAAACCACCTGTGAGTGAGGTAGTCAAACCTGTAGAAGTTTCACCTCCTAAGAAGATTAGGGTTGATTTGAGAGAAACTAAACCTACCCTACCCAAGGACAAGATGTATGGTAAACCTGCTTGGGTTTGTCATTATTGTGGTAAATCTGGACACATTCGTCCTAACTGTTACAATGTTCAAGCTACTAAGAGAGCAACTAAACCAAAGGTGCCTGTGCCTCAAGCACAAGATCCAATGGCACTTATTGGTGAATTGGTAAAGGTGTTGAACCTTTATTCCAATCCTGGAGTTGGAAATCACTTGAATGTGAATAAGAACTCCAATGCTTATGGTGCATTTAAAAGGTTTTGGATGCAAAAGACTCGACCTAATTGAGTCTTTCTGACATGGTTCTTGTGCTTCATTGCTCATTCCTTTGTGACCATTGTTCTTTGGTTTTTGTGTTTCTTTTGCTTTTGTTTCTAGGAATTGCATTGCATTACATTCATGCATTTCATTCTCGGATTTATTTGTTTTCTCTTTTAATAAATAAAAAAAAATAAAAAAAAGGAGAAAAGGAGAAAGCGAAAATATGTTTGACATGATGTTTCTTGGTTTTTGAAAACAAGGTTGGTTAATTTATTTACACATAACATGTCTTATGTACCTTGTTTAGTTTTGATGAGCTTATTTATTGTACTTTACTAGTTGATGCTTTGTAGTGCATGTTGTGTGGGAAAGATGTTTATGGTGTTTATCACTTTGTCTTAATCTTGAAGTCACATGTTATTTGACTGTCGGACTTGATCCTTTTGAGAAAGGCATAAATAACCATCTCACCACTGTTCACTAGTCAATCATGAATACCTTAATGCATCTCATAAGATTTTGTGCTCGAGAAAGTGTAGCACATGCACAAAAAGAACATAAGATGTAGCATCTTTAAATGCTTAATGTTTAAAATTGGTGTGTACTATTAGGCTTGATGCCAATTCACTTAATCTAAACTGGTGTGTACTATTAGGCTTGATGCCAAATTTCACCTAAAATAATGGGGCAAAAATACAAGAAACTTACATGATTGCAAGCTTTTATTCTAGGAGATGTGGGAGTTATAGGATGTAACTCTTTAGGTGATAGTCTCTTTTGAATTCTATGTGATGAATTTTGTAGACTTTGTGATTGATTGCTATTCACATATCACCTCACATGTTTCTCAAAGTTTTTTGCTAGTTGCACACACTACACAAGTTACTCTTTGTTAAACTCTGTACATGCTATTGTGTGTGTTTTTGGTCTGACCAACCAAGTTTGAAAATACTTTGAGAATTATGTAAAAATTTTTTTGCTTGAGAATTTGCAAGAAGGAATGGCTGAAATTATCTTTGGAGAAACTGGGATTCAATTTGGGTTTTTGAAAAAGCATTCCATCTCATACTCATGCATTTTGTTTATGTAATTTAATGCTTTGAGGAGTTGTTTTCAAAAAAATGGTTTGTGTTTTTCAAAACTGTGATTTTTCTCTAAAATTTGTGAGCCTCTGCCCATTTTGATCGATCCAGTCAGATTTTCGATCAATCGAAAAAGTGCTTTCATTTGTCTCAAAATGACTGTGTGTTTCGATCAATCGAATCTGATTTTCGATCAATCGAAAGTCGCGAATCAGGTTTTTAAAAACACTGTTCTTGACTTTTTCAAACACTTTTTCAAAAGTTTTTCAAAAAGTTTTCTCTCTCTCCGACTTGGCAAGCTCAACTATTCCAATTTTTTGTCATTTTCCTCCTGATTTTTTGCAAGAAAACTCTTTCCTCAAGCTGGTATGTCTATCTTACCCCTCCTTTTTGAGTTTATTTACATATTTCATGCATTATTCATGCATTTATGCTCATATTTTCGGAACCTTTTCTTGTTGGGATTATTGGAAATTTAGACCCAATTTTGTGTAATTGATCGATGGGTTTTTGTGGGGACACACTATAAACATGTTCTTAATGGATTAATTTGATCAATTTTAGGTTTTGTGAAAATTTTCAAATTCTAGGGTTTGTAATTTATCCGAAATTGGGGATTTTGTTCAATTAAGGTTCAATTGATAAAATTGGCTTGTTGTATTGATGAAATTGGTTATTATAATATGTTTTCAACCTTGTGTAATGATCAATTCACAAAATTTGTTGCAAAATTTAACAAATGGTTTTCAAATTTTTAGGGTTTTTGTTAGAAACTCTATGTTCGAGCCAATTTTGTGTAATTGAACTTAATTTGAACTGTGTTTACTGCATTAGATCATGCATCACAACATTGTTATTGTTCATGCATCATATATATTTTTGTTCTATATTTTTTATTGTGCTAATTTGCAGTCTGCCCTTGGTTTTGTTTTCTTGTTCTTTTGGTTTTCACTTTGTGTCTCTGTCCTTTCCTTAGCACTATGCCTAGGAAGACTAGAGCCCGTAGGACTGTTTCCTCACCTTCTCCACCTCCTCCCTCCTTTGACCGTGAGAAGTTTTCTAGTGAGAAAAACCAAGAGATTTATGAGAAGCTAAACGTTAAGAGAAAGATATGGGCTGAGCGTTCTGTTCATTTAGATGAACTTGATCCTGCCATTAGGGCAAACTTTGAGCGTAGGGGCTGGTTACCCTTGGTGGATATTTCTGATCCTCCTCCACCATCTGCCTTGATTATAGAGTTCTACTCGAACATCTCTATCCGCATCTATGATTCCAACACTCTAGTCAAGAGTTGGATACGAGGCTTAGAGTACTCCATTACTCCTCAGATAGTGGCTGATGCTCTAGGGGTACCTTTGGTCCAGAATCCTGTCTATCCTTATAATGTGTCTCCCGAGATTAGTGATGTCTTGTCTTACATCACTGGGACTACTGTCCAGTGGGGTTCTGATCCTAGGATCACCTCTGCTGAGCTTTCCGGGTTGCACTATTTGTTCTTTAGGATAGCTTGTCATTCTATCTGGCCCATCTCTCATGTTCACACCATTCCTCTCGAGAGGTGTGTATTTTTGTACGCTCTGGTTACTGATGCTCCTATTAGTTTTCCCTATCTTTTTCTTCGTTCTTTGAACGATGTCTATAGAAGTTCATCTACTGCTCATGCTCTTGTTCATCCTATTTTCATTCATAGGATTCTCCTTTATCTTGATTTTGATGGCTTCCCTTCCTTTAAGCCCGTTCATGTTATTGCTCCTATAGGTGCGTCTTTTCTTAAACAGCGGGCTGCTCATCTTCGAGTTGGCTCTAAACACCCTAGGTCTGAGCCGTCTAGTAGCGCACCTCCTCCTTCTTCTTCTGCAGGTATTGCTGGTGAGGATGTTCCTGATCCAGTTGGTGATGCTACTGCTGCTCCTGATGTTCCTCCACCTCCTTCGACCGACTTTGATGTTCGTCGTACCCTGGAGACTGTCATGACCGTTCAGGCGACTCATGGTCAGATTTTTTTGGACTTGCTAGATGAGTTTCGTGCTTTACGAGCCGACTTGGCGCGTCTTCATTCACCCTCACCACCTCCTTTTGATGGCGACTTGTGATTGCCCTTTGGCATTCCGTCACAAAAAGGGGGAGTGGTGTTTTTGACTTGTAGAGGAGTTTTTGTAGTTAGGGGGAGTTTTTTTTTGTTGTTGAGGAGCTTGTGGAGTTTTTAGATTGTATCTAGGTGCTTCACTTTGTATATCATTTTTGGGGATATTCATGTTAGGGGGAGTAACATTGATTGATATACATGTTATATTCATTGATTCTTGTTGCTTTGTGATTCACTGCTTATTGACTTATATTTATGAGTTGTTCATTCATATATGTCTTTATTTTGTGTTGTGTGAATCTTACAAGAATGTTATACCTGTTGTTTTACTCTTTTCTGTCACACATGCGTTTATGCGTTTGTTGAGTATTTCAGGAATATACAGGTTGATTCAACAAAGCTGCTGTCTACACTTGCAACCGATGGATAGTAGTTAGGTTTGAATTTGAGTTTATGAGCATTATTTTTGTAAAGGGTTTTTTACTTGTAAACTTTGAGCTTTTAATTAGGGTTTTGTCACGGATTGCCAAAGGGGGAGTTTGTTAGGGTCTAAAGATTTAGGAATTTATGTATTTAGAACTCTAATTTGTAATATTGGCAAACCATGATCAAAGCAACATGTTTAGACTTGTTAAAGTATGCTCAAAGTTGATTAATTATTGTAAAGTTGGAATCGAGAGACTGTAAATGTATTGGGGCATTCGGTCTGGCTCGATCGATCGAAGAATAGATTCGATCGATCGAAAATCGATCAGATTGCATTTTTCTGCAGTTTTCCAACTCAGCCCTAACTCTTTAAAACGTTTAGGGTTTTTATGTTTTTGCCCTAGGTATATAAGGCAAAACCCTAGCCACGTTTTAGAGTTGCTCCAGTTGTATTGTTGCTCATACATTGCGGTTTTGTGTAAATCTCTTGTGAGATCTAGAGGAGCTTTCCTTTACACAAAGCTTAGGATTTTCTAGATGGAGATTACTTCAACATCTTGATGATCAACTTGGTTGCTGCCTTTGAAGCTTAAAGAATATCAAGTGTGGGTGCTTGTACTTGATTGAAGAATTCAAGAAAGAAGGAGTCTGTGGATTCGGAGCTTGCACGGGGTCATGTCAGTAAGTTCTACTGGTAGGTAGCATTAGGAAGTCGAGCGGGGAGCTTGTAAGTCCTTTTGTAAGAACTTCAATTCTTTCATAGTGAATTCAATTTTGCCTTGAGGATCGGTGGGTAAAATCCTCCCCAGGTTTTTTACCGGTTTGGTTTTCCTGGGTGATCATATCATGTGTTATTTATTATTCCGCTGCTATATATTTTCATGATATGAGTGTTTGATTGTTTTAACCTAGAATTGCTTAATTGGACTAAGTAACAACTTGGCTAATTAACTAGGCTACTCAATCTGGTTGTGTGTTAAGGGGTCTAAAACTGTTCAATATCATTCCTTTAAGTTACAATTTTCACTCCTAATCTTTCACACACCCGTTGTTGTTTGTTTTCTTTCCTTTTTATACCTTTTCTTCTCTTTCTTCCTTATTCTTATCCTGTGCATGGTTCTTTTTATTTTCTTCTCCACCTTGTGCCACAATAGGTGCTATCCTGGTAAGGTTAGGCTGTTTTTCTATCCCATCAAGCTCTTCTTCTATTAAGTTTATGATGAATGAAGACTTTTGGGGCTTCTTGTTTTTATTCTGATAAGTTATCTGTTGCATTAAATGCAATTATGTCAGGTGGATTGCTGCGGATTCAACAATAAATTCTAGAAAGCATCCTTGGACATTATGCGTACCTCGGTGGTATGCCTTAGGCATTTTGGTAATCCTCAAATAGTGTGCGTACCTTGGTGGGATGCCTTAGGCCTTCAGGCTTCCTTGGATATTATGCGTACCTCAGTGGGATGCCTTAATGTCTATGGACATTTATCTTGGATGGTTCAAATGGTCCATTCATGCTTGGATTGAGGGTGATGGACCCTATAAGATCAGTTTTTAGGGTACACACTTCTGCAATTGGGCTCATTTTCTCGAAAAGGTATGTCTTGGGCCTACCCAAATCTAAGGCCCAATGTGTTCCTTAAGTTTTTGGGTGCCACATCCCTACGGGCTCTATTATGCTTTGATTTAAATTGTATAAGGCTAACTACCCTTACAATATTTTTTAGACCTTGCAAAAGTGGGAATTTTGTGTTCTAGCTACAATATTTTTATTCTCTTTTTATAAGAACAAGGAAGAGAGTGAAATCAGTGGTAGCTCTAAAAACTTTTTATGAGGTAATCATTAAAAAACTTAAATTATTCAAAGTTTAAAAAAATAAAAATTGAATATATTGACATCACAACCAAAAAATAAAAAAATAAAAAAAAATTTTTACTCGATATCAATCTTGTATTTTTCAGGAGGATGTGGAAATTTTTATTTGCACTTAAAGTTGGTTATATGGATTTGATGCTAATACTTAATTCATTTATAAAATATTCATAGTTAAAATATTTCAATTCTTTATTGTAAAATTTTATTGTATACTAAAAATATTAAGATGATTTATTGCAGATGAAAATATAAATGAAATTAGTTGCCAACTTGATGTGCAATTCTCACAGGTGAATATTTCTATTGTTGAATTTACTATTGAAAGCTCGAAAATGTGTTAAAACACAAGAGCTGTTTAGATCCTTAAATTAAATTAAGACTCGATTGATTTTACTCTAACTTAATACTAAGTGCGGAATAGAGTAAATGTGAGCAGATAAACAAACAAACTACTCTAACCCATAATCATAATAACACAGTAGTAAAATGAAAGGTAAAAGAGTAGGGAAGAAGAATGCAAACACAAGATAACATGCCGATGTGTTATCGAAGAGGAAACCGAAGAACTCGGCGAAAAACCTCTCCGCCGCCCTCCAAGTGGTAATCAATCCACTAGACAATCAGTTGTGATACATGGGTTAGCAAGAGACCCTTCAAGCCTAATACACCCGATGCACCTAAACCCTCCAAGCTCCTAATCCAACAAGACTTCTCGGAACCGTGTCTTGTCTAGCTCTCCGGATCCCGCAATACGCCCGATTGCATCTGCCAAAGCCAAGCTTCTTCCAATGCTTTCCAGCAGCACCAAAACCTCACTAAACACTCTAAAAGGGTGTGGTAAGTGTTTGGGCTATCAACCTTTCAATGGTATAGAAATGGAGAGGTAGGAGTTGAGGAAAATATATGGGTAACGTGGGTATATATAGTGTGGGTACAAAAAGTGTGCATCAGATAGGACAATCTGGCAAAACAAAATCTTTCACGGGTGTCTCACGGGAAGGCCTTACCCGCGAGATACTTGCGAAAACCAACTGTCTCCATCTTACCCTGACTCTTCGCATTCCAGTCATGTGCAGGCATATGCTTCACTTCGCAGGTCACGAGCTACCCGCGAAAACAGCTTTAGTCTTCATGCCTTGAGTCTTCACAAACGCTCTCTCTCTCTCTCACACAAACCTTACAATGAAATCCCACAAATAATGCAGGGTACAAAAGATTGAACATAATTACAACAAAATTTGGCACGGAGTAAAAGCCAACAAAACACATAGTTGTAAATTACAACTTTACAACTATTAACATTAAGTAGTTTAAGTTTCAATTCATATTAGTTGATAAGGGTAATTCTGAAGTAGTTTAAACTTGTTCACATGCGATGAAGCCGACGGTCCCAATAAACCCATTAGTCTCTCCTTACGCATTCAGTGAAGACGAGAAAGACGAACTCTACACCTGACAACATTTGTGTAAGACGACCAGAACACCTATGTAGGATAGGAAGTTGACGGGGAGAGAGAAACTTGTGATGAGTCCAGCATGGCCTTACTTGGTTTCCACGAATGTGTATATAAGGAAACATCTTGTGCCCCACGTTTAACCTTAATCAAGAGGATTCTTACAAGGAAAGGATATCACAAAATATGCTTATTAATGAGGATTTTCCCTACAAGGAAAGGCCCTCTCTGCCAAGGAACGGATGTCAACTCTACGCTAATATAAAAAACCCCAAACCCTTCACAAATCAAGGTACACATAATTTACCTCAACTCTGGCACTCTAGAGTTGTGAAAGTTTTTTAACTTAACCTTCAAAGGATATTTGGCTGGTACCAAACCGGCACTCTCTACAAGGTGTTCTTTATTTTTGTTTTGTAGGTTCTATCTAGAGCGCATGAGGACTGTGCGGCTTACTGACAATTGTTGTCATCATCAGTTGGCGCAGTCTATGGGGAAAAACTTGTAAGCCATACTATCGCTTCCCAGACAAAGAGTTGTATGGTACTTACTCACTCAATGGCAACCACCAACAATAATCAAGGACAAGAACCACGTACCACCGCCCTCGAGAGACAAGTTTAGACTCTCGCCACAGCTGTGGAACACCTCACCAAGCAAAACCATGACCTAAAAGAGGAACTGAACCAAAAGGATGCAAGGCTTAACACCCAAAAGGATGACTAAGAAGGTACCAATGCTAAGAGAAGGGACCAAGAAGGGCTAGAGAGCAGCAATGCCCTAAGCAGACAAAAGCAACAGGATACAAGCCGTCCATCTGTCGCAGATACGGCTCCACCATACTTGGTCGCAGAGATGTAGATAATGAAGGAATAGATGGATTTCATGATGAATGCCCTTAGGGGACGAGTTTCTAGAGACCTCTACGAATTGGTCCATTGGACAAATTCACCCTTCACTACATCCGTCACTTCATTTCCCCTTCCGCCGAAGTTTCACATGCCATAAGTAGAGGCCTACGAGGGATCTAAGGATCCCTTAGATCACCTAGAGTCTTTCAAAACCTTGATGCACTTGCAAGGTATGGCGAATGAGATCATATGCCGGGCCTTTCCAACTACGCTGAAGGGTCTCGCAAGGGTATGGTTCAGCAGGCTGACGCCAAACTCCATCAGCATTTTCAAGGAGTTGAGCGCACAATTTGCCTCACACTTTATCGAGGGGAACAGGTATAAGAAGTCCACTGCAGGCCTGATGAATATCATACAACGGGAGGATGAGACGCTGAGGTCTTACATAACTCGCTTTAACAAGGAGACTCTCTCGATTGATGAAGCTGACAACAAGATACTAGTGGCAGCATTTACCAATGAGTTACAGAATGGGAAGTTTCTAAGTTTCTATTTTCCTTATACAAGAACGACCTAAAAACCATGTTGGATGTACTTTACAGGGCTACTAAGTACATGAACACAGAAGACGCACTGTTGGCCCAAGAAGAGAAGCCCAAGGAGAAGGAAAGGCAAGAGGATGCACGACAAGATAAGGAGCGGAAGATGACTAAGACCGGAGAACGACAG
This sequence comes from Quercus ilex subsp. ballota, assembly GCA_032727855.1. Taxonomy (NCBI): domain Eukaryota; kingdom Viridiplantae; phylum Streptophyta; class Magnoliopsida; order Fagales; family Fagaceae; genus Quercus; species Quercus ilex. The sequence continues at coordinate 47,320,398 of CM064908.1, forward strand.
GAGGACAGGCACTCCAAACCCCCAACTGGAAGGTTCACAAGCTTCACACCACTAACTACCCCAATCGACTAAGCCTTGATGCAAATCAAGGACAAGGGAGCCTTGACATTTCCTAGCAAGTTGAAAGGAGATTTGGTGTGCTGTCACAGGCAACCAAAAATGAAACCTATACTCTTAAAAATACATGTAGTGGTGTGAGTAAGGATCATTCCCACGGAGAGTGTCTAGCCTAGTTTTATGTTATGTGAATAGGGCGGGGGGGTTTGAGTATAACAAAAACAATTTTAAGAAAAATAACTAAGAAACAATTGAAATTAAAATATCGAAATCAATCAAAAGAACAAACCTTGGTCTAAGTCAACATCTACCATCAGAATATTATAACTGATCATCAATGCAAGCATATATCAATTCACACTTTGAATATTCACCGTTGGAACTATTTTCCTATTTCTCCTTAGTCGCAGTTAATTAGAAAACAAGTGATCTAATTAACCCTAACTAGTAAACAACCCAAGACAAGCACTAAATGTTTAATCTAGTAGCAACTTTAAGAATTAGAGAGATCATTGAAGCTAAACAATACAAGCACAAGCGGTTGCATTTAATTTAGTCGAGCGTCCTTTCTATGATCTAATAATTTCTGACGCAGCAAATCATTAAATCTTGGTTGGTTCACAAATTAGAGAGATCAAACAATTACGAATTTGATATCTAACCATGTAGTAGATCACAACAAATAATAAACTAGTAGGCCTCCTAGCAATTATACGAGACAATCATGAAAATAGGCACAGAAGAACATCTGATATTCAAAACATAAATTGAACAATAAAAACAAATTAGATCTCACAGTTTTATTAATTCCAAGGCTTTAGTTTCCTTTGACCAAGTATAAAAGTTTAGCCAAGCAGGGTCATGATGAAAACTCAAAGGAGAAGTTAGAGAAAAGGGGAGAGAGAGGCATGTGTCCAATCTGATTTCTCCTCCTATCTTTTACATGCTAATTCCCCCTTTTCCCAAGCCTACAAAATCTCCTAAAAATATTCTAAATAATAATATCCAAATCTGACTAATTAAGGAAAATATTAAAAATAAAACAAAGTCCTAATTTAACTAGGAAAGTGGTGTTTTTTTCAGCTGGAATTTTCGTGCACCAAATTTGGAAGCTTCTGAAAATAAACCGCATTAGGTATTAGAATTTTAGGCAAAGGAACATTCCAGAACGTTAGCAATGCAGGTACAGCAACTTCAATCCCGATTTCTAACTTGATGGAACCAGTATCTCTCAAAAATCAAAACACGAAAGCTGTAGAGCTTTTTCTTGGCATTTCATAGCAACTTGAATCATTTCAATCAGAGCTTTGATGAAAGAGTTATGCCCAGATTACAAAGCGATGTCGAAACTGGCCAAAACCGCCCAATTAGCTTCATTTTGCACTTAACTCCTCCATTTGCATCCTAAATCAAAATATAAGAATAATGAGTACATTTAGGCACCAAATGAGTATTGAAGACTAAACATTAAGGGAGAAAAATATGACATTTTGCATTTTCAGCAAGATCCTAGTAAGAGGTCCAAAGACAAGTATTGTCATTTTCACCGTGATCACAGTCATGATACTTCTGACTGCTGTGACTTAAAGCAGCAGATAGAAGCTCTTATCAGACAAGGAAAGTTGCAAAGGTTCGTCAGCAAGGAGAGGATGGACCCACCACAAAAACAGGCTACCTAGAGGGAAAACGAACGTCCTAAGCCCTCTAGGACAAATAAGGATGATCATAGGGGGAACCATGGCTTCCAATTCATCCAAGAAGGCACGTAAAACCTATCTACGGATGGTACAAAACATCAAGCTGACGGGCTTCATCCCAAAGATGGCACGGATCAACAACCTTGTAATTGGGTTCACAGAGGAAGATGCTCAACGTTTTCAACACCCACACAACGATGCACTCGTTGTTAGCATACGGGTAGGGGACTACAACACTCATCGAGTCTTAGTTGACAACGGTAGCTCTGCTAACATCCTCTACAACCCGACATTCCAGTAGATGAGAATTAAGAGAGAACGACTAGTTTCGACCAACGCTCTGCTCGTGGGGTTCGAAGGAACAAGAGTATACCGCCTCAGCGCAATCACATGCCCGTAACAGTTGGTGATTACCCTCAGCAGATCACTTAGGATGTTACATTCCTTGTTGTCGACTACTCATTTGCCTACAATGCCATCCTGGGTCGACCTACCCTTAACTTATAGAAGGTCGTGACTTCATCCTACCATTTGATGATCAAATTCCCTACCGAGTACAGAGTAGGAGAAGTTCACGGGGACCAAGTGGCAGCACGTGAGTTCTACATAGCAATGCTAGACCATTTATAGACCATGAGCATAGAAGAAGAGTAGATGGTTGCAGAGCCCATCGAGGGGTTGGAAGAGATACTCCTCAATAACTCAAGGCCTGAGCGAATGACTAGAATCATCACTCTCGCTAGTCTACCAATCTGTTAGGCACTCACCACGTTTCTAAAAGAAAACCAGGACATCTTTGCCTAGAGCCATGAAGACGTGCCCGAGATCGACCCTTTAGTCATGGTGCACAGGTTGAATGTGTCGCCCATTTTTCCCCCTATCTGTTAGAAAAGGCGAGTGTTCGCCTAAGAACGAGACTGAGCCATAGCGGAAGAAGTCCACAAGTTGCAAGATGCAGACTTCATTAGAGAAGTTTACTACCCCGACTGGCTGGCCAACGTGGTGATGATCAAGAAAGCCAGCGGGAAGTGGAGGATGTGCATAGACTTTATGGACTTGAATAAGGCGTGCCCCAAGGATAGCTACCCTCTCCTGTGGGTTAACGTCCCAGTAGACTCTACAGCCTGACACCAGTTGATAAGTTTCATAGATGCTTTTTCTGGGTACAACCAGATAAAACTGGACGAAGTTGATTAGGAGAAGACTTTGTTCGTCACCATCCAAGGCCTTTTCTGCTACAAAGTAATGTTGTTTGGCCTCAACAATGCGGGTGTAACATATCAGAGGCTTATGAGCAAGATGTTTGCACACTAGATTGGAAGAAATGTCCTACTCTACATTGACGACATGCTAGTGAAAAGCTGAAGGGAGGATGACCATTTGGACGATCTTAAAGAGACCTTCAACACCTTCCGCTCTTACAAAATGAAACTCACTCTGAGCAAGTGTGCATTCGGGGTAATAGCTGGAAAGTTCTTGGATTAAGGTGTCTCAGAGAGGTATCGAAGTCAACCTAAACAAGATCTAGGCCATAATAGAGATGGCACCACTAAGGAATGTGAAAGAAGTATAAAGCCTCAACAGCAAGGTAGTCGCACTGAATAGGGTCGTATCAAGGACAACAGACAAATGTCTACCTTTCTTCCACACGCTGAAGAAGTCTTTTGATTGGACGGCCGAGTGTCAACAAGCATTTGAGGATCTGAAGGTCTACCTCTCTTCCCCACCATTACTAAGTCCCTCTAAACCAGGGGAAGAATTATTCCTCTACTTAGCTGTATCCCCGGCTGCCGTCAACGTTGCCTTAGTCAGGGAAAAAGATAGGGTGCAGAAGCCCGTATACTACATTAGCCGAGCACTCCGTGATTGGAGGAAAGGTACCCACTGATGGAGAAGCTCACTTTCGCTTTAGTTACCGCAGCCCGTAAGCTTAAGTCATATTTCTAAGCCCACACTGTGGTCATCCTAATTGACAAGCCTCTATGGTGAGCAATGAGTAACCCGGAAGCTGTCAGAAGGATGGCACTATAGCGATAGAATTGAGTGAATTTGACGTACAATATCGCCCATGTACTGCCATAAAGGGACAAGTAGTCACCGACTTCATTGCAAAGTTCACCAATATGGAAGGCCAGGGGGTAGAAGAATATCGTCAGTGGAGCATCCACATGAATAGGTCATCTAACAGATAGGCTGGCAAAGTCGGTGTAGTACTCCATTCCCTAAAAGGGGATGAGATCGATTGTAAAGTCCATCTCGACTTCCTTACAACAAACAATGAAGCAGAGTACAAAACTTTAGTAGCAGGGTTGGATCTCGCTAAAGCCAAGGGGGCAACAAGTGTGATTGTGTATTACGACTCCCAGGTGGTCACCAGTCAGGTGAACGATGATTACCAAAGTGGCATTGGCAGAACACATGCTTATCCCTAGTAAGGTACTTTCTTTTATCCAACCCTCACCATTAATAGACGATGTCGGCGTGCAGGAAATAGACTCGGGAAGGGACTAAACTACACCGATAGTTTCTTACTTAAAAAACAGTACGGTACCCAATGGTAAGGAGGCCGTAAGGAAGCTAAAGGTCCAAGCGGTGCAATTCGTTCTGATAAAGGACGTCTTGTACAAGAGTGGCTTCTCCTACCTGTACCTAAGGTGCTTAAGCCCCGAAGAAGCAGACTATGTCATGAGAGAAGTCCATGAAGGAATTTGTGAGAACCACTTAGGGTCGCAGTCTTTGGTGCACAAGCTAATTCGAGCTAGATACTACTGGCTTACTAAGCAAAAGGATGGCCAGGCTTATGTTAAAGTCTGCGACAAATATCAAAGGTTCAACAACATCATTAGACAGCCAACAGAGGAGCTTACCCCAATGACGGCCCTATGGCCTTTCGCTCAATGGGGATTGGACATCATGGGCCCATTCCTAATAGCAATGAGACAGCTGAAGTTCCTAATATTCGGCATAGGCTACTTCACCAAATGGGTAGAAGTTGAAGCTTTGGCTACCATCACAGAAAAGAACGTACGAAACTTCGTTTGGAGAAGCATCATTTGTAGGTACGGGATCCCCAGGGTCTTGGTATTCGATAACGGGAAGCAATTCGACAAAAACTCCTTCAAGGGATTTTGCTTATAATTAGGGATCAAGAACCACTACTCCTTCCCTTGCCCACCTTTAGGCCAACGAACAAGTTGAGGTTACGAATCGATCATTACTCAAAATCATCAAGACTCGACTCGATGGGGCATAGGGTATATGGCCAGAAGAATTTCCAAACGTACTATGGGCATATAGAACAATAGCTAAAACGCCTACAGGAGAGATGCCTTTTCAACTGGCATACAGAAGTGAGGCAATCATCCCAATTGAGGTTGGACTCACAAGCTACAAAGTGGGAAACCATGATGAGAGCAAGAATGATGAAGCTTCTCTCATGGGGATGCAGCTTGACTTAGTTGATGAGGTTAGAGCAACAGCCAAACAAAGCTTAGCATGATACCAAAACCTCATGGCCAAGCACTACAACCTAAAAGTTAGGCATAGAGACTTCCAGGTTGGAGATCTCGTATTGAGAAAAGTGACGGGTGCTACAAGAGATCACTTCCAGGGAAAGCTTGAACCTAATTGGGAAGGACTCTACAGGATCGCTTCATGGCAGAGGAAAGGCACCTACCACGTAGAGACACTAGACGGACAAAAGTTGCACCACCCATAGAACACTGAGCACTTGAAGAAATACTACCAATGGACAATGGCACAAATAACAACACTCCTCATTTCCAATTTACTTCCTTTTAGTTAATTTTTGTTATCTACAGTACTTTTTAAGCCATAAAAGCAGTTTTTTATTCTTTCAAGGACAATTTTTTTACTTATGCACGCATTTATCATAATAAGAGGAGTTATTCAGATATGGCCTGTGTATATATGTGTCTCTACAAAACTACATTTGTAACTAAGTCCACAAGTGGACGGGTTCATTATTAGGTCCACAAGTGGACGAGTTCATCCCATAGGGATGCCTTGAAATTATCAAGTCCCCAAGTGGACAAGTTTATCCTATGGGGATGCATTAAAATTGTTAAGTCCACAAGTGGATGAGTTCATCCCATGGGGATGCATTAAAATTGTTAAGTCCATAAGTAGACAAGTTCATCCCATGAGGATGCGTTAAAATAACCAAGTCTACAAGTGGACGAGTTCATCCCATAGGGATACCTTGAAATTACCAAGTCCACAAGTGGACAGGTTCATTATTAGGTCTACAACTGGACGAGTTCATCCCATGGGGATGCCTTGAAATTATCAAGTCCATAAGTGGACGAGTTCATTATTTAGTCCAAATGGACGAGTTCATTATTAAGTCTATAGGGGGACGAGTACACCAAAGTAGACGAGTTCATCCTAGTTATTTACCAAGTCCTTTAAGGGACAATTATATCCTAACATATATGCACAAAGATGGACGGACATACGCATATCTCAAAATAAAGATCAACACATAGCAAAAAATACTAAAAGTGACGGATGTAAAATGTTAAATAGACGCCATAAATAAAAAGTGTTTACAACCAAAGCCCAATAAACAAGGGCATTTACTACAGGTTGAAAATAAGAGTGGATTAAAAATAATAATAATAAAAATAATAATAACTAAGGATTAAAGCTAAACGTTCGGGGTGTCTTGGGCTGCTGGGTTCTGGGCGCCTTGAGCAGAGGAGTTCGAGGTGTCCTAGGCAGTGAAGTTCAGGGCATCATGAGCAGAAGGATCATTAATAGACGGAGCCAGAAGAATGACGGACCCTTTGACAGCAAGCTAAGCAAGAACAACATTGTCATCTTTCGGATCCCACTCTGATTAGTGGAGTCATCAATCTCCTCACTAACGATGTCACTGCATGTAGGGGTTGTCGGCAGTGGGTCATCCATGGTGACTTTGGATAGATCTAGGCTTGGGTAGACGGACCTGACCTGCTCTACCATCACTATAATAGACGGCACAAGCATCAATAAAAGGCTAGGAAGTCTTGAACTTTGTTATGGCGTCAGCCCTAGCCGTCTCTACCTGCCTAAAAATGGTCGTCAGCTCTGCCTCCAAATTCGTTTTTTCCCCTTGCGCCTTCTGTCGGAGACAGGCTTCCTCCTTTAGCTTTTCATTTAAAGCCGTCACCTCCTTGTTAAGCATACGGAGGGCCCCCTTGTACTGCTCTTACTCATTGGTCAGGGTCTCGTTACGCTTACGCAAACAACTGATCACCCCTTCCTAAGAGATGCTCCTATCTTGAAATGCCTTCATACGCACCAGTGCCTAAAACAAGACAACCGTTAGCAAATGAATGAACAATAGTAAAAGGAAGTTAAAAAAAAAAAAAAAACAGACGTACCCTAGAAAGGTTAAAAAGACCCGACGCTCCTAACTTTTCTGCCATCTGCTCGACACAAAGATCCAAGTTTGTGTCCTTGATGATTGACTCAACCATCTCAATGGCATGTTCCTTATGCGTGAAAAGATGATGGATGGTTCTCTGAGTAACTGTACCAGTCGTTGTCATTAAACCCTTGCCTGCTCCATGGCTAGGCTTGGGAGGTGACGACTTCTTTGGTTTGTCACTTGCAAGGAGGGCCAATCCTTTCTTGAGTGGATGGTCGTCCTTTCCCTCACTCTTTCGTTTGGACGACCCTTTGGTGACGACCTTGGAAGCTGATGAAGAGGCCCCCTATTTTTCTTTCTGCTTGCGAGCTGTAGCTGACGCCCTTACCAGGGTTCTCTGCCTCACTGCCTCTATCTCTGTAAAGGTTAAGAGACGGACGTTAAATAAGCAGACGAAAAGAAGCAACCAGAATGAATGAAAATAAATAAATAAATAAAAATAAAAATAAGAGCTTACGCTGTAGATAATAGGTGTTTAATTTGTAAGCTGTAGGCATTGCATAAGACCACCGCAGTAGGTGTGCAACGTGTCAAGGGTGATCAAGTCCCTGCACTTCCACTCGTCAAAGGGGATCTCAAGCACCCGACGGATGAAAGCCTCCTACTTGTCGGTTATGCGCGAACGAATGCTATCTGAAGAAGAAAAAAAGTAGATGATGTTAAACACTTGAACAAATAAATAAAGAGAAAGTGAAAATGCAGATGATGCTAGACCTGAATCCTTAACAATGCCCCAAGTATTGTCAAAAACAAGGGGCATTGTCACCCACTCTTCCTGATGACATACCCAGTCCGTCCTTTGAACAAAAAAGTATCTGCCCTTACAAAAAAACTTGCCCAGTGTAAGCTGACGGTTCACCCCACTAAGACGACCCTAAAGGATTTCAGCCCTTATGAATATCCTCCAAGCATTTAGGGTGATTTAGCTGATAGAAAAACCAAGGAAAATGGCCAACTGACGGTGTACCGTCGTTAGAGGCAATCTCAATCCTACCGTGAACATGGCATCATACATGCCGATGTCCGTGGTCTTCCTAGAGTAGCACTTTTCATACTTTCCAGGCAAACGGATTGGTATGTTATCAGGGATATGGTAATGGTCCCTTAAGTTGTTAAAAATTTTGGTCATCATTGTCAGCTTAAAGTCATTAACAGCCCATATTGCGAAAAGAATGAAAGGACGGGTATAACCATCCCCTGGGCTTCCTGAACTTCCCTCCACAGAAGTTCCCCTGTTGCTATCATCCTCATCCTCATTGTCTTCTCCCTCTAACTCCCCCTCGTTCTCTCCTTCACCCTCATCGTACTCACCCTCATCTCCCTCTCTTTCCTCTACTTCCTTTCCGTCATAGTCTTCCTCCTCATCTACAGGAGAATGGACAAGCGGTTCCATCTCTGATGACCAGGACATGCCCTCCTCGGGGCCATGACCTAACGGGAAGACTTTGTCATAGCCTGCTCCCTCACGAACTAACGACTGCTCATTCGTTACTTCACTATCTCCTGACATCTATTCACCTATAAGCAACAGAAGTATTCTAAGAACCTAATTTGACGGGTCTCTCTATAGAAGTAACAACTAACTAGAAAAAAGGAAATAGAAAAGGAATGAAAGAGAGAAAAGGACTTACAAGGTTAATAGATGAGTCTATAGAGGCAACGGGATCAGCAAGTAGACGCCAACAAAAATGACGAGATGACAGCTCTCTCACTCTCAAGGTTTGCAAAAGATGAAATAAGGAAAAATGAAAAGAGGAGGTGAACTATTTATAGGACAAAATACATGGGAAATGAAGCGACGCTCTTGTTTAGAAATGAGGCCAACCGGCTTGTGCCACATGTCCTAGCATTTAATGATAGCAGCTCAAGGAACCATTAATGAGCACCCCTTTTCCTGAATAAATAAAAATAATAGAAAAGCTACAGATTAAACTCCATAACCCGTCAGCTAAAGTCGATGGAGCCATGGAGTAGAGGGCAACTGATAAGGGTAATTCTAAATCAGTTTAAACTCGTTCACACGTGATGAAGTCGATGGTCCTAATAAATCCGTTAGTCTTTCCTTACGCATTTAATGAAGATGAGAAAGACAAACTCTACACCCGACAACATCTGCGTGAGATGACCAAAACACCTATGCAAGATAGGAAGCTGACGGGGAGAGGTAAACTTGTGATGGATCCAACATGGCCTTACTTGGCCTCCACGAATGTGTACATAAGGAAACATCTTGCACCCTATGGTTAACCCTAATCAAGAGGATTCTTACAAGGAAAGGATCCTACAAATACGTGTATTAATGAGGATCTTCCCTACATGGAAAGGCCCTCTCCACCAAGGAACGGATGTCAATTTTACGCTCCTATAAAATCCCAAAGCCCTCACAAATCAAGGTATGCATAATTTACCCCAACTCTAGCACTCTAGAGTTGTGAAAGTTTTCTAACTTAACCTTTGGAGGGTATTTGGCCGGTACCACATCAGTACTTTCTGCAAGGTTTTCTTTATTTTTGTTTTGCAGGTTCTATCTAGAACACGTGAGGACCATGTGTCTCATTGAAGATTTTTGGCATCATCAATAGTTATGAAAGTTCAAATAGGGTGTAAAACACCTATGAACGTTTAGACCCCTAAATATAAAATTATCAACACAAGCTTATAAACAAACAATATATGTGCAGAAAATGAAATATAAGCTATATCCAAATTGGTAACACACTATAAACCATAATTAATAACCAACACAGTAGTAATTAAAAGGTAAAGAGTAAAGGAAGAGAGATGCAAACACAAAGATAACACGACAATGTGTTATCGAAGAGGAAACCTAAGTATTCAGCAAAAAACCTCTCTGCTGCCCTTCAAGTGGTCAATAATCCACTAGAGAATAAAGTTAGGATACATGAATAGCAGAAGACCCTCCAAGCCTAATCTACCTAATGCACCTAAGCCCTTCAATCTTCTTGCTCTAACAGGGTTACGCCAAACCTTGGCTTCTCCAACTTACCAGATCCCGCAATCGCCCATTGCATCAACCAAAATGAATTGGTTACTTCTGAACTGCTTCCCACGCTCCAAAATACCCCTTCACTGATGTGGGTATGGTGAGATAAGGATTTGGCTAAATGTACCTCTCAAGGATATGTCAATGGAGAGGGTGAGAGTAGAAGAATTTGGAGAATCAAAGGATGAATATTGTGGATGAGTTAATCTTATTTTTCTCTAGAGTTTCTCTCTCAAAATTCTCTCTGGAAGCTCTCTACATTTTGTGGGAATAAGGGTATTTATAGTAGGGTGTATGAGGAATGTGAAAGGTCAATTTTCAACAAACAAGGCATTCTGGCGACTTGGGCTCGCGACTGGAACTAGTTGCGAGTTTGAGTTGCGAGCTAACTGCATGGCCAAACTGAAAGTTTTGTCCTGTAGTGCTCCAGCTGTCGTGACCTTCAGCTCCCCCTACATACTTCACACGTGTGCCATTCTTGTGACTTGCCAGTCGCGAGCTAGTTGCGAGATCCAATCGCGAGATCTAGTCACAAGACTCCCTTGAATTGAACACTTTTTGAGATTTCTTCACACTCTCTCACACACTATCCTTACATACTTCCCACCTAAATACAGGGTATCTAATAGCTAAATTATAAGCAAATTTGGCACAGAATAAAGCCAATACATGATTGAATAAATTCAACCTTACAATCTCCCCATTTGGCTTTTCTGTGACAAAATCCTAAAATAGACTCTAGACTTAACATGTGAGTTGGGAACAGTTGCCAAAACTCACTCACACCTAACTCTAGAAACTATGAAGCTCTTGAACCATACGAACAAGTATTTCCTAAAAACAACAACACAAGATGACCATTGTAAGCATAAATCTTGAAATGCATATGGAGCAAGCACAATGCGATCAATAGACATGGCAAAACGGGCGGGTCGGGTCGGGTTCGGGTCGGGTCAATCGGGTTGCGGGTCGGGTCGGGTTGACCCGTATTTTTCACATGAATTTTTTTTTATAAAGAAAACAACATGTATTTGTCATTTGGAAAGTTATGCAACAAATTACTTGATATAAAATGCATTATTTTGAATTCATCACTTATATCAAGAATAAACTCAGTTAAATTTATTAATACTTATTCAACAATTTTAAAATTATACAAATCCTAACATTTCTATCTAAAAAAAAAATAACACAAAGATAAGTTAAACAAATACATAAGTTTTATTTCTACACAATATCAACATTCCAAATATAAAACAAAATTACAAATGACTTATTGGATAACTCATTTGACAAAGAATAAAAATATATAAGAAATTTACAATCTTGAAAATTAATTTTATAATCTATTATCAGTTGTGGTTAACACTCTATTTCAATTTAAGATATACTTTAAAATTTGATTGCTTACTTATTTATACATGGTCTCTTTTATGAATATCATATTATTGTTAAGCAACTCACACTCTAGGAAATATCATAATTTATTTTGAAAAGCTGTTTATTTTGGACATAAATTGTTAAAAAATAGGTCTAAGTATTCATAATTTATGTTAATTTGATACTTTAGCTTCACTGTTTTCACACTTGTGAATATTTCTCACATGTCTACAATTTTAAATCTATATTTTTAACTCTACTGTAACCAGATTATCTTGGCATGTACTTTGCTATTTGATATTTAAAAATATTTACTCATTACAGAATATTCAACCATTTATTTTTCAATTAATTTGCATACAGTTATGTAAATGTATCAATTGTTTCCTTAAAGTTCACAATAAACAATTAAACCAATATTGTCTTAGTTTTACTATTTTTTTACCAAAAAAAAAAAAGTTTTAAAAAAATGGTTCGGGTTCGGGTCGGGTCGTGGGTCGGGTCGGGTTAACCCGCAAAAAACACGGGTCGGGTCACGGGTCAACCAGTTTTTGCTTCGGGTCAAAAAAATTGCGTTCGGGTCGGGTATTTTTCTGGTCGGGTCGGGTCAGGTCAAAAAATTCTGACCCGTTTTGCCATATCTAGCGATCAAGTAGTAAAGATTAAAACAATAAAGCATAACTTGACCAAACAAGAACAATCACTAAAAATAGTGATCACAATGATCATTCACACAAGGAATGAAAGTTAGAGAAGAGAAAATCTCTTGAGTGATAAAAGAAAAAATTAAAAAATAATAATGAAGAAAATATTTGTATGAAGTGGTAAAAGAATAAAATATATGATGTTGAGTGTATTGTAAAGTGCAATTTTAAAATAAATAAAGTAGATTTTTGAGTTGTTAAAAGCTAATTCTTTAACATCTTTAGTGTAAATGATCTAAAAAAAAAAATGTAACTATTTTTCTTTTTCCCTTTTTGTGTAAATTCAATGGGTACTTTATATAAATTAGCTTAACACGTTAACGAACATAAATAGAAAAATTCAGCAACAATTTACAAACAATATACCAAATTTGTATAATAAAAATCCTCTAAATAGTCATAATACAAAGGCACTCTGCAATTTTTTACTTTTTTAATACCAACTTGATGGGCACCAAAGAATATAACAAGTGTCTCTAAAATAAATACCCTAGTTTGCTATAACATCAAGAACGCACAATTCTTAGATCACAATAAATTATTATCATACAAAGGCAGTTTGCAGTAATAATAGCTTGATGGGTGCCATGCGTCCAACTAGGAATGGCAACGAGTCAGGTTTGAGGCAGGTTTCTTTATGCTTGAACCCGCCCCGCCACCCGCCCCATTTAATAAACATTTTTTTTTAAAAACCCGAACCTACCCGGTTGGGCCCCACCCAGCCATGCCACTTCCTGGCTCAAATTGTGGCCCAAACCGTAGCCCAATCTTAAAAAAAAATAAAAAATAAAAAATAAATGTTTTCCTGAATGTTAAGCCCCTATATCGAGACCCAAATGCCAAACTCACTTCCCATACTAACAATTCAAATCCACATTTCCACAATTTCAGATCACAAACCAACTCACCTTTCCACAATCCAAATCAAAAACCCACCCACCTTTCCACTAAAAATATGTCAGTGACATTCTTATAGCCACAATCTCACATAGACCACTTCTACCATCTTCTCAACTCTATCCTCCCCTTGATCTTCAACAGGATCAGCAATGTCAAGGCCTTGGGTCAATGTTGTGTCTTTTTGCACCGCTTCCACCCTCTCATCCCTCAGGTCGACAATGTCGTCATTCAAGTGGACTACGTTATCTTCGACGACAATTCTTCATCTTCGTCCTTCGACAAGTCTCGCCCCAACTATCTCCTCTTCTTCAGACAAGTCTTGTAACCCGTTTTTGAACCTCTTCCATTTCATTTTCAGTGGAATCATTAAACCCCTTAAGCTCTTCACCCAATTCCTTAACCCTAAAAGTGTGTGAGGGTCAAAGGGTGAGGGGGTAGTTAAACTGATTCACTGAATGAGATAAGAGTAGAGACTGTAGAGTAAGGTTAAGACTGAAGTGGTATATATATACTTTGGGTTTTTTGTAATTTTGGTTTAAACGGGTCGGGTTCGGGGTGGGTATTACTAGAACCCGCACTTGACTTGAACCTGTTTTGGGTTTGATATTTAAAATCCAAACCTGACCCTAACGTTTCGCGGGTTAGGTCGGATACCTGTAGGTTGGGGCAGTTTTGCCATCCCTACGTCCAACACTAAAGTCTCCAAACAACTTTCCTTCCAAGCACTGTCATTCACTACTTGCACAATTGGACTATGAGAAGTACAACATTTACAACAATTTCACAATACTTTCATAATAAATCATAAGTGATAAGTTATTATTGGTTTTAATTTGAATCCACAACTTAAATTACTTTTTTTGCCTACCTATAACAACCAATAATAACTTATCACTTAACATTTTTTGTAAAAATATTATAAAAAAATATTGTGAACATAGCGTTTCTCATTAAACTATAAGCCAATGGTTAAAAAAAAAAAAAAAAAAAAAACTATAAGTCAAGGACTATGGAAATGTATATCCTATTCCTTTTTGCTAATATGTATATCCTATTCCTAGCATGTGATCCATTTTCTCCAATTATGTGCTTAAGTCCATAAATTTTCGCCTTGAATTAAATCCGTGTCTTCCATCACCCTACAAACAGGAAGATTGAGGAAATCAAGGAAGTTAAACCAGGCAGATCTCCTATCTAAACTAAAAATCACATCATCTCTACCCTAATGAAAGAGAAAAAAATAGTATTTATTACACACTATTTGTTTCACATTTTTACACATGTAAAATTAATATTTAAAACTCAAGTCATGATTTTTATGGTAAATTACGTATTTGGTCCCTATCCTTTACACTATATTTTGATTTGGTCTATAACCTTTCAATTGTGTCAATTTGGTCCCTAATTTTTCAATATCGTGTCCATTTAGTCCTTACCGTTATCTTTTGGATGAAAATTGCTGACGTGATTAACAGCCAAAATAAAAAATTAGCTTTCATTAATGTGACAATAAACTAATTTTTTATTTTGGTTATGTGCCATGTCAGTAATTTTCATCTAAAAGATAATGGCAATGACTAAATTAACACGGCACTGAAATGTTAGGGATTAAATTGATACAATTGAAAGGTTAGGGACCAAATTGAAATATAGTGTAAAAGATAAAGACCAAATACATAGTTTATCTTAATTTTTATTTGAAAATCGTTACTTTAAGTTACATTTTTAGTGCAATTTTTATGTCTATATAAATATGTGTGTGATAAGGTGTGTATACAAGTATTTCCCAATCTCATAAGTAAAAACTCCTAAAACTTTCACATTTTTTTTTTTTTACTTTCTTGGGTTTATTTGAGATCCTAACTTAAGTAGATGCTCTAGTGATCGGACCAATTTCTAGCACCAGTCGCCAAAATGGTGTTTCAGGTGATCGGACCTCTAGCATCGATGGCAGGAATGACATCTCTGGTGACCAGGCCCCTTGACACCAGTCACTAGAGTTTTAGCTCTGAGCGAACCCTTACCCTAGTCATCGAAGTGGCGACTTCACCCATGGGATTGCCGGCATCGACTACCCAACCCACTAGACCAGTGGCCTAGCCACCATATGGAGCAAGGGAAGCCGTTGTGTATTTTTGTAAAATGTTTTATTAATTTTAAAGGAAAAGCGTTTTATGACTTTTTATAAAGGATTTTATAGACAACGGAAAATATTTTACAAGTTTGACTATATTTTACTTGCAAACAAACACCTGAAAATGGGAAAAAAAATTCAAAAAATATTTTATTTCAAAACAAATTGAGCATAAACAGAACCGTTCTCAATGGTCAATATAACTACACAGCCATATGACTATTTGCCGGTTGACAAGTTTATATTTTCTTGCTTGCATTATGGAGTTAGACACAAAAAAAATTGACAACACATTGGTTGAGTTGAAGTTTTTTAACTAATTCTTATTTGGACCCATCACTAACATCACATTAACATATGTCAAATTTTTATTTTTTATTTTTTTTACTTTTTGTCTCTAAACTTTCTCAAGACTTAAAAAGTTGCATTTGGTTGAATAATAATGTTTGAGAAAGTTTGTAGACACAAAAAATTTAACACTCACTTGATGTGACATATTATTAGTAATAATAAAAAAAATGATGTTAGTGATAGGTCTAGATGTGAATTAATAAAAGCTTGTCAATTCAATTGTTGTGAAATGATTTATGTATGTAACATTGCTAGTAATATTTGTGCATTTTTGGTTAGCTAGGATGCCTAATTAATGCCTATCATGTGATTCCAACCAAGTGAGTGATATAATTGAGATGCATTGCATTATGCCAATGTGTGTTTTTTTTTTTTTTTTTAAATTTATAAAATAGAAATACTACTCTAGCCTAATTAATGCTTTATGCCAATTGAGATGCATTCCATTCAGGGACATTTGTTAAAATTGGAATTGTGAGGGAGCCGAGGATCGAAGAGCCCAACCTGAGGACGATGTTGCCCAATTCAAGCTGTTAGGACATATGTGATTCACTTGTTAGGAACATATGTCACCATTTTATGTAATTGCCTATTCCTTTAACAAAACACACATTACTTGTATTTGGGTAGATCTAGGATGTGTTTAATATTTCAAGAAACTTTGTTTCAAGATCAAGTGTTGAAACCATGCAAGTCTGTTCAAGATTCAAGTTTGAAACATGCCTGTCATTAAAGCTCGACAGTCAAGGCTTAAAGAGGCAATCAGCCTCGTGGCTCGACAGCAGCTCGACAGCTAGGCATCTGTCGAGGTTTAAGAAAAACAGATTTTCAGTTCTGTTTTAACTCTAATCCGTGATTATGTGTTTGGGCTTTCTTTTCTCACAATCCTAGACATATAAAATGATTATTTTAAGGGCCGTCAAAGAGGACACAAGTTGCACAAGTGTTGAGCAAGGTTCATTCAAGAAAATTGTGACCGAAGACATAGTTTTGGCCTAGTTCATCCTTCTTGAAAAATTAGAAAAATACAAAAACAGTGTGTGTTTTATGTACACTGGTACTTGTGTACCTTGGATGGCCATTGAAACAAAGTTTTCTAAACTTTGTATCTTTTGTAACTTAGATGAGCACCTTTATGCACAACTAAGCAAGTGAGATTTGTGGCTCTTGTTTGTGATGAGTAAGATTAAGTTATCTCTTGTACTTAATACTCGTATCACTCTTTTTGATGGGAAGGACTAGAAAATCCTAAGAGAAAGGCATAAATAACAATTTCACCATTGTTGCCCGCCAATCATGAAATGACATCAATATGCTTCGGCATAGCAAAAGTGCAATGTCAATGACATTTGTGTGCTTCGGCATAGCAAAATTGGAATGTCAAATGCTTAACATGATTGGGTATTTCTTTTCTTTCTCTTATATGCCCATGCATGATTTGCTTAAAAAAAAATATGCAAAGAAAAATAAAAAGCAAAAAGAATAAAAATGCTTTATATATGATTGCAAGCGTGTATTCTAGGAGATGAGGGAGTTATAAGATGTACCTCGAATGTGATAGTCCCCATTAAACTGTAATGATTGTATGTAAGTTAAAGTGATTTTCTCATATCTCAAATCGTCATAACTAGTTGACACTTATGCAATCTTGTGATACTTTCCACACACAATATGCAATATTCTTTGCTACTTTTGATACATGTGCAGGTATAATGTGATTTGGCCATCACAAGGTTTATATGTGTTAATATATGCTCACTAAACTGTCTTGACTTATTTTTTGAAATATAAAATTGATTAGATTTGTTTAGTGTGTGTGTGTGCTTTTGGGATCCATGTGCTTAAAATTGTTGATTGAGAGATGAGTTTGAGAGTCTAAAATGTTGATTGGATCATCGGTTGAGTTGCATGCTTGATTGCATTCATATCTGTGTTTTTCTCTTCTTGAAAAACTGTTTTTAAGCAATCTCGACAACTTCTCAACACCTCCTCAACACCTGGCTATCTATCGAGCTTTTCAACTTCTTCTTATCGCATTCTTGATAGCTTCTCGATAGCTGGTGGATCGATCGAGAAAACTTCTGTCTTCTCAATAGCTTCTCGGCAGCAGGTGAATCGATCGAGCTTCTTTTATCTGTTCTGTTGAATTGTTCCTTGATAAATCCTCGACAGCTGCATCTGTCGACGTCATTTTTCTCGACACTTGTCTCGACACCTCTATTTGTCGATATTTACTGAACTCCTATATATATGTTCAGCGAGATCCGTTTCTCACTTTTCTCGATCTCTCTCTCGACAGACTCATCTTTTCACCTCCCAAACACCTCTCACTCATTCCAAACTTCTTCCTCAAGGGTTCTTCAAGGTTTTTCCAAGTTTTTCTTCACTTGGTGAGTCTCTAATCTCTCATTTTCATGCATTTCATGTTTTGAAACCTAGGTTTTGAGGTTTTTGAAAAATTTTAGGGTTTTTCAAAATTGATGAATTTTTGTTGAAATTTTGGGATGGATTTTTACTTAAATGAGTTTAAAATCTCATGCATTGCATCACATAAGCATTATAATAGTATTATCATGCATTTAGATGTGTGCAAATTGATTGTGTGCTGGTAGGATTGGTTTGGGTTGAGCTCATGATGCTTTTTATATTGCATGTCACATGTTCATGCATTTCCCATGCATACGTACTCTCTTTTCAATATACTTGTTACATTTGAACTGTGTTGGGACTTTTCTGATTGTCTCTCTTTCTCCCTCTCTTTTTTGTTTGCGTTAGTCGTGTCTATGACACCTAAACATAAGTTTACTCCGTCCCGGTACCCTCTTCATTCCAGGGCATTGTCTTCCTCTGATCCTACTCCATCACATATATGGTTCTGTGATGAGGATGCCTGTAAGGCCTTCTCAGAGAACTTTTCTCGACGAGATATTCATCTTCAACTCTGAGTCATTTTGGCGGACTTCGCCGACACTAACCTACCCACTGTCATTCACAGTCGGGGTTAGGAGTCACTGTGTGATGTCTCGGTCGCTTATCCATCTGTGCTGATCCAGGAGTTTTACTCCAACATGTATGGATTTGATTTTTCAGTACCTCTCTTTAATACTCACGTTCGAGGTACGCGCATTGCTGTCACACCGCAGCTTGTTGCGGATGTGGTCCGTGTCCCGAGGGTAGAGTTTCCTGACTACCCAGGTTGTGAGTGTCTGAGGACTGTGTCCAAAGACGAGCTCAAATTTGCTTTTTGTAAGCGCCCTTCTGATTGGGGTAAGCATCAGTTCACTTACTGTTCGAACTTTGCAAAAGGTCCTCGATTTTTTAACATAGTTATGATTTTTGTTCTTCACCTTCTCTTTCACTATAACTCTGTCACAAAGCCTCATGCTCAATTTTTGTTGTCCCTTCTTGAGCATCTTACCATAGATTTTCCTTCTCACTTTATTCTTTCTATCTTAGATGTCTATAGGGATACGGCGTCCCGTGATAAGCTCATCTTTCCTTCCGCTATCACGAGGATCTTACACCATTTTTCTATTCCCTTTCCAACGTCCAACCACTTTACCCACATTTGTGCCATAGACGCTGCTGCCGTTAAACATAGCAAGGTGTAGTTTAGGTCGAGGCAGTCTGGGTCAGTAGCTCCTCCCTCACGTTCTGCTCCATCCCAATCTGTACCATCCACATCTGCTCCCTCCTCTTCTACGAGCAATGTAACTCTAGGAGACATCATGACACAGCTTCAGCACATGCATGCTCGCCTTGATACATTCTCCACTGAGCAGTATCAGGTGAATGTTTGTGTTGGCTGTATTGCTCGGTGGCAGACAGTCATGGGTTGCTTCGTTGGTTCTCCTCCATGTACTCTAGAGGCTTCTAATGCTGAGGATGATGATGATGATGCTATTGCTTTTGAGGATGATGGTGATGGGGATGCTAGCTCTTCCGGTACAAATGAGATGTCTACTTGACACTCTTACCCTTTGTCACTCATGACAAAAAGAGGGAGTAGTTTTGTATATGAGAGTGGTCATACTTAGGGGAAAAGTTAGTATAGGACCATTTTGATAGGGGGAGTGTTGACACTTGAGGGATGTAGCGAGGATTATTTGTATCTTTTTCTTTTCTCTATTTTAGGTACATTTATTCTTGTACCTTAGGTCTTGTGACCATTATTAACATATATTGTACTTATCTTCTTTATATTTTGATGTGTGTTTCTTTCACCTACCCTTACATATGTTGTTTCTTTTCTCTCTTTATGCACATGCTTCTTATTACGTGTATGCAATCTATTATTTCTGTTTCACACAAAGATGCCTTGATGAGTTTTGTTTAAAGTGTTTTAGAAATACAGGTTGTCAAAGTCTACTTGTCATAAACTCTCTTCTGCAAAGTTTTTCAAGAGTTTGTGTTAGGATAGATTTTATTGTATTCAACAAGTGAATATGAGTTGAGTGATTTATGACTTCTCTCATATGTTTATTTGTTTGTTGTGGTTTTGTCACAGATTGCCAAATGGGGAGATTGTTAGGACATATGTGATTCACTTGTTAGGAACATATATCATTATTTTATGTAATTGGCTAATCCTTTGACAAAACGCACTTTACTTGTATTTGGGTAGATTTTGGATGTGTTTAATACTTTAAGAAACTTTGTTTCAAGATCAAGTGTTGAAGACATGCAAGTCTGTCCAAGATTCAAGTTTGAAATGTGCTTGTCATTAAAGCTCGACAGCTAGCCATCTATCGACGTCTAAAGAGGTGATCAGCCCTATGGCTCGACAGCATCTCGACAGCAACTCGATAGCTAGGCATCTGTCGAGGTTTAAGAAAAACAGATTTTCAATTATGTTTTAACTCTAATCCGTGATTATGTGTTTGGTCTTTCTTTTCTCATAACTCTAGACATATAAAAGAATTATTTTAAGGGCCGTTAAAGAGGACACAAGTTGCACAAGTGTTGAGCAAGGTTTGTTTAAGCAAATTGTGACCGAAGACAGAGTTTTGCCCTAGTTCATCATTCTTGTGTAGAAGTTGCTGTGTTTGTGCACTGTAGGGTTTTGTGACCAAGCATCTTCTTGATCTTCATCATCTGGATGAACTAAAGAACTTTGCAGCCAACAACATTCTCTAGTTGGTGATTGAAGTCGCGTACTGGGATCCACGCAATTGGTTAGTCACGTACTGGGAGTCATGCATTACAAGGAGAGATTGTCACTACAGAACAAGTTTAATTGGGTATTGGGGTAAGGGTTTAACTGTAGGTTCAACTTGGGAGTGGTGACCTTAAAATCACCTGATGGGGTTTTTGCCGTATTAGTTTTCCCTATTCGTAGACAAATTATCGTGTCAATTTATTTTCTGTTGCATACTTAGTTTAACTGGTGATTTTTTTGTGCTACCACGCGTTTGCATATTAATTTGATTAATTAATAAACTTAGTTAATTAATCAATTAATTCATCACAAGTGGTCAATACGTTTTTAGCCTATCACAAGTAAAGAAAGATAGACAAACTCCAAGGACTATGCTCACCCGAGGAAAGCAAGAGAGCCAAAGGATGACTGGCACTCCATTAAAGCCTAAGGATAAGGGAAAGGATAGCAACAGGAGAAAACGAGACCTGTGAGGGTGGTGGGAGGAAGTTTCCTAAAGAAGACATGCTCTACATCAACCTAATTAGTTGCATTAATGATGAAATGACTCCTGAACAGCAACATCACAGTTAGCAACTCTCTCTATCACCTCTAGAAGGATCCTGATGGGACAAGTATCTTGAAAGATCACTTGAAACGTACAAGTAGAGGGTTGGGATGCTAGGGAAGGAACTATAAAAGAGAGGAAAACCCCCAGAAAATGGGGATGAACAATTTCCAAGAAAAAAGAAACAAGCAAGAGAACTAAGGATTACCTTACAAAGGGACATGAGCTTAACTTATTAATAAGAGATTTATCCTCGAACGTGCCTGGGGAGGATATTATCCTCATATGTTGTTCTAAATACACTAATCTGTTACTTTGGATTCAACAGTCTTAGACTTGGACTTATCTTTACATTGCACTTGAGTTAAAGACTCACTCTCTTAAAAATTCTATTGTTGGGGTTTGATTTGAAAGATAAGGTATCACTATTCTCAGTGGGCTTGGACATTTCTTTTTAGGGTTCTTACAAAAACTATATAGAGAAGATTAGCATAGCCCTGATCAAGGATGGCATGCCAATGTTATGAAGACGAAAACCGAGCGTGTATTTTGTGTCATACTAATATTACTTGACCAAATCTAGAGGATAGCATGTTAAATCTGGATTGGTAATTTTTCATATAGCTGCAGCAAATAAGATTATAGAGCCTCGGGTGAGCCACTTAATTTATGATTGTGTTTTTCAAGGAGAGTGATGACAGAAATTTTATTACTTTCCTCAGGGTATAGGATACTATCAGTTTATCACATTCACATGGCTTGATTCTCGGTGCTCCCTTTAATTAAAATTTCCCTTCATGATGCTGTGCTGTCCCATGTGCAAGTGCAAATTAATCCTTATTCTTCTAATTACCACCAATCGAACTTGATTTCATTCTGCTACCAACTCAAATTCGATATTGAATGTCGCATTTTACTTTTGTTCATTTTTACTGTTCACGTGCCTTTAATGGATTGGAGCCTTATAAAAGAGAGTTCGCAAGAGCAACCATATTTAGTTGATCTATTGTTTGTAGCAATATGAGGACCAAGGATCTAGCAACATATAATTATAGGATAAAATTTAACTATAAAATTGGTTGTAACTTAAACTTACAACTTTACTTAATAAAATAAAAATTATTACATATTTTGAAAATCTAACTGTTTGCATGTTTTTTACACTTGTAATATACATGTCAAATTTTGTATCAATCGGATATAATTTACTATATAATCTATAAACTTATATTTTATACATAATTTTAAACTACAAAAACTTGCAATTTAAACAATTTATTAATGACATATCTATTGATCTTTAATTTCCTATAAATTTTGCAAGCATAGAAGATATAAGAAAAAGATGTAATTCAATGGTAGATTTGTTAAAATTCACCTCCAATAGAAAGATATTGAGTAAAGTTGTAGCTTAAAGTTACCATCAATTTTATAACTAAACTTTGTCTATAATTATATTATATATCATAATATTGCAAGCATGTCTTGCACCCTTTAAACTTCCCAAGAGTCTTAATACCATAAAATTAGAAGAAGATTTCAAATCCAACAGCTTAGGTAATCCTTCGGAACAAAAAAAAGAAAAGGAGGAAAGAACATAAAGCAGTCAGGATCACTGGTCAGACCAATGCCCCTTAAGCACTTAAGCATAGTGGGTTGCAGATTATAACACAAGCATTATTGCTATATTGTTGAATACTCTCTTTTAGTTGGGAAATTTAGACTTCGGTTGACAGAATTAACAAGTTTTAAACCCAAATTGTTAACTAGATTAATTATCAATAAACCTTTTTAAAACTAACAAACATCAATATCATGCAGCGGAAAAAAATAAATAAGACAAGATATGATGACCCAGGAAAACCAATGAAATCAACCAGTTTCACAGTAAAAAAACCTGAGGGGAAACCTTCCCGAAAAGCAATCCACTATAGTAAAGAGAAGTTTCAGATCTAGTACAAAACCTTTGTCCCTATACTCTACAATCCCCGTAGATGAACTCACAGCAGAAACCTTCTACCGCTTTAAAACCTCTAAACTCTTCAATATATGAACGCCACCCTTTTTTGTTGCACGAATCCCAGTACGTGACTAACTCCTTTGCATGAATTCCAGTGCGTGACTCACTCACCAACTTAAGGAAGAAGAATGTTGGCTGTAAAGTTCTTCACGTCATCAACAATGAAGATAAAAAAACACTTGGTTACAAAACCCTAAGGCGCAAAGATGCAGTAGTTTCTTTCAGAGAGAATAAGGCATTGGTCACCTTTTGCATATGTTCTCCTTGTATTCTCTTATGTGACGGCCTCTAAAATAAGTATTATATATGTCTAGGGTTGTGAGAAAAGAAACCCTACACAAATACAAAAGCCTGGCCCAAAAATCAGATCTGAAAATTCTGATTTTTGTAACCTCGATAGATAGCAGGTGTCGAGGAGGTATCGAGCTTTAAACCTCGATAGATAGCTAGGTGTCTAGGAGGTGTCGAGAAGCTGTCGAGGGGACAGAAACTTTCTTGATCGATCCACCAGCTGTCGAGAAGGTGTCAAGATTGACATAAGAAACACCTTAAGAAGCTCGATAGATAGCCAGCTGTCGAGAGGTGTCGAGCAGCTGTCGGGCTATCTGTCCATAGGTGTTGAGCTATGTGCCCAGGTTTATTGAACACCTTTTCTTCACTTGTGTCCTGGTCCAATCTTTATGGCTTTAATATTAGACTTGAACAACATGTTCTTTGAAGTATTAAACACATCCTAAATCTACCCAATTACGAGTAAAGTGAATTTTGTCAAAGGATTAGTTAATTACTTAAAATCGTGACATATATTCTTAACAAGTGAAACACATATATCCTAACAATCTCCCCCTTTGGAAATCCGTGACAAAACCACAACAAACAAATGAACATATGAGAGAAGTCATAAATCACTCAACTCATATTCACTTGTTGAATACAATAAAATCTATCCTAACACAAACTCTTGAAAAACTTTGCAAGAAGAGAGTTTATGGCAAGTAGACTTTGACAACCTGTATTTCTAAAATACTTTAAACAAAACTCATCAAGGCATCTTAGTGTAAAACAGAAATAATAGATTGCATACAAGTAATAAGAAACATGTGTATAAAAATAGAAAAGAAACAACACATGTAAAGGTAGGTGAAGAAGACATGCATCATCATATCATATAACAAAGATAAGCACAATGTATTGTGACCCAAGGTACAAGAAGAAGGAAGTAAGCACTCCCCCTAACAAGATGAAACACATATCCACCTTACAAAGGAATGTATTTCTCCCCCAAACTTGTAGAATCTTAAACAAAAACCAAAAGTCTCCACAATTTCTCCCCCTTTTTGTCATGATTGACAAAGAGTACAAGAAACTAGAAAGCTTCACCCGAGAAACATAAAGATGATCAAGGATGATCAAGGGGGTACAAAGAATCCATAAAAATGCATGAATGTAATAAAACAAGATGCTATGGATGCAAAACATGTGAAAAACCAATCTCTCAATCAAGAAAAAAGTTAAGCACATAGATCCAAAACACACACACACACACACTAAACAAGTCTAACAAATTTTATATTTCAAAAACAAGTCAAGACAATTTAGTAAGTATACATTAACACATGTAGATACTTGTGATGGCCAAATCACATTGTACCTACACATGTATCAAGAATAGCAAAGAATATCGTGTGTTGTGTGTGAAAAACATCGCAAGATTGCATATGTGTATACATGTTATGATAATTTGAGATATGAGAAAATAACTTTAACTCACACATAATCATAACTGTTTGATGGGGACTATCACCTTTGAGGTACATCCTATAACTCCCACATCTCCTAGAAAACACGCTTGCAATCATATTTAAAACATTTTAATCTTTTTGCTTTTTATTTTCTTTGCATATTTTCTTTTAAGCATATCATGCATGGGCATAAAAAGAGTGAAAAGAAATACCCAATATGTTAAGCATGGACATTGCACTTTTGCTTTGCCAAATCATACGGACGTCTTTGACACTGCACTTTTGCTATGCCGAAGCATACAAGTGTCTATGACACTGCACTTTTGCTATGCCGAAGCATACATGTGTCATACATGATTGGCGGGCAACAGTGGTGAGATGGTTATTTATACCTTTCTCTTAGGATTTTCTAGTCCTACCCGTCAAAAAAAGTGATATAAGTGTTAAGTTCAAGAGATAACTTAATCTTACTCATCACAAATAAGAGCCACAAAACTCACTTGATTAGTTATGCATAGAGATGCTCATCTAAGATACAAAAGATACAAAGTTTAGAAAACTTTGTTTCAATGGCCATCCAAGGTACATAAGTACTAATGTACACAAACACACATTGTTTTTGTATTTTTCTGATTTTTCCTTTTTATCATTCAAACAAAAACAGATAAACAACATGAATGCATGAAAGAAAAATGCATATGCACGAAGGCATGATAGAAAGATGCAGATGCATGAAAGCATGATTCCAAAAGCAGATAAGAAATCAAGCAAAGAGAGTCCTACTTTAAATAGAGAGAATCAAAGCAGAGGACAAATAGAATAGACAATTAAGTCTTAGGCTCATTTCTCACCCACACGGCACGAGTCTTTGGCCATGAAGATGAAAAGGCACGTGTCCTACTATGTCTACTAAAGGACATAGAAGAATTAGAATTCTCTTGAAATTGAGTTAAAAAGCTCAAGACTTTTAATAACTCTCCAAACAAAGGTGTAGGTCCTTGAGAGGAAACCTGTGACCGTTCGGACAATTGCTTATGAGGATACAACTTAAAACAATTAGGATGAATGTGTCCAGAAACACCACAATAGTGACAAACATGAGGTTTAATAAAGGATTTAGAATTAGACAAATCAGTTTTGGATTTCATACCTTTATTACCTTTCTCAGCTTGTGGCACAAAGATGGTCCTTGATCCAGAAGTAGTGGATGAGAAGGGGCTGGAGAAAGCAGCATATCCTAAGCCAGTCTTATCAGAACTAGGCTTTTAAGCACTCAAGACCTCATCAAGCTTTGTACTAGACATTCTCTCCATTTGAGTTCTAGCTTGACTAAGCTTAACCTTAAGATTCTTGACATTCTCTTCTAATAAGGCGTTCTCCACAACAAGAGCCTCAACTAACCTTGTAGTCTCATCTAGTTTGACTAACAGATCAGCTTTTTCAGTTTTTACCTCATTGAGCTCTTTTCTACAAAGATGAGAAGTTTTTTCAGATTTTATGAATTCAGTGCATAGCTTATCATAGGCTTCCTGAATGGTCATCTTCTTAGGTACTTCATCATCAGAAAAATACTCACTGTCACTAGCACTCTCCATAATCACCTTATCGGTTGTGGCAACAAAGGCCATAACGTGATGACATTCATCCACAAACTCATCAGAAGAGTCATCCTCAGTATCACTCTAAGTAGCAACCAACCCTTTATCTTTTGACTCCTTGGTCTTTTCCTTCATGAGGTAGTTTGGACACTCTATCCTCATATGACCAAAACCTTTGCACTCATGGCATTGGATGAGGAGTTTCTCGTTCTTGCCCTTTCTAGAAGATTTAGGTTTCCTAGGAGATTTGCCCTTATCCTTTTTCCTAAACTGAATAAGCTTGATAATCTCATCAGTTATGAAGGTTAGATCCTCATCCTCATCTTCACTTTGATCTTCATCTTCAGAGTCCTCAGTCTCTTCCTCTACACCCTTAAGAGCCAAGTTTTTGCTCTTTTCACCTTTTCCCATTGAGCTCAATCCCATCTCATAGGTTTGAAGGTTCCCTACAAGCTCAGTCAAAGGAATTTGATCAATGTCCTTTGCTTATTCAATGGCAGTGATGTCCTTTTCAGGTAAGGACCTAAGGATTTTTCTAACAATTTTGGATTCTGTGATACATTCTCCAAGATTAAAAGTAGAATTCACAATATCCTTGAGTTTAGCATAAAACTCATCAAAAGTCTCATCCTCTTCCATCCTTATTTCTTCAAAACTACTAGTGAGTTGTTGAAACTTCACAGTCTTTACTGCCTTGGTACCTTCATAGGTGGTCTCAAGAATGGTCCATGCTTCCTTGGCAACTTTTGTGGATGATATCTTCTTAAATTCCTCATTGGTCACCCCACAAAACAGAGCATTCAAAACCCTACTGTTGAAATTTGCCGCTATGATTGTTGCATCACCCCAATCCACCAGCGTTTCCTTTGTCTTAATCCAGCCAACTTCAATAGCTTGCCATACCTGTTCACCTAGGGCCTACAAAAAAAATTTCATACGAACTTTCCAGTACGCATAATTAGTTCCATCAAATAAAGGAGGTATAAATAAAGATTGTCCTCTATCCATGACAATAGGGGTTAATGGATCACTAGTTGGAAAATTTAGACCCCGGTTGACAGAATTAAGAAGTTTTAAACCCAAGTTGTTAACTAGATTAATTATCAATAAACCTTGTTAAAACTAACAAACATCAATATCATGTCAAAATCATGCAGTGGAAAAAAATAAATAAGACAAGATATGATGACCCAGGAAAACCAATGAAACCAACCAGTTTTATAGTAAAAAAACCTGGGGGGAAACCTTCCTGAAAAGCAATCCACTATAGTAAAGAGAAGTTTCAAATCTAGTACAAAACCTTTGTCCCTATACTCTACAATCCCTATAAATGAACTCACAGCAGAAACCTTCTACCGCTTCAGAACCTCTAAACTCTTTAATATATGAACGCCACTCTTTTTGTTGCACGGATCCCAGTACGTGACTAACTCCTTTGCATGAATCCTAGTACGTGACTCACTCACCAACTTAAGGAAGAAGAATATTGGCTGCAAAGTTCTTCACTTCATCAAAAATGAAGATCAAGAAGCACTTGGTTACAAAACCCTAAGGCGTAAAGACGCAGTAACTTCTTTCAGAGAGAATAAGGCATTGGTCACCTTTTGCATATGTTCTCCTTGTATTCTCTTATGTGACGGCCTCTAAAATAAGCATTATATAGGTCTAGGGTTGTGAGAAAAGAAACCCTACACAAATACAAAAGTCTGGCCCAAAAATTAGATTTAAAAATTCTGATTTTCATAACCTCGATAGATAGCAGGTGTCGAGGAGGTGTCAAGCTTTAAACCTCGATAGATAGCTAGGTGTCGAGGAGGTGTCGAGAAGCTATCTAGGGGACAGAAACTTTCTCGATCGATCCACCAACTGTCGAGAAGGTGTCGAGATTGTGATAAGAAACACCTCAAGAAGCTCAATAGATAGCCAGCTGTCAAGAGTGATGGATATAAAGATAAATGCAGCGGAAAATAAGTTTTAAACGGATCTACTTCATTCGATATTGATAACACGTACAAAGTAAATTTCAGAATTAGAGAAACAAGAGATCGTACCTTGAAGCGGTGAATTTCAAAACAAAGATTGAATCACTTGGGACTACTTTTAATCTTCACTCCAATTCCACTAACGCCCAAGATGTGTGGTCTCTCGATTGGTAACAAAGGGATGACTTGTGAGTGACAAAAACTCACATGCACACCATTTTCATGATCTTTTTCTCACTTAGAAAAATCTGAACCTTTTTTATCTAACCAATTTATCTAATTGGGCCGGCCTTTTGGGCCTTACCAATTGGGCTTAAGTGTGTGGCTTGGAGTGGGACCAAAAGGGACCAATAAGACACTAGCTCCAATGGGCCTTGGGCTTTTCTGTCAACTCTTGACAAGTCCAAAGTTACCATTAACTATATTTAATACCACTATATAAATATAGTTGCACTCTAGGTCTTATCTATAAATTATATCCCAAGACTTTATTATACATGCAACCCCTTCATAAAATATTCGTAGTAATACAAAGTCATTAATGTAGACTGCCACTTTGTAAATTACTACATCTTAATCCTTGAGTACCCGGTTTAATCCTCTAATGTTATTCATTATATATTCATGAAATCCAATTCCATAAATATATACTTTAGTCTCACTAAAGTGGTTAGGCCTAACTCTCTGAATAACAAACTCATTAAACTTACCTCAAGGGAATACTTTATATCTCCGTTAAGAGATTATGAATTCCATCTTGAGAATACATGTTCCATCAACACTAAATGTGGCTGCCCAACATACTGAGATTTTGACCATTACTATAGATCTCACTCCTGATATATCAAAGTAACCTACATCTCATGATCATGTTCATTATTCTCTCAGGATTAAGAGTTCATGCAAATACAAGTCGTGAGATTTATTATTCATATGACAGTCTTAGGAAAATAATAAATCTCACAGCGGTCCAGTTCAATATGTCTTAACTCTTAAAACATATTAACACATCAACCAGAAGTCTCTACTTCCATGATCAAGACAAATCATCGTGGTTGATATGTTATAGTCTTCGCAGATGAAATGTCCAATTTCATCACCGACTACGAACTATAATTCTGAGTTTACAAAGAACTTGTGATTTATATCTTCTGTGACTTTTCACATAAATCACATACTATGCATCTCATGGACTTAGTGATAATGTCTGAATATTCATGTTACTATTATTTCAGATAATAATAAAACAAATTTATTAAACATAATATTAAGTCATACATAATGTCAAACACAATGTCACACTTAATATCATACATAGCATCTTACAATAGGATTTAAGGGCACCAATCCTAACAAAGAGGTGTCGAGCAGCTGTCGGGCTATCTATCCACAGGTGTCGAGCTATGTGTCCAGCTTTATTGAACACCTTTTCTTCACTTGTTTATTGGTCCAATATTCATGGCTTTAATACTAGACTTGAACAACATGTTCTTTGAAGTATTAAACACATCCTAGATCTACCCAATTACGAGTAAAGTGAGTTTTGTCAAAGAATTAGCCAATTACTTAAAATCATGATATATATTCTTAACAAGTGAAATACATATGTCCTAACACTTTTTTCATACCAACTAAGGTTGGTGATCTCTTATCAAAAAAAAAAAAAATAAATAAACTAAGGTTGGTGATCTAATAGAAAGGCACTTTGGGTCAACACGACGTAGGTTTAAAAAATTAATTAACGATCTCAGCCCATGTTTTGCCTTAAACAAACAAACCTTATATTTGAAAAGTTTTTAATTGAAATGCTATTCCATCCTCACGGGTCTAATTCCATTATTTTTCAATAGTTGAGAATAAAGAAATGTAAACATCTCTATTAGAAATATCAAGATGTGCCAATTGAGTTATAATGTAAGGAGCAATAAATTCAATGATAATAATAAATATAGCCTTTAGGTAAATCTATAAATGTTATTTTCTACGAGTGTATGTCATTGGTACGTGTATACATATATATTGTGTCTTATATTGTTTATAGGACCTTTTTGCTTTCTATACTTTGTGTTGTCTTACTCTTATTATGGGTTAGAAGCCTAGAACTTGCATTTTATGAATTTGGAAGGACAAATTTTTAAACTCTTTTAAGAAAGGTAGATTCATATGTTGGCTTGCTTTCTAAATCATGAGTTATTCTCTTTTGATAAATAATTCTTATATATATATATATACAGACAAATACACCCATGTTGTGGTGGTTACCTAATGATGTACAATATATTTTATTCAAACACAATACATATATTTTGTATTAGGATAATTAATTTAGAGTTTCAAGTTTCTCACTACTTAATTAGTAGAGTATTTCATAAATAAAATCCATTTTTTTACATTCAATTCTAATTAAAATAATTTTTCATTTTTAATAATCTATATTTAACATCAAAATATATTTTTTAATTTATATATGATTTTTTTATCAAGGCATTTAATTTACATGTGATTTTTTTTATTAAGTTGTGCATCGCATAGGCATAATGTTAGGTTCTAAAGATTTAGGATTTTATGTATTTAGAACTCTAATTTGTATTGTTGGCAAACCCTGATCAAAACATGTTATTTAGTCTTGTTTAGACTTGCTCAAAGTTGGGTCTTTCATGTAAAGTTGGAATCGAGTGGCTGCAGATGCATTGGTGCATTTCGGCCTGGCTCAATCGATCGAATCTCGGGCAGAATGTTTTTCTGTAGAATATTCTAGCTCAACCCTAACTCATTAAATATTTTGGGTTTTCTGTTTTTACCCTAGGTATATAAAGGAAAACCCTAGCCACGTTTTTAGAGTTGCTCCAGTTGCATTGTTGCTCATACATTACGGTTTTGTGTAAATCTCTTGTGAGATCTAGAGGAGCTTTCCTTTACACAAAGCTTAGGGTTTTCGAGATAGAGATAGTATCAACATCTTGATGATCAACTCGGTTACTACCATTGAAGTTTAAAGAATATCAAGCGTGGGTGCTTGTAACTGATTGAAGAATTCAAGAAAGGAGTCTGTGGATTCGGAGCTTGCACGTGGTCGTGTTAGTAAGTTCTACTGGTGGGTAGCATTAGGAAGTCAAGCGGGGAGCTTGTAGTCCTTTTGTATGAACTTCGATTCTTTAATAGTGAATTCAGATTTGCCTTGAGGATCGGCGGGTCAAATCCTCCCCAGGTTTTTACCGTGTGGTTTCCTGGGTGATCATATCATTGTGTCTTTTATTATTCCGCTGCTTTATACTTTTGATATGATTATTTGATTGCTTTAACCTAGAATTGCATAATTTGACTAAGTAACAACTTGGCTAATTAATCTAGGCTAACCAATCTGGTTGTTTTAAGGAGTCTAAAACCGTTCACATAATATTAGTAAAATATGAACTATAAAATGAATGAGATGGACATTATTTGAAAGGATAAATTTTAGTTACAAAATTGGTTGTATTTTAAGGCTACAACTTTATTCAATATCTTTTTATTGGAGGAGAATTTTAACAAATCCACCATTAGATTACATCTTCTTGTTATATTCTCCATGCTTGCAAATTTTTAAAAAATGGGGAAAATTACAGTAAACCCACCTATGTTTTGGCCCGTTTTCACTTTAAAAAACATAATATTAGTAAAATATGAACTATAAAATGAATGAGATGGACATTATTTGAAAGGGTAAATTTTAGTTACAAAATTGGTTGTATTTTAAGGCTACAACTTTACTCAATATCTTTTTATTGAAGGAGAATTTTAACAAATCCACCATTAGATTACATCTTCTTGTTATATTCTCCATGCTTGCGAAATTTTTTAAAAATGGGAAAAATTACAGTAAACCCACCTATGGTTTGGCCCGTTTTCACTTTGCCTACATGTAGTTTAAAACTTAACACTTTGCCCACTTGAACTTCAATCTGTTTGCTCTCCGTTACCCACCTCACCCTCAAACATTAAAAAAACACGCTTTTATTAAAAATCAGAATATAACAAGGATCAAAAACACGAATTGTTAAAACTTTTCCTCACAAGCCCTAGAAACACGAAAAACCTAATTCTGCATCTAATATTGAAATCGTGTTGTAAGAATGAACCTAGACGAGCAACAGGTTGTTTAGGGACCAAAATCCTAGTAAGAAATTAGTCGCTATTTGGGTTTTTAATTTGGGTTTGTGGTTGATTTATAGTTTTTTGAGTAATCAATCAATGGTCAATGTTACTTGTAACGGAATGAGAATATTGGTTGTGTTTGTTGATGTTTATGAAAAATGTGGCCACCCGTTGTTTGGATTTATGTTTGTTTATGGGCATTTATTTATCATGGTCATTTTGTCTCACAGTGGACCCAAGTTTCTGTTGGGTTTAAATTTTAGTGTTTGCATGTGCTTATTAGTAATATGGAAACAAAAGAAAAGCAGAAAATGTGGTCCCTTTGATGTGTGCATTGCATCCCAAAAGCAAAACAGGAACATATACAAGTGTTTACTCTTTATGTGTCTGTTGTTTACAATTCTTTAATTGTGTACGTGTCAAATCGTAATTTGTTATTGTAGATGGATGATGAGGAAGTGAAATTCGAGGTTCATTATGATGGTACTTTTCTGTGGAACCCAAGTTTATAATATTTTGGTGGGAAAGTTGAAATAGTGTATAAGGATCCGATAGACTTAGTTATTTTGAAATATAAGGTATATGTGAGGAATTGGGGATTGATGAACTATCTAGGGCTCATTATTTAGCTTCAAGGGGTAACTTGGAGCAAGACTTGAGGCTTATAGAAGATGATAAAGATGTGGTGTCCATGTGTAAGCTTAATGAGGGAGGGCCAAGAGACACCATCATACTGTATGTGGAGAGTGATCATGCTCCATTTGTAGTTGAAGTTCCTGATGGGGTTGGTCAAGGGGTTGGTGTAGGGGTTGCTACAGGGGGTGCAAGGGTTGGTGCAGGAGTTAGTGCAAGGGGTGGTGCAGGAGCTACTACTGGGGCTGTTACAGGGGGTGATGCTAGTGTAGGGGTAGAGGAGGAGTTTGATTGGTTGAATGAAGGTCTAGAAGAAGAAGACTTTGCTGATGATATTTTTGGTGAGTCTTCTCCACCTCACAATGTTCTATCTGAGCGTAATACTGTTCCACCTCAACCAACCACTAATACACCTCAGCCGAACACTAATACACCTCAGCCAAATATAGATACACCTTAGCCAAGCAATGTTCCACCTCCAAATATAGATTAGATGAAGAGTGGGCTGAACCATCTTTAGAGTATGATATTGCAAGTGTGGATGGTTTTGATGATGAGCGTAGGCTTGGCAACCTAGAATTCAATGAGAGGACTGGTATGAGAAATGTTCAGTTGGTAAAAGGGATGAAGTTTCCAAACTCCAAGGTTTTTAGGAAGGCTTTGAAGGAGTACGTGATTCAACATCACATTGATATCAAGTGGAAGTTGAATAAGAAGAAGAAGATTTTTGTACATTGTAAGAACAACTGTGGATGGAGGTGTTATGCCTCAATGGTAATTGGAGAGTGCACATTTGAGATCAAGACACTTAATCCTGAGTGTACCTACCCCTTAACACTTCAAGATGGACAAGTTACATCAGCCTATGTGGCAAACAGGTATTTGGAGGATTTTAGTAAGAATCCTAACTAGGAGGTCTTAGGTGTTAAGCACCATGTGACGCAGTAGATTTCAGTTGATTTAAGTCTTAGTCAGGTGTATAGATCAAGGAAGGCAGCTAGGAGTTTGATCATTGGGAATAAAGAGGCTCAGTATGGCCTACTTAGAGATTATGTAGAAATAATAAGGAGGACAAATGTAGGAAGCAAGGTGATACTACAAACAGAGATGGAAAATGAGAATGCAGAGCCTAATTTTAAAAGGATGTACATTAGGTACAATGCTCAGAAAGTTGGGTTTCTAAGTGGTTGTAGACCCTTTGTTGGGCTGGATGGATACCACTTGAAGGGTAGGTTTGGTGGGCAATTATTGTCTGCCACTACTAAGGATGGAAATGACAATATATTCCTAGTAGCAACGGTTATGGTCGAGTAAGAGAACAAGGACAGTTGGATTTGGTTCTTGGAGAAGTTTGAAGATGACATTGGTAGGCTAAAGGATCTCAATCTAGTATTCATCAGTGACAGGAAGAAGGTATTATCATGTAGCTCATGTTTATGACTTGATTACTTGCTTACTTGAATGCTTACTTGTTGACATGGAATGCTTACTTGCTTACTTGCTTGCAATACTCAGGGCCTTCTACTTGCAATAGAGACTCTATTCTCAATTGTAGAGCACAGGTATTGTGTGAAGCACATATACAACAACTTCAAGGTTAACCACATGGGCATAAAGTTAAAGACTGTACTGTGGAGATGTGCTGGCACAACATCAGTTAGTCAATTTGAGAGGGGGATAGAGTATCTTAAGAGTTTTGATGAAGAAACTTGGAAGTACCTTGTAGATATAGAGTTTGCACAGTGGACCAAATCTCACTTTTCTCCAAGGGCTTTGATAGATTGTCTGGTAAATAATCTGAGTAAGAGATTTAACTCTATGATTGTGAAGGCTAGAGACAAGCCAATATTTTCAATGCTAGAGTGGATCAGAGTTAGGCTTATGAGCTGACTGTATATATAGAAGATTGGCATAGAAAAGTATGGTGGCAAGTTGTGTCCTGTTATGTTCTAAAGACTTAGGATTTAATGTATTTAGAACTCTAATGTGTATTGATGGCAAATCATGATCAAAACAATATGTTTAGTCTTGTTTAGGCTTGCTCAAAGTTGTATATTTTATATAAAGTTGGAATCGAGAGGCTGCAGATACATTGGTGCATTTCGGCCTGGCTCGATCGATCAAAAGTTAGACTCAATCGATTGAAAGTCGGCCAGAATGTTTTTTTACAGAATTTTCCAACTCAGCCCTACCTCATTAAACGTTTTGGGTTTTCTATTTTTACCCTAGGTATAAAAGGCAAAACCTTAGCCACGTTTTTTAGAGTTGCTCTGGGTGTATTATTGCTCATACATTGCGGTTTGTGTGAATCTCTTGTGAGATCCTTGAGCAGCTTTCCTTCACATAAACTTAGGGTTTTCTAGGTAGAGATATTTTTCAATACCTTGATGATCAACTTAGTTGCTGCCATAAGAGCTTAAAGAATAACAAGCATGGGTGCTTGTATCTGGTGGAGAATCCAATAAAGAAGGAGTCCATGGATTCGGAGCTTGCACATGGTCGTGTCAGTAAATTCTACTGGTGGGTAGCATTAGGAAGTCAAGCAGGTAGCTTGTAAGTCCTTTTGTATGAAATTCAATTCTTTCGCATAGTGGATTCAGGTTTACCTTGAGGAAAGCTAGTCAAATCCTCCCAAGATTTTTACCGTGTGGTTTCCTAGGTCATCATATCATTGTGTTATTTACTTTTCCCCTGCTTTATATTCTTGATATGATTGTGTGATTGTGATAACCTAGAATTGCATAAATTGACTAAGTTAATCACTTGGCTAATTAATTAGGTTAATCCGGATGGTTTAAGGGGTCTAAAACCGTTCAAGTGGTATCAGAGCAAGTAGCTCTTTCTTTGTAGATCTTTTGATCTCTGAGTTGATCCTTGACCCCTTTTGTCATGGAACATGGACACTCTCTTGTTGTTCCTCCTCACTTTGATGGGAATAACTATGCTTATTGGAAAGTAAGGATGAAAGCATTCCTAAAATCTACTGATGAGAAGGTTTGGAATTCCGTTGAGTACGGATGGGAAAAGCCCACTACTCTTGTGAGTGAGTGGCAAACTTCTCAAAAAGAAGCAGCAGGGTTCAATAGCAAAGCTATGAATGCCATCTTTAATGCTGTTTCCATGGAGGAATTTAAGAGAATTTCTAATGTTGAGGTTGCTTATATTGCTTGGAAAATCCTCCAGACTGTGCATGAAGGCACAAAGGCAGTTAAGATCAATAAATTGCAACAATTAACTTCTAGATTTAAAAGCATTAGAATGTCTGATGATGAATCTATGCTAAATTGAATGATATTGTTAATTCTGCATTTAATTTGGGTGAAATCTACGATCAACCTAAAATTGTTAGGAAGATTCTTAGATCTTTAACTGAA
Organism: Quercus ilex subsp. ballota; assembly: GCA_032727855.1. Taxonomy (NCBI): domain Eukaryota; kingdom Viridiplantae; phylum Streptophyta; class Magnoliopsida; order Fagales; family Fagaceae; genus Quercus; species Quercus ilex. The sequence goes on from CM064908.1 coordinate 47,357,247, forward strand.
TATTTTATACCCAAAGTGACTGCCATCACTGAAAGCAAGGATGTGGACTCCATCCCTGTTAATGAGCTTGTAGGATCTATTCAGTCCTATAAGTTAGACCCTGCCCAAAGCTAACAAATCCAAATCAATGGCTCTTAAGTCAGTTGATGATGTTGAGGTTGGTGGATTTAATGATGAGCTCTCTGCTACAGAGATTGCGTACCTTACCAAGAACTTTAGAAACTTTATTAGGAATAACAACAGAAAGGCAAAAGGTACAAACACTGTTGAACCTAGAAACTTTAGGAAGAATGATCCCACTAAGGTTAATAACTTTGAAAAACCTAGAGAAAAAGTAGGTCAATCTTCAAACAATCCTTTGGGTGCTCAGTGTTTTGGATGTCAAGGGTATGGTCATGTTAAATCTGAATGTCCTACTTACTTGAGGTCTAAGGGTAAAGCTATAGTTGTAACCCTTAGTGATAACGAGGTTTCTGATGATAAGTCTGGATGTGACGAGGATGGAAACTTCATTACTTTCACTACTACTGCTATAGTAAATGAAAGCGTGTTTGTTGAAGAGAACCTTTCTGATGGGGAACTCTCTGAGGATGCAGATCTTCAAGAGGGCTATAATAAACTTTGCAAAATTGCTGCAAAGGATGCTATGAATGTTGAACTTGGCCTGAAGAAAATTGATTCTCTTGAGCTTGAAAAGAAAAATTTGCTTGTTAAATTATTTAATGCTAATGATCTTTTGAAACATGTGAAATCTGAGAACATGCTCTTACTTGATAAAGTTAAAACTTTAGAACATGATTTATCTGTTGCTAGATTTGCTAGTTCTAAACTTGATCAAATGCTGAATGTTCAAAAGTATCCTTCTGACAAATCTGGTTTAGGTTATGTTGAAAGCATCTCTTTGTCTGCACCACATTCCATGAACTTTGTTCGTTCATCTTCTTCTAAACCTTCTATGAGCGAGGTTGTGAGTGAAACTGTCAAACCCCCTGTGAGTGAGGTTGTCAAACCGGTAGAAGTTTCACCTCCTAGGAAGATTAGGGTTGATCTGGGAGAGTCTAAACCTAAAGAGTCTAGCCTTTCTAAGGACAAGATGCATGGTAAACCTGCTTGGGTTTGTCATTTTTGTGGAAAGTCTAGACACATTCGTCCTAATTGTTACAAGCTTCAAACTACTAAGAGAGCAAACAAACCAAAAGTGTTTGTGCCTCAAGTACAAGATCCTATGGCACTGATTGGTGAATTGGTAAAGGCTTTAAACCTTTATTCCAATTCTAGAGTTGGAAATCACTCGAACGTGAATAGGAACTCAACTGCTCGTGGTGCATCTAAAAGGTTTTGGATGTTAAAGACTCGATCTAATTGAGTCTTTCTGACATGGTCCTTGTGCTTCATTGCTCTACCCTTTTGTGACCATTGTTCTTTGGTTTTTGTGTGTTTTTTTTTTTTTTTTTTTTTTTGTTTCTAGGATTTGCATTGCAGAACATGTTAGGATTAGTGCCCTTAAATCCTATTGTATAATACTATGTATGATATTAAGTTTGACATTGTGTATGACATTATGTATGACTTAATATTGTGTTTAATGAATTTGTTTTATTATTATCTGAAATAATGGTAACATGAATATTCGGACATTATCATTTAGTCCATGAGATGCATAGTATGTGATTTATGTGAAAAGTCACAGAAGATATAAATCACAAGTTCTTTGTAAACTCAGAATTATAGTTCGTAGTCGGTGATGAAATTGGGCATTTCATCTGTGAAGACTATAACATATCAACCACGATGATTTGTCTTGATCATGGAAGTGGAGACTTCTGGTTGATGTGTTAATATGTTTTAAGAGTTAAGACATATTGAACTGGACCGCTGTGAGATTTATTATTTTCCTAATGACTGTCACATGAATAATAAATCTCACTACTTGTATTTGCATGAACTCTTAATCTTGAGAGAATAATGGACCTGATCATGAGGTGTATGTTGCTTTGATATATCAGGAGTGAGATCTATAGTAATGGTCAAAACCTCAGTATGTTGGGCAGTCACATTTAGTGTTGATGGAACATGTATTCTCAAGATGGAATTCATAGTCTCTTGACGAAGATATAAAGTATTCCCTTGAGATAAGTTTAATGAGTTTGTTATTAAGAGAATTAGACCTAACCACTTTAGTAAGACTAAAGTATATATTTATGGAATTGGATTTCATAAATATATAATGAATAACATTAAAGGATTAAACCGGGTACTCAAGGATTAAGATGTAGTAATTTACAAAGTGGTAGTCTGCATTGATGACTTTGTATTACTACGAATATTTTATGAAGGGGTTGCATGTATAATAAAGTCTTGGGACATAATTTATAGATAAGGCCTAGAGTGCAACTATATTTATATAGTGGTATTAAATATAATTAATGATAATTTTGGACTTGTCAAGAGTTGACAGAAAAGCCCAAGGCCCATTGGAGCTTATGTCTTATTGGTCCCTTTTGGTCCCACTCCAAGTCACACACTTAAGCCCAATTGGAAAGGCCCAAGAGGCCAGCCCAATTAGATAATTGGTTAGATACAAAGGGAAAAACGTACAGATTTTTCTGTGTGAGAAAAACAACATTGTAATGGTGTGGAAGTGAGTGTATGTCACTCTCTAATCATCCCTTTGTAACCAATTGAGAGTCCACACTTCTTGGGCTTTAGTGGAATTGGAGTGAAGATTAAAAGTATTCCTAAGTGCTTCAATCTTCGGTTTTGAAATTCACCGCTTCAAGGTATGCTCTCTTGTTCTCAAATTCTGAAATTTATTTAACGCATGTTATCAATTTCGAATGATGTAGATCCGTTATTTTTTCTGCTGCGTTCACATTTATTTCCATCAAAATAGTATCCAAGCGGTCATCAATTTCGAATTGTATAACATGTTTTGTGAATTTTAGAATTAGAGATGATAGTTTCATATTGTTAGAAGATTATGTTTTAATTTTCTGCATATTGGTGAAACTATGATTTGACGAAAACTGAAATTGATGTTATGATGTTGTTTAAATTTAAATTTTAGTACGTTAAATTGAATCTTAAGGCTATAGCATCAATAGAATTCAGTTCTGACATCAATCACTGTCTGTAATGTTCATATGTTGAATGTTTGTTCATGAAAAACGAAGAAAGCTGCCTTAGAAAAATTTCTGGAAATTCGAGTTTCGCGATTTTCGATCGATCGAAAATCACTTTCAATCGATCAAGTGAAATAGTGATCAGACTTTTTAATTAGATTGATTTTCGATTGCTAGTCGATCAATTGAATCCATTTTTTGATTGATCGAAAGGCAATCGAGGATCGATCGAACAAGTCAGGAGGTCAAGATCGAATTCTTTAATTTTTTCGATCGATTGAGGGGCACATTCGATCAATCGAAAGAAAGAAAATCAGAATTTTTTCTAAGTATTTATCGAAAGAAAGAAAATCATAATTTTTTCTAAGTATTTTCACATGTAAAAGTACTAAGATTATGTTTAATTAGATTATGCATGTTTTGAAATTAAAAACGTTTATTTTAAAACATCTAGTGGGAGAGAGATACAAGGGTTGCATCTCACAGCCTCCATTGTTAGTTTAAAGTAGTGTGATTAAGCACCTCGCCTTGGCGTATATGCCTTGCTCCCTTCGGAGGGTGTTTGATTCATGGTACTACAGGTTAAACTTCTTAAAGATAGATGAAATGTGTTTTTACATTGGGAACGACCACGTTTCTGTGGAGTTACTTGGTTATTCACATTGATTCTAAGCAATGGTGTACACTAGACTAAGTGTAATGTTAACCTCGCTTCAGAGCTATGTCATTATTACTTAAAGGCTAAAGGGAGAGCGACAAATTATTTTTGTTTGGTAAGAGTTACCATGATAGCATTAATAATGAGAATATTTCTCGCCTAATCATAGTGATTGGTATGACCTCGCTTCCGAGGAATATTAATTGCGGGATTGGGTTGTCGTTGCATATATTATATTATGGTTTTATTAAGGTTCCATACTATATGTTTATATGCTAAATTGATAATGTCCAGTTTATTGATTATATTCATGTTTATTGTTTTCAGATTTGAACATGGCATCATTTAGCCCACTTGTAACTATTCTTAATCAAAACAAACTGACTGGATCCAACTATGTTGACTGGAAAAGAAATTTGGATATAGTTCTTACTGCTGAAGAGCATAAGTATGTTCTTACTAAACCATGTCCTAGCTTTCCTTCATTAGATGCTCCTTCTGAGGAAAAACAACGATATGATCGTTGGCAGAAATCTAATGAAATGGCCAAGTGTTACATCCTAGCATCTATCTCAAATGTTCTACAGCATCAAATGCAGGATGCAGAACTAGCTTCAGACATCATGCTAAGTCTGAAGGACATGTTTGGTGAACAAGGCCGTTCTGCAAGGCAAGAGACCATGAGGCAAATTTATAATACCAAAATGGCTGAAGGCACTTCAGTAAGGGAGCATTGTCTTACAATAATCTCTAATCTGAATACATTGGAAGTTTTAGGTGCCGATATTGATAGAGAATCCCAAGTGGATATGATACTCCAGTCGCTACCAGAATCATTCAAGGAATTCAAACTCAACTATAATATGAACAAAAATATTTATACCTTGTCTGAATTAATGAATGAATTGATAGCGGCAGAAGGCATTCTTGGTACTTCCAATGTTGAAGCCAAAGTTGGTGAAGCTTCTACTTCTCAACCTAAGTCGAAAGGCAAGGGTAAGAAGAAGAAGAAGAAGAAGAAGGACTTCACCAAGCAAGAGGGTAAACAAATTGCCTTAGGGGTTGCTGATAAAGGAAAGAAGATCAAAGGAAAGTGTTTCCATTGTGGTGAGAAAGGACATTGGAAGAGAAATTGTCCAATATTCAAGGCTGCCAAGAATAAAGGTATGATTAATACATTCCTTATTGAAATATGTTTGGTACAGAATCTCACGGATTCCTGGTGTGTGGATTCAGGTTGTATTAATCATATCTGCAATTCCTTGCAGGGGCTCCAGGAGACCAGAAAGCTTAAAGAAGGGGAGTTGTTTCTTACTTCGGCTGATGGGAGCAGGATTCCGGTTGTAGCTGTTGGTGTTTGTAATTTATATTTTGAATCTAGAGTTCTAATATTAGAAGACTGTTTGTATGTACCTAATGTTCGTAGGAATTTAATTTCTGCTACTTACTTAGGTAAACATGGATATTGTGTTATCCTGAAAGACAATGTTGTAATAAAGAAGGATAAAGTGATTATCTGTTCTGGCAATATTGTGGATGGTCTTTATATTTTAACTCCTGATAAGCATGAATTATATAATTCTGAATTAGATAATAACTCTCATGTAAAATCATTAAAGAGAAAGTTTCCTTCTACTAGTGATGCATATCTTTGACACTTGCGCTTGGGTCATATTAATTCAAATAGGATTCAAAGACTGATCAAAGATGGACTCTTAGAGCCCATGGACTTTGATGAATTTCCAGTTTGTGAATCTTGTTTGGAAGGTAAAATGACCAAACGACCTTTTAATGCAAAAGGTAGAAGAGCCCAAGATTTGCTAGAGCTAGTGCATTCTGATGTATGTGGTCCTATGTCTATCCAAGCAAAAGGAGGTTATGAGTATTTCATCACTTTTATCGATGATTACTCAAGATATGGTTATGTGTACCTAATGAGACGGAAGTCCGAAGCCTTTGAAAAGTTCAAAGAGTTTAGGGCTGAAGTAGAGAATCAATTGGGTAAATGCATAAAAGCCATTCGATCTGATCGTGGTGGTGAATACCTTCTTGGGGTTTTCAAGGACTACTTAACTCAAAATGGGATTGTATCCCAATTCGCTGCACCTGGAACTCTCCAACAGAATGGTGTAGCCGAAAGAAGGAATAGGACTCTTTTAGAAATGGTTAGGTCCATGATGAGTTACTCAACTTTACCGATTTCTTTTTGGAGATATGCCTTAAATACAACAATACATCTTTTGAATTTAGTCCCATCAAAATCTGTTCCCAAAACACCTATGAAATTGTGGAGTGGGCGTAAGCCTAGTATGAAATATCTCCACATTTGGGGTTGTCCTGCACATGTGTTAAAAGGGAAGCCTGATAAATTGGAACCAAAATCAGAAGTGTGTTTGCTTGTAGGTTATCCAAAAGAAACTAGGGGTTATTTATTCTATAGTCGTAAAGATAACAAAGTTTTTGTTAGTACAAATGCTAAATTCTTGGAATATGACTATATGAATAATTTTACTCCCAGAAGTAGAGTTGTGTTGACTGAAATGAATAAAACTGTAAATGAACAACCAATGGATGAAACTAGGGATAATGTGGTTGTATTAGATACACCACAAGAGACTACTCATGAGATATCTAGTACACAGGTGCCTCGTCGTAGTGGGAGAATTGTTCAGCCTCATATAAGATTCATAGGTTTAGGAGAAACTTATGAAACTATCTCAGAAAAGGCTGAATCAGATCCCTACACCTATGAAGAGGCAATGAATGATATAGATGCACATCATTGGGTCCAAGCTATGAAATTTGAATTAGATTCCATGTATTCCAATCAAGTTTGGGATCTTGTAGAGGCACCTAACGGCATTAAACCTGTTGGTTGCAAATGGGTTTACAAGAGGTAAAGAGGGATAGATGGAAAGGTTGAAACCTTTAAAGCAAGGCTAGTGGCGAAAGGGTATACACAAAAAGAAAGTATTGATTATGATGAAACCTTTTCTCCAGTAGCAATGCTTAAATCTATCAGAATTCTCTTATCCATTGCTGCTCATTTTGATTATGAGATTTGGCAAATGGATGTCAAGACTGCATTTCTTAATGGCAATCTTGAAGAGGAAATTTATATGATGCAACCGAAAGGTTTCATAGCTAAGAACCTAAAGCATATGGTATGCAAGTTGAAAAGGTCCATTTATGGACTTAAGCAAGCATCTAGGTCATGGAACATCAGATTTGATCAAGCAATCAAGTCATTTGGTTTTAAGCAAAATCTTGATGAACCATGTGTGTACAAAAGACATCGAGATAAAGTAGTAATGTTCCTAGTGCTTTATGTTGATGATATTTTACTCATTGGAAATGATGTAGGGGTAATGTCATCAGTAAAGGTTTGGTTGTCAAGCCAATTTGATATGAAGGACTTGGGTGAGGCTAACTTTATTCTAGGGATCAAGCTTTTACGAGATCACAAGAATAAGATGTTATGCTTATCATGAGCTAGATATAGATAAGGTTCTAGAACGGTTTAGCAAGCAAAACTCCAAGAAAGGATTACTTCCTTTCAGACATGGAGTTCCTCTGTCTGATGACCAAAGGCCTAAGACTCAAGAGGAAGAAAATATGATGAGACAAGTTCCTTATGCTTCTGTAGTGGGAAGTCTCATGTATGCCATGCTTTGTACTAGACCAGATATCTATTATTCAATTGGCATGGTCAGTCGATATCAATCAAATCTAGGACCAAAACATTGGCAAGTCGTAAAGCATATTCTCAAGTATCTACGGAGAACGAGAGATTATATGCTTGTTTATCGAAGTGAGGATTTGATACCTATTGGCTATACAGATTCAGATTTTCAATCTAATCTAGATTTTAGAAAATCCATTTTAGGATGTGTTTTCACCTTGGGAGGTGGAGCCATAAGTTGGCGGAGTATTAAGCAATCTTGTAATGCAGACTCTACCATGGAAGCAGAATATGTTGCTGCTTGTGAGGCAGCAAAGGAAGCTGTATGGCTCAAGAAATTCCTTTCTGACCTTGGTGTAATGACAATGGAGCAAGTTCCAATCACATTGTTTTGTGACAACAGTGGAGCAGTTGCATAATCTAAAGATCCAAGGAATCATAAGAAAGGAAAGCACATTAAGAGGAAGTACCATATCATTCAAGATATTATTGCTCATGGAGATGTGGTGGTAGCAAAGATTGAAAGTGCAAATAGTCTAGCAGATCCATTTATTAAAGCTTTGCCTCAAAGGACTTTCGAGTCACATTTGAAGAGAATGGGAGTTAGATTAGTGCACAATAGTCTTTAGGGCAAGTGGGAGATTGTTAGGATTAGTGTCCTTAAATCCTATTGTATGATGCTATGTATGATATTAAGTTTGACATTGTGTATGACATTATGTATGACTTAATATTGTGTTTAATGAATTTGTTTTATTATTATCTAAAATAATGGTAACATGAATATTCGGACATTATCATTTAGTCCATGAGATGCATAGTATGTGATTTATGAGAAAAGTCACAGAAGATGTAAATCACAAGTTCTTTGTAAACTCAGAATTATAGTTCGTAGTCGGTGATGAAATTGGGCATTTCATCTACGAAGACTATAACATATCAACCACGATGATTTGTCTTGATCATGGAAGTGGAGACTTCTGGTTAATATGTTAATATGTTTTAAGAGTTAAGACATATTGAACTGGACCACTGTGAGATTTATTATTTTCCTAATGGACCTGATCATGAGGTGCAGGTTGCTTTAATATATCAGGAGTTAGATCTATAGTAATGGTCAAAACCTCAATATGTTGGGCAACCACATTTAGTGTTGATGGAACATGTATTCTCAAGATGGAATTCATAGTCTCTTGACGGAGATATAAAGTATTCCCTTGAGATAAGTTTAATGAGTTTGTTATTAAGAGAGTTAGGCCTAACCACTTTAGTAAGACTAAAGTATATATTTATGGAATTGAATTTCATAAATATATAATGAATAACATTAAAGGATTAAACCGGGTACTCAAGGATTAAAATGTAGTAATTTACAAAGTGGCAGTCTACATTAATGACTTTGTATTACTACGAATATTTTATGAAGGGGTTGCATGTATAATAAAGTCTTGGGATATAATTTATAGATAAGACCTAGAGTGCAACTATATTTATATAGTGGTATTAAATATAGTTAATGGTGACTTTGGACTTGTCAAGAGTTGACAGAAAAGCCCAAGGTCCATTGGAGCTAGTGTCTTATTGGTCCCTTTTGGTCCCACTCCAGGCCACACACTTAAGCCTAATTGGAAAGGCCCAAGAGGCCAGCCAAATTAGATAATTGGTCAGATACAAAGGGAAAAATGTACAGATTTTTCTGTGTGAGAAAAACAACATTGTAATGGTGTGGAAGTGAGTGTATGTCACTCTCTAATCATCCCTTTGTAACCAATTGAGAGTCCACACTTCTTGGACGTTAGTGGAATTGGAGTAAAGATTAAAAGTATTCCTAAGTGCTTCAATCTTCGGTTTTGAAATTCACCGCTTCAAGGTACGCTCTCTTGTTCTCAAATTCTGAAATTTACTTAACGCATGTTTTCAATTTCGAACGATGTAGATCCGTTATTTTTTCCACTGCATTCACATTTATTTCCATCATAACATTCATACATTTCATTCTAGGATTTATTTGTCTTCTCTTTTAAAATAAAATTAAAAAAAAAATGGCAAATTGTGTTTGGCACTATTTTTCTTGGTCTTTGAAAATAAGGTTGGTCAATTTATTTACACATAACATGTCTTGTGTACCTTGTTTAGCTTTGATGAGCTTATTTATTGGACTTTACTAGTTAAAGCTTTGTAGTGCATGTTGTGTGGGAAAGATGTTTATGGTATTTATCACTTTGTCTTAATCTTGAAGTCACATGTTATTTGACTATCTGACTTGATCCTTTTGAGAAAGGCATAAATAAACATCTCACCACTATTCACTAACCAATCATGACCACCTTAGTGCATATCATAAGATTTTGTGATCTTGTAGCACATGCCCAAAAAGAACATAAGGTGTCGCCTCGGTTAATTGCTTAATGCTTAAAATTGGTGTGTACTATTAGGCTTGATTCCAACTCACATAATTAAAATTGGTGTGTACTATTAGGCTTGATGCCAATTCACATAACTAAAATCTGTGTGTACATTATGTGGCAAAATTCAAGAAACTTACATGATTGCAAGCTTATGTTCTAGGAGATGTGAGAGTTATATGATGTAACTCTTTAAGTGATATTCTCTTTTGAATTCTATGTGATGGATTTTGTAGACTTTGTGATTGATTGCTATTCACATATCACCTCACATGTATCTCAAGCTCTTGCTAGTTGCACACACTACACAAGTTACTCTTTGCTAAACACTGTACATGTTATTGTGTGTGTTTTTGGTCTAACCAACCAAGTTTGAAAATACCTTGAATATTCTGTAAAACATTTTTTTTGCTTGAGAATTTAAAGGGAGAATGGCTGAAATTTTCTTTGAAGAAACTGGGATTAAAACTTGGGTTTTTGGAAAAGCATTTCATCTCATACTCATGCATTTTGTTCTTCAATTTTAATGCTTTGAGAGTCTTGCCCAAAATGCGTTTATTCTTTTTCAAAACTGTTTTTTTTCTAAAAAATTTTGTGAGCCTCTACCTGTTTCGATCGATCTATTCTGTTTTTCGATCAATCGAAAATGTGCTTAAATTCTTTTTAAAAGTCTCAGGTTGATTCGATCAATCGAATGTAATTTTCGATCAATCGAATATCGGGAATCAGGTTTTTAAAAATACTGTTTTTGACTTGTTCAAATAACTTTTTCAAACATTTTCTCTCTCTCCTTCTCGGCAAGGCTCCACAACAAAATTTTTGTCATTTTCTTCCTAATTTCTTGCAAGATTTCTCTCTCCATAAGCCGGTATGTCCATATTACCCTTTCTTTTGCATTATTTTTCATGTTTTCATGCATTAATTCATGATATTTGGGTAAATTTTCGGACTATGCATAAATTGGGATTTTTGTTTAATCAAGCCTTATTTTGTGAAATTGATCAATGGGTTTTGTTGCTATATGGATATATTCATGATCTATGATAGTTAATTTGATCAATTTGGAGTTTTGTGAAAAATTGAAAATTCTAGGGCTTGAAATTGATCCGAATTGGGGATTTTGTTCAATTGGGTTCAATTGATAAAATTGGCTTGTTATTTTGATGAAATTGGTCATTCTAATATGTTTTCAACCATGTGTGATGATCAATTCATCAATTTGCTTCAAAACATTCAAGTGGTTTTTCAAATTTTTAGGGTTTTTGTTAGAAATTCTATGCTCAAGCCAATTTTGTAAAATTAAACATAATTTGAACTTTTTTTACTGCATTAGTACATGCATCATGACATTATAAGTGTTCATGCATCATATAGATTTTTGTTCTATTTTTTTTGTGCTAACTTGTAGTCTGCCATTGGTTTGTTTTTGTTTTTGTTTTTTTTTTTTGTTTTTGTTTTTTTTTTTTTTTTTTTTTTTTTGGTGTTCTTTTGGTTATCTCTTTGTGTCTTTGTCCTTTCCTTAGCACTATGCCTAGGAAGACTAGGGCTCGTAGGTCTGTTCCCTCACCTTCACCACCCCCACCTTCTTTTGACCGTGAGAGGTTTCCGAGTGAGAAAAACCAAGAAATTTTTGAGAAGCAGAACCTTAAGAGAAAGATTTGGGCTGAGCGTTCTGTTCTTTTAGATGAGCTTGATCCTGCCATTAGGGCAAATTTTAAGCGTCGGGGCTGGTTACCTCTGCTGGATGTTTCTGATCCTCCTCCTCCAGCTACCCTGATTAGAGAGTTCTTTTCGAACATCTCTATCCGTGTCTATGATTCCAACACTTTGGTAAAGAGTTTGATACGAGGCGTAGAGTACACCATTACTCCTACTGTAGTGGCTAATACTTTAGGGGTACCTTTGGTCCAGCACCCTATCTACCCTTATGATGAGTCTCCTCTGTTGAGTGATGTCATGTCTTACATCACTGGGTCTTCTATCCAGTGGGGTTCTAATCCTAGGATCACCACTGTTGAGCTATCTGAGTTGCACTATCTCTTCTTTAGGATAGCCTATCACTCTATTTGGCCTATTTCTCATCTTCACACCATTCCTCTCGAGCGGTGTGTGTTTTTGTATGCTCTTGTTACTGATACTCCTATTAGTTTTCCTCATTTATTCCTTCGTTCTTTGAACGATGTTTATAGGAGTTCATCTTCTTTTTATGCTCTTGTCCATCCTATTTCTATTCATAGGATTTTGTTATATCTTGATCTTGGTGGTTTCCCTTCTTTTGAGCCCGTACATGTTATTGCTCCCATAGGTGCGTCTTTCCTTAGACAGAGGGCTGCTCATCTTCGAGTTTGCTCTAAACACCTTAGATCTGAGCCTTTTGGTACTGCACCTCCTCCTTCTTCTTCTACATGTCCTGCTGGTGAGGATGTTCCTGATCCTGTTGGTGATGTTGCTGCTGCTGATGTTCCTCCACCTCCTTCGGATGACTTTGATATACGTCGTACTTTGGAGACTGTCATAACCATTGAGGCGGCTCATAGTCAGATTTTGGTGGACTTGCTTAATGAGATACGTGCTCTGCAAGCCGACTTAGCACATCTTCGTTCACCCTCGCCACCTCCTTTTGATGATGGCGTGTGATTGTCCTTTGGCATTCCGTCACAAAAAGAGGGAGTAGAGTTTTGATACTGTAGAGGAGTTTTTGTAGTTAGAAGGAGTATTTCTTTTGTTTTGCGGAGCTAGTGGAGATATTAGATAGAATCTAGGTGCTTCACCTTGTATATCTTTTCTTTGGGGCTATTCATGTTAGGGGGAGTAACATTGTTTTTGATATACATGATATATACATGATTCTTGTTTCTTTGTGTTCACTACTTATTGATTTATATTTATGAGTTGTTCATTGATATATGTCTTTATTATGTGCTGTGTGAAACATACAAGAATGTCATATCTATTGATTTACTATATTCTGTCACATACGCATTTATGCGTTTGTTGAGTGTTTCAGGAATATATAGGTTGATTCAATTGAGCTGCTATCTACACTTACAACTGATGGATAGTAGTTAGGATTGAATTTGTGTTTATGAGTAGTGTTTTTGTAAAGGGCTTTTACTTGTAAACTTTGAGCTTTTAATTTGTGTTTTGTCACGGATTGCCAAAGGGGGAGTTTGTTAGGTTCTAAAGGCTTAGGATTTGACGTATTTAGAACTCTAATGTGTATTGTTGGCAAACCATGACCAAAACAATATGTTTAGTCTTGTTTAGGCTTGCTCAAAGTTGTATATTTTATGTAAAGTTGGAATCGAGAGGCTGCAGATGCATTGGTGCATTTTGGCCTGGCTCGATCGATCGAAAGTTGGCCAGAATGTTTTTCTGCAGAATTTTCCAACTCAGCCCTACCTCATTAAACGTTTTGGGTTTTCTATTTTTACCCTAGGTATAAAAGGCAAAACCCTAGCCACGTTTTTTAGAGTTACTCTGGGTGTATTGTTGCTCATACATTGTGATTTGTGTGAATCTCTTGTGAGATCCTTGAGGAGCTTTCCTTCACATAAACTTAGGGTTTTCTAAGTAGAGATATTTTTCAATACCTTGATGATCAACTCAGTTGCTGCCATTGGAGCTTAAAGAATAACAAGCGTGGGTGCTTGTATCTGGTGGAGAATCCAAGAAAGAAGGAGTATGTGGATTCAGAGCTTGCATGTGGTCGTGTCAGTAAGTTCTACTGGTGGGTAGCATTAGGAAGTCAAGCGGGGAGCTTGTAAGTCCTTTTGTATGAACTTCGATTCCTTGCATAATGGATTCAGGTTTACCTTGAGGATAGCTAGGTCAAATCCTCCCCAAATTTTTACCGTGTGGTTTCCTAGGTCATCATATCATTGTGTTATTTACTTTTCTGCTGCTTTATATTCTTGATATGATTGTGTGATTGTGATAACCTAGAATTGTATAAATTGACTAAGTTAATCACTTGGCTAATTAACTAGATTAATTCGGTTGGTTTAAGGGGTTTAAAACCGTTCATGTCCAAGCATACAGGATAAGTTGGAGAAGTTGAAATTAGAGTCTAAGAACTTTTGTGCAATGCCATATTGGAGGTTTGTGTATGAAGTTGACAATGAGAGGGAAAGCCATGTGATAGACTTCGTAGGGAGGAACTATAGTTGTAGAGCATGGGACTTGACAGGAATCCCCTACAAGCATGGAGTTGCAGCCATTTTTGTGAATCGTGAGAAACCAGAGGATTACATCCATCCATGCTACTACAAGGATGCTTTTGTGGAGACATACAAGACACCCATACCTCTCATGCCTGGCCATTCTAAGTGGATTTCAAGTGGCCAACCCAAGCCTGTTGCACCTATTATTTATAAACCACTAGGCAAACCACCCATAAAGAGGAAGAGAGATGCTGATGAGCCAAGAAACCCTTATAGGGTGTCTAAAGCAAACAAGCCTGTGAGTTGTGGAATGGGTCAAAAGGAAGGGCACAATGCAAGGAGATGCAAGGCCAATGTCGCTGGTGAGACAGTATAAGAGAGGAGGAAGAGAGTGCAGAAAGAGAAATCTGTAAGTTTTTACAAATTTTTTTTATTATTTGCAAAATGCCAATAATTGACAGTGTAAACATGCTCATATTTGGTTGCAGGCAAGAGGAAGTCCTTCTACATGCAGACAAGGATCCTAGGCCCCATCTTCATCCCAAGCCCCATCCTCATCTCAACCTTTATCATCATTTTAGCCCTCACCATCACATCAGCCTTACACTCTAGTCTCATCCAACCAAAAGCAGGGTCACAGCCACCAGGTTAGACTCCATGGTCATAACAACAAAGTCAGTGGTACTCTTCAGACTTCAGGTACGCAGTTAGAGAAGTTTCTTAGTTCTCTTCAAGCCAGCTAGCACCACATACCCCTGCAAAAACATGGGACACTAGAGCACCATCATCACAGGTACTGTAGATCTATGTTTGATGTTTTATTCATAAAACTGTGATACTGGTAGCTAACATGTGAATTCTTGTACTTTGTAGCCTACAAGACCACCTGCTACCAGATGAGCTGCTTTGAGAGGAACGAGTAATGCAGTTAGGACACAGAAATGTAAAATAAGAGGTGGAAAGACCAGCTGTGGTGGGAGAGGCAAGGGCAGTAAATGAAGCTTATGTCAAGACAATATTATTGCTAGTGTTAGGGCAATATGGTTCTGTGTTAGGGTTAAATGTAATTTGTAGACAATGGCAAGGCAGACAATTGTTGATTATGTATACTGTTAAAACACTATTAGGATTTATTTTTATTTTTGTAAGTTTTGTCAATAAGGGCAGGTGCAACTGCTTTGATTGTTGTTGTACCAAATGCCCTATATTTACTGGTGGTTGATGAATAACTATTCAGTGCCACCTTAAATGTGTATACAATTTCCCAACTTAATGGCAAGTGTTTAAAATTATTATTTTGACTAGTTGTTATCATGTGGTTGATTATTGTAGTTAAACATATATAGGTTTGTTTATGTGTGTATGTATTGAATATAGCAGTTACTTTTGAATACAGCAAGTGTATGTGTTGAATAATAGGTTTATGTGTGCATTTGTTGTCTTTTCTTGCAAGTTGACAGATGGTTGTCATGCACTTTCAACACAAACACTTTACACAATGCACTTTAAACTTTAAACAATTCACTTTCAACACAATTATCTTCACACAATGCACTTTATGCATAAACCAACACAGCTCACAGCATCCAATAAAATAATAAGTCACAAGTTGCCAATTCACTTTAAACAAAAACACCAACAACATCTAACATAAATAACACTTTATCTTAAAAAAAAACTTATATTATTAAGTGGCTTTAAGTCAACAGTATCTACCATCTTACATAGTTCTATTACAATACAATTGAGGACCTGCTTATACATTACAACCCACCAGGCAGACTCGATCTCATCATTCCAACATTCTCACTTAAGCCAAAACATGAAAACAACATAACCAAAAAAAAAGACAAAATTAGTGCAATTTTGCACTTTTTCTCTTGCTCTAAAGCTTTCACTGCTATCTCCTTGGCTTTAACAGAGGAAGCTCGAAACTTTCTTTCCCTCTTAATGGCTTTTGCTGCCCTTTCTTGAGCAATTTCTATCATTTGGGCAGCTTCTGCTACTATCTGGGTAGCTGCTCTTTTCCTTTCATTTGTAAGTTGCAGCTCACTCTGCAGTAAATCTAGCTTTTGTTGCACCAAATGGGCAGCTTCATTCCCATGCATACAAGTAGGATTATCAATCCATTGAAAGAAAGGGCACTTGGGACCAACCTGTTCATAAATTGAATTGAACACATCACATTCCAAACTCAAGTGAGTCAACTAGATTAAGTAAAAACTATACTTACCTTATATCAGCTACAACCTAGTAACTTTCTCCTAAAATTATCCACTGTCAGACTTGTTCTTAAGACATAAGTCTCATATGTACACATATGTCCACTTGAACCTGAGTAATTTCCACTTGAAGAAGACATTGCTTATTAACTTTGTGTGAATCAAATTTCCTATGAATCAAAGCTACCATCAAAAGTTGAAACCCCAACCCACACAAAGCAGAAATTTCATGCCTAGTGATGATGTATCTTCAAATATTCAATGTCTTAAGATAACCCAAAGTCAAAACCTCACCCTCACATGAAAGTGTTATGCACCACGATCAGAAAAATCAAAACCCCAGCTCAATACAAGGGTTTTTGTGTTTCTAAGGCTCGTGAGGAAAAGTTTCAATGGTTTTTTTTTTTTTTTTTTTTTTATCTGTGTTATGTTTTGATTTTTAATAAAATGATATTTTTCTAACATCTGAGGGTGAGGTGGGTAACAGAGAGCAAACAGATTGAAGTTTAGGTGGACAAAGTGTTAAGTTTTAAACCACGGGTAGGCAAAGTGAAAACGAGTCAAACCACAGGTGGCTTTACTGCAATTTCCTCTTGAAAAATTAAACATCAATAACTATTGTAGGGAGTGGAAGAGTGCCCACCCGGGTCTTAAGCCCAAAAAGTAATTGGGCCACGAGAAACGAATTGGGCCTAGCCTGTATATTGGGGGGAAGGCTCAGACGGTAATAAAACTATGAAAGAAGGGAAGCTAGATCATCCCAAGTATTACGAAAGAAAAGAGCAACACGGGAAAACAGTTCTCATGGAAAAGGTAAGAATTTAACTTACCTGAAGCATGGTGCACTATAATCCACGTGTGGCTTCTAGAAGACGCCTGGAACCACGGGAAACTTCCAGAACGCATAAGAAGATTGAAGATTTTTACTTCCGTGTTAATGAGGGGGTTCTCACCTAACCTCTACCGCATTAAATACATATAAGACAGCTGAATAGTACCAACACCCCCAAAAAGTCAAAGTTCCAAGATAAGGCAAGGGAGGGAACCAATAAAGTAAAGAAAAATATCTCTGATTTTGTAGCTTGCAACAAGACAGCTGTCGAGATAAAAGCAAGAGATGTGCCTATAAAAAAGAGAGAAGGAAAAAACATGTGCTATCTAAGAAAGTTAAAGTGTCTAATACCACGGGAACAGTAGAATTCCCTATTGTAATATTGTAGCTTGGTCTAAAAAATATGTTATTAAGGAAATCAACTATTTGAGTTTCCCATTGTGGAGTGTTTTTTCCCTATTGCTTACTTATAAATAGATTGTGACAGACATTACGCTTCCAATCCATAGGTCCCACGACGGGCTAGTTTTTGTCCCCTATAATTGGGTTCATATGTAGGAAAACTTCACTAAGCAATAGGCTTAAAAGTTGGTTTGTTTTTAGACTATGGCGAATTGATCTCGAAATGGTCCCACTCACCTAGAACGACCAAGCATTTCAAAAGAATTTTTTCATGTAGATTGACGTATGAGATCTGAAGTTCAAGGAGACTTAACGACAACCTAGCCCACCTCCGCAAGGAGAAGGGACTGCTACCAATACAGGAGGTCCATCCTACTCTAATAAGGATGGGGAGGTGGAAATGTTGAGGGAGCAAGTGGCGTTGCTGTAGAGGAACACAGAGAAAGACAAAGAGTTACTCTACCGTAAAGACAAAGAGCTTCATCATCAAAGAAGACCAAGCTTCGCATCTAGTCACTCCTAAGCAAATGAGCACGTACTAGACGATAGGAATAAGAAGAGAGACAGGAGACTAACCCATCCCCATAGGGAACGAGAGCAGTCTCCACATAAGGAGAGGATAGTCTCTCCACCTTACCATAAAAGTAGAAAGGGAGAACAAGACGGGGATAAGTTTAAAGGACCAATTCCTCAGTGCTCGTCAGTCTCTCATTCTCGAGTCCCTGCAATGCCATAGATTTCCAATGATAATACCATGAGTAAGGCTCTATATCAAATATCTCAGTCCCCCTTCTTAGAAGATATTGATAAAACAGATCTACCGTGGAAATTTACAAGGCCAAATTTCCCCATTTATGATGGAAAAACAAATCCCGTGGAACATGTCAGTCATTATAACCAAAGCATGGCCATATATTCTAAAAATGAAGCTCTGATGTGTAAAATTTTTCCTTTAAGCCTGGGGCCAATAGCTATGAGATGGTTCGATGGGTTGGAAAAAGGGGCAATTCGAGGATATGATGAGCTAATCAGAGCGTTCATGGTGAGATTTGTGGCATGCAATAGAACCCCGAAGCCTTTTACCTTACTCCTTACAATGGCAATGAAGGAAGGGGAAACCCTCAAGGCTTATTCGGATCATTACTAGGAACTATACAATGAGATCGAGGGAAATAATGGACGAATCACAGCTAGTGCCTTTAAAGTGGGGCTTCCCATTGATTCTGACTTGAGGGCTTCGCTAGCCTTGAAACCAGTCATGGATATGAATAAATTGATGGAATGGGTAGAAGAGTATAAGAGATTAGAAGATGACCAACTGCAAGATAAGGCCAAAGCTAAAGCTCCCGTCGCGGTAAAGAAAGAGGTTAAGGTAGATCAAGCTCTCCGGCCTCGAAGGGACTTTTTCTCTCAGGCTCAGAAGACCAGGACTGAAATGGTTAGTTCATTGTATAAAGAACTTGTATACCAGATTGTGGAAAAAATAAAGAACGAGCCATACTTTCGCTGGCTGAACAAGATGAATGGGGATGTTACTAGAAGAAACCAAACCCTTTACTATTCGTATCACCAAGACCAGGGGCATACAACTGAGGATTGCTCAACCCTAAAGGACCACTTGCACCAGCTTGAGAAGGCAGGTTATTTGGGAGAATTCTTAGTACTGGAATATTCTCACTCACAAGACGTGAAAGGGGCAACCACCTCAAGAACTTCAATACCAACTTAAGGGCTCATAGGGGTAATACATGCGGCTAGGAAGGAAGTGGAAACTATGAAAACTCCACTGAGGATATTGACCGTGAACTCAGCTTCTGACTTGGAATTGGAAAGCCCCGCACCCAAAAAGAGATGTTAGGAAGAGGAAAGTATTGGCTTTATGAAAAAAGATCTCATGGATACTATTTAGCCCCATGAAAATGCATTGGTAGTTACACTGCAAATTGGGGGCTTTGATGTAAAAAGGGTTATGATAGATCAAGGAAGTAGGCAGAGATAATGTACCCTGACCTATATGAAGGGTTAGGACTTACCCCCGAAGATTTGACAAGGTATGATAGCCCCTTGGTGGCCTTTGATGAAAGTATTGTTATGCCAACTAGACAAGTGACTCTTCCCGTGGAGGTGGAAGAAAGAAAGGAAATGGTCCACTTTATAGTAGTACACTCATAATCCCCTTTTATAGCAATCCTTGGAAGCCCTTGGATTTACTCCATAGGTGTAGTTCCTTCTTCTTTGCATCAGAAGGTGAAATTCCTGACAGAGCAAGGCATTGCAGAAATATGTTGAAACCAAAGTATGGCACAGAGATACCAGATAGCCGCCATTGGGCACAGGTAGAAAGGAGAATCTAGACTAACGAATCCCTTGTAGTAGCTACAGTCTCCACCCAAAGACACCTATAAGCGATTGGAGAAAATATACATCGACCTTGGGGATAAGTACTTCCAGGTAGGAGCGAACCTCCCTATCTTCGAGAAAGTAGAGTTAATTTTGGTTTTAGCGAGCAATCTAGATGTATTTGCATGGAGTCTGTATGACACACCCAGAGTAAATCCGAAATTTATTTGTCATTAGCTTAATGTTGACCCTCGATGTTTGCCAAGGAAACAAAGACCTCGTAGATCCTCATATATACATGTTGAGGTGGTGAAGGAAAAGGTGGATAGACTCAAAGAAGATGGGGCAATTAAAGAGGTTTATTATCCCGAGTGGTTAGCTAATACGGTAGTAGTGAAAAAGAAGAATGGAAAGTGGAGAGTATGTGTAGACTTCACGGATTTAAACAAGGCATGTCCAAAAGATCCACCCCAGGATAAGTTTTCTCTATGCATTCCAAGGGTACTGTCAAATAACTTTGGCCCTCAAGGACCAAGAGAAAACCTCTTTTATTACCCCTATAGGTAACTTTCATTACAAAGTCATGCCCTTCGGGTTGAAGAATGCAGGGTCCACCTATCAAAGAATGGTTACTAAGATGTTCAAGGAGCAATTGGGCAGGAATATGGAGGCCTATATAGATGACATGGTGGTAAAAAGTAAAGCCATGTAAGATCATCTCACTAATCTTGTGAAAACCTTTGAGACATTGTGGAAGCACGTCTAAAAGTCAACACATCTAAGTGTGCCTTTGGGGTTAGCTCGAGGAAGTTTTTGGGGTATCTGGTGACTCACCGAGGAATTAAAGTTAACCCGGATTAGATTGTTACCTTGAAAAATTTGAAGTCTCCAAGGAACCCTAAGGAGGTCTAGCAACTTACTGGGATGACAGCGGCTCTTAATTGGTTCATTTCACAGTCTGCGGATAAATGTTGGCCTTTCTTCCAACTACTAAAGAAATGGAAAGACTTCCAATGGACGGATGAGTGCCAACAAGTGTTTGATGAGCTTAAGTTATACTTATCTCGGGCTCTCGTTTTGTCAAGACCGGTACCTGGAGAAACATTGTATATGTATCTGGCTGTGACAGATCATGTGGCAAGTACGGTCTTGTTTAGGTTGGATCAAGCAGTTCAAAAACCAACCTTTTATATCAATAAGACTCTTGTAGAGGCTGAAACGCATTATCTACCCTTGGAGAAGGTTACGCTAGCAATAATCCACATTGTCTAGAAGTTACCCCACTACTTTCAAGCCCATACAGTAGTTGTGCTAACCGAGCATCTCTTGCAGGCGTTACTTAGGAGGTCAGATTTCAAGGGAAGGATAGCTAAGTGGGGGCCTCCTTGGGAGCTTTTGATATTTAGTTAGGCCCCGAACCTCTATCAAAGGGCAAGTCTTAGCGGATTTCATTACGGAATTCACTCCAGGGCAACTTGAAGTTTTACAAATAGAAGGAAGCAAGATAATAGAACCTCGGGAAAGAATATGGTAGGTGTATGTGGATGGAGCGTCAAACTGCCAAGGAGCAAGAGTTGGTATTATACTCATCTCTTTGAAGGGGATCAGAGTGGAAAAGTCATTCAGACTAGGCTTTCATGTGTCAAATAATGAAGCAAAGTATGAATCTTTCCTCACGGGGCTCAAAATGTCTAGACAGGTAGGGGCAAATAGAGTATAGTTACGCTGTGACTCATGGTTGGTTGTTAATCAAATTACAGGTGAGTTCAAAGCTAAGGACCAAAGAATGATTAGCTTCTTGAAGGAGGTCGGGATACCAAAGTGTCAATTCAAGATGGTGGAAATCTTACATATCTCTAGGGGTAACAACAGTCATGTCGACTCTTTGGCTACTTTAGCTTCCTCAGTGGCAGATCCCCTTCCAAGGATTGTGTTAATTGAGCTTTTACCTTTATCTAATCTTACTCTTTCTAACAAGAATTTCATCTTAAGCATACATCCATCTGCGAGTTGGATAGATCCTATTGTAGCCTACCTCCAAAGTGGGATTTTACCTGAGGACAAAAAAGAATCTGAGAGGATCAGATGTAGGTCTCCGCGGTATTGGGTGTCTCAAGAAGGAAAATTATATAAAATGTCATATTCAAGGCCCTATCTACTATGCGTGCATCCTGAGGCAGTTGAAGTACTTCTGGAATAGCTGCATGAAGGAATATATGGAAGTCATATGGGAGGAAGGTCATTGGCACATCGAGACCTCACTTTGGGATATTGGTGGTCGAACATGTAGAAACAAGCACTAGAGTTCTCCAAAAAATGCCATCAATGCCAAAATTTTACTTCTAACATCCATCAACCCGAGGGTCTTCTCAACCCTATATCCAACCCATGGCCCTTTGCCTAGTGGGGGCTAGACATAGTAGGACCTTTTCCAAATGCCACAGGTAGTAGGAGGTGGCTATTGCTGGGGACAAATTATTTCACCAAGTGGGTGGAAGTTGAGTCTCTTGCAAATATCCGAGATACGGATGTCAAGAGGTTCGTATGGAAAAATATCATAACGCGGTTTGGTATGCCGAAAGTTCTCATATCGGATAATGGGTTGTAGTTTGATAGTAAGGCTTTTCGGCAATACTGCTCAAAATTAGGAATTACCAACAGGTACTCTACTTCGTCTCATCCTCAAAGCAATAGCTAGGTTGAAGCAACTAATAAGTCCATAGTGAATGGCTTGAAGAAGAGGCTGGACGATTTGAAGGGATGATGGGCGGAGGAGCTTCCAAGTGTGTTATGGGCATATAGGACCACTCCATGGCATTCCACTAGAGAAACTCCTTTCTCAATGACATACAAAGCAGAAGCTATAATACCCGTGGAAATAAAGCTGCCTACTTCTTTGACTGACGTGTTTGAAGTTAGGGAGAATGATCAACTGCTTTGCAAGCATCTGGACTTGGTAGAAGAAAGTCGTGACGCTGCTTTGGTAAGATTGGCTAATTATTAGCAAAAGATCAGCCGAGGGTATAACAAGTGTATCAAGTGTAAGGAGTTCATTTCAGGAGATTTGGTGCTAAGGAAAGTTTTGGAAAATACTCGAGATCCTGCTTAGGAAAGCTAGGCCCGACTTGGGAAGGGCCTTATAGGATCACATCCATTGCTAGGGTCGGCGCTTATTGGCTAGAAGATTTGGATGAAAGACCCGTAGCCAGGCCATGGAATGTGTTTAATTTAAAGAAGTATTATTTTGTATTGTTATATAGAAAATATGAATTACTTACGCTTCTATTTCATCTGAGTTCAATAAACAATAATAAATTCTATGAAGGCCCAACTTAGGATGCCAAAATAGCAAAGGGAAATAAATCCCGTGGTACTAGAGCCTATCTTTGCCTCGGGTAAGTTTTAAGCTGAGTTTTCTACCTTAGTTTGACTTCAAAGTAGCTAACAGGAAATAAAATTAAAACTTCACAAAAAAAATATAAACCCCGTGGTACTAGACGGGTCTTTCCCTTGGGTGGGTTTTAAGTTGAGTTTTCTGCCTTAGCCTGACTTTAGAGTCACTAACAGCAAATAAAATTAAAACTTCACAACAAAAAAAAATATATAGACCCCATGGTACTAGACCCTGTCTTTACCTTGGGTGGGTTTTAAGCTGAGTTTTCTGCCTTAGCCTGACTTCAGAGTCACTAACAGGAAACAAAATTAAAGCTTCACAAAAAAAGCAACCCAGTGGTACTAGACCCTGTCTTTGCCTCGGTTAAGTTTTAAATTAAGTTTCCTGCCTTAGTCTGACTTCAGAGTTACTAGCAAGGAACGAAATAAAAATTTCAAAGAAGGAAATGAAGCCCACGACAATGGACTTAACCCTTTCTAGGGATGAGGTTTAGACTTAGTTTGCTATTTAAACTTAGTTATATGTGCATTAGTGGGAAGCAAAGGTAAATCTTGACAAGACGAGGGAGATAAATTCTATGGTAAAAGATCTATAACAACATCTCGGGTAAGAAGCTAGTTTAACTCCTGCTTATTTTAAACATCTTCAAGAGTTAATAAGTAGGTTGTTAATTTGAATCTCGAAGAGCAAATGACGTATCTCCTACGGGAGAAGCTATGGAAGAAAATTATTAAACCTCCCTATAGCTCGGGAAATATAAATAGGAAGCATAGATAGGTATAAAGACTTAGAAATATTCTTTCGCATGAAAGTTTAAAGTACTTAAGGAAATTAAATTCAAATTTAAGGCCCCCAAAACCGAGCAAACTAGAAAAATGTTCAAAAAACAATTTAAAAAAAAAAAGAAAAAAAAAGGAAGTTAAGCATGGGGTGGCTCTTTAGTGATGGACACGGCTGCCGAGCTAGTCACCTCGCCACCTGACCTAGCAACAGGACCAGCTCCTCCAACCTCACGGGCGAGAGATTCTTCATTGATGATGGCATGGATCACGAGGTTTGGAATAATGACAAGCTCCTGGGGATTGGAATGTTGCTCTCTTACCTCAAAGAAGATAAAGCTTCCACTTGCATCTTATCTAAGGCTACAACCCACCCTTTGGTGAAGTAGACTTGCAAGTTCTACTGCACTTTAGGCTTCATGGAGGCAATATAGCCATACTGATCCTGGTAGTAAGCCTCCTAAATTTTGGCATCATCAGCTGCCACATAGCCTTTTAGTGCGGCATCATTCTTTGCAAGAGCTTTCTTTACCTCCACAAGTTCCTTCTCCAGAGCATCCTTCCTCTTGGTGATGGCCTCGGTGTTCTCTTCAGCCTTAGCTCAAAGCTTCTTAGATTTAGAAACCTTGCTCATCATGTCCAAGATCTTTTTTAAGAGGTCCTTATTGTCGTTGTTTAGCTCTTCAACCTTAGCCTTAGCAACCAAGAAACTCTCCTCAATTACCACGGAACATTGGTATCCCTACCAAAAGTTATGCAAAAAGAAAGAAGAATGATTAGACTTGAAAGTTTCTAAAAAATAGTAATAAGAAAAAAGCTAAGGGTTTCTTGATTACCATGATGGCCTCCCTCTTCATATTGAGCAGTAAGGTTTCATTGTCCCATTTTGCCTAATGCTTCATGTCTTCGGGAAGGAGAAAAGTCTTCCCAATACACTCAACAACTTTACCTTCACGGCCTTCCCTCCAAAGCCTAACTCTGTCTGTGGTAGGAAGAGCTTCCTCGTTCACCATGAATGCATGATGTAGGCTGGAGCACTCGTAGCATCAATACGGGCATCACCCAAGTCGAGAGGGGAGTTCTTGGAGTCAGAGACCGTTAAGGGTTGGTCAAAGCTTGACCCCCTCAGACGTTTACGTCCGGCCCTAGTTTCACAAGCGAGAGTGGTAGTTACCTCAGTAACTGGAGGAGCTGGGGAGTAGCAGAAGTGATGGCAGCTTGGGTAGGAGAAGTCTGACCTTGGGGTACGATGAGAGTACCTAGAAGCTGGGCAAGAGTAACCCGACCTCTTTTAAGCATCATCTCGGCTAGAGAATCTTCCAAGGGAATAGCTACTGGGATATTGAGCTCTTCTCGGGCGGTGAAGGATTGCGAATTGTATCATTGCCTACCTTTTTATTTCTTTGGCATTGAGGATGGTCAGTTGGAGTAGGTACAACGACGGTAACTCCAAGGTCTTCGATAGTAGAAGATGGAAGGGACTTGCTTCGATACCACCTTTCCTCTTGGCGAGCACACTCTGAGGGAGATAAGATGTATCCCTTACAGCGAACGTCAATGTAAGGGAGCAGTGGATGCTTTATGGTAATGGCTTTTCTCGGAGCTTGAAAACTTTGATACACAGGAGAATATCCAAGAATGAGGTAGGCTACACGGAGCTAGCCATCGAGATGAGGATAGATTGGAGATCTTAGTAATCTGTTCAAGTCCATGGAGTTGATTAGTTGCCTTTTCTTCTTGAAAGCGTGATCCTTTGAAAAAGAAACAAGAAAGGTTAGTCATATAGAATGTCTAGGATAGCTCGAAAATGAGATAAATCACAAATAATAAGTTAGTAAAAAGAAAATCCTATAAAATCTACCCATCTGCTTTACCTGTACTTGTGGGTAATGGATTCCACCGGGGTACCAGTTCCCCAAGACGATCAAATAGTCTCCTTCTCTTTCCTTGTTGGAATCCAAAAGGCTAGAAATAAGCCTCACCTCCTTGAAAACTATAGGCGTAGTTGATGTCATGCTCGGTAAGCTTCAATTTGAGCCTTTTATTAAGAGTGTCTACACTACTAACGATCCTAAATACATTAGGAGTACATTGGTCAGGACAAACCTTAAAGTGGTGTAGGAAGTTAGTGAGTAGATCACTCATGGGGATCCTAACTCCCCCTTCTACAATGGCAATGAGTGGAATTACCACTCTACCTTCCCGTCTTGAAAGTATTGCCTCAGATTCCAGGCAATACCTCATAAACTCATGTTATCTCTCAAGGGTATCAACCATAGATTTAAATCTTACCATTAAAAGCAAAACTCTATGAAAGAATGAATTGAGAAGAAAAGTGCAAAGATGAATCTAATCTAAAGAAAGAGAAGTAGACGAACTTACAACAGGAAGGAAAAGCAGAAAAAATGGTCGTTGAAGATCACCTAAAGATCACCAGAGAAGGAAACGATGGAGAGAAAAGAGAAATTTTTTAGTTTTGGAAAAGTATAGACGAAGAAGGAACCTAAACAGAGGTTTGGGTCTCCCTTATATAGAGAAAATGAGGGAGAGGAAGGGACAGATGAGACCCTTCATTTCCCATCCATTTTCCATTTTCCAAAGGGCCCATCTGACCATCCCTTCAACAACGCGTGCTAATGATCGTGGGGCGAGAAGCTTGGGCGTGTCCGCAGCATTTATTGCCTGACGCTGCCATTGTTCATAAATGTCAGTTAATGGTTGCCACGTTTTTCTCGAACCACAATCCCTATGTCAATAATGATGACCCAGAGATCAACGGGAGCTATTGTGGGGAGTGGAAGAGTCCTCACCCAAGCCTTAAGCCCAAAAATTAATTGGGCCACAAGAAACGAATTAGGCCACCAGAAATGAATTGGGTCGGGCCTGTATATTGGTGGGAAGGCTCAAAGGGTAATAAAATGATGAAAGAAGGAAAGCTAGATCATCCCAAGTATTACGGAAGAAAAGAGTGACACTGGAAATCAGTTCTCGTGGAAAATGTAAGAATTTAACTTACCTGAAGCATGGTGCATGGGTAATCCATGTGTGGCTTCTAGAAGATGCCTGGAACCATGGGAAACTTCCAAAATGCATAAGAAGATTGAAGATTTTTACCTCCACATTAATGAGGGGGTTCTCGCCTAACCTTTGCCGCATTAAATGCACATAAGACAGCTTGAATAGTTCAACACCCCCAAAAAGTCAGAGTTCCAGGATAAGCCAGGTGAGGGAACCAATAAAGTAAAGAAAAATATTTCTGATTGTGTAGCTGGCAACATGACAGTTGTAGAGATAAGAGCAAGAGATGTGCCTATAAAAAGGGGAAGAGAAGCAAGAAAAATAGAGGTTAACAAGGAGGAAAAAAAAAAGAGAGAAGGCAAAAACATGTGCTGTCTAAGAAAGTTAGAGTGTGTAATATCACGGGAACAGTAAAATTCCCTGTTGTAATACTGTAGCTTGGTCTAAAATATATGTTATTAAGGAAATCGACTATTTGAGTCTTCCATTATGGAGTGTTTTTTCCCTATTTAGATTGTGATAGACATTACGCTTCCAATCCGTGAGTCTCACCACGGGCCAGTTTTTGTCCCCCACGACTATGTTATCAATAAATTATTTGAATTGCAAGTTTTTGTAGTTTAAAATTATGCATAAAATATAATATTATAGATCATATAGTAAATAATATTCAATTGATACAAAATTTGATATGCGTATTAAGAGCGTAAAGAACATGCAATTCAACGGTTAGATTTTTAAAATATGTAATAATATTTATTTTTTGAATAATGTTGTAACGTTAAACTACAACCAATTTTGTAGCTAAATTTTGTCCTATTTGAAAGGAAGAGAATCTTGTTTGAGTCCTATAATAACAATATGTAGGGATAATATGTTTGAGTCCTATTTGAAATGAACGAGATGGGCGTTATTTAAAATGAACTATAAGATATACAATATGTAGCGACAAGTAGACCTATAATAAATTGAGTCCTAGGATGAGACTCTAAATTGGTTAAATGTGAAAAAAATTAACCATTAATATGGAACCAAATCTTAAAACTCAAGCAAAGTGTCACGTAAGGACAAATGAACTTTTTGTTAAGGTTTTTTTGATTTGCTCAATGGTTCAGTCAAGAGAAATCATTTGAGGCTAGAGGTTTTTATTATTATTTAAAATTGAGTAATAAAACATAAACAACTCAGAATAATGACTCTCACGTGGTAGACACGGCTCTCTCCAATCCTGAGGTGGCTGACTCATCTAGGGAAACCGTGGTTCACGTACCAGAATTGATTCAGGGATCAAATGAAACAAATCTTGGTAGCACTAGCCCGTATCAACAGAAAACATTGAAACGCTTGGTAAAGCATGATCAGGCTAATATAGGAAGCACAGCAGAAGTAAAAGCTTTTCTGGGGAAGAGAGCATATGAGAATTGTGAAGCTTCGGAGGTTTTACCTAACAAGAAAGATGGGGCTGACTTGGCAGAAAGCAATGACTCTATTATTTTGGCAGTGTCTGAGAATCAGCCGCGCCACCACCAATGAGTCTTTTAGTGTGGAACTATTGGGGGCTTGGGAACTCACGAACAGAGAGAGAGCTTGGAAATTATATCCGAGTAAAAGATCCCTCCGTCATGTTCCTAGCCGAGACATGGGCGAATGAAGCAAGGCTTGATCGCGTGCTATGTAATTTTAATTTCGATAATAAGTGGGTTGTCCCAAGTGATAATAGGGGTGGTGGCTTGGCACTCCTCTAGAAAGACTCAGTTTCTATTAGTGTAGAGGACTCTTCCAAATATTGCATTGATGCTCTAATAGATAAAGGCTCGGACCAGGTTTGGCGCTTTACAGGCTTTTACGGCGAACTTATAACTTCTAAGTGCTTTGAAGTATGGAACAAACTTAAGAGTTTGAACACCCTCCCTCATATCCCCTAACTGTGAGCCGGGGACTTCAATGAGATTACTAGGCAAGATGAAAAGTTAGGTGGCGCTCTTCGGAATCACAATCAAATACAGTTGTTCAAAGAGGTAATTGACGAGTGCAACTTCATGGATTTAGGTTTTGTGGGTTCGAATTTTACATGGAATAAACATTTCGAGGACGGGCACTCTATATGGGAAAGGTTAGACTGGGGTTTAGCTACAAACTCCTAGTTTCATCGTTTTCCTGGAACTCAGGTCTACCACTTATTGTGTCTATTGTCGGATCACTGCCCACTCCTCATCAGCCCCATGGGTTTGGACCTTCCCCCTCAAAAAAGGTTTTTCATTTTGAGGAGATGTGGCTTTCCGATAGCGGATGTGGAGAGGTTGTTGAAGTGGTATGGAATTCTTGTGCTACATGGGATACAGGGGGCTCGATCATTAGTAGGGTGGATAGGTGTGGTAAAGACTTGGAATGGTGGAATAAAAATGTGTTTGGAAATGTCAAACATGAGCTGGAAAACAAGAAAAAAGCATTGCTTGAGGATGAGAGAGAAGCTTTGCACAGTGGCCTTAATTTTCGAGTCTGTGAGTTACAATTGGAGATTAATATTTTGCTTGACAGGGAGGCTAGGATGTGGAACTAGCGAGCTCGTATTTTATGGCTTAGCAATGGAGATAATAACACCATATATATCCATAGCAAGGCCACATAGAGATTCAGAAAAAATTCAATTGTAGGACTCTTTGATGCCTCCAACAGATGGGTAGACCAACCCGAAACCATAGCCACTGTTTTGGAAGATTTCTACAAGCAGCTTTTCTCCACATCTCACCTGAGTTCTATGACTTCAGTTTAGGAAAATGTTCCAGTCATGATTTCACCAAAAGTGAATGAGCAATTGACAGGTGACTTTTTAGAAGTTGAAGTAGTTACTGCACTCAAACAAATGGCACCTATGAAAGTGCTTGGCCCGGATGGGATGCTACCACTATTCTACCAGCATTTTTGGCCTTTGATTGAAGGTGACGTTACCCAATCTGTCTTATCTTGGTTGAATTCTGATACGTTACCTCAGCCGGTTAACCACACTTTTATCACCCTTATACCCAAGAAAAAAAGTCCTGAGCATGTGTCTGATTTTCGCCCTATTAGTTTATGTAATGTACTTTATAAACTTTTCTCAAAAGTTTTGGCAAATCGATTGAAAAAATTTCTACCATCTATTATTACCGAGCATTAATTTGCCTTTGCCAAGGATCATCTTATCATAGATAATATCTTAGTTGCATTTGAAACATTACATTGCATGAAAAATTATTCTAATGGGTCATCAGGATACATGGCACTCAAGCTTGATATGAGTAAGGCCTATGATAGGGTGGAAAATGATTTTTCTCGAACAACTAATGAGGAAGACGGGTTTTTGTGAAAGGTGGATTAATCTTATCATGGTATGTGTTCGAACAGTGACTTATTCCATCCTTGTGAATGGAGAGCCTAAGGGTTTGATTACACCTTCTAGAGGCCTTAGACAAGGCGACCCTCTCTTGCCTTTCCTATTCTTACTGTGTACCGAGGGCTTACATGGGCTTATAAAACAAGCAACGGCAAAGGGAGATATTACTGGTTTTGCACTATGTAAACGAGGGCTAAAACTAACCCACCTTTTTTTTTGTAGATGACAGCCTTCTATTTTGTAGGGCTACTCCTATAAAATGTGGGAAAGTGATGGACCTCTTATTTGCCTATGAAGGGGCTTCGGGACAGAAAGTAAACGGGGAGAAAACTGCTATCTTTTTTAACAAAGCGGTCAATGAAGCTTCTAGATAGCTTATAAAAGGGATTCTGGGTGTTCAAGAGATCCAGCATTATGAAAAATACATGGGGCTTCCTTCACTAGTAGGAAGGGGAAAAAAAGCTAGCTTTGCCTACATAAACGAGAGGGTGTGGAGAAAACTACAAGGATGAAAAGGAAAGCTACTATCATAAGTAGGACGTGAAGTATTAATTAAATCAGTCATACAAGCTATCCCTACCTATGCTATAGGTTGTTTCAAGCTCCCATTGGGCTTGTGCCATGAAATTGAAGTTCTAATATGCAAGTTTTGGTGGGGACAACGAGGTGACAAAAGGAAGATCCATTGGTTCAAATGGGATGAGATGATAAAGTTCAAGTTGGTTGGAGGTATAGGGTTTCAAGATTTAGCACTTTACAATGATTCCCTATTGGCAAGCAAGCATGGCACTTGTTGCAAGATAGGAAGTCTCTTTTTTATTAAGTTTTCAAGGCTCGGTTTTTCCTTCATTATTCCATAATAGAGGCATCATATTCTAGAGTGGGCTCTTATGCCTAGAAAAGCATATTACACAGCAGAGATGTAATTGCTTAGGGCTTATGTTGGCGCATTGGAAATGGAGAGACAGTGATGATATGGTAGCAACACTGGCTGCCCACAAAACATCCGACCCTAGTCTCCTCTCCAATTCTTGATTCACTAGAGGAGGTAACCATGGACCTCCGTATTGACCCTCTAACTCAACAATGGAACACAGAATTAATAGATGGCATTTTTATCCCAAGTGAAGCTAATCTGATCAAGAATATCCCCTTATCCAGAACAGAGTCTGAAGATAAGATCTACTGGCCATTAACACAGAACGGACAATATACGTGCAAGAATGAATATGACGAGGCAAGCCAAGACATGCACAGTCCTCAAGACTCGAGCTTTTGGAAAGGTGTTTGGTCTCTCCGAGTTCCAAATAAAGTTAAGAATCTTATGTGGAGAGCGTGTAAGAATTCAATTCCCACTAATTTGAATCTGTTGAGGCGAGCTATCATCGTTGATCCCCTGTGTGATAAGTGCAAGAGTGAAGTAGAATCACCATTGCATGCTCTATGGCTTTGTAATGAGCTAGACCCGATTTAGACATCTTATGCAGAATGTAATTTTCGAAGCACTAGGAAGTTTGCAGACTATAAAGAACTATTATCATGGATTTTGACCAACCACTCAAACCCAGAACTCTTTGCTATGACAGCTTGGTCCATCTGGAACCAAAGAAATCAAGTAAGGATGCATACCCCTTGTCGCAACGCGTATCGTATTGCCCAAGTATCTAAAGAACGCTTGGAAGAGTTCACAACGGTAATCCCCCGCAAACTGCCTCCCTACCCGAAGCCCAAGATTGTGTGGAAACCTCCTCAAAATCAACTTCGATGGTGCAGTTTTTCGAAAGGAAAATAGAAGCAGTGTCGGGGTTGTCATCTGAAATTCTGAAGCCTTGGTTCTTATCTCTCAATCCGAACAGCTTCCCTGAGCTTACCAACCTCTCGAGGTGGAGGCTCTAGCAGTGGTTCGAGCCTTGGAATTTGGAGTAGAAATCGGAGTAAAAGAAGTGGTTATGGAGGGTGACTCAGAGATTATTGTTAATGCACTGAAGGCAGATGGTTCCGTTATGGGGTCAGTAGCATTAATCTTGCAGGATGTAGCTTTATTCTCTAGTTTTTTCATTGAATTACTATACTTACTATACTCTCATGTTAGGAGGAAAGGTAATAAACTTGCCCATAGTTTGGCCAGATATTCCTTAAATGCCATAGATGTTGGGATTGGTGCCTTAGAATCCTATTGTATGATGTTATGTATGATATTATGTATGATATTATGTATGACATTATGTTTGACATGATGTATAACTTAATATTGTAATTAATAAAGTTGTTTTATTATTAGCTAAAATAATGGTAACATGAATATTTAGACATTATCATTTAGTCCATGAGATGCATAGTATGTGATTTATGTAATTTAGTCACAGAAGATATAAGTCACAAGTTCTTTATAAACTCAGAATTTTAGTTCATAGTCGGTGATCAAATTGGGCATTTCATCTGCGAAGACTATAACATATCAACTAAGATGATTTGTCTTGATCATGGAAGTGGAGACTTCTAGTTGATATGTTGATATGTTTTAAGAGTTAAGACATATTGAACTGGACTGCTGTGAGATTTATTATTCTCCTAATGACTGTCAATTGAATAATAAATCTCACGACTTATATTTGCATGAACTCTTAATCCTGAGAGAATAATGGACCTGATCATGAAGTGTAGATTTCTTTGATATATCAGGAGTGAGATCTAATGTAACGGTCAAAACCTCAGTATGTTGGGCAGCCACATTTAGTGTTGATGGAACATATATTCTCAAGATGAAATTCATAGTCTCTTAACGGAGATATAAAATATTTCATTGAGATAAGTTTAATGGGTTCAGTTATTCAGAGAGTTAGGCCTAACCACTTTAGTAAGAAATTACTAAAGTATATATATTTATGAAATTGGATTTTATAAATATACGGTGAATAACTTAAAAGGATTAACCGGATACTCAAGGATTAAGATGTAGTAATTTACAAAGTGTCAGTCTACTTTCATAACTTTGTATTACTACGAATATTTTATGAAGGGGTTGCATGTATAATAAAGTCTTGGAATATAATTTATTAATAAGACCTAGAGTGCAATTATATTTATATAGTGGTATTAAATATAATTAATGGTAACTTTGGACTTGTCAAGAGTTGACAGAAAAGCCCAAGGCCCATTGGAGCTAGTGTCTTATTAGTCTCTTTTGGTCCCACTCCAAGCCACATACTAAAGCCCAATTCGAAAGGCCCAAAAGGCTAGCCCAATTGGAGAATCAGTTGTTAGGAGGGAAACATACAGAATTTTAAGATGAAAAAAACAAGTTTGTGAAATGGTATGTATGTGTGAGTGAAGCCACTCAATTACTCTCCCTTGGAAACTGATTGAGAAACCACACATCTTGGGCGATTGTGGAATTGGAGTGAAAATTGAAAATGTTCCTGAGAACTTCTGATCTTTGGTTTTGAAATTCACTACACCAAGGTACACTCTCTTGTTCTATATTCTGAAACTTACTTAATGCATGTTATCAATTCTGAATGAAGTAAATCCGTTATTTTTCCGCTACGTTTATGCATATTTCTAACAATTGGTATCAGAGCGGTGTTCATTTTCGAATCTATATAATATGTTTAGTGAGTTTTAGAATTAGAGAGAACTATTTTCATAGTTGTGAAAATTCTGCAGTCATTTTTTTGCATATTATAGTTTTTGAAACTATTGTTTGATTAAAACTAATTTTGATATTATGATGTTGTTTAAGTTTGATTTTAATAATGTAAAATTGAATTTTAGCACTTTAACATCAATGAAATTCAAGTTTTAATCTTAATCTCATCGTTTTTGTTCGTTAAGAATGTGTTTTGTTCATTGGAAACGTCAAAAACGGTTAAACAGAAAAACGGCTATTTCTGGGTTTTTTCATGACTGGTGAGTCGCAAGTTAAGTCGCCAGTGAGTCACTAAAGTTTCTGGATAAACTCGCGACTGGAATCTTGCGACTGGGCAAGTCGCCAAAACTCACGACTGGGGCAAGTCACGAAAACCAATCGCCAAAAATTCGGACACCTGTTTATAACATGTATAAAGAGCAAGGCTATGTGTAATTAGTTTACATATGCATTAAACAATTTAAAAACCTTTATTTTAAAACATCTAGTGGGAGAGAGATACAAGGGTTACATCTCACGGCCTTTATTATTAGTTCATAATAGTATGAGGTAAGCACTTCGTCTTGGTGTATATGTCTCGCGATCCCAAAGGAGGGTGTTTACTTCATAGTACTACAAGATTGAACTTACCCGTTTAAAGTAGTGTGGACAAGCACCTCGTCTTGGCGTATATGCCTCGCGATCCCAAAGGAGGGTGTTTTGTTCCATGGTACTACAAGTTTAAACACCATAAAGGGAGATGAAATGTGGCTACACATGATTCTAGATAACGGTATACACTAGACTAAGTGTAATGTTAACCTCCCAAAAGAGCTATGTCATTATTACTTAGAGGCTAAAATTAATACGACATATTATTAGTGTTTGATAAGAGTTATCATGATAGCACTAGTAATGAGAATAGTTTTCAATCAATTAATGTGTTTATAATAAACTTACTACCAAGGAATTATAGACATGGATTGAGTTGTTGTTGCATATATTATTTTATGGTTTTATTAAGTTTCCATATTATATGTTTATATGCTAAATTGATAATGTCCAGTTTATTTATTATATTCATGTTTATTATTTTTAGATTTGAACATGGCATCACTTAGCCCACTTGTCACTATTCTTAATCAAAACAAACTGACTGGATCCGACTATGTTGACTGGAAAAGAATTTTGGACATAGTTCTCACTGCTGAAGAGCATAAATATGTGCTTACTAAACCATGTCCTAGCTTTCCTTCATTAGATGCTCCTCTTGAGGAAAAACAACAATATGATCGTTAGCAGAAATCTAATGAGATAGCCAAGTGCTACATCCTAGCATCTATCTCAAATGTTCTACAGCATCAAATGCAGGATGTAGAACTAGCTTCGGACATTATGCTAAGTCTGAATGAGATGTTTGGTGAGCAAGGTCGTTCTGCTAGGCAAGAAACCATGAGACAAATTTATAATACCAAAATGGCTGAAAGTAGTTCAGTAAAGGAGCATTGTCTTACAATGATCTCTAATCTGAATACATTGGAGGTTTTAGGTGCCAATATTGATGGAGAATTCCAAGTGGATATGATACTCCAGTCACTAACGAAATCATTCAAGGAATTCAGACTCAATTATAATATGAACAAAAAGATTTACTCTTTGTCTGAATTAATGAATGAATTGGTAGCGGCAGAAGGCATCCTTGGTACTTCTAATGTTGAAGCCAATGTGGGTGAAGCTTCTACTTCTCAACCTAAGTCAAAAGGCAAGGGTAAGAAAAAGAAGAAGAAGAAAGTGTTGACACCCCATTTTGCAACCCGTATTTAACCTCACATGGAGGGTAAAAGGGTAATTTTGCCTTGAAAATATGCATCTTGATTCTAGCCATTAGATCTTTAATCTCATTTCACTAAAATGATCTTGATATTGCAATGATCAAATCGATTGATCATAAGCCCTAATCAAACTACCAGTTTGAAAGTTATCATCAAATCAAGTTTTAATGGCTGAGATGCACTATCACAAATTTAGTCCAACTATATGTGATTATGAACAATTAATTTCAATTGGTTATAAGTTTAATCAATTTGAGATTAATGACGTGTCATAATTTGATTGGTTAGGACTACATTTTATGGTGAGGTTGCAAATACCTAATTAATTAGATAGTTAAACATTAATTATTCAATGAGTAATTTATGCAATTATCTTTTAATTAGAGTAAATTTGAAGCCAATTAAGTCTGAAATGGGAGTGATTGGAGCAATTTAATATTAATTGGGAACTAATTTGGGACCTATTAATGTTAATTGTGCTGAAACCATTTTCTAACAAATGACCTCTGCTCACCATTTCATCGATATCTCTCAGAATATTTTGAATCTGTGAATGAAGTTAATGTTTTCAGAAACTAGACATTCGGGGCTTCAATTTGAGTATAAGAATGAGACAATTCCGATCAGAATTGAGTTAGATATGATTTTTCGAAGTTGGCTCTACAAGCTGTTACAGCAGTTACGGGAAAACCAAATTTTGGCTTGCTCCCCACTCCCACCAATCTCTCCATTTAATGCACCAGATTTTTCCTAAGGCTAAAATGAGGTCTAAGTTCATAATCCTTGTCAACCCTCATTAAATGACCTTCCATTCATATTCCCTCCACTACTACTATATAAACTCTCCCTCTCCTTCATTCTAGAGGACACCGAAAGCCCCATCTCTTCCCCCCTCTTGAGTTCTAGTGAAGTAGAGTAGTCTTGTCATATCTTGGTCTTCCTGAGACTCAAGGTATTGAGTGAGACTCACTCTCCCTCTCCTAGTTCTTCTTTTCTTCACCTTTAGGACCTCCACCAAGAGTCTCCTCCTCCACCGTATGGATCTTGCATGAAGGTATAATCTCTTTCCCTAACTAGTTTATTGTGTTGCCATGATGAGAATTTAGGATTAAAGCATGATAGTAATCATTTAAATTCCCTTGAATATGTTTGAATGTTCTTAATTGTTCTTATATGTTCTTCACATATTCTTAGTTGTTCATCACATGTTCATGCATATCACTAGTTTTAATCTTAAATCTACATAAAAAATATGAAAAACATGTTTGTTTCATAATTCTTTCAAATCCTTGAATCTAGCTTATCACCGTCCACACACATTCACTAGAATTTATTTTTCAATCCAAATGCAATGCCTAATAAATTGAATTAGGGTTTATCACATGCACACACTTCAAATTCAACATGCAAATTGATTGATAACATATTGGATAATGTGACATGATTGTTGGCCACCATAATCTAGAAGACCAGTTTCACCGGGCAAGGTGGGTGCCTAACACCTTCCTACCTTATAACATAGCCTCCGAACTTAGATCAAGGGTTAGTAGATCAAATGCTTATCCTTATAATTTTCAATTTCTAGATTGTAACTAGGAAATAAAGCCATGTACTTTATCTTATATTGTATCTAGAACCAAAGCCATGTAATTTCCTATGTTCAATGTAAATTCAATTTCAAATTAAAAAAATGATTAATTTTTCAATTAAGGTTTTCTTATTTATTCCAACAATTAAATAAGTGACGACTCCATTGTAAAACCGTTGATCTAAAGGGGAAAATATAACTAGTCGAACCTCCATTTTGAGAGGCAATAACACGACTCCACCCATTCACGTGGATTTGGCCCAACATTCCTATAAAAAGGGGTCGGGGCCGCAGTCTCTCACAGTGGCGACTCTACTGGGGATATTGAAGGCTAAGTTTCAATTAGATTATGGTGGCCAACCATGTCATTGTTTGTTTATTGCTTTTTTGTATATAATATGTCTAATATGTCATTATTTTGCATGTCATGCATCATTTGCTTGAATGGAATTTATTTTATTTGTGTGCTAGCTCGGAAGCCCGGTAGTATTAGCCATGAATTGTGGTCTTCTTGAGACTCACATACCCAACGGTGAACCTACCACCCACCGCGACAAGGATCATCATGGTTATGCCATGGTGGTTCATAAGGACAAACTGTACCGTTCGAACCAACGCGGCGCTCCTGGCATCACAAGTTGGGAGGTACGACGTCCTAGCTTGTGGGAACCTTTTACCTACCTTCTACCCATGTTGTAATGACTCTTAGAACCTACCTTTAGGTCGGTCCATGTAAATTGCATTTCATTATGCATTCGTTTGTCCGTTGTTTGAACCATGTTGACTCAAGTCCAACGCTTGATCCCATCATAATTGTTTGAACCTTGTATGCTATGAATGAGCTCAAGCCCAAAGGCTTGTGATTGAACTCTACATGGTATGGAAACCAAAAATTGTTTCTTGAATCATTCTAAACCCAATACTTGAGCTCATCAAAGGTGTATACGCATGATCAACATCAAAAGCCAAAAGCTCACAAGATACATGCATTTCAAGTGCAAGCCCAAGCCATTTCAAGCAAATATCAAAAGATCATAATCAAGGTTTAAGCCTTCCAAGTGCAAGCCCAAGCTATTTCATCATAATCAAGGTTCAAGCACACCAAGCCTCAAGCATCCTAAATGGAACAAGAAGAAGCAAGCGGTCCAACTTTGCCTCACTCCACATTTGGTTTGCAACATCATGGTTAAACTTAAAATTTGTTTGTTTATTCCATGTTTCTATGTTTCTTTGAATTCAAAATTTTCATGTAGCATTTAACGAGCTTTGTTCATGTATATATATTAAGAAAGAAAAAAAAAACAAAAAAAAAATTCAAAATTTTTTTTTTTCAAGATTTCCAAATCTTTCCCAAAAAAAGAGAAAAATTTTCAAATTAAAAAAGTCCTTGGAGTAGGGGCATTGAGCCCTTAAGTCATTTAAAAAAAAAAAAAAAAATTCTTTGAACTAGGGGCATTGGACTTCCTAGTGATTTTTTCAAAAAGACCCATTTTTTTCTTTCAAAGATTTCAAGATTCTTTAAAGTCCTCTTTTCAAAAAGGTACATGAGGATCCCTTGGACAAAACTTTTTCTAAATTAAGATGTTTAAAGGCTTGAACAATCAACTTGTACTGAGAAATGATTGATTTCATTTGATCCGTGTAAACACTTTTGCTAAATTACTTTGAATAAAAGAAGAAATGGTCTTAAAAGGCAATCAAAAAGAATCCATCCGTCAAAAAATCCCAAGAATCCATGCACTCGAACCAATTTCAGAGATCTTTTGTTTCACAACATTAGAGCATTCATACTTTTTCTTTCAAGATGAATTTATTAAAAGAGCTTAAGTCACTGTGCTTACAAGCAAGCACTACTAGGGATAGGAGGTCATCTTTGGTTAAACAAGATTATTCCCTAATACCTAGAATGATCATTATCCATTGCTAGCCCATTTGAGCCTTTAAACACTTAGCCTCTTTTTTGCATGAACCCACTAAAATCTAAACTTGGGGTGGGAAAAATTCAAAGTATGCATGCTTAAATCTCATGTTAAGGAGGAGTCGACCTTGTAGCTTTGAAGCTAATTGATAAAGCTCTCCTAGAAGAGATGAAAGACAAGTAAAGAATTCATTAAGCTAAAGATAAGAGATCATCAAAGAAAAATGAGCTTTCACTCAATCAAGGAAAGAGAAATGAAATTCCATCAATGTGAGAGAGACAAAAATGTGCATCAAGTTTGAAGAACCTAAAATTCATCATGCCAAGAAGAGTAGAAGGTTCATCCAAAAGAAAGTTCATCAAAAAAGGAAAAGATTCATCAAGCATAGAAAGATACAAGTACATTGAGGCAAGAAAGAAGTCTAGAGAGTGCATCAAAATGACCGAAAATCATTAAGTTGAGAAATACAAGGAGGGCAAATGTTCATTCAATCAAGAGATGAAAGACCAAAAAAAAAAGAAAAAAAAAAAAAAAGAAAGCCCGCTAGGCTGAAAACCCAAAAAGGTAGTCTAGGCAAAAGCAAAGGACGAAAAAAAAAAAAAAAAAAAAAAAAAAGCCCGCTAGGCTGAAAACCCAAAAGGGCAGTCTAGGCAAAAGTTAGGGCCAAAAAAAAAAAAAAAAAATCCTAGCAAATTGAAAACTTGAAGATGTAACCTAAAAAAAAGGATTTTACAAGATGAAAGTCTAGAGGTATGATTCAAGGGGATGAGCATAAAAACAAATGTTGATACAAGTGATCAATGAAGACTAGTGAGAAAATGGCAAAGAAGAAATGGGAAAACTTCTCCAATACTTGATTTTTGAGTAATGCATACTTGGGGGAACATCATAGGGAATGTTGAGCCTTTTTATATCATTCATTTCATAACCTAAACTCGGCCTACATTACAACCCATGAATAAGACCTCCTTGAAGTCTTGCTAATTGTAGGCACATCTTAAACTCCAATAATATTTTTCTCTTGAATTAAAAAGAGAAGATGCTTAAAATTGTCAAACCCCACAGGATGATATGTTCGAGGACAAAATTTCTCAAATTCTCAAATCCTCAAAATGACTCAAAAGAACTTACAAACCTAGAACACTCTCCTTGTTTGCACCCAACAATGTGATGCATAAACATTTCATTTATTGATTGCCTTTGGAGACTTAATCTGACGATATTCAAAAGGATGAAGCAAATTTGATTACATGAGTTTAATGATCTTGATCCTTCCCAATCAAAGAGATTTGTTTGATTCTTAGACACTTTGATTTGCTAAAATGGTTGTTCAAAGGATCACCTCTTGTTCAAAAAAAAAAAAATCATTCTTTTTCAAAATCCAGTTCTCTTGAACTACGTCTTGACCTGATCCTCTATGAGAGAGGTACGTAGGCAGCCTTTCAAAAGCCCGGTCCCATTCACCCAAACAACCTTGGAGAACAAAGTCAAAATAATGTGACAAAATTGTTTGGGTACATGTTAGGTTAAGTCCATTTATTTGCATTAAGCATGTTTAAACTTGGGGCATTGGCCTATTTATATTGTGTGCAAGTTTTCACGATAATTGGTTTCTAACCAGCTAGAGAAAGAAAGCCTTTTTGCAAGAACCAAGGATGGCGGATCATGATCTTCTTTCATGTTCCCTAATGGTCACAACATCAATTGAATTCAGCTTTAATCTTAGCATGGAATATGCCTCAAACTAGGGGCAGTGGGTAAGTACTTCCAATTCATTTCAATAAACAAATCCGTTGCTAATTGAAATTATCTTTTTGCAGGAATTAAGTAAGGACTTATCCAGCAATCCACATTAACTTCCAGTCAAAGTTATTCTCATTCAAATGATAGGTTTTCCCAAAAAAAAAAAAAAATTCAATTAAAAAAAAAAATCATCAATCAAAATTTTCAATTCAAGATTTCCAAATTTTTCAAAAAAAAAAAAAATTTTCATCAATCAAAATTTTCGATTCCTTCAAAAAAAAAAAAATCTTCATTATATTCTTCTTTAGGAACAGAAAGCTATGATCCTCCTCCATATTCTCCAGCAGTGCAACATCAAGTCAATTGTCCACCCTCAGCATTCATCGAAGCATGGAATATGTCCCTAACTAGGGGCATTCGCTAGGTATGCCGAAGTCTTTTCAATAAATAACTCTGTTACTAATTGAAAGTATTTATTTTGCAGGAACTAGGGTAAAAGGCCCACACACATCGACAGGAGTAATGCCTTCCAAAATTCAAACCATCGGACCTCTGGGAAGCGCGTCCAAAATCCAATTCCATCGGACCTCTGGGAAGCACGTCCAAACTTCAAACCATCGGACCTCTGGGAACGGACCTTTGGGAAGCACGTCCAAAAACTTCAATCCATCGGACCTCTGGGAAGCACGTCCAAACTTCAATCCATCGGACCTCTGGGAAGCACGTCCAAACTTCAAACCATCAGACCTCTGGGAAGCACGTCCAAACGTCAATCCTTCGGACCTCTGGGAAGCATGTCCAAATCCAATTCCATCGGACCTCTGGGAAGTACGTCCAAACTCAAATCCATCGGACCTCTAGGAAACACGTCCAAAGTCAAACCATCGGACCTCTGGGAAGCACTTCCAAACTTCAATCCATCGGACCTCTGGGAAGCACGTTCAAAATTCAATACCATCAGACCTCTGGGAAGCACGTCCAAATTCAAATCCATCGGACCTCTGGGAAGTACGTCCAAACTTCAAACTATCGGACCTCTGGGAAGCACGTCCAAAATTCAATTCCATCGTACCTCTGGGAAGCACGTCCAAACTTCAAATCCATCGAAGGAAGCATGTCTAAAATCCTCATTTCGTCATAATCACTGGTAAGCATGTCTTGTACTCATTTTTTTTTTTTTTTGTACACAAAAAAAAAAAAAAAAAGTTGCATGCATGAACTACGTTTGGACCTGATCCTCCCAGTAAGAGGTACGTAGGCAATCTCCCTCAAGATTCCGTCCACATTTTGATCCATAACATGACCATCTACATTTTTATCTATATGCATCATA
The DNA here is from genome assembly GCA_032727855.1 of Quercus ilex subsp. ballota. Taxonomy (NCBI): domain Eukaryota; kingdom Viridiplantae; phylum Streptophyta; class Magnoliopsida; order Fagales; family Fagaceae; genus Quercus; species Quercus ilex. The sequence goes on from CM064908.1 coordinate 47,399,680, forward strand.
CATTCACCACGGTTAAATACTGATTGTAAAGTTAGGTGTCTCTTTCATACATTGACATTCGCTTTTCAAGCTCTGCCAATGAGGGGCATTCTGTTGACACCCCATTTTGCAACCCGTATTTAACCTCACATGGAGGGTAAAAGGGTAATTTTACCTTGAAAGTATGCATCTTGATTCTAGCCATTAGATCCTTAATCTCATTTCACTAAAATGATCTTGATGTTGTAATGATCAAATCGACTGATCATAAGCCCTAATCAGACCACCAGTTTGAAAGTTATCATCAAATCAAGTTTTAATAGCTGAGATGCACTATCACAAATTTAGTCCGATTATATGTGATTATGAACAATTGATTTCAATTGGTTATAAGTGTAATCAATTTGAGATTAATGACGTGTCATAATTTGATTGGTTAGGACTACATTTTATGGTGAGGTTGCATATACCTAATTAATTAGATAGTTAAACATTAATTATTCAATGAGTAATTTATGCAATTATCTTTTAATTAGAGTAAATTTGAAGCCAATTAAGTCTGAAATGGGAGTGATTGGAGCAATTTAATGTTAATTGGGAACTAATTTGGGACCTATTAATGTTAATTATGCTGAAACCATTTTCTAACAAATGACCTCTGCTTACCATTTTATCGATATCTCTCAGAATATTTTGAATCTGTGAATGAAGTTAATTTTTTCAGAAACTAGACATCCGAGACTTCAATTTAAGCATAAGAACGAGACAATTCCGATCAGAATTGAGTCAGATATGATTTTTCGAAATTGGCTCTACAAGCTGTTACAGCAGTTACGGGAAAACCAAATTTTGGCTTGCTCCCCACTCCCACCAATCTCTCCATTTAATACACCAGATTTTCCCTAAGGCTAAAATGAGGTCTAGGTTCATAATCCTTGTCAACCCTCATTAAATGACATTCCATTCATATTCCCTCTACTACTACTATATAAACTCTCCATCTCCTTCATTTTAGAGGACACCGAAAACCCCATCTCTTCTCCCCTCTTGAGTTCTAGTGAAGTAGATTAGTCTTGTCATATCTTGGTCTTCCTGAGACTCAGGGTATTGAGTGAGACTCACTCTCCCTTTCCTAGTTCTTCTTTTCTTCACCTTTAGGACCTCCACCAAGAGTCTCCTCCTCCACCGTATGAATTTTGCATGAAGGTATAATTTCTTTCCCTAACTTGTTTATTGTGTTGCCATGATGAGAATTTAGGATTAAAGCATGATAGTAATCATTTAAATTCCCTTGAATATGTTTGAATGTTTTTAATTGTTCTTATATGTTTTTCACATATTCTTGGTTGTTTATCACATGTTCATGCATATCACTAGTTTTAATCTTAAATCTACATAAAAAAATATGAAAAACATGTTTGTTTCATAATTCTTTAAAATCCTTGAATCTAGCTTATCACCGTTCACACACATTCACTAGAATTTATTTTTCAAACCAAATGCAATGCCTAATAAATTGAATTAGGGTTTATCACATGCACACACTTCAAATTCAACATGCAAATTGATTGATAACATATTGGATGATGTGACATGATTGTTGGCCACCATAGTCTAGAAGACCGGTTTCATCGGGCAAGGTGGGTGCCTAACACCTTCCCACCTTGTAACATAGCCTCCGAACTTAGATCAAGGGTTAGTAGATTAAATGCTTATCCTTGTAATTTTCAATTTCTAGATTGTAACTAGGAAATAAAGCCATGTACTTTATCTTAGATTGTATCTAGGACCAAAGCCATGTAATTTCCTATGTTCAATGTAAATTCAATTTCAAATTAATAAAATGATTAATTTTTCAATTAAGGTTTTCTTATTTATTCCAACAATTAAATAAGTGGCGACTCCATTGTAAAACCCTTGATCTAAAGGGGAAAATATAACTAGTCGAACCTCCATTTTGAGAGGCAATAACACGACTCCACCCATTCACGTGAGTTTGGCCCAACATTCCTATAAAAACAGGCCGGGGCCGCGGTCTCTCACACCAAGCAAGAGGGTAAACAAATTGTCTTAGGGGTTGCTGACAAAAGAAAGAAGCTCAAAAGAAAATGTTTCCATTGTGGTGAGACAGGACATTGGAAGAGGAATTGTCCAAAGTTCAAGGCTGCCAATAAAGGTATGAAAAGTTCATTACTCCTTGAAATATGTTTAGTACAAAATTCCACAGATTCCTAGTGTGTGGATTCCGGTTGTACTAATCATATTTGCAATTCTTTGCATGAGTTCTAGGAGACCAGAAAGCTTAATGAAGGAGAATTGTTTCTTACTTTGGTTTATGGGAGCAGGATTACGGTTGTAGCTGTTGGTGTTTATAATTTATGTTTTAAGTTTAGAGTTTTAATATTGGATGACTGTCTGTATGTACCTAATGGTCGTAGGAATTTAATCTCTGCAACTTATTTAGGTAAATATGGATATTGTGTTATCCTTAAAGACTATGTTGTAATAAAGAAAGGTAAAGTATTTATCTATTCTGGCAATATTGTGGATGGTCTTTATATTTTAACTCCTGATAAGCATGAATTATATAATTCTGAATTAGATAATGACTCTCATGTAAAATCATTAAAGAGAAAGTTTCCTTCTACTAATAATGCATATCTTTGGCACTTGCGTTTGAGTCATATTAATCCAAACAGAATTCAAAGAATGATCAAAGATGGACTCTTAGAGCCTTTGGACTTTGATGAATTTCCAGTTTGTGAATCTTGTTTGGAAGGAAAAATGACCAAACGACCTTTTAATGCAAAAGGTAGAAGAGCCTAAGATTTGCTTGAATTAGTTCATACAGATGTATGTGGTCCTATGTCAATCCAAGCAAAAGGAGGTTATGAGTACTTCATCACTTTTACCAATGATTGCTCAAGATATGGTTATGTGTACCTAATGAGACGGAAGTCCGAAGCCTTTGAAAAGTTCAAAGATTTTAGGGCTGAAGTTGAGAATCAATTAGGTAAACATATAAAAGCCATTTGATCTGATCGTGGTGGCGAATACCTTCTTGGGGATTTCAAGGATTACTTAACTCAAAATGGGATCACATGCCAATTGACTGCACCTGGAACTCCCCAACAGAATGGTGTAGCAGAAAGAAGGAATAGGACTCTTTTGGAAATGGTTAGGTCCATGATGAGTTACTCAACTTTACCAGTTTCTTTTTGGGGATATGCACTAAAAACTACAATGCACATTTTGAATTTAGTTCTATCAAAATCTGTTCCCAACACACCTAAGGAATTGTGGAGTGGGCGTAAGCCTAGTATGAAATATCTCCACATTTGGGGATGTCCAGCACATGCGTTGAAAAGGAAGTCTGATAAGTTGGAATCTAAAACCGAAGTATGCATGTTTTTAGGGTATTCAAAAGAAACAAATGGTTATTTATTCTATAATCATAAAGATAACAAAGTGTTTGTTAGCACACATGCCAAACTTTTGGAAGATGATTATATGAATAATTTTAATCCAAGAAATAAAGTTGTTTTAGCTGAAATGAATGAACCTGTAGTTGAACAACCAATAGATGAAACTAGGGATGATGTGGTTGTATTGGATACACCACAAGATACTACTCATGAGATGTCTAGTACACAGGTGCCTCGTCGTAGTGGGAGGATTGTTAGGCCACCTATAAGGTTTATAGGTCTGGGAGAAACTTATGAAGCTATCTTAGAAGAGGCCGAAACCAATCCTTACACTTACAAAGAAGCAATGAATGATATAAATGCACATCATTGGCTTAAAGCTATGAAATCTGAATTAGATTCAATGTATTCCAATCAAGTTTGGGATCTTGTAAAGGCGCCTAACGACATTAAACCTGTTGGTTGCAAATGGGTTTACAAGAAGAAGAGAGGGATAGATGGAAAGGTTGAAACCTTTAAAGCAAGGCTAGTGGCGAAAGGGTATACTCAAAAAGAAGGTATTGATTATGAAGAAACCTTTTCACCAGTAGCAATGCTTAAATCTATCAGAATTCTCTTATCCATTGCTGCTCATTATGATTATGAGATTTGGCAAATGGATGTCAATACTGCATTTCTTAATGGCAATCTTGAAGAGGAAATCTATACGATGCAACCAGAAGGTTTCGTAGCAAAGAACCAAGAGCATATGGTATGCAAGTTGAAAAGGTCCATTTATGGACTTAAGCAAGCATCTAGGTCATGGAACATCAGATTTGATCAAGCAATCAAGTCATTTGGTTTTGAACAAAATCTTGATGAACCATGTGTGTATAAAAGACATTGAGATAAAGAAGTAATGTTCCTAGTACTTTATGTTGATGATATTCTACTCATTGGAAATGATGTAGGGGTAATGTCATCCGTAACGGTTTGGTTGTCTAGCTAATTTGATATGAAGTACTTGGGTGAGGCTAACTTTATTCTAGGGATCAAGCTTTGGCGAGATCGCAAGAATAAGATGTTAGGCTTATCACAAGCTAGATATATAGATAAGGTTCTAGAACGGTTTAGCATGCAAAACTCCAAGAAAGGATTGCTTCCTTTTAGACATGGAGTTCCTCTGTCTGATAACCAAACGCCTAAGACTCAAGAGGAAGTAGATATGATGAGACAAGTTCCTTATGCTTTTGCAGTGGGAAGTCTTATGTATGCCATGCTATGTACTAGACCAGATATTTGTTATTCAGTAGGCATGGTCAGCCGATCAATCAAATCCAGGACCAAAACATTGGCAAGCTGTAACGCATATTCTCAAGTATCTACGGGGAACGAGAGATTATATGCTTGTTTACCGTTGTGAGGATTTGATTCCCATTGGCTATACAGATTCAGACTTTCAATCGGATCTAGATTTCAGAAAGTTCACATTAGGATGTGTTTTCACCTTGGGAGGTGGAACCATAACATGGAGGAGTGTCAAGCAATCTTGTATTGCAGACTCCACCATGGAAGCAGAATATGTTGTTGCTTGTGAAGCAGTAAAAGAGGCTGTATGGCTCAAGAAATTCCTTTCTGACCTTGGTGTAATGAGAATAGAACAAGTTCCCATCACATTGTTTTGCGACAATAGCGGTACAGTTGCACAATTAAAAGATCCAAGGAATCACAAGAAAGGAAAGCACATTGAGAGAAAATATCACATCATTCGAGACATCATTACTAGTGGAGATGTAGTGGTTGCAAAGATTGAAAGTGCAAATAATCTAGCAGATCCCTTTACCAAAGCCTTGCCTCAAAGGACCTTCGAGTCGCATTTGGAGGGAATGGGAGTTAGATTAGTGTACAATAGTCTTTAGGGCAAGTGGGAGATTGTTGGGATTAGTGCCCTAGAATCCTATTGTATGATGTTATGTATGATATTATGTATGACATTATGTTTAACATGATGTATGACTTAATATTGTAATTAATAAAGTTGTTTTATTATTAGCTAAAATAATGGTAACATGAATATTTGGACATTATCATTTGGTCCATGAGATGCATAGTATGTGATTTATGTGATTTAGTCACAAAAGATATAAGTCACAAGTTCTTTGTAAACTCAGAATTTTAGTTCATAGTCGGTGATGAAATTGGGCATTTCATCTACAAAGACTATAACATATCAACAAAGATGATTTGTCTTGATCATGGAAGTCGAGACTTCTAGTTGATATGTTGATATGTTTTAAGAGTTAAGACATATTGAACTGGACCGTTGTGAGATTTATTATTCTTCTAATGACTGTCAATTGAATAATAAATCTCACGACTTATATTTGCATGAACTCTTAATTCTGAGAGAATAATGGACCTGATCATGAAGTGTAGGTTGCTTTGATATATCAGGAGTGAGATCTAATGTAACGGTCAAAACCTCAGTATGTTGGGTAGCCACATTTAGTATTGATGGAACATATATTCTCAAGATGGAATTCATAATCTCTTAACGGAGATATAAAATATTCTATTGAGATAAGTTTAATGGGTTCAGTTATTCAGAGAGTTAGGCCTAACCACTTTAGTAAGAAATTACTAAAGTATATATATATTTATGAAATTGGATTTTATAAATATATGGTGAATAACTTAAAAGGATTAACTGGGTAATCAAGGATTAAGATGTAGTAATTTACAAATTGTCAGTCTACTTTCATAACTTTGTATTACTACGAATATTTTATGAAAAGGTTGCATGTATAATAAAGTCTTGGGACATAATTTATTAATAAGGCCTAGAGTGCAATTATATTTATATAGTGGTATTAAATATAATTAATGGTAACTTTGGACTTGTCAAGAGTTGACAGAAAAGTTCAAGGCCCATTGGAGCTAGTGTCTTATTGGTCCCTTTTAGTCTCACTCCAAGCCACATACTAAAGCCCAATTGGAAATGCCCAAAAGGCTAACCCAATTAGACAATCAGTTATTAGGAGAAAAACATACAGAATTTTAAGATGAAAAAAACAAGTTTGTGAAATGGTATGTACGTGTGAGTGAAGCCACTAAATTACTCTCCATTGGAAACTAATTGAGAGACCACACATCTTGGGTGATAGTGGAATTTGAGTGAAGATTGAAAGTGTTCTTGAGAACTTCTGATCTTTGGTTTTGAAATTCACTACACTAAGGTACACTCTCTTGTTATCATGTTATCAATTCTGAATAAAGTAGATCCGTTATTTTTCTGCTACGTTTATGCATATTTTTAACAATAGACTATGCAGTGTAGATGGAGGATGTTCCACCACCTTCTTTTTCTATTATGCAGGCTGATCTAGCCAACCGTTGATTAATAAAACTTACTCAATTCTTCCTTCTCAAAAAAAAAAAAAAAAAAAACTCATAAAATCTCCGTAAATAATATATATATTATGATAATTCAATAAACTACAATGATGGAAGGGTGAGATTCAACTATTGGTTCTTCGAATAAAAGAGAGTATGTTATATCACTGAATTACAAGGATGTTAGTTGTGCAATGATATTATTATTTGGTTTTTTTATAGTAAAAAATTCAACAAAGAATCTCAAAAATCTTAAATTCCCATTATTCTCCTTGTTTCCTTTTACATTTCTAGTTACTATTTATCTACCATTAACTACCAAAATACTCCCATGTGCATATCATTTTCATAATGCTGTTAGTGAAGTAGAGGGCTTAGAGGAATAGGGAATTGTAAAACAGTATTAAGTGCCTTTTGTGTTTAGGAAATAAATTAGATATTTTTGAAAAGTCTTAGTAATACTTGACTTTTGCCCAAAATACCAAAAAAAAAAAAAAAAAATCCTAAGGTTTAGGATAAAGATATTACCAAGTACTAAAAATTTTTAGACGTTGGGATATTTTTGACATTTTTATATTTAGTTATGGATATTTTAGACTTTACACAGTAAAATATTCTAGAAATAAAAAATTTACGTTTAATTGTAAGAGTAACAAAATAAAAGTATAGAAGTATTTACTGATTTTCAAAACATAAATTGATTGGTTTCATACATAAAGGAAAAATTGTGAATTACCTAAAATAGGGGACAAATTTCCCCCCTTTTTTTTTTCTTTCTATCTTTTTAAAAATATCTTATTTTATATTGTTATAATAAAGGCTGGAAATATTCTTTTTACTTTTTAGTTTCTAGAACAATAAAAAAAGAAAAAAACATCCCACGTTTTTTTTTGTTTTTAGTTCAGGAATCAACTGATTCTATTTTATTCCCCACGTGGTCCGCAAGACATGGGAAGCAGTACTTAACAAAGAAAGTGCTGTCTGTGTTGGAAAAAAAAAACAGTGCAAAACAAAGCAAATTTATTGGTTTCACGCTAGTGTTCACTGTTCATAGCCATGGACCTCGCTCTCACTCTTAAATTCCGATCACCGGAGCTCTCTCTTTTTCCTGGAAAACCCATCTCTCCTTTCAGCCTTCCTAGAAAGCAATACAAACCCATTTTTCCTTGTCCCAAAACCAACCCAAAGCCTCACTTTACAGTCACAGCCAAGCGAAGGTCACCAATCGAAGGCGCAAGCAAGGAGCTCAATGCGATCGCTTCCCAGAACTTGGATTTCGCTTCCTGTCGCAGAAGGGTCCGCTCTGCCTTCGTGGAGGTCCAACAACAGCTTGATCATTGCTTGTTCAAGGTTGTTTTTTTTTTCCTCCACCATGATCATAGTTTTGATCTTCGTTGCTTCTGGGTTGGTATATTATTTCAGTTAATGATTCTTTTTGGTTTTTTTTTTCTGGGTTTTTTTTTGTGAATGCCAATTGGTTTTGATTGGTGGATAGATGGCTCCTACTGGAATCAGGACTGAGGAGGTAAGCAATGCTGCTTATTTTAAAACTGAGACAAAGTATTTTGCAAACAATCAAAATAAAAAAGTTTTTTTTTTTTTAATAAATTTCTGAGGAATGTTAGTATATTAAATATTATAATTATTTGCTATTAATGAGGATGCAAGGAATTGAAATTTGGAAAAATCCACTCATTTTGCTCAACACATTAGGTTCAAATGCCTATTTTCTTATCAATTTCTTCACTTCTTAGCAACTAAGTGGAGACTGAAAGGCTAGTGAGATTGTAGTGTTTAAAAAAAAAAAAATATTATTGTTATTATAAAATATGTGACTGTCAATTATTAATGGGTTTGTAGTGGTATGAGAGGAACTCAAAGGGGTTGCAAATTTTCTGTAAAAGCTGGATGCCAGAGTCTGGTGTTCCCATCAAAGGTGTTTTATGTTTCTGCCATGGGTATGGTGATACGTGCACATTCTTCTTTGAAGGTTTGTGATCATATTCATAAAGTAATTGGGAATAGCCCTATACCTTATGTTGCTATTTTTTGTTTACTCTAGAGTGGTATGTGCAAACCGAATTTTAAGGCTTTTTATGTGATGTATGGTGAGTTTGGGATTTCAGGTATTGCCAAGCAAATTGCTGCATCTGGATATGGTGTTTATGCTTTGGACCACCCTGGTTTTGGCCTTTCTGATGGATTGCATGGTTACATCCCAAGTTTTGATCAATTAGTTGATAATGTTATAGAAAATTATACAAAAATAAAAGGTGCAACTTTCTAAACTGTCATAGAATCAGCATCACCATCATTAATTGCTTACTTAATAGATTTGGTGAACTTAATTAACAAAATGTTGTTGCTGATTGTGTTTTATGTTTGATTGGAAGGAAGACCTGAATTGAGAGGATTGCCACACTTTTTGTTAGGACAGTCCATGGGTGGAGCTGTTGCTCTTAAAGTTCATCTCAAGGAACCCCTTGGATGGGACGGAGTCATCCTTGTAGCCCCAATGTGTAAAGTAAGTCCATCCTACTACTGTACATGGTCAATAGTTAAGTGAAATCCAGAGTATTACTAAACTATTTTTTCAATTTATGAGCATTCAAAATTTATATTTGAAGGTCCCCATTATCTCTTAGCTTACATTTCTATGTTTTGTCTGAATATGTAGAAATTATTTACTTTGGAAACTAGCCTGCTAATTTTGTAACTAATCAATGTATGGATATCTGATTGATCCAACAAACCACACTGACACTGGCTAACTCATTCTTGTGTGACGTTTTGATTAAGTTCCCTTTTGAAGTTTCGTAATCTGGTTCATATCATATCTAATTATTAGTGAGAAGTTAATCATCTCCAGTAGTGCAGTTCATAAAAAGTGGGAAATTAAAGTCATTCTCAAACCAGGAGGTACCATTTATGATTTATATGTTACTTCCAGCTTCTGTCATAATACATCTACAAAGGGGAAAAAAGGAACAATGAAAAAGAGAACGAACATGAATTCTACAACAACTTTGCTATCATGTTATGTAGCACTTAAAATCACACAACAGTGTCAGTGTTTGTTACTAAGGTTTCGTTGTTTCACTGTCTGTTTCTTTTTGGTCAACTTCTTGTTCTTGGCTTTTGTAGTTTCTTAAGCACCTTAGGTCATTGCCTGCTTTGTAGGAATATTCCTTGTTTCTATTTTTTATTTTTTATTTTTTTATAGGTAATATAAGAATTATTATTGATGAAAATGGAAAAAGAAACATACAATGTGTTCGTGAGAATGAACACAGCAAAGCACAAAACAGAACGCCACAGAAAACAATCAAGGAACTAAACTAAGAGAAGAAAAAAACTGAACAATAGAAGAACATTCTGTTAAACCCCAGCACTGAGACGAATCAAAAAGGCATCTTTGGCATAGGCCTATTAACTCAACCAAAGGCTTCTTAGAATCTTCAAAGGACTGACAATTATGCTTCATCCATACAATCCACATCAAACAACTTGGGATTAAATTCCAAATATCTGAATCATGTTTCCCAAGCCAATGATTCCAACAAAATAATAATTCCGCTACAGAGCTAGGCAAGACTCACTGAATATCGAAGGCTTGAAGGATAAAAATCCATAAAGAATTCGCCACATGACAGTGAATAAGGAGATGATCCATAGATTCCCCACTGCACTGGCACATACAACACCAATTTGCCAAAGGGCGACCTCTAAGCATGAGATTATCCAATATAAGAATGCGATCATGAGCTGCCGTCCATAGGAAAAAAGCCACCCTTTTGGGAACCTTTGCTTTCCAAATGCCTTTCCAAGGGAAGATCGAGTTGGGAGTCGTCCTTAACTCGTTGTAAAAGGAACGGGTATCAAACTTACCATTTTTATTAAGGCCCCAACACAAAGAATCATTGCCTACTCCACGTGGAAGATGAGCTTGAATAAAATCAATAAGAGAAAAAGAAGCAGCAAGCTCCCAGTCTTTGAAATCCCTATAAAATCTCAGGTGCCAAAATCTAACATCATCCCCCTCTTGATGACTCACAACATCAGAAATACAAGCTTCCTTATCCGCTGAAATCACATATAACTCAGGGTAGAGGATTTTAAGGGGATCAACCCCAATTCATCTATCATGCCAAAAACAAATCTGGGTACCATCACCCACAACAAAGGAAAAATGCTAAGAGAAGCTTTCCCACCCTTCATTAATACTTACCCACAAACCGCACCCATGAGTTCTCCTACAAATTTTAGTACTCCAACCCCCTTGACCCTCCCCATATTTAGTGGATATAACCCTCTGCCAAAGATGAGTAACTTCATGCTCGTATCTGCACAACCACTTCCCTAATAAAGCTTGATTAAAGGACACCACATTTCTTATCCCCAAACCTTCCATTTCAATAGGTGAACAAACCTTATCCCACGCCACCAAAGGGTATTTGAAGCTCCTTTCAAATGATCCCCATAAAAAGTTTCTTTGGATTCTTTCTAGCCTAGCAACCACAACTATAGGAATAGTAAATTACGATAGAAAATAAGGAGGAAGGCTAGAAAGAATGCTCTTCAATAAAGTGAGCCTACCACCCTTGGATAAATAAATGCATTTCCATCCTAATAATTTCTTCTCCATCTTCTCCAAAATGGGATTCCAAATAGAAGCTGTCTTGAATGATGTACCAAGTGGCATCCCCAAGTATTTCATAGGCAAGCTGCCCACCCTGCAACTAAGGATATTAGCCAAAGCATCCAAATTATTCACCTCCCCAAGAGGGACAATCTCACTTTTCCCTGTATTAACCTTCAAACCTATAAAAGCTTGAAAACACGATAAGGCCAACCTTATAGACAACAACTGATCCCTAGAAGCATCACAAAATAAAATAGTGTCGTCCACAAACAACAAATGAGAAATGCGCACACCAACAAAGTTCACTGGTTCCACATGAAAACCATTAAGCAGACCACATTCCTCAGTTTTTCTTAGAATCTTGCTTAAGACATCCATAATCAAAAGGAAGAGGAGAGGGGATAAAGGATCACCTTGTCTCAAACCTCGAGAGCTTCCAAAGAAACCTTCAGGGGAACCATTCACTAGAACTGAAAACTGGACTGAAGTCACACAAGCCTTTATCCACCCACTCCATTTCACCTTAAAACCCATCCTATCCAAAAGATAGAACAAAGCATCCCAATTAACATGATTGTAGGCTTTTTCAATGTCAGGCTTGCAAACCACACCCGGTACACGACTCTTCAACCTGCTATCTAGGAATTCATTGGCAATGAGCACTGAATCCAAAATTTGCCTCCCACCAACAAAGGAATTTTGAGACTCAGAGATGAGATTGTCCAATACCGCCCTCAATCTATTAGCCAAAACCTTAGATAAAAGTTTATATATACTACTCACCAAACTAACGGGCCTAAAATCTTTAATATTAAGAGCATTACTCTTCTTAGGAAGTAAAGAAAGAAAACAGACATTCATAGACCTTTCAAACACAGAATGACGATGAAAATGTTCAAAAAAAGCCATGACATCCTTTTCCACAACACTCCAACATTTATAGAAAAAAGCCATGGTGAAACCATCCAGACTGAGTGCTTTATCCCCCTCCATTTCCTTCAAAACCTGGATGACTTCCTCCTTAGAGAACGCCCTCTCTAAAGACAGCCTCTCTTCTTCCTCTATACAAGAAAAATCCAACCCATCCATAGATGGGCGCCGCATCTTAGTCTCCTGATACAAAACCTGGTAGAAATGAACCACTTGAGAACACACCTCCATCTCATCCTCATAAACAACCCCATCCACTTCAATATTGTTAATCTGATTAGCTCTTCTATGGGAATTTGCTAATCTGTGAAAGAAGTGAGTATTGTTGTCTCCCTCCTTCACAAACAAGACACAAGATTTTTGTCTCCAAAAAATCTCCTCCAAGGAAGCTAAATATTCAATATCCCTCTAATTTGTATATGGCGAGATTGTTCCTTATTCGAAAGATTCCACGCCTCTAAAATAGCATCCATGAGAATATACTATGAAATAATGAGAATATCTCATGAGAATAAAATAGCATCCATGAGAATATCTCATGAGAATCCATGAGAATATACTATGAAATAAGCTTTGACACGACCTCCTTGTTTCTATTTCAATCTGATTGACAATTCTTTAGTGTAGGAGGCAATATGGAAAAGATATTATGGAGATGCAGAAGAGGCTTAACCTGAAGTAAGAGTGAGAAGGAGAAGAAAATACAGAAATAAGTTTGGAGAGTTTATATAATGCCTAGGATATCATATAAGCAATAGGCACATGTAGAAGCCTACAATAGGCTGTCTGCACATATGGTTCCTGCGGATTTCCAGGTTGTGGTTGCCACTTGAAAGCTATCTTCAGAGAAGGACCATTGTTGTCCATTTTGGGTGTTGAGAGACAGTAGAGGCATTTCTCAATTAGCCTCTATCCTAGCCACCAAGTTAGGACTCTCGAGTCAGTCTGTAGATGGTGGTAGTATCATTTGCACTTATTATTGCACTGAGTTCATATAAGTCTCCTTTCCTCTGCATGTTGAGAGGAGAATATTGTACAGTTTCTGGGTTTTCTGCCTTTTCCCTCAGTGCACCTGGTTATAATAGTCATTGAGATGTGAATCCTTTTCTTTTTCCATTTTGGGTAAGTGATAAGTGAGAACTAGGTATTCCCCCTTGGGCAGATGAGCTGCTACCTGTGGGTTAAGAATGGCAATGCATAAGTGTCTTTTCATTGTGACTACATGTTGAAATTTTTTGCAATTAAATTAATTTTCTACTCAATGGTCTAAAACATCCCTCTTTACTAATTTATACACAATAAATATGTCTTTCTACTCAATGGGCTAAAACATCCCGTCTATATAAATAGGCACACACTAAATATGTTGTGTTAGCAACTTTTTTTTTTTAACAATGAATTGTAGTCCTCAAGATAATCTTTATTTTTTTAGTTTTCATTTTAACAAAAGAACTGATAGAATAACAAAATATTATTTCTTTACTCTTCACTGGGGGATATCTTATGTGGCTTTACATTACCTTGTTCATCATATTATCCTCACTAAATGATGATTAGGATGGTGATCTCTTTCCATGTGTGCGTGTGTTAGGGAGGGGCTACAATATTGATTTTGTGTGCTCGTCCCTAATAGGATGTTTCAGGAAGTTGCATGGCTAAATTATGTTTCTGGATGAATGTACTCTTTCATTCACCAAATGAAAAATTTGCTGACCATGACTTGCTACTAAGATTGCAGAGGAAGTGAAGCCTCCAGCTCCAGTTCTGAAGGTATTAACCCTTATGTCTAACGTCCTGCCAAAAGCAAAGCTCTTCCCACAGAAAGATCTAGCTGAGCTAGCCTTCAGAGACTTAAGGAAAAGGAAAATGGTTTGTCCTTTATTTACTCGCTTGATATGAATGCACTTGCGTAGTATTATAAGTTTGAAATGGTTATGGTGTTGTACTTCAATATGGTCCAACAACTGGTCAAACCTTCACAAGTATACTAGTCTATGTGCAAGATCTCAGAAAGATAATGAACATGTTAGAACCTTTTACATGCTGCTAAATACAGTCTAAAGGATATGTATGATTGTAGTAGCATTTAAACTGAGAAGTAGAGGGAATTTCATATGGAAGATAATCAGCTAGGTTGAGGGACACTGATTTGTACTTCATATGTATCAACAATGGACATCTTCAGTAAAGAAACAGGCAGTAAATGTCAATGTTTCTTTTTTGGTGGCACATGAACTTGTTAGTACATGTAGCAAATGGATAAAAGGTGCCTTTCTCTGGATGCTACATTCACAATACCTGATAAGCCCCTAGAGAAGCCATTGTTCCTCTTCCTGTAACGAATAAACCCATAGCCTTAGTTAAACTGATATTGCCAAAACTTTTGATGACTAAAAAAACAATTTCTCAATCTCACTTTTACCTTTTCCTCATGTCTTTCATTCCCTGATTTTGTCCTACCATTAGCATCAACATTCAAGTAAGTAACTAGTACTAACCCTCAATTTAATTCCTCATAGTACAAACCCTCGCTAAATTAATATTCTACAACATTAGCAAATCTGTGTCCAGCCAAAAGGCATAAAAAGAATGTAGAATCATATAAGGTTTCAAATTTGTGATAGTATCTTCTTGCAGTTATATAGATTAGAGCATACAAAGACTGCTAGTTATCTTCTTTTTTCTAGATGTTAAAAGACTTTTTTATTGTTCTCTGGAATGATTCTTGAATAATAGCTTTTGCATTTTTGTATTGTAGGCTGTCTACAATGTGATTTGTTATAAAGACCAAACACGATTGAAAACTGCTGTGGAACTTTTGAAGGTGACAAGTGAAATTGAGAAGCAAGTGGAGAAGGTCAGTTTCCATTTGCGTTTTTTTATGACCCTTTCTTTGTCATAATCCATGAGAGGATAGTTTTCTTTTGTTATTGCCTGAGATAGGCATGCATATTATTCTATATATACAAGATTCAAACCAATTAGAGGTATTGCAGGTTTCATCTCCATTACTGATTCTTCATGGAGCTGCAGATAAGGTGACAGATCCATTAGTGAGCCAATTTCTTTATGAGAAGGCCTCTACCAAAGACAAAATCCTAAAACTCTATGATGATGGATATCACTGCATTCTGGAAGGGGAGCCTGATGACAGAATATTTACAGTCCTTAATGATATTGTTTCTTGGCTTGATTCCCGGGTGTCCTCTTAAACTAGAAGTTCCCCTTCGGTTTTTCACTCACCATGGACAAGTTCATCCATTTTTGTTTCTTATGCTATATACTGTTACATGACATGGAAGATCATTTATTCTGTTGCATCCCCCTCTCCCTACCCTTTATCCTGTAGTCTTATAATAGCATTAGTAGCAGGCTCACCATTTCAACAAAAATATGGCTAGAGGCACCTAAAACTCTCTTGTATTATCCACATCTCCCATGGCCCCTCCCCCATTTGTTAAAAAAAAATGTACCTGTCTTGTGATGGGGATGCACAATAATCTAAAGCTTTTATAAAAGTTAATTAGCAGTAAGATATTTTGTCCCCCGTTTCTATCTGAATAAGCGTAAGAATCCATTGTTCGAGCAGGGTTGGTCAAGCTACTACCATGAGATAATATAATGTACCTCTCTGAAGGCTAGACTGCACGACCTCGTAACCCTTCGCTTAATAGTTAATTGTAAACCCCCTTCAACCCAAGGGGAGGTGTACTTTGATTCTGGGTTTCTATAAATGAGATCGTACCTAGAACTTTTTTTTTTAGAAGAAGTTTGTACCTAAAACCTTAACAACAATTTTGTCTTGATTTCATAACAATAAGTTCATAGACAATTTTCATAATTGTTGAGGTGATATGTCATGCTAATAAAAGAGGTGTAAAATATGGATCCATATAAAAATGATATTAAAGCAATCACAATTTATCATGTGGCTATTTATGAGAATTTTTGGTGCATAGCATCTCTCCTAACCAATTCTCTTCATATTAGGGACTTTGACTGAATCCTGATTTGGAGGTTATGAGTGGACAATTGGTTCATTTTCCATTTCCCATTTCGTTTGGTATTAGCCAACCTTACGTTGAAAAAACTCATATTCTTATTTGCCCTATAGCATCCTTTTTCGTTCTATTCAAAGAGGGAAATTCAAAGTCTAATTATCCCGAGAGACCAAAGGGTAGATCGGTTTTTTGGACTAGCCTAACAATGGTGTTAGTCGTTTTGTGTCCCTTAGTGGATTCATCTATTGTTGTTGCTCATGTACGCTACTCGTGGCCTCTGACTAAGCCAAAAACTTGCTAATAGTTGAAAACTCACCCCGGGTATAAAACACTTGTGAATGTTTAAGACCCCCCAAAACAAATTTTCTAATACAAGCTTATATTCAAACAATAAATGTGCGGAATATGAAATATAAGCAATACCCAAATTAGTAAACTACTCTAAGCCATTAATTAATCACAACCAGTAGAAATTAAAAGCTAAGAGTAAGAGAAATAGAGATACAAACAAAAGATAACACCGGCATGTGTTATTGAAGAGGAAACCAAAGAATTCAGCGAAAAACCTCTCTACCGCCCTCCAAGTGGTAAATGATCCTGTAAAGTTGTGATTTACAACTAATTTGTGTTGGCTTTAATTCTATGCCAAATTTGATTGTAATTTTGTTCAATCTTATGTACCATGTATTATATGTGGGATTTCTTTGTATGGATTGTGTGTGAGAGAGAGTGTGAAGACTCAAGACTCATTGAAGATCAAAAGAGTTTTCACGGGTAGCTCGCGAGAAGACTTCCCACGAAGTGAAGAATGTGCTTAGCACATGACTAGAATGCGAAGAGTTATGACAGAAGGTGACAGCTGGTTTTCGTGAGTATTTCACGAATAAGGTCTTCACGCAAGATACCCACGAAACATTCTGTTTTGCCAATTTGTCATATCTGATACACCAGGTCTCTACCCACACTATATATACCCATATATTGAAATGAGTGCTTTTCAGAGAAAAAACCCTAGCCATTACCCTTGAGAGTGAGAGATTGTCATACCCATAATCCTCTACACAATCCATTGTGGTTTTCCTCAACTCCTATCTCTCCATATCAAAATCCTTGAGAGGTTGATAGCCCAAACACTTACCACACCCATCCTGAGTGTAAAGTGAGATTTTGGTACTGTTGGGAAGTATTAGAAGAAGCTATTTGTTTGGTGGATGCAAGCTAGCTGAATTGCGTAATCCAGAGAGCTAGAGAAGACAAGGCTTTGTCAAGTCAGTTGGTAGCAGGAGCTTGGAGGGCTTAAGTACATGGGGTAGATTAGGCTTTGAGGGTCTTTTGTTATTCGTGTACTCCAACTCATTCTCTAGTGGATCGATTTACCGCTTAGAGGGCGGCGGAGAGGTTTTTCCCCAAGTTCTTCGGTTTCCTCTTCGATAACACATCGGCATGTTATCTTGTGTTTGCATTCTTCTTCCCTACTCTTTTAGCTTTCATTTTATTATTGTGATTTGATTAATATGGCTTAGAGGAGTTATATTGTTTGTTCGTTCGCATTTACTCTATTCCACACTTAGTTTAAGTTAGAGTAAAATCAACTGAGCCGTAATTTTAATTTGGGGGTCTAAACAACTCTTGTGTTTTCACACAAATTCGAGTTTTCAGAACCACTAGAAAATCAATTAGGATATATGAATAACAATAGACCCTCCAAGTCTAATCTACCCAATGCACTTAAGTCTTCCAAGCTTCTTACTCCAACAAGGTTACGCTGAACTGTGTCTTCTCTAACTTTCCGGATCCAGCAATTAGCCCATTGCATCAACCAATATGAATTGGTTCTCTCTTGAACTGTATCCCAAACACCAAGAACCTTCTCACTACTCTGAATTTGGTGAGGTAAAGATTTGGTTTGGTAAAGATTTGGTTTATAATCTTCTCATGGGCATGACAATGGAGAGGGTGAGAGTAGAGGAATTTGGAGAATCAAATGTATAAGATTATGGATGAATCAATCTTGTTTTTCTTTAGGGTTTCTCTCTCAAAATTCTTTTTGGAAGCTCTCTACATTTCGTGGGTATAAGGTTATTTATAGTAGGGTATGAGATGGAATGTGAAAAGTCATTTTTCAATAAAACAGGGTGCACTAGCGAGTCACTTCGCAACTGGGATGAGTCATGAGTTCCAGTTGCCAGTTACCTAACTAGGCCAAATTGTACTTTTTGTCCTGTAGTGATCTAGTTGGTTTGACTCTTCATCTTCTTGCATGCTTCACACGTGTGCTTCATTTTGGCAAGTCACCACTCACGAGTCAGTCGCGAGTCACCTTCTTGTTGCACGCTCTTGATCAAATCTTCACACACTCACTCACACAACCCTTACATTATTCCCACTTAAATACATAGTTTCTAAATGGTGAATTACAAGCAAATTTGGCACGAAATAAAGCCAACACATAGTTGAATAAATTCAACTTTACAATACAATAGTGTCTTGGGGAGAGTCTCAAATGATTAAGTTACTAAGCAGTTAGATTATGATAGGAATATCTCAAAGACTCAAAATGTGTTCGTACCTCTTAGGATTGGATATGAGTACACTTATGCCATTGATCACTTTTTGGTTGTTTGAGTTAGCCACCTTTAAAATTTACACCAGGAAGGAAATCATTGCACATATCTTTTGGCAAAGGATTCATGTAGTAATAGGAAATCTTTTACATTGTATTGAGATCCTCTTTTTAATGTTGTACACAAATTATTGGAAGATGTTTGGAATGTTATGTACTCTATAGTTTCTATTTATGTCTTTTTTTTAAGGGATAATTACACTTTGCCCACCTGTGGTTTGCCTCTAATTTTATGTGCCCACCCGTGGTTTAAATTTTGACACTTTGCCCACCTGTGATTCTGACCGTAAGTGCTCCGTAACCCACCTCAATGTTTTTCATTACTCTAACACCAAATAAGTAAAAAACACATCCCAAAACGGATCAAAACTCACTCTCACTCCCAAAACTCACTCATTCCCACTCGGCTTGCTCACCAAACTCACTTACTTACTCCCACTCGCTTGAGACAACTGTGGCAAATCCGAGCCGAGGAAGAAAGACACATATGCTCCTCTGTTCAGCTGTGGCATATCCTACAATGGGCTTCGATTCGTGCATGCTCCTCGGTTTTGATCGTGGGTTTTGATCGTGCATGCTCCTGGGTTTTGATCGTGGTATTGAACCTGGGTTTTAATCGTGCATGCTCCTCTGTTCAGTTGTTGCAGGTAGATCAAAACCCTTTTTACTTTTTAATTTTTGAAACCTAGGGTTTGAAATTGGGTTTTTTAATTCTTTCTTCCAAATTGGGTTTTTAAATTCTTTCTTCCAAATTGGGTTTTTAATTTTTGAAACCATGGAATTGGTAGTGTTGCATCTGACCCATTGTTGAGATGAAGAGTGTTGCATCTGGGTTTTTAATTGGGTTTTTAATTGTTGAGATGAAGAGAGCACGATCAAGAGCTTCAAAATGAATCAGCTCCATGGTTAGAGGACATCAATGCTGGTGATGTCTCTCCCCCCCCCCCCCCCCTCTCTCTCTCTCTGCCGTACTTGCTGTAGAGTCATTTCTCTTCTCTCAATCTCGGCGGTTTGTTTTTTCCCAAAAAAATAACTGCCCTTCAACTGTCCAAATATGCTCCACTTCATTCAATTCTACATTTTTGCCCTGTTTAGCTACATCTCTCTCTAACACGCACCCTGTATTCTTAGTAACACAACCTTTTCTCATTTGGGTTTTTGATTACTAGCATTGGGTTGTAAGTTGCAATAGTGAATTGGCCCAGTTTTTGTTGATTTTGACTTTTTGGGTTTTATGATCTGTTGGTAGAAGAAGGTGTGTTTGAGGTTATGATGTACAGAATTGAATTAAAACAAAGGCGTTTGTGAATACTATATCAGCAAAAGAAAGAACAAAAACAAAGGAGGAAGAAGCTGTTTTGAATTGGGATTAGAGTAAAAGAGAAGATGGATATAACGGAGGTGACTTTGATGCATCATGTTGGGATTGTGCTGCTATTCCTATGGTGGCAGCATAACAATAGCAACATCAGAACAACTAGACATGATATAAATATATTTGAAGCAGAGCAAAACTCTTTTTAAAGAAACACTTTCTGGATTTTCCAAATGCAATATTGACTCTTACTAGGACACCAAATACAATCACAACAGTACCTAGCATAAAAATTATAGATGTAGCAGGAAACACAGCGGCAGGAAACAATTCAGCATGACTGCACAAGATTCCGTGGCTTTATTTTGAGAAATGATAGTGGAATATTCCAACTTTCACATAGAGATATATTCATGCTAGAGTCTATGACTATGGATACCAATTTAATTTGTGTGTCATATATCTATATTTGCACTCCGTTCTATATTTTTCTTGGATGGAAGTGCCTTTTATACACATGCACTCAATTAAATTATTGATCAGCTTGGAAATTTCCTATCTGGTCCCATTCCTCCCATACAAAGCACTTCATTATTCTAAATTATATATATATATATATATAGAGAGAGAGAGAGAGAGTATATATGCCAACATATATACTGTGATTTTCAAACCAAATGTGAAAAAAAAAAATATGCTTGTCATAAAAAAAGGGTTTGTCTCCCAAAAATAGAATAAAAACTTTTAATAATATTGTCTGTTTCTGTGTTGTGCTTTGTGTGGACCACAGGACCACATGACACTTTTCCACATGCAAGCCTATCTCATACTTTATTCTGTTGTATTTTATATGCAGATGGCTGACTTGGCATTCAATTTTGAGATTCATCATGGTGGCCAATTTGTGTGGAACCCAGATTTGGTATATTTAGGAGGTAGTACTTCTTTTGTTGATAATGTTGACCCAGATAAACTTAGTTATTTTGAAATACCAGATATTTGTTCTAATATGGGGGCAGTTAGTACAAGTAGATATCATTATCTTATTCTTGGAGGTAATTTGGAGCAAGGGTTAAGGCTTATAAAAGGAGATGATGATGTAGTTTATATGTGTGAGATTCATGCTGCATAGCCTACAGATAAGATAACACTATATGTTGAGGGTGGTGAGGAGCCACTTGCAGTTGAACAACCATTTGGTAATGAGGAAGTAGCAAATGATGATGATATGCATGAGGTGGGTCAGAATGATGAAGATGCTGTTACTGTGCTGCTTGAGGGAGGTAATGTGGATGCAGAAGGAGGTGGTGGAGAAGATTTTGATTGGTTGGAGGAAGGGTTTGAGGGGCTAGATTTTGATGATGATGTGTTTGGAAATGTAGATGATGGTCCATCTACACATGATGGAGTTAGTGTCAATGCAGCAGCCTCACATAGGCCATCTGAGGGAGATGATGGGCCATCTACACATGAGGATCCACTTGTGTATGCAACCCCACATAGGACTACTGCAGCTGACAATGACCCACCTCTTGAAGAGGGTGAATGGATTGACCTACCTCTTGAAGATGACATGGAAAGTCTAGCAGGGTCTGATGATGATAAGCCAACACAATTGTTGCAAAAGAACCTGAGTTTAATGCCCAAATTGACATGAGAAAACCAGAGTTAAAGAAAAGAATGAAGTTTCCAAACTCTAAGGTATTTAGGGAGGCATTGAGGGAATATGCTATAAAGAAGCCAGTAGATATTAAGTTCAAGCTGAATGAGAAGAAGAAGATATCAGTTTATTGCATAAATGAATGTGGATGGAGGTGTTATGCATCTCAACTACCTGGGGAGTTGACATTCCAAATAAAAACATTAAATCCAGAGTGCACCTGCCCTAGACCCTTCAAACACAGCCAAGTGACATCAAGTTATGTTGCAAAGAAGTTTTTGCAAGAGTTTGACAAAAATCCTGATTGGAAAGTGGCTGGTGTTTAACATCATGTGAAGCAAGCACTTGAAATTGACATAAGTTACAATCAGGTGTATAGGGAAAAAAAGAAAAAGAAAAAAAAAAAACATAATCAAACAAAGCTATATTTTTAGAGATTTAATCAAACAAACATATAACATGTAAGATCAAACAAACGTGTTAGAAACCCTAAAAAACTAAACTAACCTGAAACAAAAACAAAAAACATCAACATAAACAACAAAACATGAAACAAAACAAACAATTAAACTAAACTAGATTAAATCAATAAACATGTTAAACTGACCTAGGGATTGCAATAACAATATAAGAACAAGAAGAACATATTATAAACAACCTAAAATCAGATTAATACATATCAAACATAATCATGAACATCAAACAAATCAAATAAAACAAATATAAAAACTATGTTAAGAAACCCATGTGAATCTTATTGAATAAAGAAAGACTTCATGGAAAGAACACTCACCTTAATTAGATTATGAGTTTAGAGTTTGTTTAATTGACCACTCCTCAATTCCTACAACACAATTAGATTGATAGGGCAAGAATAATCAAAAGAACACAATAGTTTAGGTAATCACAACTCAAGAACAAACTTTAGTTGAAAAAGGTTTTTGAGAAATCAATTTTAGAAAATAGTTTTTGCTTTAGAACTAACTAAAGAGAGGTTTTAATTTTGTAAAAAACGTTCTAAGGTGCTGCCCTAGTTTTGAAAAGAGAAAAAAAAAATGTTTTAGAGAAGATGGAGGCCAAAAAATACTCTCCCTAGCTAGGGTTTTAATTGGAGGCATAAGTTGAGTATTTATAAGTAAAAATTAGGGGTTTGAGGGCTGTTTAATGATCTTTGGACATGCTCAAGGGTCTATAGGCCGGCCCACATCAAATAATGATGTTTTGGGCCTTTAAAATGAAGTTTTAAAACTCAGAAAATCGGACTGCCCAGTTGGCCTAAGTTCAAACAGTCATAACTCACTCAATATAAGTCCAAATTAGGACAAATTTGTATTCAAATTAAAGCCCAAGATGTCTAATTTCCAATGAAACAAACCTCACTCAAAATTCTTCGTGGATCAAAAGTTATGGTCAAAATAGTGAGCAAATGTCATTTTTTAGTATTGATTTCAAAGCGATTTGAGCACTTTTGAGTTGTGAATACTTCCAAACTATTGTGAATTCTTTAATTACCCTTGGTATATGTTAAACTCATCACTGGGGCCGGGGACTAAAATTTATTAATGGGTACAAGATGTGGTGTCTACACCCCCGTTCCCCAATGATGGTAAAATTCTAAAGCCCAAGGTTGGTTGAGGGTCTGATCAGACTTAAATTGACTTGAGGAAGGTTTTTATGGAAAATATAACTCTTTTATAAGTTGAATAAAACTATTTTTGAAAAATAAAGGTAACGAAAACCCTAGGGCATGTGTACGCAAACACGCGTATGTGTACACATGCTCTAGACCTACATATGCAAGCTTTATGCATGTGTACGCATACAAGGGCATGCGTACACATGCTAGGGTTCTAGAAAATATGAAAGGAAAGTTTCCTACATTAAAGCTGAGGTTTGGAATGAATCCCACATCGTTTGGGAGCTGTTCCAAACCCCAATTTTTTTTAGTATAAAAAGCCACACATGGTATATTTTCAAAACACACAGAAAATTCTAAGGGAAAACTTAAAATTCACTAGAAATAGTGAATCAAAGTGGGAGATTTTCACAAAACATCCTCAAGTCAATTTTCTTCTGATTAAGACATTTTCTGGACTTGATCTTCGAGTTTTGAAATTTACTAATCAATTTTGTTTGATTGTGAATAGATTTGACTAAGGAGTGTAGACACTCAATTTTGCACCTATAATTTAATCAAGGAGAATTACTTGAATGGCCAATTCATGTACTCTAAAAATCATAATTGCATTACATGCATCATTTTGTCTTTGCATTACATGCATTAATTCATTCATTGCGTATCATAAAAATGATCTTGAGATTCTAACGGTTGCAACGATGTTTCCGGTTTTCAAATCGGACCATTAGATCGAAAGATGTCGCATGATCAAGTTTGCATGGTCAACATGCATTGTGTCTAGGTAAGGTCGACCACACACGATTAGTTTAAATTAATTCTGATTGGTTAAACAATTAAAATTAATTAGATAATTCTGTGATTGGTTGATAATTAGTGTTTAAAATAGGGATGCATGCATGGGAATAAAAGGGATGGTTGGATAACAATAAAACTGTCGATAATCTGAACTTTATCAAGATTTATTTTAAGGTATTTATCTTCAAGATAATTGTTCTTAAATAGCCTGAATTATCCTAAAAAGAGATGAAAACTCATAGACGAAGGATGAAAATGCGTCTAGGTACAAGGATCGGCCAAAAAACCTTAAAAGAGGAGTCCAAATGGCACCTGAACACGAAAGAGTGTTCGGAGCCATAGGGCCAATTCGACGCTTTTGGAGTGTCGAATGGCACTCTAAAAGGGCTGAATTTTCATGTGATGGGCTTTGGCCCAACGGCCTTCGGGTGATGGTTATGCATACCCTTTTCGATCTTTTCGCAAAAGGATGCGTCCGAATTCAAACCCTAATCACCAGTACCATTTTTTAGAGTCTTCTAGCCTCTATAAATAGAGTTTGAACCTCATAATTTAGCACCTTTGTTTTACGCTCTAAGAGGCATACGTTTTGGAGACTCACAAATTGCTGAGATTAATTGATCCTTTTTGAGATTTGCTACAAGAATTAGGGTTTTTAGGTTTCAAAGATAGCTGAACAAGTTTCTTTGAACCCAAAAACTTCCTCTCAAGAACAAAGTGTGCTCATGTGAGAGGTTGTTTTCTAACCCTTTTCTTTATATGCTTTTCTTGATCATAATGATGCATGTTTAATTGTTTTAGATATTCATATTTTGCCATGATAATTTAGTTCATGAAAATATGTTCTTGATTTCTTCATTGTTGATGTAATCTGTTTCTTAATTTTAAAGATCTGCATGTAGTCAACTCTTTTTCTCAAATAAAACGGATCTGCATCTTTCTTAGATGCAAATTTGAATTTTTCTTCAAATAAAACGGATCTGCATCTTTCTTAGATGCATATCTGAATTTTTCTTCAAATAAAATGGATTTGCATCTTTCTTAGATGCAGATCTGAATTTTTCTTAAACTAAAAACAGATCTGCATCTTTCTTAGATGTAGATCTGAGTTTTTCTTCAAACAAAAACGGATTTGAATCTTTATAAGATGCAGATCTAAATTTTTCTCAAATCAAAACTGATTTGTATCTTTCTTAAGATACAAATATGATTTTTTAATACATGCTGATTTTTGAAATAAACAAAAAGATAAAACCTTGTTGTGTTTGCTTTTGTTTATTTAATTCATGATTGCATGAATTTAAATTATAAGTGAAACTCTCTTCTTAGAAAAAAAAATCTTTTTCATTCTTTTAAAACATATAAAAAACAGATTTGGTTTTTCGATTGTTAGAAACCCTTTTTTTAATTTCATCATAAAACAGATCTGATTTTTCTGTTATAAAAAACACTGTTTTTAGCTCCTAAAAACAGATATGAATTTATCTCAAAAAACCACTTTTTCCTCATACTACAAAACGGATCTAGTATTTTGACAAATCAAAATCATTTTTTTTAACAATAAAAAACAGATCTGAATTTTTCTAAAAAACAAAATAAAAGACTTCATTCATAAATAAATTTGTGTGATTTAGTTTTTGTTTCACATGTTCAACATATCATTCATGACATGCATTAAATGGTACATTGGTCACAAGAGTCTAAAAGACCAGACTTCGTCTGGGCAGAATGGGTGCCTAACACCTTCCTATTCCGTAACCTAGCCTCCAAATTTAGGTCTTTGGTTAAGTAGATCTAGCCTTGTCTTTTTATGTATTTTGGGTAGAATGTAACTAGGACAAAAAGTCATGTATTTTTGGTAGATTGCAACTAGGACCCAAAGCTATGTAACTTTTCAATTTTCCAGACATATAATTTTTTATTCAATTAATGAAGAGAACAATTCAATCATGTATTTATTTTTTCTTATTTTTTATTTAAAAAAAAAAAAAAGTGGCGACTCCACACCACTTACCCAAAAAGAGAGATGCCCTAAAAGGTACCCGAATCTCTTTTTTGAGGGATGCTTTATTTTTTCTTATTTTTTATTTAAAAAAAGAAAAAAAGAAGTGACGACTCCACACCACTACCCAAAAAGAGAGGTGCCCTAAAAGGTACTCGAATCTCTTTTTTGAGGGACGCTTTTTGTCGAGGTTTCTTACAGTGGCGACTCCGTTGGGGATACTTCAGATCTCTTTTTTTTTTAGAGGAATTTTTCGAGGTTTCTCACAGTGGTGACTCCACTGGGGATACTTCAAATCTCTTTTTTTTTTTAGAGGCATTTTTCGAGGTTTCTCACAGTGGTGACTTCATTGAGGATACATCAAATCTCTCTTTTTTGATGGACGCTTTTTTCATCGAGGTCTCTCATAAGGGGAACAGTCAAAATCAAGCCAAAAAAACTTTTGTTTTGAGGTATAAGTTCTAAACTTTCTTTTTTCGTTTCTTTGCTTTTTCTTGTTTTAATCTTTCTATTTTTTTTTTCCTTGTTTATTTATGTTGTAATATGCCTGCTTAGCTTAGGTGTTCTTTGTTTTATCGTTTAAAGCATGTTAGGTTGGTAGATTCTTTGTTTTAAGTTTCTACTCTGTTTTTTGTTCTTGCTATTTTTGGCTTAGGGTTTTGGGCGTGTATGTGTACACAAGCTTTTTGCATGTGTACGCATACTCAAAGTATGTGCACACATATAGCTGGGCCGTGTACATAGGCCCTATGTATGCGTATGCGTACTTAAGCCCATAACCCTAATTCAACCTTTTCTGCTTTTATTTCTTTATTTTGTTTATGCAATATACCTCTGTCTTGTCTTGTTTTATGCTTCTTAATTCTCCGCTTCTCTGTTTAAAGTGTTTGTTTTTTCTTCACATGTTATATTAGGGTTCCTTTCAATTAAATCTTTTATTCACCATGACCATGCATTCACATTATCATGCATTAATGTATAGGTGCTGTGATGTAGTGAGGTAAGTCATTCATTCACATGAACATGCATTTGGTTTGATATATGATCTTGCTTTTCTTTGTTGGAAATGAATATGTAAGTTTATGTGCCGTGTCTCAAATATGACAACATGTTTGTTTGATTTGCTGCCATGACCATGTTTTTGTCCTTGGGAGTATGTAATGTCTTGATAGATGTATGCTAGGCTTGATGTGAGTTGCCATGATAGATGTATGCTAGGGTTTTTTGGGATGATTGATGCCTTGTTGTATGCTTAGATGCATGCTAGCTTGTGTGTGAGTTAAAGATGCAATATTGAACATGCCTTTAATGAGATTAAGACGTAAGACATAATAAGTGGAAGCCGACCCACGAGTTGGGTGGGGTTGGGTGCCTATCACCTTCCTATCCCTATACCTAAACTCCAAATCCATATTTTGGTAGTAAGATCAGTACTTCCACGTAAAGGTGCTATATATATGGTTCCTAGACCTAAACTAGGGTGGCAACTCCGTTTTCTTTTCTTCGCCTTGGTCCATTCAGTTGAGGCATACTCCCCCCTCTGAAAGGCGCGTTGCGCCTATAGTGGCGACTCCACTGGGGATAAAGAGTTTGATTCCAATGTGTCCTTTTTCTTAATCTTAATAAAGGCTTGTTTAATACTTGTTTGCACACACTTCACTTGGTTCTTTTGTCCGTTTTACCTCGGTTAGTGATGAGTGGGAAGATGAGTACGCTTCATTCAGGCCAAAGGATTTCGAAGATCATCCCACCAACTCACAATCTGTGCCATTGCCTATGATGGGCTTTGAGTACATTTACGGTTTGCCACCAATCCACAAAGGTCCACTTAGGCCCTCGGATGGAATCATGACCCACCTAGTTGTGAGTAACTTACTGATTTGTCCTTTCAGCTATAGGGAGCCTACCCACAAGAGAGATCCTAGATCCTATTCATGAAAGGGTACCCTTTATATATCTCTTGCTTGTTCAACCATATATTTTGTGTTCTCTTAATTCTAAAGGACAAATAAAAGATGTAAAAGCTTGAGGATGACCCAAAAGTTATGGCATACCCTAAGATACCAGGATAAAAGAAAAGAAGTTCTCGCATATAAGAGGCTTATACCAAAATCCAAAGGCATATCTTAACTTGAAAGGTTCATAAGACCGTAGCCTAATTGCTATCATAAGCCCAAATCAAAAGGCCTCTTGAAAACTTACCTTAGGCCTAGGGTAACAAATATGCTATGGAATTAGCATCCATCATCCTACAAAACCAATATGAAATTCCCTAATCTTGGGCCTCCTTGTTGCATGCTTTGGCATAAAATGATGAGAAATTCATGGACTTTAATATTCATGGCCCACCTAGTTATGAGTGACTTATTGATCTGTCCTTTTAGCTATAGGGAGCCTATCCACACTTAGAGAGATCTTAGATCCTATCCATGAAAGGGTACCCTTTTTATATCTCTTGTTTATTCAATCATATATCTTGTGTTCGCTTAATTCTAAAGGACAAATAAAAGATGTAAAAGCTTGAGGATGACCCAAAAAGTTATGGCATACCCTAAGAGACTGGGATAAAAGAAAAGAAGTTCTCTCGGTAGACTCTGAAAGTACAACATTTGAAAAAGAAAAAAGCATGCTAGGTTGAAAACCCAAAAGGGCAGCCTAGGAAAAAGTTAAGGCAAAAGAAACTTGCTAGGTTAAAAACCCAAAAGGGTGATCTAGGTAAAAGTTAAGGGAAAAGACTATGGGCACGGTGAAAATTCCCACAAGGAAGTCATGGGCAAAAAATACATGGCACAGAAAAAGGAAAAGAAAAAGAAAGAAAAGGAAAAAAATAAAAATAAAGACAATAAGTAAAGATAATAAAATAGTTGATTCTCATTCTCTTATTGCTTAAATTAAAAGATACTAAATTTTTTTCATAGTGGATTTGGAACATTCCAATCCTTTATTAAATTCAAAAAGTAAAGACATGAGAATCATAAAGTGCAGAAAAGTAAAATTTGGGGCATATGAAGGTAATCAATCAGTCCTCTTCCTTTTATTGGACTTTTGGTAATCTTTCTCTTCCATATGAACCGACCTCATATCAACAGTCAACCAAGTCTTGTAACCTGAGGTAGGATGGAAAAACCGAGGGAAACAGATGTCCTTAGGCACCATCATCTTTAACCAAGTCTCACGGATCCTGCCCAAGACCCTTTCAGTGAAGACCGAGGTGTGAAAGATGCCATCATCATTAGGAACTCCTTGACGGTCACCAAATTGCCATGCAATGTGGCCTGGGGAATAGTAAGAGGAACCGCAAAGCCCAATCAAAGGAACATAGTTATCTTAGAAGACACGATTGACCATGCTTGTAATGTACCACCACTCCACCACCTATTGGACACCCAAGGGGGAAAGACGCTTTAGGAACTCAGCATGGTCCATCTCTTTGTCTTTAAGCTTGCGGTCACAATAATTCTTTGGTTGATATAGATTGAAGCAATCGAAGAGAGAGAGAGAGAGAGAGAGAGAGAGAGGGAGCATGAGTTTTGAGTGGAAAAGGGTGAAAGAAAAGAAAGAGAGAAAAATAATGCAAAGACGATATAAGGAGCCTCGATGGGCTGAAAACTGAAAGGCTACCAATGCAAAAGTTAGAGGAATCTCACTAGGTTAAGAACCTAGGCAAAAATTATGAATTATACCTAAAGGAGGAGAAGGCTGCCTGCAAAGAAAGTTGCTTCCCCTCTATGAATAGCATCCAAGCCATTGAGAGTGTCAGCCAGGATCATGCCTATGGGACTTTCCCTCTCTAGATTGAGGACCACCGAAAGCATCCTTTGATCTACACGAAGCGTCTAATGCACCAAGAAGTACCTTATGTGAAGGCATAAGCAAAAGGCATTGAGATAGTGGGAGCATTATGCCCTAGCCGAGGAAATATTCTGCTGAGAGAAATACGTGAAGACCATGTGGATGTTCAGCTTGTTAAGAATGCATCACCTTTGAGCCATAGCAAGAGGAATCCCTAAGAGTTGTTGAGCCATGACAGGGAAATCCTCGTCAATAGTAGGAAGAATGAGAGTACTAACGTCAGGTTCACCCATGATTGCACTAAATTCTTCAAGAGTATGTCATAATTCTATACCATTGAATTGGAAGACGTGTCAAGTTGGGATCTAAAATTTAGCAGAAGCAAGAAGGAGATGTTCATCCACTTTGATTTGATGGTAGGGAAAGATGCAGGAAAGACCGAGAGGGATGAGGGCATCCTTGAAACTTGGGCCAAGCTTCTTAATCCATGTTGAAACCACTAAAGGAGTTAATTCTGCCATTAGGAAGCCTTGAGAGGTGTTTTTTAAGCTTAGAACACGATTTGTGAGGGTTTGCAGGCCCCCAACGATATTTTATACATAAAAGAGTGAACTAGGGTTTTCTGGCCCACGACAT
The DNA here is from genome assembly GCA_032727855.1 of Quercus ilex subsp. ballota. Lineage (NCBI taxonomy): Eukaryota > Viridiplantae > Streptophyta > Magnoliopsida > Fagales > Fagaceae > Quercus > Quercus ilex. The sequence continues at coordinate 47,430,491 of CM064908.1, forward strand.
GTGTACATAGGGTCATGGCTGCATACGCATGGTCAATGCCTATGTACGCAGGCCCTTCTACACACCTGCAAGGAGGAAGGCAGAATCGAATTATTTTTCCTATTTGGAGTGTGATTCCTCCATCAAGACTCCTCTCATGATTCCCATGACCTAAAGGACTACTTAAGGCACAATCAAGCTCAAATTTCAAGCATCAAGGACCAAGGAAAATAAAGTTTCATAAATACAATTCTCCCCATGAGTTGTAAATTAAGTACATGTCCCCAAATAAAAGCAAAAAAAAAAAAAAAAAGTTCTTAAATATAACCCAATGTCTTAAATAAGAAATAAAGTGTAGAAATACATGCTAAATAAAAAAGAAAAAGAAATGAAACTGGAAATATGTTGTGTGTCTGTGTCTGTTTGTTTGCAAGATCATCACTGGTAGTGTCTCTTCATCTACTGATAGCTAGGAGTGGTCTCAGAGCCGCCAGCACCACCGTTACCATCATCACTACCACTCGGGTAGGCAAACCCTCCAGGACCATAGATCCGCCTGGAATACTCGGTCACCTCCAGCTTGAAGTTCCCATCAAACCAGACAAGCTCCTGGTGCTCCTATACAGTGGGATAAATTTGAAAATAAGATAGTGTTAGAACAAGTGTTGAGAGATGCAATAAAAGAAAAGACAAGACAAAGATGAATGAGAACTCACTGCTCGTGTACCCTCAGGGAAAGGGTAGCCCATGTGTGGGCACAACAGTTTTCTCCTTAGGAAAGGGGAGTACGCCTCAGACAAATGGACCAAAGCAGAGAAAAGATGGAGTTGCCACCTAGATTAGGTCTCAGAACCATAAATATAGCGCCCTTACGTGGAAGGACTAATCTTACTACCAGGTATGGGTTTGGAGTTTAGGTATGGGGATGGGAAGGGTTAGGTACCCAACCCCACCCGACATGTGGGTCGACTTCCAATCATTGTGTCTCATGTCTTAATCTCATTAAAGTCTCATTTAATATTATTATTTATACTCACACACACACTAGCATACATCTAGCAATCAACATGGCATCAATCATCCAAAAACCTTAACATACATCTATCATGACAACTCATATCAAACCTAGTATACATCTATCATGCATATCATATCATTTCATCCAAGGCAGCCAACAAACAAGATATCACAAGGGTGGAAACATAGACATGGCAGCAAGGTATTAAAATCAAATATAACTCAAACAATTAAACATAGTATCCAAGCATCAAACAGACATATTCATTGTGCTCATCATCCAAAATGCATGTTCATGTGAATGCGTGACTTACCTCACTTATCTTATTGTATCATAGCACCTATACATCAATGGATGAACATGCGAAATGCATGTTTATGGAAAAACAAAGAAAAAATTAAAGGGAAACCCTAATCTAACATATGAAGAACAAATAACAAGAAAACAGAGAGACAGAGACTCAAAAACATAAGAAATGGTCAAAATAGAGGCATATTACAAGAAAGAAATAATGGAAAAAAAAAAAAAAAAAAAAAAACCTCATATTAGGGTTTCTAGGCATGATTATATGTGCGCATACATAGGCCTGTGTACACAGCCCAATTGTATGCATACGCATACTTCAAGTCTGCGTACATATGCAAGAAACATGCGTATGTATACACGCACAGAAAACCCTAAAATAGAAACCAAAAAATATAGAAAACAAAGCAGAACCTAAAATAATAAAACTAACAACTTAACATGCTTCTAATATAATATTAAACAACCTACACTAACAACAAAGATATCAAAGATAAACAAAACAACGTCTATTCCTAAGCATGTATTGGATCTAACAACAAACATGAACAACCTTAACACATCAAAACATGTTCATCAATATATCCAATCATTCAACTCTCCAATCAAAACATAATGAGATACCACTACACAAAATTAAACAAAGAAAAACATATTTCTAAGAATATATAACATATAAATCAATTAAGAACAACAAGAATACAAGTTATAAAAACCCTAATCAAGGAAAAGCCATGAAGAGAGACTTACCTTGCTTATGGAAGCACACTTGACTGATATTTAACCAACCCCTCAGTGCCTACACAACAAGAGTGAATGATAATCAAAGGATTCAATAATTCATAGGTAATCACAACTCAAAATAAAAGGATATTCATGAAAAGATTTGAAAAGTAGTTTCTGATTGAAAACTACTAGACAGAGGTTTTGAAGAACTCAAAAACGTGCATAATCTTGTGAGTCCAGAAAGTTTTGAGTTAGAAAAGAGTTTTGGAGAAGTTTAGGTAGAAAATCAACTCTATATAGCTAGGGTTTGACTTTGGAGGCATAAGGTTGTATTTATATGTTTAAACTAGGGTTTTTAGACTCATTTGAGGGTTTTGGATGACCCAAAGGGTCTAGGGGTCGGGGTCCATCAAAGAGGGAGGCTTTGGGCCGTAAAAAAATGAAGTTCTGGCCTTCCAGAAATCGGCCTACATACGCAAGTTTAGGGATGCGCACGTATGCATTCTCCCTGCGTACACATACGTCCCCAGAAACCCTAATTTTGACAGTTCTGATGGCCCAAATTCAAACGACCATAACTCACTGAATATAAGTCCAAGTTAGGAAAATTTTGTGTTCAAATTGAAGCTAGGATGTCCACTTTCCAATGAATTCTTTATGGATCAAAAGTTATGGTTAAAATAGTGAACAAATGTCATTTTTCAGCATTATTTTCAAAGCGATTTGAACACTTTTGAGTTGTGATTACTTCCAAACTGTCAAAATAAATTCAATTACCTTTTATAGACATGTCAAGCTCATCATTGGGACTGGGGACTAAAGTTTATTAACGGGTACAAAATGTGGTGTCTATAGATTCCCCTTTTTTAATTTTGCTTGCACTGCAAGTATAGATAAAAGCTTGAAGAGACAACATTTTGTAAGTCAATAAACTTTGAGTCCATACACAAGCAAACATGCAACCATGGGGGCATGCTCAAAAAAGGTGATTGGTGCACTTCCAACAAGAAGTGTGAAAAACCACATAAAAGAAAAACTAAGATGTTTCGAGTTTTAAGGACTCTACCTTCATGACACACATACATGTAAGCAACCATGCAAACAAGAAATGTACCATAAGAAAATCTGAGGGTGTTTTCCAGTTTTAAGGACTCTACCCTCAAGTTTTAAGGACTCTACCCAAAGTTGGGGGGACCACTCGAAGCGAGCAATTTACGTCCAAACACAAACAGGCCACTCAAAATCTAGAAATTTACACCAAGGGGACCACTCGAAGCGAGAAATTTACCTCCAAACATAAACAGGCCACTCAAAAATGAGAAATTTATGCCAATAGGATCACTCAAAGCAAGAAATTTACGTCCAAACACAAATAGGCTACTCAAGAATGAGAAATTTACGCCAAGGGGACCACTTGAAGCAAGAAATTTATGTCCAAACACAAACAAGCCAATCAAAAATGAGAAATTTACGCCAATAGGACCACTCAAAGCTAGAAATTTACGTCCAAACACAAACAAGCCACTCAAAAATGAACATTTACGCCAAAGACACAAATAGTCATACATGACTCACACAACCACACAAGGTTTGCAAAAAAAAAAAAACACACACACACACACACACACACAAGATTCATGCAAACATGCAAGAATACAAAACATAACCACACATGACTCATATAAGAAAAAGAATAAACAGACATACAAGACTCACATAAAACATCAAACAAACATGCGATCACAAAAGATAACAAAAGGATGAACACAACAACGTAGGAGGCACACAAACATAACAAAGCATGCAAACACATAAGATGCTAAACATGATAGGCCTAGGACCTAAGGCCTGACACAAAGCAAGGAGAGGACTAAGGTCCAAACATAGTATGAGATGGGGCTAAGGCCCAAGATGGAACAAGGACACAAACAAGCAAACAAACACACATGAAAAACCACATGAGGCATCAAACATGCAACCAACCGCACAAGACAACAAAAGATGACAAACCAAGGCAAAGATTGCGAGCAAACATGAAGATACTAAAGACAATGATAGACACGACAACTTCTAAAGAAGTGACAAACACACAACAACAACAACAACAACAACAACCCAAAAAAAAAAAAAAAAAAAAAAAAAAAAAAACGAAGGAGAACAAAGATGACCCAAAGGACACAAAACTCAAGGTCCAATAGACTCTAAGAAAAGAAGACATGAAACAAGACCATCCTAAAAGGCATGGTAAAAATGGGAACTGAACACTTGATTCATTATGGATAACTTTTGAGATGTTCACTCATTAGGACGCATTCTCCTTATGGGGTCCACCTTGCCCCTAGCTTGACTAATTCACTTTCTTTTCTTTTTCTTTCTCTTTTTTCTTTTCTCTCTCTTTTTTTTTTTTTACCCTAACTTTTTCTTAGGCCACCCTGATGGGTTTTCAACCTAGCGGGCATTTTTTACTCTTTTTTTTTTTTTGGCCTTAACTTTTGCCTGGATTACCCTTGCTGGTTTTTAGCCTAACGAGCTCATTCACTTTTACAAGAAACAAACAAATGAGATACAATGAACAAGCGTTACGACTTATCCTCAAAAAATCTTGTTGATTCAAATTCTCAATACATGAGTTACACAATTTACATGATGTGATGTGGTTGCACCTCAAAAGGTTGCCTACATACCCAAAATGGATCAAGCCTAATGTAGTTCACATGAACAACTTCAATTGATCAAAGAGGACTTTTACTTGGCTTATAATGAAGGCTTTGGTTCTTGGCTCACAAATAAATGGATAACAAAGGCTCAAACTTACTTTCTTAAGGGTTACAACTTGTGTTAGGTTCTAAGACTTTAGGAACTAAATGTATTAGAACTTCATTTTGTATATGTTGGCAAACCATGATAAAAACAGTGAGTCTAGGTTTCATCGAGTGTTTTGTAGAAATTTACTGTGTGAAACTACAAGGCTCGATCGATCGAGAATCACAACCCAGAAAATTCTACAAAAGTTTCAAACGCAGCCCAAGCCCATGTGACATGTAGGGTTAAGTGTTTCACTCCTGGTATAAAAGGAAAAACCCTAGCTTGCACGTGAAACACACACATAGAGCTATCAAGATCAAGATTGAAACACATACATAGAGCTATCAAGATTCACACACATGAGATCTGAGAGGTCTTCTTTGAGTTGTGTGTTGAGTCTTTTATGAGATCTGAGAGGTTGTACCTTGAAACACACACATAGAGCTATCAAGATCAAGATTCACATTAAGTTGTTTCAGTTGCTGTATAAAGAACATTCAAGGAACAACAAAACCTTTGAGTGGAGTCTCAAAGTCACAAGTAGGAGAACTTGCGGTTGCTGTAGATCTAAGAAAGAAATAGTCCATGGATTCGGAGCTTGTACGTGGATGTGTCAGTAAGTTCTACATGTAGTAGCATGAGGATGTTAGTGGTCTAATTCCTTTTATAAACTTCAATTCTTTCAATAGTGGATTGGTTTTTACCTTGAGGATAGTTAGGTTAAATCCTCCCCAGGTTTTTTATATGTTTGGTTTTCCTAGGTCATCAGATCTTTGTGTTCTTTACTTTCTGCATTATATCTATTTTGCTCATAATTGTTTATGTTAGGACATATGTGTTTCACTTGTTAAGAACATATGTCATTCTTTTATGTAATTGGCTAATCCTTTGACAAAACGCACTCAACTTGTAATTGGGTAGTTCTAGGTGTTTTTAATACTTCAAGAAACAAGGTTTCAAGATCAATTGTTGAAGTCATCAAGTCTGTTTAAGAAACAAGATGAAGAAGTGCACAATCATTAAATCTCGATACCTGCTCGACAGCTTCTCGACACTTTGCTATCTGTCGGGGTTTATAAAATCAGATTTTCTGATCTGATTTCTTGGAATCTGTGAATGTGTCTTTGGGCCTTCTTTTCTCCTAACCCTAGACATATAAAATGATTGTTTTAAAGACCGTCAAAGAGTTCACAAGTTACACAAGCATTGAGCAAACTCTGTTCAAGCAAATTGTGACCAGAGACAAAGTTTTGCCCTAGTTCATCTCTTCTGAAGAAGTTGCTGTGTATGTGCACCTTTGGGTTTTGTGACCAAGCATCTTCTTGATCTTCATCGTGGATGAACTGAAGAACTTTGCAGCCAACAACTCTTTCTAGTTGGTGATTGAAGTCGCATACTGGGATCTGCGCATTGGTTAGTCACATACTTGGGAGCCATGCATCAAAAGGGGAAATTGTCACTACAGAACAAGTCCAATTGGGTATTAGGGTAAGGGTTCAACTGTAAGTTGGTAAGGTACTTGAGATTCCTTTACTTATAACCGCTTGTTGTGATAATAGTGGAGTTTTAGGAGTGGTGACCTGAAAATCACCCGGTAGGGTTTTTGCCGTTAGGTTTTCCCCATTCGTAAACAAATCATCGTGTTATTTATTTTCCACTGTATAATTAGTTTATTGGTGATTTGTTTGTGCTACCATGCATTTGCATGTTAAATTGATTAATTAATAACTTGGCTAATTAATTAATTAATTTAATCACAAGGGATCAATACGTTTTTGGCCTATCAAGTGGTATCAGAGCAGACACACTCTGATTAGGTTTAATCTTTGTTGTGTTGATCCATTGACCCTGTTTGTCATGGATAGAGGACAGTCATTAATCATACCTCCTTTATTTAATGGCACTAACTATGCATACTGGAAAGTACGCATGAGAGCTTTCTTGCAGTCTTTAGATGAGAAGGTGTGGCAAGCTGTAGAGATTGGCTAGACCAAGCCAAAAGAAGCGCCAGCCGATTGGGATGAAACCAAGATCAAGGCGGCAAATTTCAACAGCAAAGCATTGAATGCCTTATTTAGTGCAATCACCAATGAGGAGTTCAAGAAGATATCCTCTACTGAAACTACAAAGGAAGCATGGACCATCCTTCAGACAACCTATGAGGGTACAAAGGCTGTCAAGGATTCAAAGCTTCAAAGGCTCACTACGAGCTTTGAAGAAATAAAGATGGAGGAGGATAAGTCGTTCGATGAGTTCTATGCCAAGCTCAAGGACATAGTGAACTCAGCTTTAATCTTGGGGAAACCATTCATGAACCCAAGATTGTGAGGAAAGTGTTCAGATCACTACCCGAAAGATTCCATGCAAAGATTATTGCAATAGAGGAATCAAAGGATATTGACAAGATTCCTTTGACTGAGTTGGTTGGAAACTTGCAGACCTACGAGCTAGGACTATCTAGGATTGGCAAGTCGGGTAAAGGCAGGAGCATGGCCTTGAAGGCAAAGAGCAATAACACAAATGATTCTTCCGATGATGAAGACTCCAAGATGAAGTCCTACATTACAAGGCAGTTCAAGAAGTTTATGAAGAATGCCAATGGGAGGAACTTCGATAAGGACCGCAGACAATCAAATTCTTCTCAGTCTAAGGGCGAAGACAAAGGGAAGAAGGATGCAAGGGATGGCGGTCCATACACTGTTCCCACAGGACCTACGTGCTTTGGGTGCCATGGCTTTGGCCACATGAAGCAATAGTGTCCCATACATCTCAAAAGTGTTGGGAAGAGCAAAGCACTAGCTCCTACGTTAAGTGACACTGAGCTTGAAGATGATTTCGACAATGAGGATGACGGAATCTTAAATGCATTCACTGCCACAATCAATCCTACTGAAGGGATTGTTGAAGAAAAGGACGAAGAAGAAGAACTGGTGGAGTCCAAATTTGAGAAGATGGATGATCAAGATGATATCCATATAGCCTATGAGAAACTTTACAAGCTCTCTGAGAAGCATGAGAAAATGTATAGGCTGACCACCAAGAAGCTCAGTGATGTGGAACTTGATCGTGAAGAGCTTTCCACAAAGTTTGTTGAAGCTAATCAAACAATTGGTGCACTGAGGTTTAAGAACAATTTCTTGACTGAGAAGACCAAAAAGCTTGAAGAGGAGCTGTTTCAAGTCAGAGCTCAATTGGAGAGGATTTCGAGTGCAAAGCTTAATGAGATGCTCATCATTCAGAAATCTGCTTCGGATCGTACAGGTTTAGGGTATGGTCTTTCTTTCTCTAATATTGCTTCTACTAGTGCTACTGTGTTTGTTCCTCTTGCTAATAAAACTGATATTGAGAACACTAATTTTAAAACTAAATTAGCTAGTGAAAACCTAGACAAGGGCAAATCTATCTTAAGAGCACCCCCTAAGCAGGATAAGAAAGATATTAAGAACCCTAGGGCTAAGAATGCTAACTCTCAAAAGCCCAAACAAAAGAAGCAGCATCTCTGTCATCATTGTGGAGTTGCCGGTCATACTCGACCAAATTGCTATAAGTGGTTAGCCACTCAACAGAGCAACGACATGATCGCATCTGGAAGCCAGAATCAGCTTCAATCCTCTCTTGCTCCTCTCGGTGATCTTCTCAAAGCCCTCATGTTCCTTTTAAACTTGAACGGTTTCAATTCTTCCCCCTCACTGTCGGTTTAAGGGTTTAATCAAAGGAAAGGTTTTTCCAAGGTGTGGAAGAAAAAGGACTCTTAAGTGATTTTATCACTTTCTTCTATCTTCTTGTTTTTGTTTGTTGCATTACTTATGTGTTTTGCATTTTTTTTTTTTTGAGTCACTTTAGTTTTATGCTTTGTTTTGTTTAACATGTTGTTATTTGCTTTTTTTCAGTTTTGTTTGTTTTGTTTTTAAAATTGAAAAATAAAAAAAATAAAAAAAAATTACAAAAACAGTGTGTGTTTTGTGTACTTTGGTACTTGTGTACCTTGGATGGCCATTGGAACAAAGTTTTCTAAATTTTGTATCATTTGTAGCTTAGATGAGCATTCTTATGCACAACTAAGCAAGTGCGCTTTGTGGCTCTTGTTTGTGATGAGTAAGATTAAGTTATCTCTTGAACTTAACACTCGTATCACTCTTTTTGACAGGTAGGACTAGAAAATCCTAAGAGAAAGACATAAATAACCATCTCACCACTGTTGCTTGCCAATCATGAATGACACCTGTATGCTTCGGCATAGCAAAAGTGCAGTGTCAAAGACACCCGTATGCTTCGGCATAGCAAAAGTGCAGTGTCAAATGCTTACCATCTTGGGTATTTCTTTTCTCTCTCTTATATGCCCATGCATGATATGCTAAATAAAAGAAAGTATGCAAAGAAAATAAAAAGCAAAAAGATCAAAATGCTTTAAATATGGTTGCAAGCATGTTTTCTAAGAGATGTGGGAGTTATAGTATGTACCTCAAAGGTGATAGTCCCCATCAAACAGTTATGATTGTGTGTGAGTTAAAGCAATTTTCTCATATCTCAAATCGTCATAACATGTATACACTTATGCAATCTTGAAATGTTTTTCACACACAACACGCAATATTCTTTGCTACTCTTGATACATGTGCAGGTACAATGTGATTTGGCCATCACAAGGTTTTACATGTGCTAATGTATACTCACTAAACTGTCTTGACTTGTTTTTTAAATATAAAATTGGTTAAACTTGTTTAGTGTGTGTGTGTGTGTGTTTTTGAGGATCCATGTGCTTAAATTTTCTGTTGAGAGATATTTTTGAGAGCTTAATATGTTGTTTGGATCATTGGTTGAGTTGTATGTTGGATTGCATTCATGTCTGTGTTTTTCTCTTCTCGAAAAACTGTTTTGAAAAGCTATCTCGACACCTTCTCGATTCCTAGCTATCTGTCGAGATTCTCAAGCTTTTTCTTATCGCAATCTCGACACCTTCTCGACACCTGGTGGATCGATCGAGAAAGTTCCAGCCTCCTCGATAGTTTCTCGACACCTGGTGAATCGATCTAGATTTTGTTCTTTGTCAGGTGTTTCTTGTTCCTCGATACTTCTCGACACCTGCAGCTGTCGATGTTCATCTTTCTCGACACCTTCCTCGATAGAATTCTCGACACCTTTCGACACCTTAGCTGTCGAGATTTACTGAGGTTTCTATATAAATCCCTCGTACGATTCGCCTCTCATTTCTCTCGATTTCTCTCTTGATAGCTCTCTCTTTTCTCTCCCAAACACTCTCATCTCATTCCAATCTTGTTCCTCAAAGGTTTCCTCAAGATTTTTCAAGTTTTTCTACACTTGGTAAGCTTCTTATCTCTTCATTCTTCATGCATTTCATATTTTGAAACCTAGGTTTTGGGGTTTTTGAAAATTTTTTGGGGTTTTTCAAAATTGATGAGTATTTATTGAAATTTTGGGATGGGTTTTCACTTACATGTGTTTAAAATCTCATGCACTGCATAACATTAGCATTATAACAGTATTTTCATGCATTTAGATGTGTGTAATATGCTTGTGTGCTGGTAGGATTGGATTGGGCTGAGCCCATGATGTCTTTTCTTTTGTATGTCACATGTTCATGCATTTCCCATGCATATGTACTCTCTTTTCAATATATTTGATATATTTGAATTGCTTGGGACTTTTCTGATTGTCTTTCTTTCTCTCCCTCTCTTTCTGTTTACGTTAGTTGTGTCTATGGCACTTAAACGTAAGTCTTCTCCGTCCCAAAACCCTCTGCGTTCTAGGACATCTTCATCTTTTGATCCTACTCCTTCTAAAATTCGATTCCGTGATGAGGATGCTCGTAAGGCTTTCTCGGAGAACTTCTCTAAACGAGGTGTTCATTCGGAACGCCAAGTCATTTTGGCAGACTTCGCCGAAACTGACCTTCCCTCTATCATTCAGAGTCGGGGATGGGAGTCACTGTGTGATGTCCCGATCACCTGTCCTCTCGTGCATATTCAGGACTTCTATTCCAACATGCACGGGATTGATCGTTCAGTACCTCTTTTCTTCACTCGCGTTCAAGGCATGCGCATTCCTGTCACACCGCAGCTTGTTGCAGATGTGCTTTGGGTTCCTAGGATAGAGTTTCCTGACTATCCTAGTTGTGAGCGTCTGCGGACTGCATCCAAAGATGAGCTCATGGCTGCTTTTTGTGAGAACCCTGCTGACTGGGGTGAGCGTCAGTATACACCATGTAAGGCTTTTGCTAAAGGCCCTTGCTTCATGAACATGGTGATGACCTTTGTACTCCATCCTCTCTCTTACTACAACTCAATCACAGAGCCTCGTGCTCGATTTTTGTTGTCTCTTCTTGAGCATCTTACCATAGACTTCCTTCTCATTTCATTCTCTCTATCATAAATGTTCATTTAGATTCGATGTCCTATGATAAGCTCATCTTTGCTTCCGCTATCACGAGGATCTTACGCCATTTTTCTGTCCCTTTTCCTGTGTCCGACCACTTCACACACATTTGTGCCATAAACGATGCTATCATAAAACATAGTGAGGTGAAGTTTAGGTTACGACAGCCAGATTCCACTCCTCCCTCCCGTCTGGCTCCATCTTGTTCAGCTCCATCCACATCTGCCCCCTTCTCTTCCATGGGCGATGTCTCACTTAGAGACATCATGGAGGAGCTGCAGCGCATGGATGCTCGCCTTGATACACTCTCTACTGAGTTGTATCAGGTGAACGTTCGTGTCAGTCATATTGCACGACGGTAGGTGACTATGGGTGGCTTTGCTCCTGAGGCTTCTCCTCCACCACTTCCTCCAGTGGCTTTTGATTCTGATGCTGAGGATGACGATGATGATGGTGATGACGATGACGCTTCGGATGATGATGGAGATGCTAGCTCTACCGATGAGATGTCTACTTGACACTCTTACCCTTTGTTACTCGTGACAAAAAGGGGGAGTAGTTTTGGAGATATTGAGAGTAGTCATTCTTAGGGGGAGAGTTAGTGTAGGACATTTTTGTGACCGGAGATGAACCTTGCTCTTTTCTATTCTTTTTTTTTTAGATTGAGACCATTTATCACTCATGATGTATCTTGTTCTTTTCTATTCTTTTTTTTTAGATACATTGTTCTTGTACATTAGGTCTTGTGACCAGTTTTTACATACATTGTACTTATTTTCTCTATATGTGGATGTATGTTTCTTTCACCTACCTCTACATGTGTTGTTTCTTCTCTATCTTTATACACATGTTTCTTATACTTGTATGCAATCTATTATTTCTATTTCACACTAAGATGCCTTGATGAGTTTTGTTTAAAGTGTTTCAGAAATACAGGTTGTCAAAGTCTACTTGCCATAAACTCTCTTCTTGCAAAGTTTTTCAAGAGTTTGTGTTAGGATAGATTTTATTGTATTCAACAAGTGAATATGAGTTGAGTGATTTATGATTTCTCTCATATGTTTATTTGTTTGTTGTGGTTTTGTCACGGATTGCCAAAGGGGGAGATTGTTAGGACATATGTGTCTCACTTGTTAAAAACATATGTCATTCTTTTATGTAATTGGCTAATCCTTTGACAAAACGCACTCAACTTGTAATTGGGTAGTTCTAGGTGTTTTTAATACTTTAAGAAACAAGGTTTCAAGATCAAGTGTTGAAGTCATCAAGTCTGTCCAAGAAACAAGCTGAAGAAGTGCACAATCATTAAATCTCGACACCTGCTCGACAGCTACTCGACACCTTGCTATCTGTCGAGGTTTATAAAATCAGATTCTCTAATCTGATTTCTTGGGATCCGTGAATGTGTCTTTGGGCCTTCTTTTCTCCAAACCGTAGACATATAAAAGGATTGTTTTAAGGGCCGTCAAAGAGTTCACAAGTTGCGTAAGCATTGAGCAAACTCTGTTCAAGCAAATTGTGACTGGAGACAAAGTTTTGCCCTAGTTCATCGCTTCTGAAGAAGTTGCTATGTATGTGCACCTTTAGGTTTTGTGACCAAGCATCTTTTTGATCTTCATCGTGGATGAACTGAAGAACTTTGCAGCCAACAACTCTTTCTAGTTGGTGATTGAAGTTACGTACTGGGATCCGCGCATTGGTTAGTCACGTACTTGGGAGCCGTGCATCAAAAAGGGAAACAGTCACTACAGAACAAGTCCAATTGGGTATTGGGGTAAGGGTTCAGCTGTAGGTTGGTAAGGTACTTGGGATTCCTTTACTTGTAACCGCTTGTTGTGATAATAGTGAAGTTTCGGGAGTGGTGACCTGAAACTCACCCAGTGTGGTTTTTGCCGTCAGGTTTTCTCCATTTGTAAACAAATCACCGTGTTATTTATTTTCCGCTGCATAATTAGTTTATTGGTGATTTGTTTGTGCTGCCACGCGTTTGTATGTTAAATTGATTAATTAATAACTTGGCTAATTAATTAATTAATTTAATCACAAGGGGTCAATACGTTTTTAGCCTATCAGTTTAACCTAGACTTGAATAACAATCTTGTTAATCAACTTGGTTTAATATTAGGTTAAATATATTGTGTTAAGGGGTCTAAAAACCTAACAACTTGGTCAAGGATTATTTTTGATCACTTTTGAACTTTCTTCACTTTCACCCTTTTTCTTCATTTCACTTTTCTTTTCTTTTTTTTTCTTTTTTTTTTTTTTTTTTTTTTTTTTTTTTGGCATTTCAATTCACTTCACTTTTTTTTTTTTTTTTTTTTTACTTCCACCACTTTATTTCATTCATTGCCCCTAGTGTAGGGGCTAATCCTTGACATGGGTTACTTTGAAAGAAAACAACTTTGAAGGCTCAAAAGGGGAGAGCAAAGGGAAATATGTATAAGATAGCAGAATAATGGCCTCTCTTCATCCCAATTTCTATTGTCCAATTGTGGGAAAACATGCAACATCACATATTGAGAACCAAATCAACTTGAAGCTTTGAGAACTTATCATAAAACTCAAACCCTTGCAAACCACTTTATTGATGAATTAAAATAGCATACATGAATTGAAAGACTCACTGAATTGAAACAACAAAGACATACTGAATTGAAATAACAATAACACTTCTGAATTTGAAAACATACAGAAATGAAAGACTCTTGTGGAATGCAATAACAAAGATTAAACTACTCGATCAATCAACCCCAAGCAAGAAGGGGCACAACATTGTAGTCAGGGAGAGGATTTCTCTTGATGTTTGGGAGGTTGATGGGTGGCTTAGGGATCTTGCCAGCTTGAATGAGGTCTTCAATGTCATGATGGAGATGAGTGCACTTATCAGTAGAATGACCATGGTTCTGATGGTACTTGCAATACTCACTTGCGTTGTAGTTTGGACTAGAGGTGTTTGGAGTATACCTTCAGAGATCCAATGATTTGATAAATCCTTTGGTTAACAAAGTTTCAAGTGCTTGGGATAAAGTCATTCCCAATGGAGTAAACTCCCTTCGAACATTAACAACATTAACTTCACTTGTCTTACTACCATTGTTACCAATATTACTTGAATTTCCCACCCCCAAACTTCTTTTGAGGTTTTGCATCAGTCTTCTCAATAAGTCCACCATTAATAGCATCCTCAGTTTGTACACCAGCATCATATAAATCCACAAAAATCTTCAAAGGAATTGGTGCAAGTTGGTGCCCATAAGTAGGCAATACATTCTTCATGACCATCCTCACTTGGTCTTTCTCACTAGGTTGATTAGGCATCTTGGAAGCTTTTCCTCTCCACCTCATTAGAAAATCAAAAAATGAATCATTGCTCAATTGCTTTGTAGTCTCCAAGTCTCTAAGGCTTACATCCAATTGAACATTGTATAAATATTTTTGTGCAAAAGCTTCATCCATCTTGTTCCAATCATTCATCTTAACATTTTCCAATGAGAGATACTATTGTAGGGCTACACCACTAAGAGTTTAAGGGAAACACAAAATGATTTGCTCCTTGGTAAGACCTAGAGGCTTCATGGCAAGAACATATTGGTTCTAATTATTCTTGGGATTTCCAGTACCATTAAAAGAGTCCATCTTTGGCATCTTGAACTTTAGGGGGAGTTGGACATCAGGAAATGGACACAATCCCTCAATATCAAGCATGAAGTCCTCCATACCTTGGGACCTCTTAAGCATACCTTTCATTTTTTCAATTTCTTAACTCATCTTTGGTTTCCTTTGACTTTTCTTTCTTCTTAGGTTCCTTGTTAATCTTAGCCTCTTTTTCCTCAAAAATATCATCATCAAAGATAGAGTCTTCATCTTGAGATTCTTGTACTAACTTCTTCTTTCCTTGAGAACTCTCAAGATGGTGAAGTCTCTCAATAATAGGAGAAGTCATCCTTGCCATCATTTCTTCCATCTTCTTCAAAATATCTCGGTCTCTTGATGCCATTTGGTCGACAAAAGCAAGATCGGTTCTTGTGAGATGATTATTAGAGGTTCGAGACCAAGAGGGTTGTGCAATACCCTTTTTAGGAGTAATGATGGGTCACCTACAAGAGACTTATCCTTATGAGAGACACTTCATGAAGATCACTAACAAAAAATTTTACATTCAATTCCCACTTAACCATGCCCCTAGAATGAGGATAAAGTTTAGACAAGACCCAAGAAAGACAAGACCCAAAAGAAAGAAACTTGAAGACACAGTAATGAAGACACCAAAAGATGAAAACCTTCACAAAACATGGGCCTAGTGCCCCTAGACAAACAAGAGTGGACCGAGGGCCCTAAACAAAAGACAAGATGAGGTAACAACCTTAGACGACAAAAAAGGGGCTAAAGCCCCAAAATGAATAATAAGGAAAGCTCAAAGCATAGACAAAATCAAGAATGGGCCTAGGGCCCCAAGAAAAATATGGGCCTAAGGCCCAAGACAAGACAAAAGTGGGCTTAATGCCCCTAGATAAAACAAGGATGGGCCTAAGGCCCAAGAAAAGACAAAGACAAGACATGGATGGGCCTAGGCCCAAGACAAGACAAAAGGATAGACCTAAGGTCCAAGACGACATACGAATGGGCCTAAGCCCATGACAAATAAGGATGTGCCTAAGGCCCAAGACAAGACGCAGATAGGCCTAAGCCCAAGACACAACAAAGGATAGGCCTAAGGCCCTAGACAAGACAAAGGTGGGCCTAAAGCCTGAGATAGCACAAGGATGGGCTTAATACCCCTAGACAAAACAAGAATGGGCCTAATGCCCAAGACAAGATAAAACAAAACACGGAAAGGCCTAAGCCCAAGACACAACAAAGGAAAGACTCAAAACATCAAACAACCATGGGCTACAAGAATGGGCCAACCATTAAAAAAATTTATTACTAAAGAAAAACTCAAAAGATTTTTTTTGGAAAATTTTATTTTGAAAGAAACTCTTTTTTGAAAACTCAATTGGATTTTTTTTTTTTAATTTACAGAAAACTCACATATTTTTTTTTTTTTGAAAAACTTTTTCAGGAATTTATATATTAAAAAAAATCTCACTAAAAACTCACATTTTATTTTTGGAAAAATTTTATTTTGAAAGCAACTCTTTCTTAAAATATATATATATATATATATATATACAAAGAAACTTGTTAGGACATATGTGTTTTCACTTGTTAAGGACATATGTCATTTGTTTATGTAAATTGGCTAATCCTTTGATAAAACACACTCTACTTGTAGTTGGGTAGTTCTAGGTGTTTTTAATACTTCAAGAAATAAGGTTTTAAGATCAAGTGTTGAAGTCATCAAGTCTGTCCAAGAAAAACAAGCTGAAGTGCAAATTCATTAAAACTCGACACCTGCTTGAAAGCAACTCTTTCTTAAAATATATATATATATATATATATATATATATTTACAAAGAAACTTGTTAGGACATATGTGTTTTCACTTGTTTAGAACATATGTCATTTGTTTATGTAAATTGGCTAATCCTTTGACAAAACGCACTCTACTTGTAGTTGGGTAGTTCTAGGTGTTTTTAATACTTCAAGAAACAAGGTTTCAAGATCAAGTGTTGAAGTCATCAATTCTGTCCAAGAAAAACAAGCTGAAGTGCAAATTCATTCAAGCTCGACACCTGCTCGATAGCTCCTCGACACCTTGCTATCTGTCGAGATTTATAAAATCAGATTTTCTGATTTGATTTCTTGAGATCCGTGAATGTGTCTTTGGTCCTTCTTTTCTTCTAACCCTAGACATATAAAAGGATTATTTTAAGAGCCGTCAAATTGTACACAAGTTGCAAAAGTATTGAGCAAACTCTGTTCAAGCAATTTGTGATCAAAGACGAAGTTCTTGACCTAGTTCATCTCTTTTGAAGAAGTTGTTGTGTATTTGCACCAAAGGGTTTTGTGACCAAGCATCTTCCTGATCTTCATCGTGTAGGATGAACTGAAGAACTTTGTAGCCAACCTCTCCTTCTAAGTTGGTGTTGAAGTCGCGTACTAGGATCCGCGCATTGGTTAGTCACGCACTTGGGAGCTGTGCATCAAAAGGGGGAACTGTCACTACAGATCAAGTCCAATTGGGTATTGGGGTAAGGGTTCAACTGTAGGTTGGTAAGGTACTTGGGATTCCTTTACTTGTAACCGTTTGATTTGATAATAGTGGAGTTTCGGGAGTGGTGACCTGAAAATCACCCGGTGGAGTTTTTGCCATAAGGGTTTTCCCTATTCGTAAACAAATCACCGTGTCATTTATTTTCCGCTGCATAATTAGTTTATTGTTGATTTGTTTGTGCTTCCATGCGTTTGCATGATAAATTGATTAATTAATAACTTGGCTAATTAATTATTTGATTTAATCACAAGGGATCATTCAGTTTGTGGCCTATCAAGTGGTATCAGAGCGGGCACACTCTGATTAGGGTTTAATCTTTGCTGTGTTGATCCATTGATCCCTGTTGCCATGGCTGTCATCGGCTAGAAGAGATCTTTATTTTCAAATATATCTTGTTTTTCTAATCACTATTTGTTTAAGTGTCTTAGAAAATACAAGTCTAAAAGTAATTTGAATTCTCTTATGATGACTATTGGAAAAGATCTCAGTTTGGCTAAGAAGAAACTAGACTGTCTCAAAATGAAACTGTGTAAAGGAGTTCGTCTGAGAAGAGTGAAAGTTAAAGGCTTAATTCATAAAAGGCAGTTGAGAGAAAGAACCATTCCCTCTGATTTGTCATCTAAGCATGAAGTGTGTTTCATGATGAAGTCTGCATTCAAAGTGATGGACACATGTCTATGGTATCTTAACAGTGGTTGCTCAAGACACATGACTGGAGATAGATCTCTCTTTAAGGTCTTTGAGTCTAAGAAAGGTGGCAATGTTACCTTTGGTGATGGAAGCAAGTCACAGATTAAAGGGAAATGAATCATATCTCTACCAGGACTGCCGGACATTGCAAATGTTCTTTATGTAGAAGGTCTAAGAGTGAATCTATTAAGCATAAATCAGATATGTGATCAAGACTTCATGGTGCTATTCTCAAAGGGAAAGTGTCTTGTCATGGATGAGTCTGGAAAGAAGCTCATTAGTGGGGTTCGCACTTTGGACAACTGCTATGGATTGGTTCCTGATGTTGATATTGTGTGTAATAGCATTCTTTTGCCTAATAAAGATCCATGGCATCAACGAATGGGACATGCTATTTACAAGCATCTATCTATTGTATCTAAGCATGAATCAGTCTTGGGGATAACAAAGCTTAGTAGAATGAGTAATGTGGTGTGTGGACCATGTCAGCTTGGAAAACAGACGAAAGGTAAGCATCCAGGCACTCAGACATTAGCTACATCCAAACCATTGGAGCTTTTACATTTAGATCTTATGGGTTCAACCAGAACCGAGTCTCTTGGTGGTAAGAGATACATCATGGTTGTGGTAGATGACTTTAATAGATACACTTGGGTCATTCTACTACGATCCAAGTTTGATGCTCTTGAGCACATTAAGGCTTTGTGCACAAGACTACAGAATGAAAAGATCCTAAAGATTGATCGAATTTGAAGTGACCATGGTAAAGAATTCGAGAACTCATACATGGAGTCTTTCTGCATAAGATCGGGTATATCTCAAGAATTCTCGGCTCCTATTACGCCTCAGCAAAATGGTGTGGTAGAAAGGAAGAATAGGGTTATTCAAGAGATGGCCAGAGCCATGTTGCATAACAAAGATGTGGCTAGAAACTTGTGGGGAGAAGCCGTAAACACTGCATGTCATACGGTTAATAGGGTATACTTCAGACCCGGTACCAAAAAGACTCCCTATGAGTTGTGGAAAGGAAGGAAGCCAAATGTGAAGTACTTTAGAATCTTTGGAAGTACTTGCTTCATTCTTAAGGATAGAGAGAATGTGGGAAAGTTTGACTCTCGGAGCGATGAAGGCATATTTCTGGGCTACTCTTCTACAAGCAAGGCTTATCGGGTGTACAACAAAAGAACTATGAAGGTAATGGAGACAGTAAATGTCATCATTGATGAGTCTTCAGATTCCAGTTCTGAGAAAGGCATTGAGGAACTCTCCAAAGAAATTCTTCCTCCTAAGCCTAGGGAAGTTCAAGACATTACTGAATAAGAACCTGCATCTCCAAGTACTCCCAGTACTTCGAGTGTTGTGGAAGACTCTGCAGACATACCCACTTTACCAGATTCTGAATCTCATGAAAAGAAGGGACCTTCCTCTAGAATCAAAAATCATCCTCTAGAAGTTATTGTAAGAAACATGAATGAACTCACATTAAGGAAACGCACAGTTGATAAATGTGTTGCTAACTTTGTGTCTTATTCCTACTACTTGTCACAGGTTGAATCTAAGAAAGTTGAGGAAGCATTACAAGATGAAATTTGGGTCGAAGCAATGCATGACGAACTACTTCAGTTTCAAAGGAATGATGTTTGGACTCTAGTACCTAGACCGGAAGGTGAACACATCATCGGTACAAAGTGGATATTCCGCAATAAAATTGATGAAGAAGGCAATGTGATTCACAACAAGGCTCGACTTGTAGCTCAAGGAAACTCGCAAATGGAAGGAGTAGACTATGATGAAACATTTGCCCCAGTTGCCCGAATGGAGTCAATCAGAATTCTCCTTGCCCTAGCATGTCAACTGAATTTCAAACTTTATCAGATGGATGTAAAGACTGCTTTCTTGAATGGGTTACTCAAAGAGGATGTCTATGTGGCTCAACCAAAAGGATTCATTGATCCACACTTTCCAGATCATGTGTTGTACCTTAAAAAGGCACTTTATGGGTTGAAGCAAGCTCCTAGAGCATGGGTATGATAGACTCACACAATATCTGGTGTCACATGGGTTCACAAGAGGAAAGGCTGATCAAACTCTCTTCATCAAAAGGGAAGATGGTGAGTTGATAGTTGCTCAAGTCTATGTTGATGACATCATCTTTAGGTCGACTAAGGATGAACTTGCTCATGGCTTCTCAAAACTCATGCAAGCCGAGTTCGAGATGAGCATGATTAGAGAGCTGACTCACTTCCTAGGATTGCAGATTCGCCAACAAGATTCAGGCATATTCCTTTCTCAATCTAAATATGCTAAGAATGTTGTGAAAAAGTTTGGTTTGGAATCTGCTAGTTCTGTTAGAACTCCTATGGGCCCAAATGTTAAACTCACTGTAGACTTGTTAGGTAAGGGTGTTGATCCTTCTCTCTATAGAAGCATGATAGGTAGTCTTCTTTACCTTACTGCTAGTAGACCTGACATTAGTTATAGTGTTGGTATGTGTGCTAGATATTAGGCTAACCCCAAAGAATCTCATATGACTGCTTTAAAAAGAATTACAAAGTATGTCAAAACCACTGCTGAGTTCAGTGTGTGGTATAGCAAGGACACTAATGGTGTCTTAGCTGGGTACTCTGATGCTAATTGGGCTGGCAATGCTAATGATAGAAAGAGTACTTCGGGGGGGTTGTTTTTATATGGGTAACAATCTTGTCTCCTAGATGAGCAAAAAGCAAAACTCCATCTCTTTATCCACTGTAGAAGCTGAGTACATCGCTGCCGGTAGCTGCTGCACCCAACTCCTCTGGATGCAAAAACTCCTTCATGATTATGGTATTTGTCAAGAGCATCTCACTATTTACTGTGACAATACCAGTGCCATCAATATCTCTAAGAACCTGGTTCAACATTCTTGAACCAAACACATAGAGATTCGACATCACTTCATTAGGAAGCTTGTCGAAGATGGTACTCTCACTCTTGAGTTTATCCACACTGATGATCAAAAGGCTGACTTGTTCACTAAACCTCTTGACAGCAAACGTTTTGAATTCCTTCGTCAAAACATTGGTGTCATCTCCATGGATTGATCTCCTTCTCTTGTTCCTCTTCCTCATGCATTTGCATCTAGTTTTTGCTTTGCTTTGATAACATGTTTTTGTTTGTTTATTTTCAGTTTTGTTTATTTTGTTTTTGATATAAAAATAAAAATAAAAAATTGAAAAATTGAAAAATACAAAAACAGTGTGTGTTATGTGTACTTTGGTACTTGTGTACCTTGGATGGCTATTGAAACAAAGTTTTCTAAATTTTGTATCTTTTGTAGCTTAGATGAGCATTTTCATGCACAACTAAGCAAGTCAGCTTTGTGGCTCTTATTTGTGATGAGTAAGATTAAGTTATCTCTTAAAACTTAACACTCATATCACTCTTTTTGACGGGTAGGACTAGAAAATGCTAAGAGAAAGGCATAAATAACCATCTCACCACTGTTACTCGCCAATCATAATATGACACCTGTATACTTCGGCATAGCAAAAGTGCAGTGTCAAAGACATCCGTATGCTTCGGCATAGCAAAAGTGCAATGTCTATACTTAACATGTTGGGTATTTCTTTTCTTTCTTCTATATGCCCATGCATGGTATGCTTAAAAGAAAATATGCAAAGAAAATTAAAAGCAAAAAGATTAAAATGCTTTAAATATGATTGCAAGCGTGTTTTCTAGAAGATGTAGGAGTTATAGGATGTACCTCAAAGGTGATAGTCCCCATTAAACAGTTATGATTATGTGTGAGTTAAAGTTATTTTCTCATATCTCAGATCGTCATAACTTGTATACACATATGCAATCTTGCAATGTTTTTCACACACAACACGCAATATTCTTTGCTACTCTTGATACATGTGCAGGTACAATGTGATTTGGCCATCACAAGTGTTTACATGTGCTAATGTATGCTCACTAAACTGTCTTGATTTGTTTTTAAAAAATAAAATTGGTTAGACTTGTTTAGTGTGTGTGTGTGTGTGTGTGTGTGTGTGTTTCTAAGGATCCATGTGCTTAAAATGTTTGATAAGAGATGATTTTGAGAGCTTAATATGTTGATTGGATCATTGGTTGAGGTGCATGTTGGATTGCATTCATGTCTGTGTTTTTCCTTCTCGAAAAACTGTTTTTAAAAGCTGGCTTGACACCCCCTCGATACCTTGTTATCTGTCGAGCTTCTCAAGCCTTTTTCTTATCGCAATCTCGACACCTCCTCAACACTTGGTGGATCGATTGAGAAAGTTCCTGCCTCCTCGATACCTTCTTGATACCTTCTGGATCGATCGAGATTCTGTTCCTTGAAAGTGTTTCTTGTTCCTCGATACCTCTCGACACTTGCAGCTGTCGAAGGCCATTTTCTCGACACTTCCTCGACAGATTCCTCGACACCTCTCAACACCTCATCTGTCAAGAATTATTGATGCTTCTATATAAGCTTCTATCGCGATCCGTTTCTCATTTTTTCTCGATCTCTCTCGATCTATCTGTGGCTGTTCATCTCCCAAACACCTTTTTCTCACTCAAAATCTTTAACCCACGTGATTTTTGGCCCTTCCTTGCTTCAAATCACTTGGTATGATCTCTTTTTCCTTCATTATTCATGCATTTCATGTTTTGAATCTTAGGTTTTGGGGTTTTTCAAAATTGATGAGTTTTTCTTGAAATTTTGGGTTGGGTTTTCACTTAAATGTGTTCAAAATGTCATACATTGCATTACATGTGCATTAGAATGGTATTTTCATGCATTTAGATGTGTGTTCTATGCTTATGTGTTGGTAGGATTGGATTGGGCTGAGCCCATGATGCTTTTTACTTTGCATGTCACATGTTCATGCATTCCTCATGCATACGTACTCTTTATTCAATATATTTGATATATTTGAACTGTTTTGGGACTTTTCTAATTGTCTCTTTCTCTCTCTCCGTCTCATTCTGTTTACATTAGTAGTGTCTATGGCACCTAAGCTTAAATCCACTCCGGCTCGTAACCCTCTGCATTCTGGAACTTCTTCCTCTTCTAATTCCGCTCTTCTTAATCTTCGGTTCCATGATGAGGATGCCCGCAAGGCATTTTTAGAGAACTTTTCTAGACAAGGTGTTCATTCGGAATGCTAAGTCATTTTGGCGGATTTCGCCGACACTAACTTTCCCTCTGTCATTCACAGTAGGGGATGGGAGTCACTATGTGATGTCTCGGTCACATATCCTCTCGTGCTCATTCAGGAGTTTTACTCCAACATGCACGGGATTGATCGTTCAGTACCTCTCTTTTTCACTCGCGTTCGAGGTACGCGCATCCCTATCACACCGCAGCTAGTTACGGATGTGCTTCGGGTTCCTAGGATAGAGTTTCCTAACTATCCTTCTTGTGAGCGTCCGAGGACTATGTCCAAAGATGAGCTCATTTCTTCTTTTTGTGAGCACCCTGCTGATTGGGGTGAACATCAGTATACATCATGTAGACCTTTTACTAAAGGTCCTAGATTCTTAAACATGGTGATGACTTTTGTACTCCATCCACTCTCTCGCTACAACTCCATCACAGAGTCTCGTGCTCGATTTTTGTTACCTCTTCTTAAGCATCTTACTATAGATTTTCCTTCTCATTTCATTCTTTCTATCATAGATGTTCATTTAGATTTGGCGTCCCGTGATAAGCTCATCTTTCCTTCCGCTATCATAAGGATCTTACGTCATTTTTCTGTCCCTTTTCCTGTGTCCGACCATTTCACACACATTTGTGCCATAGATGCTGCTACCGTAAAACTTAGTGAGGCTCAGTTTAGGTCGAGGTAGTCGGATTCCACTCCTTCCTCCCGTTCAGCTCCATCTAGATCAGCTCCATCTACATCTGCTCCTTCTTCCTCTATGGGCGATGTATCTCTTGGAGACATCATGGCACAGCTGCAGCGCATGGATGCTCGCCTCTATACACTCTCCACTGAGTTGTATCAGGTGAATGTTCGTGTTGGTCGTATTGCACGACGGCAGGCGACCATGAGTGGTTTTGCTTCTGAGGCTACTCGTTCACCATCTCCTCTAGTGGCTTCTGACTCTGAGGATGATGATGATGATGGTGATGACGATGACGCTTCGGGTGATGATGGAGATGCTAGCTCTACTGATGAGATGTCTACTTGACACTCTACCCTTTGTCACTCGTGATAAAAAATGGGAGTAGTTTTAGGGATATGAGAGTAGTCATCTTAGGGGGAGAGTTAGTATAGGACATTTTTGATAGGGGAAGTGTTGATTCTTGAGGGATGTAGTTCAAGCAATTTGTGATCAAAGACGAAGTTCTTGACCTAGTTCATCTCTTCTGAAGAAATTGCTGTGTATTTGCACTAAAGGGTTTTGTGACCAAGCATCTTCTTGATCTTCATCGTGTAGGATGAACTGAAAAATTTTGCAGCCAACCTCTCCTTCTAAGTTGGTGTTGAAGTCGCGTACTGGGATCCGTAAATTGGTTAGTCACGTACTTGGGAGCCGTGCATCAAAAGGGAGAACTGTCACTACAGATAAAGTCCAATTGGGTATTGGGGTAAGGGTTCAACTGTAGGTTGGTAAGGTATTTGGGGTTCCTTTACTTGTAACCGCTTGATTTGATAATAGTGGAGTTTCGGGAGTGGTGACCTGAAAATCACCCGGTGGGGTTTTTGCCATAAAGGTTTTCCCCATTTGTAAACAAATCACCGTGTCATTTATTTTCCGCTGCATAATTAGTTTATTGGTGATTTGTTTGTGCTTCCACGCATTTGCATGATAAATTGATTAATTAATAACTTGACTAATTAATTAATTGGTTTAATCACAAGAGCTCATTCAGTTTGTGACCTATCAAAACTCACTCTTTTTGAAAAATTTTTTGGAATATATATAAAATAAATAAAAAATTAATTGAAAACTCACGGTTTTTTTTTTTTTTTTTTTGAAAAAATTTTATTTAAAAAAGAACTTGAAAACTTGAACATTTTTTTTTTTTTTTGAGAACATAAAAGACTAAAAAAGATTGACCCATTTTATTAGCCCAACTAACAATTCAAACAAAGCACACACAATTAGGTAACCCTACATGGTTGGGTTTTAAGCTTAGCTCCTTAAAATTAAAGGGATAGATTAGTATGTCACTTATAACTAGGTGGGCCATGATTCCAACCAATGCCCTAAGTGGACCTTTGTGGATTGGTTGCAAACCGTTAACGTACTCAAAGCTCATCATAAGCAATGGCATAGATTGTGAGTTGGTGGGATGAACTTCAAAAGACTTGGCCCAAATGTAGCATACTCATCTTTCTACCCATCACCAATCGAGGTGAAAGGATAGAAGAACCAAGTGAAGCGTGTGCAAACAAGTAATGAACAAGCCTTTATTAAGATTAAGAAATAAGACACATTGGAATCAAACTCTTTATTCCCTAGTGAAGTTGCCACTATGGGCGAAGCGGTTTTCTCCTTAGGAAATGGGAGTACGCCTTAGCCGAATAGACCGGAGCGGAGAAAATATGGAGTCGCCACCTAGATTAGGTTTAGGAACCATAAGTGTGACGCCCTTACGTGGTAGGACTAATCTTACTATCAGAGTGTGGGTTCAGAGTTTAGCTTTGGGGATGGGAAGGTATTAGGCACCTAACCCCACCCGACCCATAGGTCGGCTTCCAGTCATTGTGTCTTACATCTCAATCTCATTAAAGGCTCATTCAATATTGTTATCTATACTCACACACACACTAGCATACATCTAGCAATCAACATGACATTAATCATCCTAAAACCCTAACATACATCTCTCATGACAACTCATATCAAACCTAGCATACATCTATCATGCATATCATATCATTTAATCTAAGGTAGCCAACAAACAAGATATCACAAGGGCAAAAACATAGACATGGCAGCAAGTTATTAAAATCAAATACAACTCAAACATCTAAACATAGTATCGAAGCATCAAACAAATAAATTCATTGTGCTCATCATCCAAAATGTGTTTTCATGTGAATGCATGACTTACCTCACTTACCTTACTGCATCAAAGCACCTATGCATCAATGGAGGGACATATGAATGCATGTTTACAGTAAAACAAAGAAAACATTAAAGGGAAACCCTAATCTAACATATGAAGAATAAACAACAAGTAAACACAGAGACAAAGACTCTAAAACATAAGAAAGGGTCAAAATAGAGGCATATTACATGAAAGAAATAAAGAAGCAGAAGCAGAAACTCAGATTAGGGTTTCTAGGCACGAGTATGAGTACTTCAAGTCTGTGTACGCATGCACCCCTAGAAAACCCTAGCCTAGAAACCAGAAATACAGAAAAAAAAGAAAAAAAAAAAGAAAAAAAAAGCAGAACCTAAAACAATAAAACTAACAACTTAACATGCTTCTAATATAACATTAAACAACCTACACTAACAACAAAGATATCAAAGATAAACAAAACGAAGTCTATTCCCAAACATGTATTGGATCTAACAACAAATAAGAACAACCTTAACACATCAAAACATGTTCATCAATATATCCAATCACTCAACTCTCCAATCAAAACATGATGAGACATTACTAAACAAAATTTAATGAATTAAAACATATTTCTAAGAATATATAACATATAAATCAATTAAGAACAACAAGAACACAAGTTATAAAAATCCTAATCAAGGAAAAACCATGAAGAGAGACTCGCCTTGCTTATGGAAACACACTTGATTGATATTTAACCGGCCCCTCAGTGCCTACACAACAAGATTGAATGATAATGAAAGACATTAAAGGATTCAATAATTTATAGGTGTTAGGTTCTAAAGATTTAGGAACTAATGTATTTAGAACTCTAATGTGTAATGTTGGCAAACCATGATCAAAATAGTTGTTAGTCTTATTTAGACTTGCTCAAAGTGTGTGCGTTTATGTAAAGTTGGAATTGAGTGGCTGTAGAAGTATTAGTGACTTTCGGCCTGGCTCAATTAATCGAAGCTTACACTCGATCGATTGAATATTGAGCAGAATATTTTTTCTGCAGAAATTCCAACTCAGCCCTAGCTCATTAAAACGTTTAGGGTTTTATGTTTTGCCCTAGGTATATAAGGCAAACCCTAGTCACGTTTTAGAGGTTGCTCACATTGCTATTTGTGTGCATCTCTTGTGAGATCTGAAAGGTGCTTACCTTCACACAAGCTTAGGATTATCAAGAGGGAGATTTCTTCAAGAACTTGATGATCATTCAGTTGCTGCCGTAAGAGCTTAAAGATACACAAGCGGAAGTACTTGTACTTGCTGGAGAATCCAAGAAAGAAGGAGTCTGTGGTCTCAGAGCTTGCACGTGGTCATGTCAGTAAGTTTTCTACTGGTGGGTAGCAATAGGATGTTAGTGGTCTAAGTCACTATTGTAAAATTTCGATTCTTTCATAATGGATTTAGATTTACCTTGAGGATCGCTAGGTTAAATTCTCCCTAGGTTTTTTATCGGTTTAGTTTTCCTAGGTTATCATATCTTTGTGTTCTTTATATTCCGCACTTTACATTGATATGATTATATGATTGTGTTAACCTAGATCTGAAATTTGGACTAAGTAATAACTTGGCTTGTTAACTAGGTTAATCCAGTTGTGTTTTAAGGGGTTTAAAAACAAATAATAGGTAATCATAACTCAAAATAAAAGGATTTTCTTGAAAAGATTGTTTGAAAAAAGTTTTGAAAAGATTAGAAAAATAGTTTTTGCCTTAAAACTACTAGAGAGAGGTTTTGAAGAACTCAAAAACGTGCATAATCTTGTGAGTGTAGAAAGTTTTGAGTTAGAAAAGAGTTTTCGAGAAGTTTAGGTGGAAAAATAACTCTCTATAGCTAGGGTTTGTGTTTGGAGGCTGAATGTTCAAATAGCGTTGAAAACACTATAAACGTTTAGACCCCCAATTATAAATTACTAATTCAAGCTTATTATTAAACAATTAATGTGCGGAACATAAACATAAGCTAATAACAGAATTGATAAAAAATCTAAACCAATTAAAATCACATCCACAGCAGAAATTAAAAGGCAAAGATTAAGGGAAGAGAGATGTAAATAAAAGGACAACACAACAATGTGTTATCGAAGAGGAAACCAAAGCCCTCGGTGTAAAACCTCTCCGCCGCCTTCCAAGTAGTAAATAATCCACTAAAGAATGTAGTTAGGATACATGAACAGCAAAAGACCTTCCAAGCCTAATATACCCAGTGTACCTAAGCCCTCCAAGCTTCTTGCTCCAACGAGGTTATGCCGAACCTATTTCTTCTTTAGCTTACCGGATTCCGCTATAGCCCATAGCATCAACCAATAACCATTGGTCCCTTCCTAACTACTTCCCAAAGCACCAAATAGCCTTCTCACAGATGTGGGTATGGTGAGAAAAGGATTTAGGTAAGAACCTCTCAAGGATGTAACAATGGAGAGGGTGAAAGTAGAGGAATTTGAAGATTCTCTATGTGAAGATTGTGGATGAATGAATCTTGTTTTTCTCTAGGGTTTCTCTCTCAAAATTCTCTCTAGAAGCTCTCTACATTTCGTGGGTATAAGGGGTATTTATACTAGGGTGACAATGGAATGCGAAGAGTCAGATTTTTCAAAACAGAGCTAGCTGGCGGCTTGGCCTCGCGACTTGACTAAGTCGCGAGTTCAAGCCGTGAGATAATAGAATGGCCAGGCTGAAATTTTTGTCCTGTAGTGCTCCAGTTGGCGCGACTATTCATCTTCTTGCATGCTTCACTCGTGTGCTGTAGTTGGCGGCTTGCTAGTCGCGAGTCACCCACGAGTCCTAGCCGCGAATCTCTGCATCCTTGCACAATCTTGAGCATTTCTTCACAATCTCTCACTCACTACCCTTACATGACTCCCATCGAAATACAGGGTTACTAATTGCTAAATTACAAGCAAATTTGGCACGGAATAAAGCCAACTAGATGGTTGATTAAATTCAACCTTACAGAGGCATTGTATTTGTATGTTTAAACTAGGGTTTTCATATTTATTTAAAGGGTTTTGGTCGTCCCAAAGAGTCTAGGAGCTGGGGCCCATCAAAGAGGGAGGCTTTGGTAAAAAATGAAGTTCTAGGCTTCTGGAAATCGTCCTGCATACGCAGGTTTGGGGATGTGCACGCATGCATGCTCCCCACGCATGCATACGTCCCCAGAAACCCTAATTTTGATAGCTCTAATGGCCCAACTTAAAACGACCATAACTCACTCAATATAAGTCCAAATTAGGCAAAATTTGTTTTCAAAAATGTTTACTTTCCAATGAAATAAATCTCACTCAAAAATTCTTTGTGGATCAAAAGTTATGGTTAAAACAGTGAGCAGAGGTCATGTTTCAGCATTATTTTCAAAGCGATTTGAGCACTTTTGAGTTGTGATTGCTTCCAAACTATCAAAATAACTACAATTACCTTTTGTTGACATTTCAAGCTTATCATTGGGACCGGGGTCTAAAATTTATTAATGGGTACAAAATATGGTGTCTACACCATGACATTTGTGTTACGCCTCATAGGGCACTCTTGAGCGAAGCCGTCAGAGCTGTAATCATAGACCAACCAAGGTAGATGAAAAGGGTTGACAAGACCACCAGCAATAGGGCCAGCCTGATATAAGCATCACATTTGGATATCACTATGTGCAAAAATACAAGAAAAGAAGAATGAAGGGAAATGGAAAGGAAAAGATACATACCTCCTGAATGAGAGCTGGCATGAGATGAGTCTTACTAAAATCATCATACTCCACATCATCTATGAGACACTCAACGTAAGGAATGCCGGCTATCCATAAATGGTACATAGCATCAGTTAGGGAGTGCGAAGCAAGCATAAACTGTGAAGGATCTTCTGGAACCCGTGATGCATCCTCACCTACCAACTGGTAGCCTATCCTTTCCGCCAAGTAAATAACCCTCAAAAGGCTGGGTGATCTTGAAAGTGATGATGGTAGTAGCCTCCATGTTCAGGTTTGCAACAGCAAAAGCACCCGCCTGTGGACTCCAAATGACTTGAACAGCACGTAGGGTTAGATGAAGGATCCTAAGGGCATGCAAGAAAAGTAACAAGGAAAAGTGAATGTCTAACTCACCTCCTCAGAAGAAAGTCTATCAAAGTGTGTCCTGACTGATGAGAAGCTCTTCAAATCCACCTTCGCTCCACGAGCGATAAAACCGTACTTCACGACCCAGTGCTAAAAGGAGAAAACATAATTTGTGATAACAGCTTAATTTTGTATATTTATATCATTATTAGAAAACATTATCATACTTGTTTTGAGTTAATTCATGCATTTCATAGTTGGTTTTGGAATAATGCTGAATAATCAATTTCGTGCTTAATTGAATTTTAATGCGAAAATTTGTCTTTTGTAGGATAATGAAATTAATTAAGTGGATTTGTGCAAAGAAGAAAGCAAATGGACTTTACTTTTACAAGGGCCATGATGAAGTCAACGAAGGCCAACCCAATTAAATTCGAGTCCAATTGGAGCAAGGAATCAAAGGAAATTTACAACAAATCCAAGTCTTATTTGGATTAGGATTCCGGCCTGCGCACCAGTTATTATTGGAGCATAACTTTCGGCTCAAATGTCCAATCAAGATTATTCAAGTTGGGTTGGAAATTTACCTTAAAGGGCTAAAAATTTGTAGTTTACCAAAAGTGCAAATTCTGAAGTTAAATGGGCCGAAAATGTCGGTTAAGCGAAACTTGAAAACCTGAGATTTTCTCCAAACAGGAATTCCACTTGTAATAGGATTCCTTGACTTATTTGAAGGCTCTTTAGGGTAAAATTCAGAGGAGAGCTGCTGTAGAATGTAATTTAGGTTTTCTTAAAGTTTCTTTATAGTTTTTAGAGTTTTATTTGTGTTATGGCTTGCTAGAAGCCTTGCTAAGGCAAGGGGTGAAACCCAACCGTTTATCGGTATGTTCTTAACAATTATTTGATGGTTTTAATGCTTATGTTATTATGTTTTTGTTTGATTCACTCATCCAGAAAAGTGTTTAGTTATGTATAATTCTTTGATTTATCGTAGACTCCGGGTACGTTAAATGCTTAGTATTTCCTGCAAACTAATTCACTAGTTTTGTTTTGCTTAAAATCAATCAATTTCATGAAACTACTTTAGACAATTACTTCTTGAGTTTTTATTGTTAAATTATCCAACTAAGATCATCCTTCGTATAAATTTTAGTTGAGTTATAAAATAAATATTGTTAAGACTACCACTAGATGTGTTGTGTGTGGGTCCCTAAACCTTAGCGTCTTAATATATTGCTATTTTCTCTCAATTTAAATTAACTTTACTAAACCATCAAAAACTCTTCAATTAAACTTTATTATTTTAGTTTTATTCTCTTATGGTTTGCTAATCAATTCCCTTTTCCTTGTGGATTCGACCTCGAACTTACCGAGTTATTACTTCGTGACAATCCTACACTTGGGAGCATTATTTAAGTCGCAGCAATTTGCAAAATGAAAGTTAGCAAGAGGTATGGGTATAGTTTGCAAGGTATGGATATGAATGCAATTTGCAAGGTACAAATATAGATACAATTTGCAAGAGTGTGAAGCACAGTTCTTTAAGCCTGGATGACATATGAATAAGCACAATTACAAGAATGGGAAACACATACGTTGTAAGATGCTAGAAAGGATGAGAGAACCAACCTCAAAGAGCTTCCAAGGCCCCATCAGCTGACACATAGTCCCCCTACTGAGCGTGTCCAAAGATGAGAATAGGTAAGCAAGACACGCCTAGCCCCAGTTGGCCTCCTCAGCCTCCTTGAAATCTCAAAAGAAAGACAGCCACCTCAGAGACACTGTTTGCCCCCCATTGGCAAAGAGATATGCCCCCAGGATATATAGCAAGAAAGCCCTAGCCATCCGAGCATAGTTATCAGGAGTCACCTATGGAAGAGGCTTGTAATTCGTCTTAATATCATAATAGTGGTTTGTGTTTGTCGAGTACCTCCTCCTGAGTAACTCTATGCCTAGTTGCAAGCCCGATGCACCCCACAGGTTGATGATCGTCCCATCACACCTGAGGCTAGTCATCCAGTGAAAGTCATGGGAGTCACCATCATCTCCTGGTCAGTAATATGGAAGGTGTGGGTAGTGTCCCACCACCTCGAGTAGTGAGCGGATGATAGGCTCAGAGCCTGTAGCACGTATATGGCCTTTAGTTTCCTTGGTTAAGAATTGGTACCATGAAGCAACATGGTTGGTGCTACCCCTAGCTGAGAAAGTGGGCAAGGCTTACAAAAGGATGAAAATAGAGCATTAAAATGACAGTCGGATGAGAAAATAAGTGAAAAAAGAGTTAACACAGCCAAAATAGGGTTTCTAAGTGCCAACATGCGCATGCAGGCCCACATTTACATCCACAGGGGCTCCACACACGTACGTAAGTTGGATCATGCATTAGTGTAAACTGTAGAATATGGATGCATACGCATAAGTCATGTGCACACATGGATACAAGCTATGTACATAGGCCAATATCCGCATACGCATGGGCACAGTCAAAGAAGTATTCTTCAACATTTTCAACCACATTTTGATCAAAACTTATCCTAAACATGTTTTTACCCCTCCTAAAGTGTTAGGTTTTCATCTAAACCCATCCTACAGCAAAACCCAAGCATTTACATGTCCAAAAACATATTAAAATGGAAGATCTAGACAAAACTCTAAAATGAGAAAAGTTTGAAAAATTCACCGATCCGGTCCTCGTACTCTTTGAAAGATGATCATATGTCCTGTGGGTCAATGAAGGGGGCTCATTCAACCTCACAGCCCCATTCCAATGGGTGAGGTTGAACATATCGCCAGAAATCACATAGGAACTTTTCTTGGACTTGGGTGCCATGAAGATGAGAAAGTTTGGGAGAGAAAGAGAGTTTTGGTTAAGAAAGTTTGAGAGGAAGAGATCAGATGGTGAGGAAATGAGAGAGAGGAAGAGAGTTTTTATAGAGAGAAAAGATGGAAGTTGGAGAGTTAGAGAGAATGTGAAGAGATGAGAAAGATGAAGAGAAATAAGAAGAAAAAGAAAAAGAAATGGTTGGTAATCGTTGGAAAATATTTTGAGGAGGCAGGAAGGTCTGATGGCTAAACTATGTGTAGTTTAGGCCTCTCCACTAAACTATATGTAGTTTAGTAAAAAAAAAAAAAAAAAATTCAAAATATCCCCAGTGAGTTTGTAGAAGGTAGGAAGTGCAAAAGAAAATTCAAGAATGCATCCAAAGTGACAAGAATACCCTCAGATAGGTAAAAGACACAAAGGCTCTCAAAGCATTCCCCAATGGGTTAAAGGCATCAAGAACATTCCTTGGCAGAATAAAAATCCCCAAGAGAACTCCCTCGTGAGTTAAATTCATCAACCAAATCCCCAGTAAAGTACAGTATCATGGAAGGACTCCCCCCGCGAGTCTAAGGCACAAGGACAACCCCCTCGAGAATTGTGAAGAAAATTTCCCCATGAAGTTGACAAAATCCCCTCGTGAGTGGAATTACAACAAGTTCCCTAGTGAGTCATGAAGGAGAAGAAGAAAATTTTCCCTAGTGGACTACACACTATCAAAGACTTCCTCGTAGGTCAAAATCACCACCCAAACTCCTCAACAAGTTATGTTTTCCCTAGTGGACTACACCCCATCAAGGACTTCCATGTAGGTCAAAATTACCAAGAAGGCTCCTCCGTGGGTCACCAATACACTCCTTAACAATTCATTCTCCCCAGTGGACCTTTCACCAAGGACTTTCTTGTAAGTAAGAACACCAAGACCACTTGTGCACATATCCTCTGAGAATTGAATATGCAGGCACAGATCCCATACAATTCAAAAGAGAAGAATACAGAACTTGTGCACATATCCTCCGGGAATTGAACATACAAGCATAGATCCCATATAAATCAGAAGAGAAAAATACAGAACTTGTGAACATATCCTTCAGGAATTGAATATGTAGGCATAAACCCTATGCAAGCCAGAATTCGTGCACATATCTCGAGAGAGTTGAATATGCAGGCACAAAAGAAGAGGTAAGGATAGAGATAGAGACCAAGGTCACCCAGAGGCAAGAGCCTCACCATAACAGGTAGAGATTAAGATGGAAGACAAGAGGTGCAAGCCACCTAGAGAAGTTTAAGGTAAGAGTCATAGATGGACACCACAAAGATGTATCATTTTAAGCTCGTAAGAGCACCTTGCTTGTTTGGTTGATTTTTGCGGCCGTTGGCCATGTTTGTTTTTCATTTTTAGTGACTCTAGGATTGTGAATCACTCGCCTCTTGCTTGCAATTGGCAAAATAGGTTCTGGGATAGTGAACCTGTCGTTGCTTGTTTCTTGAGCAACAAAGGTGGGAATTCGGACATACAAATCTCATGCAACTCTGCAAAGTTACACCTCGCCATATGTATGCATGTTGTGTACCGTGTGCGTGGGTTTAGCCTGAGCCATATGTTAAAACAAAATGTTTTGTCTCTTATTATTTTGATTATGTTTGCGGAGTTCACAAATGAAAAGAGGGGCATCTATAGACACCGCATTTTGTACCCCTTACGACTCGAGCCCTTGTTCCCTAATGATGTTAAAATTCTAAAGCCCAAGGTTGGTTAAGGGCCTGACCAGACTTAAATTGACTTAAGGAAGGTTTTTACGGAAAATATAACTCTTTTATGAGCTAAATAAAACTATTTTTGGAAAATAAAGGCCACAAAAATCCTAGGGCATGTGTACACAAACACGCGTATGCATACACATGCTTTAGACTTGTGTACGCAAGCTTTATGCATGCGTACGCATGTTAAGATTTTAGAAACTATGAAAGACAAGTTTTATACATTAAAGCTGAGGCTTGGAACGAATCCCACATTGTCTAGGAGCCGTTCCAAACCCCTATTTTTTTTCAATATAAAAAGCCATAAATGGTACATTTTCAAAACACACAGAAAATCCTAACGGAAAACTTAAAATTCACTAGAAATAGTGAATCAAAGAGGGAGTTTTTTCACAAAACATCCTCAAGTCAATTTTCTTCCGATTGAGACCTTTTTTGGTCTCGATCTTCGAGTTTTGAAGTTTACTAATCAATTTTGTTTGATTGTGAAAAGAGTTGACTGAGGGGAATCGTTAAAATCAAGCCAAAGAACTTTTTTTTTGAGGTATAAGTTCTAAACTTTCTTTTTCATTTCTTTACTTTTTCTTGTTTTACTCTTTCTATTTTTTTTTTCTTGTTTATTTATGTTGTAATATGCCTGCTTAACTTAGGTGTTCTTTGTTTTATTGTTTAAAGCACGCTAGGTTGTTAGATTCTTTGTTTTAAGTTTCTGCTCTGTTTTTTGTTCTTGTTGTTTCTAGGTTAGGGTTTTGGGCATGTATGCGTATGCAGGCTTCCTGCATGTGTACGCATACTCGAAGTATGTGTATGCATATAGTTGGACCGTGTACGCAGGGACTATGTATGTGTACGCATACTCAAGCCCAGAACTCTAATTCAACATTTTTTGCTATTGTTTCTTTATTCTATTTATGCAATATGCCTCTGTCTTGCCTTGTTTTATGCTTCTTAATTCTCTGCTTCTCTGTTTAAATTGTTTGTTTGTTCTTCTCATGTTAGATTAGGGTTTCCTTTCAATTAAATTGTTGATTCACCTTGAACATGCATTCACATGATCATGCATTGATGTGTAGGTGCTATGATGCAGTGAGGTAAGTCATACATTCACATGAACATGCATTTGGTTTGATATATGATCTTGTTTTGCTTTGTTGGAAATGAATATGTAAGTTTATGTGCCGTGCCTCAAATATGACGACATGTTTGTTTGATTTGCTGCCATGACCATGTTTCTGCCCTTGGGAGTATGTAGTGTCTTGATAGATGTATGCTAGGCTTGATGTGAGTTTTCACGATAGATGTATGTTAGGCTTGATGTGAGTTGCCATGATAGAAGTATGCTAGGGCTTTTTTAGGATGATTGATGCCATGTTGTATGCTTAGATGTATGCTAGCGTGTGTGAGTTTAAGATACAATATTGAACATGCCTTTAATGAGATTAAGACGTAAGACACAATGAGTGAAAGCGGACTCACAGGTCGAGTGGGGTTGGGTGCCTAACACATTCTCATCCCCATACCTAAACTCTGAACCCATTCTCTGATAGTAAGATCAGTCCTTCCATGTAAGGGCGCTATATATATGGTTCCTAGACCTAAACTAGGTAGCGACTCCGTTTTCTTTTCTCCGTTCTGGTCCACTAGGCCAAGGCATACTCCTCCCTCCTAAAGGCTCGGTGCGTCGACAAGTGGGTTGTGGGGTGGGTTGGTGGTTGTGAAGTAGTGGTCGGTTAGGTCCAATGGTGGGTTGTTTGGGGTGGGTTGGCGTGTTTTGATGTTTTTCTATTATGGTATTTCAGTTGAAATGTTTTGGTTTAAATGTTCTGGTGATTGCTTGGTTTTGGTTTCAATTTGAAGATTGTTATGTGTGTTTTGCATGTTTGGTTGCTAAGAAAATGCAAGAAGAGAAACAAAAATATTGATTTTTTAATATTCTGTGCAGCTAGTTATTTGAGGAAGAACATGAACAATTCTGGGGAAGTGAGGAAGAACATAAACAGTTTTGGGGAAGAACTCAAAGAACATAAATAGACATGATCTTCCAACAAAATAATGAAAAGAAAAAATAATGAAAAGAAAAGAAAATTTTATTTTAATTATTATTTAAATAATTAAATAATAACTAAAATTTTATTTTATTTTAAAATAATTAAAGAAAAGAAAAATAATAATGTGGCCTTTTTTAATATTTAAAATGCTAATGTGACATTATTTAAATGTCAACTAACAAATTTTATTATTATTTTAATAGTCACATCAGTATTTACTGTGCTAATAGTGCACTTTATTTACTGTGTAGGATATTTCCGTTAATGAGATGATGGTAGGGACCAAAAAAAAAACTGCATTTTGATTTTAAGAATTAAATGCGGTAAAATTAAAATTTAGAGACCAAAATAGAAATATGACAAAAATGTAGGACCAAAAATGCATTTGTTCATTTTTTTTAAAAAAAATTTTTTATGTGAAGAATTTTTTATTTAAAAAGACAAAACAAACAAACTCAAAGCCAAACAGTACTTAACCCGAGACTTTGATCATCTCGCGTTCGTCTTATACAGAAACAGATACCCAGAAAAAAGCACTCTTTTAGACTTTTAACAATCTCTACGATCAATCATAAATAGAAAAATCCTTCTTTCAATCATATATTTTGGCAGAGGCTTATCCTTGCCTTCAATTCATCAATGTCACTCTTAAACCAGCTCTTCAGCCGAGGTGTTTTTGGCACAAAATGGTCAGTTAATATTCTTCTTCTTTACCTGTAAACCCCAATCCAGTCATCAACTTTTATCATTGTTTTTGTTTATCTTCTGTAATTTATGTATATTTAGTTGCTCCTTATGGTTTATCTTCTTGTAGCTTTTGTAATTTTGGTTGGTCAACTTGTACTGTACACCTTAGGCTTAAATTTATGCCAAATTGTATATTTAGTGAGCCTTTTTTTTTTTTTTTTTGGGTAATTTCGTTTCTATGAGATACCTAATACCCATTAAAGGATTCTGGAATATGGGTTTGTTTCAGATAAATGTTTTAATTAGCAATAATTGAACTCCTTAGCAAAAAATAAACAAAAAAAGAAGAAGAAATACTTGAACAATTTTGCCCCCACTTTTTCTATTAATTATCGGAATTTGTTGCTGCTGCAATGTGAGTTGTTTCTAGACAAATGTTTTGATTCGTAGTGAATGCACCGATTTCATTGCTCCTTCTGAGTGTGAAATTTTCCAGAAATACCCAGTTGAAGTTGTACTCTCTTTTTGGATAAATCAGCTAAATTTTATTTGAGCACCTGAATATGTACGATCTTGCAGTCTCCTGCTGCAAAACAACAACAACAACAGTTAATAAATAAATCCAGAAAAACACCTATAACAAAAATACTCAACTAATGGAAATTAAAATGAAAGTCTAAAAAATCATTATTTAAGAACTGAGAAAGATATTCCACATTTGGAGTGTACAGACAGAGTTTTTGAAGCCTCCTTTAGATTGGATTTATGGCCCGAATAATGGACTCCTTGGTCTTGACATTCCCAGCATGGATCCTGACCTTTTGCTGGATCCAAACATGGAACATGACTGCCTCCCAGCTTAGCGTGCATAACACTGCACTATGATAATTGCACTTCAAATTATGCAACTTCAAATTATGCAAACCCCAGTTGATCACAACATCCTGGAAAAACTCAAGATTTCTAACAAGGCAACATCCCATCATCTCTCCCCATATCCTTTTAGTAAACGAGCATTCAACAAAAATTTGATCTCTACTCTCCAAGATTCTTCTACTGAAAATACAACCTATATCCCCATCGTAGCCTCATTGAAGGAGCCTATCACAAGTAGAAAGCTTTTTCTTTTTTTTGGTTGGTAATTTGATAGTTGGGAGAGGGGAGATTTGAATCCTAGATGTTTCATTTATTATTATTATTATTTTTTTATGTCCGGCAGTTTATTCTTGCTGTAATATTATCAATTTAAGGTATTCAATCTTGATAACTCAGCCTACCTGAGACTTAGGCATTCCCAAATATCTAACTTGGAGATTTTCTTCTTTGATATGAGGAGAACTAAGAATCTGATGTTTAAGGCATTCCTAAATATTGACTGAATGCATTTTTTCCCCCTTTTCTGTTTTTTTATATCAAAATTTTATGGGTTGTAATCTCTAATGTTGTAAGGGTACTTTTGTAGCAAAACAAGCTTGAACTTGGCAATTTCGCGCATCAAACTGCTGCAAAACAAGCGAGACATGCAGCTCAAACATATACGCAAGGAGATAGCCCAATTTTTGCAGGCTGGACAGGAAGCCATAGCTCGAATTCGGGTACCCCTTCACATATATATGATCACCGGATGCTGATTAATTGCAATCTGTTTTTCAGCCAGACTATTTAAATTAATTTGAGTACAATTATTAATTTGGTTAGGTGGAGCATGTTATAAGGGAACAGAACATGTGGGCTGCATATGAGATATTAGAGCTTTTCTGTGAATTTGTCCTTGCACGTGTTCCTATTATTGAAAGCCAAAGGTAAAGCCATTAATCACAAGCAAATTTTTCATTCAAGATGAAATTTTAAAATAGTTTGGCTTCCTTGTAAATTAAAATGGTAAGAGTACTACAGCACTATATTATATGATACTCTTCCACAGGACAGTTGCAAATCCATGCTTGTAGAGAATTTAACTGACTATCTAATCACTTTTACAGCATTTAGACTTCCATATGTATATTTGTGATTAGTTAGTCGGTTAAATTTCTTTACAAGCTTGGATTTTCATACAATAAATTAATATATGAGCTAGATTTTTTTGTTCTGTGTAATTAAGCACATGCCTGTCTCCTGGCTGTGCAACCTCTGACCTGTTAAGCCAGGGTACACCTTTGTTGAAGATTTGCAAAAAGCTAAAACCAATGGAGTTCAACTGATTGTAAATGTAGTGGAATGAAAAATTCAATTTCTAGATAATGTCATCGTGAATCTTTGTTAGACTTTTACCTAAACCGCTGAGGCAGCTCAAAGATATCCATGTTTTTTTTGCTACATAAAGAGATAGCCAAGTTGCTTGCATAGAAATATGCAAATTCTATGCATTATTTACAAGTTAGAAATGACTAGTGTTATGAACGCATTGGCTAGCAGCCTTCTAGCTGGGAAGGACCCTTTTGTGTGACCAGTGACTGTTAGTAGGGGTGGCAATTTATGTTGGTGGGTCATGTTTGTGTCATGTCAAGGTAGGTATATTTGACTAATTGCATCAGCCAAACTATGACCCATTTAATAATTGTGTCAAAACCCCTCAGCCTTAACACAACCCATTTATTAAGTGGGTTGGCATGACATGATATGCGTAACACGCTTGATAAACAGTTCTTGTTGGGCTGACACAAACACGATTCATTTCAACCTACTTAAAATTATGATTGAAAGACATATAATTCCATTCAAATTCAATTTCATAATAACATCAATTAAATGACTAATAGCATACAATCCAAAAGTTCTTATTTCTACCCAATATAGTTCCATCCAAATTTATAAATGCATAATCTAAGAAAACTAAAATGAAATGAGAGTTTTTTCATTGTTTTGTGTAAAAGGGTTTGGGAATTTAGGGTTACATGCCAATATAACCATTAAATTATTTTAAAAATACTCAATTTATATATATTTAAAATTCAAATTTATGTTGGATAAAAATGAAATTTACTTTTATGGGTTAAATGGGTCGACTTGTCTTGACACAAATAATGAAGCGGATGTATTGATTATGGGTTAAGCAAGTCAACATGAAATTGATTCATTTATTAGTTGGAACAGTCTCATTTACACTAAACACTAACCAGCAAAAAATTGTGTGGTATTTGTGGGCCGTGTCAAACATGGCTACCCTTAACAGTTTGGTGCTAGGCACTCACCATGGTTTGCGTAGATGGTGCTACCCAAGCTATTTTTAATACATTCAATCTGTGTATGGGGTTAGCTTGTGAAGGTATATTAGAAGTGATTGGGATAGTTTCAAACAGTTCTTTTGATTTGATGTTGGCAATGGAGTTAAAGTAAGATTCTGGCATGATTTGTGGCAGGGTGAGACTTCTTTTAAGGATAGATACCCTACTTTATACCAGATTGTGTTAAACGGTGATGCTATGATAGCTGATTATCTAGAGTTTGGGAATGGTCAGTTGCATTGGAATATTTTATTTCATCAAGCATTACAAGATTGGGAAGCAAAATGATGTTGCTTTTTTGTTGGAAGAACTCTACAGTACAAACATTAGGAATGGAGGCATTGATAGTTGTATACTTTGGTGGAACCCTTACCCTACACAGGGTCTACAAGTACATAGTTTCTATAAGATTTTGAGAGGAGCTGTAGGCTTTCCTTGGAAAAGTATTTGGAAAACTTGGGCCCCTTTGAGAGTTGCTTTCTTTACCTGGGGTCCTGGTGTATGGCATTAGGAAGGGTCTTGACTGCAGAAAATTTATGGAGAAGGGGCCTTTTCACTACTGAATGGTGTTTTATGTGTAACTGCCACAGGGAGGATGTTAACCTTCTTTTTCTTCATTGTGCTATTGCTAGGGAATTATGGTCGATGTTTTTCTCTTTGTCGGGTGTTTATTGGTAATGCCAGCTTTGGTATTGGAGATGCTGGATTGTTTTTTTTGGGGGGGGGGGGGGGGGGGGGCGCGGTTTGGCAGTAGAAGTTTTGCAATAATATGGAGAGCGGCTCCTTTGTGTCTCATGTGGCAAATTTGGAGGAATGCAATGCTTGCTGTTTTGATGACCTAGAAAATAGCACTGCAAAGTTGAAGTTTCTATTTTTGAGGACACTATATGAGTAGACTTCTCCGCTTGTACCCTTCTCAGATGAGGGGTTGCTAGATTTTATTGATTCTATGTACCTTAGCTAGTTTTTCTTGTTTCTAGCTGATGCTCTTTATTTTCTTTTTTTCCACTCTTTTCTATCATTTCAGTACACCCTGTTTACTGGAATTGCATTTTTTATTCAATAAATTTTATTTACCTACCCAAAAAAAGAAAAAAAGAAAAAAAAAAAGGGAATTGGCTTCTGTTTGTTAGAATTTTTCAACTTTCTGGATCTTGTGTTATTGTGTACAACTTTTTCTGTAAAAGATCTGGTTCACAGGAAGAGAGATTTCTTTTAGTTTGTAGTCAGTTTTATGTGATTGTTGTTCAGATAATAATGCTATAAGGTTACCTGGATATCATAAGGTCAAGAAACAGTATCTAACTATCTATATTAAATGAGTATGACTGAGCTAAACAATGTTAGATGGTTGTGGGAATATAATAAAACATTTAATTTCTGGAACCCAGGATTGCACTAATTGAGTTGAAGATGATGAATAGTCATCTGAGTTGGCAATGTACAATGAAGGTTAATGGCTGCAAGAGTTTGGACTAAATTGATACAATTTGGAAGTCTTTCAAAGACTAG
Source organism: Quercus ilex subsp. ballota (assembly GCA_032727855.1). Lineage (NCBI taxonomy): Eukaryota > Viridiplantae > Streptophyta > Magnoliopsida > Fagales > Fagaceae > Quercus > Quercus ilex. Next base: position 47,472,719 of record CM064908.1, read on the forward strand.
AGGAAAGCCAGAGCCCAGAACAAAGTGGCTCATGGTTATAAGTGGTGAGAAAGACATGATTGCCTGATTTATGTTTGAGTGAGTTTATGAATTCATAATATATTCAGGAACCAAAAAGATTTACATTATAATTTTGTACTTTTGTGGAACATTCTTGTTAAATTTTCCTTAGTAGAGTTCTTGATATTTTCATATTGATCAGTTGCTGCTTCCAAGGGTACCAGTTATGTCATAATGTATTGTGACACTATTCTAATTGAGCACTGTCCATTGGTGGAAGCAACCATGGGTGCATAAAAATGTTTCTGTAGTCCTTTCCTGATTAGTAAAACCATCTTTTAATTTCCATAATTCTGGCTAAGATGTTCTATTTCCTCATTAATATGCCAATGTAGGCTGTTCTGAGCTGTTTCATCTATTTCAAGAAAAATTAAGGGACTTTGGTATATTGAGCATTTTCTTCGCTTTAACTAGGAGGCTTATTGAAACCTGTGAAACCAATACCTGTCTTTCTTATACGATTTATGTGACTCAATTTTGTAACCATCCTTTCATGTATAACAGGGAATGTCCATCAGAATTGCGAGAAGCTATTGCGAGCATAATATTTGCAGCTCCCAGATGCTCAGATTTGCCAGATTTGTTGCAGATCAAGAATTTGTTTACTGCAAAATATGGCAAGGAATTTGTCATGGCTGCGTCAGAACTTCGTCCTGACTCTGGTGTCAACCGCACAGTTAAGTGGCTAGCACATTTTGAAGTGTGGTTTCTGCAGGAGCAGCTTTGAACTTGAATACATTAATATAACTCTTTTTATTTCTTTGTTAATGTTATTTTTGCAGATAATAGAAAAGCTTTCAGTTCTTGCTCCAGCTGCACAGGTAAAGCTCAAGGTATTGAAAGACATTGCACAAGAATACAATCTGGCATGGGATTCTTCAAGCACAGAAGCAGAATTCAGTAAAACACATGAAGATTTGCTGGTAACTTTGCCAATTTGTGCTTCAGTTTCTCTTCATATTCAGTTAGGCATAACTTAATCTTCAGACATTATTTGTTGGTTCATGAAAAGACCCTCTTGAGATTATGCTTTTATCATCATCACAAGACATGACCATTTAGACACCAAAAACAGATTATATATATTTTATTAAAAAAAAAAAAAAAAAAACTACATGATTTCTGAAAAGTGGAAACAATCTTTCATATTAGTGGATTCAGCTCCTGTGTTTCCTGCCTCTAGAGAGTTTGTGGGAAATGGCTTTGAACTTTAAGAAAACTGTGTAATGAACCCGCAGAGTTCTAAGGGAATTAAATGTTAATGAGTGAAAATTGACTTAATTCTAGATCATCACCCTCCAAGAATAAAGGGAAAAGGGAGGAGAACTTTTGAGAGAAGTAAAGAAACTTGCATTGTTGATCATATAAATAGAGTTACGTGATTTAAAAGGTTTTATAGTAGTGCCTATTCATGATACTTATCAAGAAAAGCTAAAGAATGCCTGACTAACATGTAAAACCAATAAGTTACTTTCTAAGTATTTTGTAACTAATTATCTAGGCAGGTCTTGCTCTTCTACTTTGATCATATCCATGGATTCACATGCATCCGTGTGTCATGTTAGTAGGTTGGACTAGGCTCAGGGGTTCGGTTCATTACATTACCCCTCATTTAAAGAACCTTGTCCTTAAGGTTGTATTGTTTTTGCCAAGTGTGGATGGTTATTCCACATCCCTCTTCATCAGAGGCAATGTTCCAAATAGCCAATACCTTAGTGACATCTTGATCACCATGATCATGCACTTTTGTATGATAAGCACCTCCATGTACATAAAGGTTCGTTCATTGAAGACTAGCCCTCCTTTGATGTCATCCCTAAGAAATTTGTTCCTTATGATCGTTTGGGATCTTGAGTAACTTCCATTGCTTACCATAACTTCTAACCGTGCATTGGATTCTTGAATCATTGTTGATTCCTTGAGTATGGCATTGAGACTTTTTGGAATTTGAGTTGTTAGCTCTGACAATTTGGTGGGTCTTGGATTTTCGACTTTTGATTCATTGTTGCGGACTTTTGATTCATTGTTGCATCCTTGAGTCTTGAGTGGGAGCCTCCATTGGTGCGTCAAGGATTGGTGTTTGAAACCAATCTTGTAGCGAATTTGTGATGTGATGGGGTGTTGTCAAGAACAAAGAATTTGTAGACCTTGAGAAGCCACCAAAAAGGATCTCCACCTTTGATTTTTGGTAACTCCGTGGAATTTTGATGAAGTGCGGCGGATGCGGTCATCTTGGATCATCAACTCTGATATCACTTGTAATGAACCCACTGAGTTCTAAGGGAATAGAAGTGGAATGAATGGGAGAATGAATGATAATGAGTGAATATTGAATTAATTTGAGGTTGTCACCTCTAAAAATAAAGGAAAAAAGGAGAAGAGAACTTTAGAGAGGAAGTATTTGAAAAAGTTATGAATGATAAACCTGTAAAACCAGTATGTAACTGAGTATTTTGTAACTAGTTATCTAGGCAAGTCTTGCTCTTCTATTTGGATCATATCCACAAATTCACATCATGCTAGTAGGTTGGACTAGGCTTGGCTGGGGTTCATAAGAACTTGCTTCTGGAACTGGAAGCAATACGTCCTTTATAGAAAAGTAAATCTGACTTTTAGGTGGGGTTTGGATTGGGCGTCTGCATTCATAAGTTTGCGTTTTCCTCTTTCTTTTTTCTTTTTTGGTCGCATGTGGTTCAACTTTTACAGACAAGGCATTGTAGCGGCACTGCAGCGGCACTTTAGCAGCACTGTTCACGGGACCCACATCCACTTTATTAAAAAAAAATATTAAAAATGGGTCTCACGGCACTATTCACACATTTAAAAATTATTTTGCTACAGTAGTTTCAGTTTTCAGTTTTCAGCTTTCAGCTGTATCCAAACGAACCCTTAATCATACATTCTCCAAATCTCCTACTTATTTTGACATAAATTTATTCACATTGTATCCATGGTCCATATATTGAAGTGAAATTTCCTGGTATCTAATATAATGCTCAACACTTGGTGCATTTTCAAGTTGATGTCTATATAACAATTTTGAATGGATTCTCATTTAATTAGGATTTTTTCTCCCACAGATCCAAGTGCTGTGTTTTCTGGACATTTCCAGTGCCAATTCTTTCCTGCTTCATAAGGTTTAGCTATTCTGGCAGCTTAGGGATGATACCCTAAAAAACATAGGTCTAGCTCAGATAGTCTATTCAGTTAAACTCGACAAAGCCTTGAGCCTTGGCTACAGGAAAGTCATTTCATCATGCAGCCTTGTCTAAATCCTCATTACTTTGGGTTGTGTCAATGAAATTATCACCATCAAGGATGATACCAGGTGATTTGATTTTTAATTTCCCTCTGATATTCCAAATAAACTTTCCATTATCCAAAATCACAGGTGTGGATTCAGACTTTCTATTGGTTGTAACTTTTTGCCACGGCATATGTAAATAGTTATTTTATCCATATTAGTGAGGGAAAATGATTTTTGTTTTTAGCATGCATGTTATAAATATAGAGCATCTTTAGGCTAAGTTTGGTTGGAGTCTTGGAGATGGAAAAGTAGGAGGGTAGAAAAGATTTAGTTTTCCCTCATACGTGTTTGATTGGGAGAATGGAAAAGTGGAGATATGGAAAACTCCTGTGTTTGGTTGAGAAGAAATTGAGATGATGGAAAATGTAATCTGTATAAATTCACTCTAATACCGCAATTATGTAAAACTATTTTTTAATAGTTTATATGAAGTAATTTAAAAAAAAAAAAAAAATTATTATGAACTTACAAACTATCACAACTACTAAAACATCCAGCCAAAAAAAAAAAAAAAAAAAAACGTACACAGTAAGATGGAATGGGGGTTGACAAGTAATATGAGCTAGGGTGCTTCGAGCCTGTTCATGATTGATTTTGAGATGAATGCCCTAAGTTTAGTTTGGAGCATATTAACTTTGAAGTTGATGATTTAAGCTACGGTTGAACAAATTATTACATGTCTTGCTAGGTTTGTTAGCGTTTAAAATCTTCAAGCAATATGAGCTAGGGTGCTTTGAGCCTGTTCAAGATTGTTTTTGAGATGAATGCCCTAAGCTTAATCTGGAGCATATTAACTTTGAAGTTGAACTTGCACTACCAATTCCTCTACCCTCATGGCTTGGACCTCCCTCTGCAAAACTCCCTTACCAATTACTATGCGATGAATAAATTATAAATTCTACCATAAACCTCATCAATTACTTTGAGATGAAATAGTTTTGGTTATTGTCTAAGTCATTGAAAAATTATTTCTCTCTTTCTATCTCTTTGCTAGAGTGGGCACACAAACTGTGAACTTCGTTGTCATTTAGCATGTTAAGTAGTAACACTTGTTTCATTGCTCAACGTGGATTTAATGACTTACATGTGAATTGCTTGAGGGTATTGAATTTGTTATAATAATGGTTAAGTGACTAAATTCACCGTTTCCTCTAAAACTTATGCTTTTGAGATTAGTGGTAGTTTAATATGATATCAGATCAGGTGGTCCTAAGTTCAAACCCTGCCTACACTCTACCTCTCATTTAAAAGTTCAAAATTCCATTTGTTGACTCCACTTATTAAAGGGAGTCTATGCCCACATGTGAAGAGGAGTGTTTGAAAAATGGTTACGTGATTAAATTTACCATTTCATAAGCTTAAACTTGGGAGAGTAGTGGTTAGTTCAACAAAATTAAGTGTAGACGACTTTAAATATTTTAACAATCATTTTATTTTGACCACTAGTAATCTATTTATAGCCTTTTGAAACTTTTGATTTAATTTAGTTTACGGTTAAATTAGTTTTGACCTCCTGATCTTTATTTGTAGGCTGGATCAAAGCAAATACGTGTTGGAGCAGCACATTCTCAAGCTTCCAACAAACAAGGTTCTTTTATGTCTTCTCCTTCTAATGGGACACATTCTATCAAGCATATGGAAAGTAAACAAGAATCTCAGCACCTTCATGCTCCTAGCGCTTCAAGCAATGCTACTTTCTTGGGTACTAATGAAATTGAACCATCCATAAAAAATTATGATGTGGGACCAATTAGTGACGCCAAAAGGGAGTCAAGACCACAATCAACTGATATCTTGGAGAAAGCTCGAGCTGCCATTGCATCTGCTGAGCGTGCATCTGCGGCTGCCCGTGCAGCTGCCGCGCTGGTGAATGTTGAATTTGGATCATTGAAGGTAGAAGAGCGTAAGTCTTCATAGTGCTGAACCTGATTGGCTTCATGTGCATTCTTGTGATTTCATAGCAGCAGTCTTTCTAAAATCCATGGAAGCAAAGAGGCTGGGTAAGAGAGAGAGAGAGAGAGAAACTGTTCATTAAAGGTAATGCACTTCCCAATCTTTTGTTGAGGACTACACACTGTATTAATGTATATGTTTACCTTGTATAATTGTGATGGCTAAAAATTGAAACCCAGCTGTGACTTACTGAATAAGAAATTCAGCTCTGATACTGTATTAATGTATATGTTTACCTTGTATAATTGTGATGGCTAAAAATTGAAACTCAGCTGTGACTTACTGAATAAGAAATTCAGCTCTGATATTTTTACAGTAAATAATATTGATAGAATTTTATTTTATTTATTTATTTATTTTTCATATTGAATTGGGAAAGCACAGGCAATAGCTTCCCAAGTTCTGTATATTTGCTATAAGGCCATTTCTGCCTGTCATATGGTGTCTGTATGTGGAGTCACCATAAAAGAATGATATAGAAGTTACAGAATTTCATTGGTTTGCTTTGGGATAATTTAAATGTTTCCAAATGCTTGGTTCAAAAGGCTTATTTCCGGTTGTCTGAAGTACTTGGCTGGCCTTGCATTGACATGGTTGCTGTTGCTTCTCATTGAAGGCAACTCAAAAACTTGCTTTGATTGTCTGGTTCCCAACGGGGCACCGAAGCTGATTGGGCTATCCAAACTATAATTAGTAATGTCCTAGAGCTTAGTTCCAAATTATAGTTTCTGCTGGGTTAACAGAGCAAGTAATTCTGCTGCTCATGCTTCCACAAAACTGGCAGTAATTGTTAGGAGTTCCTTTTGTTGAAATAAGCTAAATATTCCTAGTTTCCTACTGTCATCTCAGATGCGTGTAGGTTTGATTGTTCATGTACTGGTCTTCTGTTTCCTGTTTTACTCGGTTTATCAAAAAAACACTCTCAACTGTCTTATATGAAGCATTTCACGTTCTATAACTTATTCTACATGGTAAAATAGTAAAGATGTGAAATATGTGACGTCTTATAGTTCCCACATTATGTCTGCGAGTCCAAGAACTTGTTTCATTATGAAATGGAGAATAAATAATTGAACTTTTGAGTTAGATCCATCAATGGATTAATTATCTTATACACCGGCTCTAGATCCATCAATGTGGTAATTATCTTATACACATGCTTCACGAAATGGGCACGGTATATATATCTTCTCCCATCAATGAAGAAGTATTTATTTCATTATGTAAGCCATCAAAGACAAAACATTTGGTTGGATAATTAGTAATTGCACGCCTGAAAGCTAAGAGCTTGTTTGGATATCATGAGAATTGAGTAATATCACTCAGTTTTCATGATCCATCATCCAAATCGATTGGGTCTCACAGATGACCATCTATTTAGCTTAGTTTTGGATCATCGTTTTCATGACTCAAATACTCAAAATTTTGGATGTGGATGATGGAAAATGAAAACACAATTTTGGTGTTTTCACATTTCCAAGTTATGAGTCACATGACATTTTAGTAAATATATAAAAATAATGGGACCCGCCTAAGGTCTTGTCATATCAATTCTCTTTCTTATTTTTCTTTCTTTCTTTCTTTCTTATTCGAGTCATACGCCTAGTTTTGGTTCTCTCTTTCTTTCTATTTTTTTTTTCCTTTTTCTTTCTTCCTTCTTCACTCCAGCGCCATTCTTCTCTTTTCTTTTCTTTCTTTGTTTCTTCCTAGCTTCTGCTTCTTTTTTTCTTCATCTCTTCACACAGATTTTTTTTCTTTCTTTCTTCACACCGAATTTTTTTTTTTTCATTCTTTTTTCTTGATGGGTTTATGATAGTTGCTTCTCTTTTTCTTTTCTTTTTTTTTTCTTCTTCACTTTGGTTTCTTTTCTCGGCTTCTTATTATTCTTCTTCATCCTTTCTTTTTCTTCACATGATGATGGCAGAGGACTTTGATTTTAGTTGCGATTTGCGTTTTAATCGGGTTAAGGTGTGCTTTTTGGGCTTGGAGTTGTGGATTTTGTGGGGTAATTTTTTCTTGTATTTTTTTTTCATTATATATATGTAAAATAATTTGCTGTGATGTTGAAGGTGGATGGGTTTGATTTTTGGTGATTTGTACGGTGGTGGATGCAAAACAATGGCAATGGCTTGGGTTTTTGAGAATTGCAATTGGTGGGTTTGTGGGTTGTTGGAGGTGATAGAGTCCGAAAATGGGAGGAGAAAGGTTTCAATGCTTTAGGATTCGTGAAAGAGGAGAGGAAAAGAAGAATGAAAGAGATGGAGGAGAGAGACATGTTACCATTCTAATTTGCACAGTACATGAGCTCCACCACTTTATCAAAATTTTGAGTTAAGCTCACCCAGATTTGAAACCAAGCAAAAATAAAATAGAGTTAATGAAAAAGTAGAAATATAGATATGAGTTATGAAAACTGAGTTTGAGTGATGAGAAATGAAAAATGTGAATTGAGTTTTAAATTAAAAGTAAACCAAACAGGTCCTAAATCTCAGGAAGCAACAGGCCAACAGCATCCAAAACCCCCCAAGTTAATTTAGGTTTATGGATTTTAAATCATAGCACCACACATCACAACTTAGAAGATATGCTTACTATCACCGCACCAAAAGAGTAGGACAATTGAGTAATTGAACAAAATGCTCTAGTTACACAGAACTGTGTAACTTGGAAGTGGCAAACAATGATTGGTTAAAAGCAACTAAAGGAGTGTCAACTGAACCCCAGATCCAGAGAGTTTGAAATCAGGATAGAACAACCAAAACATTCTTGTTTGCATTGCCAGACCCCTCGACCTACATACACTCTTTACTGACCACACAGGCCTAAGAGGTTGAGCACCCTAGTTTTCATTTAAAGAGCCCTAGTGCCCTACGTTTAGTACTAGTACGTAAATAAAATAAAATAAAATTCAAAAACCCTTTGCGCGCAGGCTGTGTATATTGCAGCAGCAGGCAGAGACAAGTTTGTATTACCTGAATATGCAAATATGTACAATACAATCACATTTTTCAACGACAACCCTCTCTCATGCAACAGAAAGCCATGTCTCTTTCATAAAAGACACTTCTGATCATGCATGAAACTTCAGCAAACAGTTCTGTATAGGCGCACTAGCTGTACACACATACACACATATATATATTCACACTGAGAGAGAGAGAGAGAGAGAGAGAGAGAGAGAGTGGTATTAGTATGTACGTGTGTGACAAAGATGTAACGTAAATTAACAGGAGAACTACGGACAGAAGTGTGAACAAGACAATGAAGAAAACCCGGTGTAAATGAGAGCATCATATATAGAAGCTGGGTTCAAGCGCGTGATCTAACCAAGAACCCACATTGATTTTGTTGAGATGATGGGTCGTTTTCGTCTTGATTTTCGTTTTCACACAGATTCTTCCATTGGTCGGATTACGATCTGCTTCTTATTGACCCAACCACAAAAACAAAACAATTATCTCTCACCCTTTTCTCTTTTGGCTTAATTTCTTCTCTTAAATTTTTTTCCTTTTATTTTTTCTAATCAAAATTAGAAAGAAAGAAAAAATAATAGATTGAAGATTCTCTGCATATATACCTTCTTTTTTTTTTTTTTTTTTGAAAGAAAGTAAAATATAGGAAAAGACAAACACCCGCAAAGGAACTGACCGTATTGACTTGTTCTTTGTGGGTGTTTGGTGGGAAATCAGATTAAGCTGGCTCCCGGTCACAGTGGATTTTTGGTAACACTAGTTTAAGAGAGAATCATCCTAGGATTTCACACTAGGAGGTTATGGACATATATTATATTTTCGAATCTATTGTTCTTAATCATATGTTATTTTTTCTCATTACTTCTTGTTGGGGAAGATAATCACCTAGCCAAGTTTTTTTAGTAAAACCTAAAAATATGTACAGAACCTTAAATTTATTATTATTACTATAGAAGAAGTACCTTAAAGTATTATTATGTCTGTATAATAATATCAACATAAGTGAATGGTTGGTATGGTATTATTGAGTTTAAACCTATTGCTTTTAAGCTTTTATAAACTAATGATGTTCATCAATATGTTTAATTATTATATATAATCTCCCCAGGGCCGGTATATGCTTAAGGCCCCCTAATTAGGAAAAGGTCCCAAATTGTGGGACAATAATTGGTTTTAAAGGGGAAAAAACATATTTGAACTTTGTGCTCTTTCTCACCTCCAAAAGGTTTCTAAAATTGTGGACCAATAGAAATTTAACCTAATTGAAATTCTAAATTATTTTGACCAGTAGATTCCAGTTAATTCAACTGGTAAAGTCTCTGATAGTTAAAATAAGAAATTTGAGGTTCAATCCCCGCCTACACTAAAAACTAATTGGTATCTTGGTCTGATAATAAAGAGCTATCATTAAGAGTTGATGTCATAGGTTGAAACTCTTTAAAAAAAAATTATTTTGACCAAAAAAAAAAAATTTATGAGCGTGCCTTTGACGATGAATTTTCTCTAATTAATAACTTGAGAGTTCAATTTTTTTTTTTTTTTTTTTTTTTGTAAGTCTATTTTTTCATACAATAAAACATTAACCGCCTAATTTTTTACAAGACCATACACCAAACCCTCTCTTCAAGCTAAAATTATATATAATTGGGAATTATATTTTTAACTTGAACCATAATAGTTGATTCTTTATATGAAATTAATCTCGGTCTAGATAAGGCATATTAAGGAAATTGGGTGTGACGATTATCAAGTGAAGTTGCAATAGTGAATTTAATAAATTTGATTATATTGTTCTACACCAAAAAAAAAAATATATATATATATATATATATATATTTTTTGATCATAGATAATTTTACTTTATAGATAGTGTTTATTATATTGGACTTATTTTTAATTTCCTATTAGAAAATATCAATTTAGATATAAAAAACTAGTAGAAATATTAGATGAATCAAAATGGGATCTCTTGATAAATTACTAAGACTATAAATATATAACAGGAAATTTAGAATAAAGTATTACAAATGAATAAAAGAGAGAGAGAGAGAAAAAAAAAAAGATAATAAAATAATACAAAATAAAGATAACAATAAAAATACTTCTAATCATTTTCAAACATGTAATATAATTTTTTAATCTAATAAGATTATATTCATTTCCAAATAGGACAGAGTTTGGTTATAAAATTAGTTGTACCTTAAAGCTATAATTTCCTTTAAAAAGTTAACATTGCTACATATTTTGAAAATCTAATCGTTGAATTGCATGTTTTTTACGCTTTTAACACATATGTCAAATTTTGTGCCAATCGGATGTTATTTACTATACAATCTACAAAGTTATTTTTTTTTATGAATAATTTTATACTACAAAAACTTGCAATTTAAACAATTAATTGATGACATAGCTATTGATTTTTGATTTTTTTGAATATTTTGCAAGCATGGAGGATATAAGAAGGAAATGTAATCTAATAGTGGATTTATCAAAATTCACATCCAATAAAAATATTTTGAGTAAGTTGTAGCCTTAAGTTGCAACCAATTTTGTAACTAAACTTTGTTATTCCAAATGATACATGTGAAGGATCTTTTTCCTAAGTGATAAGTACAGAATCCAAAACTTGTTATACTTGTTCCTAAAGAAAGATATTTTTCAAAATTAAAATTGATAAAATCCTACTTAAGATGGATAATGTAACAAAGAAGTTTAAGTGTATTACCATATTATCAATTGAAAGGAGTTGTAGCAAAACCTATACATCACTTAATTAGTAGTTTACAACTTTACATATCAAAAGACAAGAATAGTGCATTTAAAAATATATATCTATAGAAAGTTAAATTAATATTAGGGTCAAATTATTTTAAAATTTTAGAATTTTGGGTATGTTTCATTTGAATCTTAAACGTTCGAAATGTTGCTCAAAATTTTAAAAACACTTCATTTAAACCTTCTATCACAAAATTGAATCCTTGTTAAACATCACGCGACTAGTTGGTTTAAATGAAATACATTTCAAACTTTGAGTTTTAAATGAAACAATCTAAATGTTTAAGTTCTAAATGGAAATATGCCTAAAACACTAAAACAAAACTATATAAAAAAAAAAAAAAGGTTTAAATAAAAATATTTAATTTTAACAAAAAGAAAGTGAAACAATAGGGTTTAAATGAAATGTATCCAAGACTATGAGATTAAAATGAAAATTACTTGAAACTTTTCTAATAAAAAAAATTTTGGATTGTTACAGTGTGTTATTAATCTCATATCATTTATGAGTATTTTTTTTCTTTCATAATTTCTTTCTCTTCAATAATTTGCTTTTAATATTATTAGGAAAAAGCTTAAAAAATAAATTAGGAAGGAAAAATCTATTGATTCTAATTAAAGAACAAAACAATAGTAAATAAGCATAACGTATTCTTCCTATAACAAACCATAAAGTATATCCCTCTAACGTATTCATGTTCCTTTAACAAAATAATTTCCCTATAACATATTTATCACATCCTTGTGTTGGGTGCAAGCTGGCACCAAGGTCCAGCCCACGTGAAAGCTCTTTAATGAGCTAAACTCATAGTTGTCAAAATGTGAATCGTATCGTAAATTAATTTTTGATTTTTTTTGTATCGTGTATCGTATCGTATCATGTATCGTAAGATACACAAACACTAAATAAAATTTATTAAAAATTATAGATATGATGTGTTTATAACATACACATTCAAATTACTTAAATTCAAAAGTGATAATATGTTACAAATGACCCAAAAATTAATTTATTTTCATCATAATCATCATATTGGCTAATCAATCTCATCTAAGTCAATGCTATCATCACGTTTATTATTTTGTAAATTTATTTTTTCATTAAAATTTTCTTCATCATCATCAACATTTACTATCTATTGTTCTTTTTATTTTAATAATTAAAAAAAATTATTCTTGGCACTCTAGTTTCTTGGACTTATAAAAATAATGAAAAAATAAAAAATAATTATATTTTTATTTAATATATTATCCATAGTATAGAAAATAAATATGTAAATATTGAAGTGAAGTGTAAATGTGTATTATATAGTCCAAATTTTGTAGAAGAAAGAGAGGGAAAAAAAACTTATGAATATGTTATTTTATTAGGTTAAATTAAGTAACTTAATAATTTTGTGTTTAAAACAAGTATAACAACTTGTTAGATTCAAATAAAAGTACAAATTTTAACAAAAAATCTCATTTTAAAGTATTTGTCTATTTATCGTATGATACGTACGATTTTACCATACGATACGATTCATACAATACACACACTGTATCATACGATTCATGAGCACTTATGATATGCCGATAAAATACAGAACTTTTTACACACGATACGATACGTATCGCGTATCGTACGATACTAACAACTATGGCTAAGCTACTTCTATTGTATTTAGGAGTTAGTGTGTTGAATAATTAATGCATGACAAGAATTCTAGTTGAAGTTGATTAAGGAATCCAAGTGTTCCCAGGAAAAGAATTAGAGTTTACGTGCTACTAGGAATGTAAGGCAGCTGAAGTTTCTTTTGTATATAAAAGGCATGCATGTGCTAAAAAGAAGAATACACACAAGCTAAAAAAGATTGCCAGCGAAGAAAAAAAAAAAGGTGCCGCACAAGAGAAAAAAAATTAAAAAAGCAGCCAAGAGGGAGCTTTTTAGAGAAAGAAGACAGCCAAGAAAGAGAGTTGTGCGTAGAGAAGAAAATAGAAGGGAGAGAGCAAAGTGTTGCCACCTTTGAGAAAGATAATTAGTTTGTGTGAGAGCAAAGAAAACAAGAGACATTTTTCTTTAGCTGTGAGACATATACAAGAATTATTGTAATTGATTTGATAATAGTAAAATTATTCGGAGTTTGTCCTATGGTTTTTACTTTCAAAGAGAAAGGTTTTCCTCGTAGATTTTGTGTTCCTGTGTGTGATTGTTCTTTTGAATTGCTAATATTGTTGATAATATTATTTGGAACCCAACACCTTCAACATAATAATCACCCTGTAACAAACCATGAAGCTCGCTGTAACATTTTCATCACATCTTTCAACAATATCAATCTCCAAGTAACAAAGTGTGGTGGGCCTTTTTGTGATTTTGGGCTGGACTGCCTCCTATTGTACTAAAGCTCAAGTGTTCTGGATAAGAGAGTTGGGACCGGTTTAATTGCAATTCACTTTGGTCTGGCCTATGCATAAGCTATGCCCCATTTGCCGAAACTTTGGTCACATACCCATGGTAGGCGAAGCTGTTACAAGAGGGTTACGGCAGACACATACAATATGATAATAAAGACAATATGCTTCCCGTTAAACAGAATAAATGAGGAATCCTTAAGCAAAGTAGGAAAAAAGAACGGTATAGAAGACACGTTATAAGTGAGATTACAAAGGCCAGAAACGAAATAATCTTGATAAACGGTGAAATCGAAAGAAAAAGGTTAGTCTGCCATGTTCAATTGTGTTACAAGACTAAGGCCAAGGAGGAGACTACTCCCTCAACGTGGATAACCTCTTCTGCTGTAGAAATTATCCACTTTGAGAGAACGAGCCTGCATGGCTTGTGCCCAAATAAATCATTTATCCTTAACAAAGGGTAAGCTTTTAGAGGGAGAGAATGGATTAGCCTATTGGTGCATGCCTACCATTCTACACTCTCTGTTTTTTCTTCTTGATTCTCTCTTTCTTCTCTTTCTTCTCTGTTTTTGCTATTTTTGATTCTTTCTCTCTTCTTTTCTTTCTTTCTCAGTGCTTACCCATGTAGTGATGTTGTGATTCTCTCCTAATGGTTACTATTGCCCTCTTGATGATGCACATCAGGCCTCTTTTAGGCCTATTGTGTATTCTTCTCTCAATTGGCTATAATGACCTAATATGATCATTGGATTTATACTCATGCTACTTTGGGCTTTCTTGACCTATTACATTACTTTTGGGCTCCTTTGTCCAATTTCTTTCCTTTTTGGGCATCCTTAGCCCATTTACCTTCCTTAGACATCTTTGGCCCATTTTCTAATTTTGCATTCCCATAGGCTTTTACTAACTCTTTTGGGCTTCCCGACCCAATTACCTTATCCTTCATCCTTGGGGCTCATAGGCTTTCTATCAACTATTTACTTTCTTACTTCATTACTTTCGGGCTTGTTGTGGCCCATTCTTACTTTTCTACATCACATAATGCCCATGAGTTTACTTTCCTCAAGGCTCATTTATTTACTTTATGGGCTTATGATCCATTATTCCTATCATTTGGGTTTAATGGTTCTTCTATCAATCCACTGACTCTTTTCTACCCATATTGTTGGGCTTCTTCCTAATACTAGGCTTCCAAAATGAACATCAACACAAAGTAACAAATTATGATTAAAATATTCTATGGCTAATACATTATTGAAATTTTCTATTGCTAATTACTTCTCAAAATGAAGTGATTTCACTAACACTATTATCAAAATGGTCTATAGCTAAAATTATCATCAGAACTATATCTAAATAATTTATTAAAGTATTATAAGGATCTACTTTATTGTTTGTTACAGGAAGAAAATACTTAATGATATTTACATTACTGTCTTGTTGAAATTTTATTCTCATTTTTCTTTACTATTTATATTATTGTCTTGTTCTTTATCAGAACATCACGTGACTAATTGGTTTTAATTGTTGACGTGAAAGAAAAAAATGCACCGCAACAATCCAACTATTTTTATTAGGCAAGTTTCATGCAATTTATTTGAACATCATCTATATTTTATGGAAAATTTTCATTTAAACTTTTTAGTTTCATATGGTTTTATTTAAATCTTGTAGTCCTTCATTTAGTTTTATTTAAACATTTTTCAAGAGTTTTGTATTTCAATTGATACTTTGACACTTCCTAGTATTTCTAACGAAAACGTCAAAAGTTCAAATTCTTCAAACTTAAAATGTATAGAAAAATTAATAAATAAACATTTGAGTTTTTGTCATGTTATTTACTTAAACTTTCAAAATGTTTCATTTGAAATTCAAAATTTAAAATAAATTTCATTTAAACAAATTGGGCATGTGATGCTTAATGGGAGGGGAAAAATGCCATGACACCCTTGAACTTCACGTTTGCCACCATTGGTCTACTGTTAGATTCACTAACTTGCTCCCATGACCGCACATGGATTAAAAAAAATATGTTTCACTGAATCGAGAAAATAAAAACTGGGTTATAGACTTTGGCTGTAGAAAGACCAGAGCTACGAACGGAGATAACAGAAGACCATAGATTTCCAAATCCAAAAGCAAAAACCACTGAATAGTTGAAGTATAAGAGCAATCTATCCAATTTCTTAATTCTACCCTCAAAATTTTAAGTTATACCTAATCAATATTAGTGGCCATGGCTGCAACAGTTTTTGAGTTTAGAAACAGTGGATGCCCAGAAGAATAAAAATCCGATTGCTACAAACAGTTCAGGCTTTAGAAAATCCCAAGAATCATCTTCTGACTTCTTCATAGTAACAAAAACAGACCAAAGAAGACCCGAGTAGTTCATGTATTAAAAGGAAACGCAGATGGAGTTGCTCATTGCGCTAGGCCACTGGTGTTGCACGAAAGGTCCCGTTGGAACCTCTAACAGTGAGATCGGCTGCGATTCCTTTGTGGGAGATCCTCTGGTTTCTCTCTCACAAAGACTGAAACCCATTTTCTCTCTCAATCGGGTGAACTTTTTTTTTTGGGGGGAAATATTATGGCCTTGTTTGGTACGTGTGTTTAAACAATAGTTTTCAATTTTTTTGAAAACACGTGTGAATGAAAAAGTGTATGAAAATACGTGTAATGTTATTTAAAAACTGAAAACATGTGTGTAAACTTGCGTACCAAACGTAGCCTATATATTTATCCATGTGAGCACGTTAGCGCATTTAACCATAGATGAATAGAAGTCTCAATTTGGCAAGCGTGTAGTTCTTGGAGTGAATTGACCAAAATAAAAGTTTAAGGGATGAAATGGCTACTACCCGAAAGTTTAGGGGGTGTTATACCATTTTTCCCTAATGGGAGGTAACAAAATCTACTATATAATAAGGTTTAAATAAACAGTTTTTTTAGTAGATTCTAATTAGCTTAACTGATAAAATTTCTAATGGTTAAATAAAAGACTTAAGGTTCAATGCCCACCTACAGCAAAAACCAATTAGTGTTTTAGTCTGATGGTAAAAAACTATCATTAGGAGTAGACATCATAGGTTGAAATTTTCTAAAAAAAACAGGTTTTAATACTTTTGAGAAATAAATTCAACATTTTTGAATGTTTATAGCGAATATTCTTAAGGTTTAAAAAGTAATGTACTTCTTCCCAAAAAAAAAAAAAAAAAAAGAAAAAAGAAAAAGAAAAGAAAAGAAGTAATGTACTTAAATATTATTTAATTGATGTTTAAATATAAGGAAATATCAGACTAAATGTTTATTTGGGAACAATTTATTTAGCTGAAACTGAAAACTTTTTGCTGAAAGTACTGTAGATAAAAGTAAAAGTTAGTTGAATAGTACAGTAGGACCCATGAATAGTATCAAAAATTATAGTAAGACTCACGAATAATAGCAAAAATAAACTGAAATTACAAATAAGCTGGAATTTTCAGCTTAAACAGATATTAAATTGTTGCCTTGTCCTACGATCTGCACAATCTCCGTTAGATTTCCCCAAGATATTACGCTTAACATTATCTATATCTCAAACAGGAACAAACCTCCAATCATATAGAATTTAAAAAGGAAAAGTTGAGGCTCTGTTTGGTAGAGTTGTTTAACATGTTTTTAGTTTTAAAACAACATTACACACATTTCTACACATTTTTTCACTCACACGTATTTCAAAAAAATACAAATAATATTACTAGAACAACGTTACCAATAGCCTTGTTTCTCAAAGTACTAGTTAATAAAAGTTTGGTGAAAATGTACTTTTCGTCCCTACATTTTGGGTCAATTCCTATTTTGGTCCCAAAATTGATTTCTTTGCAAATTTCATCCCTAAAATTTGAAAATCATTTTTAAAATGGTCCCTGCCGTGAACCAACAGACGGAACCCTCCTACGTGGCAGACGGAGTGCCCTTCTTGTTGACGTGGCACTGACGTGGCCATTAAAATATTGTTAAAAATAATTATTTGGCATTTTTAAATACCACGTCAGCGCCACGTCAGTTTTCTCAATTTTAATTTTAATTTTAATAAAAATAAAAAGCCAGATTTCTCAATTTTAATTTTAATTAAAAAAATGAAAAACAAACCAAAAAAAAAAAAAAATACTTTTTTTAAGCTGTAAAGATTGAAGCTCAAGCTCCATGGTGTTCTCATCTCTCACACATATTGAACACCTCTCTCGGTCTCAAGAGCCAAACAGCATGACCACTCAAAAATAATCAAGATCAAGAGAACCCACAATCTCATGATCCCTAATCCGACAAACCCTAGCCCTTTAAAATTTTTATTTTTTTTGGATAGACCCTAACCCTTTAAATTGAAGACCCACAAATGACCAAACCCATCCCACGATCAAACCCCAGCAACCCAAGACGAATCAAGTTGGTTTGTGACCGTGCCGATTGTAAGGTGGTGGGCCTGGATTGGGATGTTGGGCAGCTCCCTGTCGTACTAAGCCCGAGTCATTTCTAGGTAAAGGAGTCAGGACCGGCCCAATTCGAACACACCTTGGCCCGGCATGTGCGCAAATCACACCACGTCTGCCAAAGTCTGTTTATAAACTCACAACAGGTAGAGTCATTGTTAAGAGGTTATGGCAGGCAAACATAATATAGATAACATAAAAAAGTACAGCCACTATTTCTGCCGTAATAAGTAAGGCAAATAACTTAAAAGGCCTCACTTTTAAAGAATAAAACTTAAACAAAGGGTTAGAACGGGGTTAGTAGAGTTAAAAGAATGGGTCTGAACCACCAGGTATTACCGCGGGGCTTTAACCAAGGAAGGGAAAACTGCTCCCTCAACGTAACTAACTTCAGAGGAGAAATTAATTGCTTTGAGAGGCCAGCCCCAAATGGTGTGTGCCCGAGTATAAGTCATTATTCCAACAATAGAGAGTAAGGCTATTGAGGGAGAGAGGGGGTTAACCCATTTGGGTGCATGCCTGCCATAAAACACTCTGTTTTTCCTTCTTCCTTCTCTGTTCTTTTGTTTTATCTTCTCTCTCTGTTTTCTTTCTTTTTTTCTTGCCTTTCTTTTCTTAATCCTTCTCCCCCTCCCCTTCTGTACATAGCCACGGGTCCCTTATATAGAGCCCATCGTGACCGATTTTATTGTTCTAGCCCTTTAATGGCCCTTGTCTGATATGGGAGCCTTTTGCCGACCATTTACCGAGTCAATGGTTCTGACTACCACCATTGACCTGTGGCTTTCAGACAACGAAGGTTCCTTTTCTACTCGTCCAGTGTATACCCTCTCCCTCTCGGTCTCTCATGGCATGCACCCAGTGGTTCTTACCCACCCTTGCCTCTTTTGGGTGGCATGTCATCCCAGCAGGACTGTGCCCACCGAAAGAGCCTGAGCAAGAACCACAAGAATGGGTTTCCACTCCTCTCCCCACCGCCAGACCGTGCCCTCACCCATGACCTCACCCTTTCCCATAGTGGCTGGATACAGGCTGGTGATGCCTAGGTCGTACGCGTGCTTTACCTTCTTGTTGTTTCATACGTTTGCCGAGATCTGTGAATGGGTATGCATATCCTGCTGTGCGCTTTTTGGCCTTTTCTAGTGTGGGTTGCATCTCCAACATTTATGACTTGTCCCTTTCTTGGGGGGTTGGCCTTGTTTGATCATTGGGCCTCCCTCTAGTTTGGGTGTTTGCTTCGTGGCATGGCATTTCCTGCCATACCAGATTGTTGTTCCTGCTGCTGACTGATGACTTGCATAATTTAGCATAATTTATCACTTCTCAACTTTAAACTTTAGTCTAATTTTATTTATTTTTGTTGATTTTAGACTTCATTATTGTTATTTAAATTTTATTGCAGATTTGAAGAAAATGAAGATTTATTCAAATAAAAGAGATGTGAAGCAGCTAGAGAAAATATTGGGTTGAAAGGAGCAACGTTTTTGGGATGAAAAGAAGAAAATATTGGGCTGAAAAGAGGAACTGCTTTTGGGCTGAAAGGAGGACCTTTTTGGGCTGAAAAGAAAATCCTTTTTGGGCTAAAAAGAGCACCACGTCTAAAGCAGAAAAAGGGCAACACGTCTGAAAGGAAAAATGGGCGAAACTGAAGAAATAAAGGGGCA